>OU830607.1:10000000-11200000 GCA_917563865.1 Phyllotreta cruciferae
ACCGTCAATTTTTCGAACACCCTGTATAGAATATTATATTTTTTTACAAATGCATAAATATGATGAAAATATTGGACACTTAATAATCATACTAGTTTAGCCAGTAATGAAAATTTACCCCATTATGTTCACACGACGAAACTTTCCCCGGTTTCGCATATAATTTTCCACCAACGCAACTTGTTAGCAAACTAGGTTTTCAGATAACGACGTACAAAACGCGCATTTCCCCAACACTTGTGTGACAATATTAATGCACTTTACGGTGCAGACCACAACTCAAATCCAGCGTTGCATTCGCAAATCGACTGGCTCACGTTTGACGGTTTTCGCGTAGGTACTCCAAAATTAACTTTTCCTTTGCTAATCGAGTTTGTGGCGTTAAAGTAGCTCAATCCCACGAACATTTTACATTACCGAAACGTGGCAATTAATTACATATTTTATCGTCAAGGTGGAATATAGATCATTATACGTTAGTTAGTTTTTCATCAAGAATATTGTCATATACATATTTGTGTTCAGGAGAAGTCATTTATTTGCCAAATAATCAATTATCTACTCAAAGGAGTCAGTTATCTACCAAAGTAAGTCAATTATCTCCAACAGAGCCAGTTATCTACCAATTAAAGTCAATTATCTACCCAAGAGGATCAGTTATCAACCAAATTAACTCAATTAAGACCATTTATCTACCCAACAGGGTCAGTTATCTACCAAAGAAAGTCAATTATCTCCAAGAGAGCCAGTTATCTACCCAAGAGGATCAGTTATCTACCAAAGAAAGTTGATCATCTTCCCAAGAAAGTCAATTATATCCAAGAGATCCAAGAGATCCAGTTATCTACCCAAGAGGGTCAGTTATCTACCAAAGAAAGTAATTTTTCTACTCAAACGAGTGAATTACCTGCCCAATTATCTATCACCTTCAATAAAACACATTCATAAATCGATTTAAAAAAGTATTTACTACTCAAAGCCAAATTATTATCTACCCAAGAGAGCTAATTATCATACATATAAAGTCAATTACCTACTAAAAAAGGGTCAGTTATCAACCAAATTAAGTCCAATTAAGACCAATTAACCAACCAATTAAGACCAGTTATCTACCCAAGAGGGTCAGTTATCTACCAAAGAAAGTAATTTTTCTACTCAAACGAGTGAATTACCTGCCCAATTATCTATCACCTTCAATAAAACACATTCATAAATCGATTTAAAAAAGTATTTACTACTCAAAGCCAAATTATTATCTACCCAAGAGAGCTAATTATCATACATATAAAGTCAATTACCTACTAAAAAAGGGTCAGTTATCAACCAAATTAAGTCCAATTAAGACCAATTAATCAACCAATTAAGACCAGTTATCTACCCAAGAGGGTCAGTTATCTACCAAAGAAAGTAAATTTTCTACTGAAACGAGTGAATTACCTACCCAATTATCTATCACCTTCAATAAAACACATTTATATCGATTTAAACAAATATTTACTACTCAGAGTCAAATTATTATCTACCCAATAGGATCAGTTATCCACCCGAATGAGTCAATTATTTACCCATCAAGAGAGCCATATATCTAGCCAAGACAGTTAATTATCGACCCAAGAGAACCAATTATCTATCAAATAAAGTCAATTATCTACCCGAGTGGGTCAATTATCTACCAAAGTAAGTCAATTATCTTCAAGAGAGCCAATTATCTACTAAAAAAGGGTCAGTTATATACCAAAGAAAGTCAAGTATCTCCAAGAGAGCCAATTATCTACCAAAGAGGGTCAGTTATCCATCCAAATGAGTCAATTATTTACCTAAGAGAGTCATTTATCTAGCCAAGAAAGTAAATTATCGACCCAAGAGAACCAATTATCTACCCAAAAGAGTTAATTATCCTACAAGAGAATCGATTATTTACCCAAGTGAGCCAATTATACACCCAAGAGAGTCAATCATCTATCATCTATCTAACTACAATAAGACACAGTTATATCGATTTCAGAAAACATTTTCTACATTATTTATTCAATCCTTACACCTGATGACCCGACTTCGCCAGTGATTTCAATCACACGTCCCCACGCGTCCCCGTCGAATGGGGTTTACACAGTCGTTCCGTGTAATATCATTAATATGAATATTTGTTGTATCGAACACACGAACCCCACCCTATTGTTTACAATCGCATCGCGTGCCACCAACCGCCCCGCGTTGATTTAACCCGGCGTTAATTTTTTTAGGGGAAGTTTTCGAACACTTTCGAAAGTTTAATTTATTTGGACCACAATAGATGGATTTGCGCAATCTGTTAATCGAATCCGGGGATTGGGAATTAGAAGCTCAGCCGAATGAAGCGTTTAGTTTGAATATTTTAATGCCTGTAGACTAGGAGATAGGATAATTATAACCGAGCTGTTAATGGCAGCGGGAGAATCGATTTGTTGTTGCAGGGAAGCTAAACGTGCCGTTGATTTCGTTGACTAATTAATGAATATTTTTTTTGTTTTCAGTCGGCTTCAGTCAGTATCATAGACAGCAACAAGGTCAGTAGAGTATTTGATACTGTTGCCTTCCTTTGTTGTTACCTCTTCTATCCGTTATTATTATCCTTGTTGTATGTAACATACGATTTCTTGCATTAGTAGATACTGAACTACCCGAATAAATGATATACTGGGCTGAGAATATGTATACTGACGTAGGTGTTTCGCTAAGTATTTTCGAATTTCTCATCCTCTTTTGGCAGTAATCAAGTAGGTCTAATGCAAAATTCTGCATTAGTGTTTTTACATTCGAACAATCTAAATGTGCATGTTCTCTCTACATTTCTCTGAAATGAATCGGCATGCATGCTATGGTGTTACATTAATGAACAATTTGTTACGCAGATTTTTTATCAATTGCAAAAAATAAACAAATTATTATACGAACGAAATGAGAAACCTGTGTAATAATTACATGTTAGAATGGAGAAGACCACGACTTTTTTTTAAATTTTTTTCTAAGAAGGCGTAATGAAATTTTTATTTTTTTCTGTGGCCAAATAAGGCCGCAAATAATTTTTAAAGTTTGAAAAACGTCACACAATCGTCATACACTATGCTCCAATCAAAGCGAGAGTTTCAAAGAAAAGTCACATTTAGCAAGTTTGCCACGTTTCCTATTACTCTTCTTTAGTCCGCAAAATGTGCGTTTTTTGTATATTTATTGCAATAAACATTTTCTGATTTATCCATTTCTTCCATTACCTAATGGATAATTCGATATATTAATACAGAAATAACATCTTCATCTGTATAAATTGTAACCGATTTTCTTGTTAAAAACACAAATAATGGCCCTGAAAAATTTATTTGGCAACATTCTTGTCAACTTCAATATTATCAGTAAAGTGTTCTGTGCCGAACTGCAATTCGTGTAATTTGTTTTGTGCATTTTTCAGAAAAATCTGACAAATGACAGTTTGATTTTTGTTCGTTTGTGCATTCTTTGTTACTGCGTTCGAAAATTCATACTATTTACTGTACAACAAGACGTGAGTAGTTTATGATTGGTTGATAAGGTATGAGTCAAAACCCGTAATTTTTAAATTTCAAAGGGCTATATCTTTTTAATTATAACACATTTTGAGCAACTGAAAACGGTTTTGAGCTCTAATAAATCATTTCTAATCGTATCTTTTGCCGAAATCCGCGTATCTCACATCGTGGTCTTCTCCATTCTTCTCGTTGGGATTTATACGGCCGGGGATTCCATCGATCTCGCGCGTGTCTAAATATTTTAAACCCTTCCGAATCCGGCAACAACTTTTCCAGATCTGGCTAGCATTTGGCACATCCCAGATTGATTGAAAGCATGAAAATACATTCCCACATAAAATTGCGAGCCTGCAAAACAACAAGCGTTGACGTGCAATCCCTTTTTTTGTTATTCCTGTTTGTGACGAGCGCGGGGAGTGTTTCCATTAGCGCCCTGCTATCAGGCCAAATGGAATCTTCGGATTATCGCTATAAACCGCAAAAATCCTCCTACCCATCGCGGATTTATTAATTCGAAACGCTCCAATACGACTCGAATTTAATTAAATCGAATTGGAGTCGCGCCATTTACATTTCCTAACAGAGGATTGTGTCCCGTTCAAGTCGCATTACGGGGCAAACTTGAATATTTTGATCTTGAAATTTCAACCCCGTTCCGGGAGAGCCCGCAACAGAAATCGATAGCCCGGCGTTTTGTTTGCCGTTCAGGAAATTTTTCGACTTCTTTCGCTAGACAATAAGCACTCGCGAGATATTTCCCAAGCACGCTCGAATGAATAAATTTTATTGTCGCATACTCGGGGAGCCCCCGCATTAGACGGCGAGGCTTGGAGATCGTGTATTAAATAAAAATAGCCCCCTGCAATATTCCAGTCGAATTTAAAACAGTTTAAGTGTTTATCGATCGCTGAGAATCAGTTATGTATGACTTTTAATACGCTGTAAAGGTGAACTTGAGGGCTTTTCTGCGAGTCGGTAATTAAAAATGCTCTTTACAGCGACCTTTCCACCGGATGAATCGCCCGGAATTGTCCGGTGCAACAGAAGCGCGTCGGTTTTAATTGCTCGCTGAAAGTTTCATTATTTTTTTGGCGCAAAAAAATTGTTAACTAACCGACCTAACGGGAGCCCCGAGATTCGCTGTAAATGATAGCTACACGTGCACAACTGTAATGAAATGGCAAAAAATTCGTTTGTAACAATGGGGATCCTGTAACGTGAACGAATTGGTTACGCAGAAAAGATGCCAAAAGACTAATTTAAATCTAGGAAAACCTTTATTTAACTGAAAAATAAAGGATTTACGAAATAATCCTTATTTAAAATTCTGTAGGATTTAAAAAATGTGCCAAATTCTGGCCAATAATAATGTTGCCAGTAAGGGACATTTCTTGAAGGGAAATATTGTCTTTGATTAGTTTTCTTATTTAAATGTATCGGAACAATTATTTGTTAGAGAAGTTTTGTTATATTTTGGTTGTCAACTGTCGAAATTTAAAATAGACTGAACCGTGCGTCACAACTATTTTATTCAGAGGGTACCTCGGAATTAAATGTAATTACGAAATAAATTAGTATTTATTAGCAATTTTTCAAAGATAACATTCCCTCGACAAATTTCCATTATTAAATAAATTGTAGGTATATGAAAATAATTAGTTAGAATTAGGGGAGAGTGGGGTTAGTTGTTACAAAATTAACATTTGATTTTTTTTCTTAAAAACTATCAACTGAATCAGCGCCAAATTTTGAGATAATACGGCCCAATGTTTCTGCTCTACATTTCTGAATTTAGATCCAACAATTTATGTAGAAAAACACATTTAAAATAAACATTTATGAGGTTGTGTAAACTGTAACAACTTGCCCTACCCAGGGGAAAATTGTTACAATGAATTTTATGGGAATTCAATGAGTTTTAAACACTTTTATTCAAACCAAAATATGCAAATGTAAAACAATGATCTTAAACGTGTTAATCGCCATCAAAAAGGCAATGAATACAAACGTAGAAATCTTCATCTTCTCTACAAGAGACTTGTGCCCATTTCATGCAGCGCAGATAACGAATCCATTCGTTAGATTTGGATTCTGAGTAAAGTTTCAAGCATATACCTAAGATAGTGAGTCATCTTCTTCGAATTCCTCAGAAGAGGAGTCTTGCCTGAAGTTTTTTTTTAAACTTGCTTTTATTTTTTTGTGGAAGGCGAAAGGGTTGAATTCCCTTTTTCCTATGCGCTCAGGAGCATCAGGTTCAGTTGAAGGTTCAATTGCAAGAGTCTCTCATGGAATTTACTTCTTAGTGGGGTTATTTGTTACTGTAACAATGTGCCCCTTAAATTTTATAACAACTAGCCCCAACATTCGTTTTGAGGTTCTGTATTGGTTTTTGCTAGTTCTCTTCTTTTCTGGGGGAAAACTACTAGCGCAAATGAAAGAGTGATATGTAAGCTCTAAAAAAATGTTTTTGAAAATCATGGCAAGCATTATTAATAGCCAGAATGACGGTTGACTATCTGTTATATACTCATTTTTATTGGGTTTGTAACAACTTGCCCTTGTAACAACTTGCCCTTGTAACAATTATCCCCACTCTCCCCTACTCATTGAAATTTCAAATATACTAAAATAAATTTAAGATAGCGTTACCCTTTTTTAAATGGACTACTTCCTACACTTCCGAAATCAGCTACAACAGAGCTAAGATTATTAAAAATACAACCCTTTCATTTTTTCTAACCAATAAATAAAGATAGCGAACGAATGGGAGCATTTGGCAACAAAATTTTGAATGCAAGATTCTATTGGGGTTTTTCTTCATTCATAAATCGTTTGTAAAAGTCGAATATTGTTGTAAAATCGATCCCAAATATTGCCATGGACTATTAAAAAAAATTGGGGAGCCCATTAAAAAATATTAGGGAAAACATTCATTCGTTAACTAAACTAGATCTTCATTCTAACGATAACGAAACAATCTATTAGGCAGCAATCGGATAATTAGCTTATAAATATCTAAACAGCTCGCTGTTGACAATGTATTGATTACATTTGGTTCAGTGACGGTTATTCCTTCCCTTAAAACGGTGGATATTTTTAGCGCATTTTCCCTTTTTATACGGGAAATAAGTCGCCATTGTGTCACCTATAACTCTGGACCTTGATGGCTCGTCGGATAGCTCTCGACTCGAGGATAACGATGGTAAATCGGGTTCGAAACCCCGACCCGCCGGAAAATTTCAATGTGGATTCGAGGCATTTTTAACCCTCTGACCCGATGGATTTTCAAATCGCATTAGCAAATTTGCATCAAAACGGTGTTGTAAGATTTTTTTAATGCTATAAAGAGTAATAAATTGAATGCGATAGGGCGGTAACTCTGAGAATTAATCGTCTGCGATAATGGAAGCGATTTTAATAGACCCGAAGAAACTTTTTATCGAATGTCTGCTCGATTTTTTGCCTTTTTCATTCGATTATTACCCCTAAAAACCCAGTTCACAAAAGACTAATTTTAATACAAATTTCGTCAAATTTAACAGTACCAAATAACCAAAATTTATCTACACCGGTTTCCTTTCTTTAACCATAATCACGCCAGTTCTCCTGTAGAAATCGGCCATCACGTTGGCTCTGCGAAAAGCTGGCTCCGAGGTGTCGTAGGGAACCCTGCAGGGCCTGCCGTACACCATCGAAGTAACAACAGGAAATTGCTTGTGCTTTTCCTATTACAAGATCGACCAATGTAACCAATTTCGATCACTTTTAGTAGTAATTACCTGCTCGAAAATGTTCTCTCTTACGTCCGGAATGAACATTCTGTTGCACCTGTTCTTCCGCTGGTCCCACAAGGGGAACACTTTAGTAAAAGCGAAGTATAGATCGTATTCTCTGGTTCTTGTGTGTGTAGAAGTGTTGTTGAAATATGTTATTTTTTTCTCTAATTCAGGCGGTTTTGGTGGGGTCTATGTATAAAAATAATTAGTGTTTATAATGCTAAAATTGCGTAATTTACCCAACACGTATTTTCCAAGTAATCGGTGACCTCATCCCCGAACATCTTCACCAAATTGGGGTGGTGCCATTGCGCCGCCATTCTCTCCAATATCCACGAAATTCCACCGAATAAAATCGACACCCAATTTGTATATAACGTCTGTACATCAAACGTTGACGTCTCTAACGATCCGATTGTTTCGGAAAGCGGCGCACCGCGAAAAAAAACCAGACTCGTCCCTTTATGTAGGTCATCCGGTCGGGAGTTTCGAACGTCTTCCTCGACGGCCCTCCCATCGATCGAGCCCTCCCGAAGGACCTTGGCTCGCTCCCGAATTTCTGCGTTCGACCGCACCGATGCAGCGTCGAACCGCGAGCGGGCGTCGGGACGCTAGTTATTCCACCGACGCCGCAAGACGGGGACTCTCCAATTCCGAATCGTATTGTACCCTGCATTCTCTTGGCGCAGATTGCTGGGATTAATGCGGGAATATTTTAGGAAATGTTGGGACTAACTTTTTACGAGGCGTTTCGATTTTTTGAGCCTCTAAACCTAGCATATGTGAATTTTTATAAACCTCTACCTGGAAGTACATATAAGTCAATTTTCTATCCAAGAGAGCCTAATGTCTACGAAAGAAAGTCAATTATATATCCTAGAGAGTCAATTATCTACCCAAAAGAGCCAGTTATCTCCAAGAAAGTCAATTATCTAACCAAAAGAGTCAATATCTGGACAAGAGAGTCAATTGTCTACTCAACAGTCAGTTGTCTACCAAAGAAAGTCAATTATCTGCAAAAGGAAGTCAATTATCTAACTAAGAGAGTCAATTATCTACCCAAGGGCACCAGTTATCTTCCAAATAAAGTCAAATATTTAACCAAAAGTTATCTACTACAGAAAGTAAGTTATCTTTCCAAGAGAGTCAATTATTTATCTATCCAGGATTGTTAATTATCTACCCAATTATCTTTCAACTTCAATAGGACACAGTTACGATTCTTTGTACGGGGCGTTTCAATTTTTTGAGCATCTAAACCTATCATCTGTGAATTTTTATAAACCTCTACCTGGAAGTACATATAAGTCAATTTTCTATCCAAGAGAGTCAATTGTTTACGAAAGAAAGTCAATTATATATCCCAGAGAGTCAATTATCTACCCAAAAGAGCCAGTTACCTCAAAGAAAGTTAATTATCTAACCAAAAGAGTCAATATCTGGACAAGAGATTCAATTGTCTACTCAACAGTCAGTTGTCTACCAAAGAAAGTCAATTATCTGCAAAAGGAAGTCAATTAACTAACCAAGAGAGTCAATTATCTACCCAAGATTATCAATTATTTACTCAATTACATATCTATCAACTTCAAGACACAGTTACAACTCTTTGTACGGGGTGTTTCAATTTTTTGAGCCTAAAATCTCTAAAAACCTAGAATCTTTAAATTTTTATAAACCTAGAAGTAGAATTACCTACATATCCAGAAGAAAACGCGCCATTCTAAAGCAAATTATTCAAATTAAATTTTTTATCAACCATATTTTCACTTTTTTGTTCAGGAGAAGTCATTTACATTCCAAAAATAGTCAATTATCTACCCAAGAGAGTCAATTAACTATCCAAAAAAGTCAATTGTCTACCCAAGAGAGTCAGTTAATTATCCAAAAAACTCAATTATCTATCCAAGGGAGTCTGTTATCTATTTACAAAAGAAAATCAATTATCTATCCAAGAGAGTCAATTAACTATCCAAAAAAGTCAATTGACTATCAAAAAAAGTCAATTATCTACCCAAGAGAGTCAGTTATCTCAAGTAAATTCAATTATCTAACCAAAAGAGCCAAATATCTAGCAAAGAGAGTCAGTTACCTACTCAACAGAGCCAGTTATCTACCAAAGAAAGTAAATTATCTACACAAAAGTGTCAAATAACTATCCAAAAAATCAATTATCTATCCAAGAAAGTCAATTAACTAACCAAGAGAGTCAATTATCAACCCAAGATTATCAATTATTTACCCAATTACATATCTATCAACTTCAAGACACAGTTACAACTCTTTGTACGTGGTGTTTCAATTTATTGAGCCTAAAACCTTAAAAACCTTAGCATCTCTGAATTTTTATGAACCTGGAAGTAGAATTACCTACATATCCAGAAAAAAACGCGTCGTGCTAAAGCAAATTATTCAAATTAAACTTTTTTATCAACCATATTTTCACTTTTGTGTTCAGGAGAAGTCATTTACCTTCCAAAAATAGTCAATTATCTCCCCAAGAGAGTCAATTAACTATCCAGAAACTCAATTACCTACCCAAGAGAGTCAGTTATCTACAAAAGAAAGTCAATTATCTCCCCAAGAGAGCCGGTTATCTACCAAATAAAGTCAATTATTTAACCAAAAGTTATCTACTACAGAAAGTAAATCATCTACTCAAAAGAGTCAATTATCTACCATGAAAGTCAATTACCTACCCAATTATCTATCAACTTCAATATAGGACACACTTACGACTGTTTGTACGGGGTGTTTCAATTTCTTGAACCTACAAACCCTAAAAATTTTTAATTTTTAAAAAGTTTTACAAACCTCTGCCTGTAAATATTATAATTAATTAAACTCCGGGGCATTAAATCCCAATTATAACACGTTCATATCAAACAAAGTAAACTCGTTAGAGGGAAGGCTATTAAATATAAAAAATTCGTCAACACACAAAACGCCACGCGGGGAATTCATTTTTCTAAAGGCCCCGCAATGCAATTACTGTACAGAACGTATATAATTCCCCGAAGCTTCGAAGAGGAAAATCCCCGTCACGACGGCTGCCGGGAGGGCCGAAAACGAGGTTAATCGCGAAGATTTTAAAGCTTTTGACGTTATCCGGTACACGTGACGTAAGGAAAACGGGCGGAAAAATATAGCATTATCGCCTTTTCGGCTATTTCCTGCTAGCAGGACATGCGTTAGCGGGGAAACGGGTCACATAAAATGCGTTGTTTCTGTTTAATGTGGGGATTATAAATGTATGAATTTACTGGATTTTTCATAAAATTAAACCGTGCAAACGGTTTTGTCACAGAAAATGCATGCAATTTGGTACTGCAACTGACTAATAATGGCTGCATAAAGGTATATCTATACACAAAACTTTATGCATCTACCTACATGATACGAGCTTTTCGTGTGTTGGGGAAATTTGTAGTTATTTTGCACGAGAAAATTTTTAACTCAATTGGAAAATGCTCTAAAAACACCTTTAAAAATTCCCCTTAACAATGGGCTCCCATAACGTTTTTTTTATAGCCATAACGTTTTAAGAAAAAAGTGGTTTGTAGGGTTGTATTTTTAATAGTCTAAATTTATTCTAGTAGATTTCGAAACTGTAGGAAGTAGTCCATTAAACCATAAGAAAGATTTAATGCTATCTTAAAATTCACTATAGCAATATTGAAATTTTAATGAGTAGGGGAGAGTGGGACTAGTTGTTACAAAATTAACATTTGATTTTTTTTATTAAAAACTATCAACTGAAATGGCGGCAAATTTTGACATAATACGGCCCAATGTTTCTGCTCTACATTTCTGAATTTAGATCCAACAATTTATGTAGAAAAACACATTTAAAATAAACATTTATGAGGGTGTGTAAACTGTAACAACTTGCCCTACCCAGGGGAAAATTGTTACAATGAATATTATGAGAATTCAATGAGTTTTAAACACTTTTATTCAAACCAAAAAAATGCAAATGTAAAACAATGATCTTTAATGTGTTAATCGCCATCAGAAAGGCAATGAATAGGAACAAACGTAGAAATTGTCATCTTCATACAAGAGACTGGTACCCATTTCTTGCAACGTAGATAACGAATCCATTCATTAAATTTGGATTCTGAGTAGAGTTATATACAACATATACCTAAGATAGTGAGTCCTCTTCTTCGGATTCCTCAGAAGAGGAGTCTTGCCTGAAGTTTTTTTTTAAACTTGTTTTTATTCTTTCGTGGAAGTCTGAGGGATTAAAATTCCTTTTTATTTTGTGCTGAGGAGCCTCAAGTTCAGTTGAAGGTTCAATTGCAAGAGTTTCTCATGGAATTTACTTCTTAGTGGGGTTATTTGTTACTGTAACAATGTGCCCCTTAAATTTTATAACAACTAGCCCCAACATTCGTTTTGAGGTTCTGTATTGGTTTTTGCTAGTTCTCTTCTTTTCTGGAGGAAAACTATTAGAGCAAATGAAAGAGTGATATGTAAGCTTTAAAACAACACGTTTTTGAAAATCAAATTACCTACCGGTTAGTGAAGACCTTGATCGAAACACCAACACTTCACTTACAATTATGAGGTTAAAAAACGATTTCGGGGGTTTACGGGCTTCTGCGTGCAACTATCGAATTCAACTTTCGTTTATAGTTGGGGCTTAATGGCAAGTATTAATAGCCAGCATTAAGGTTGCCTATCTGTTATATACCCATTTTTATTGGGTTTGTAACAACTTGCTCTTGTAACAACTGCTATCCCCACTCTCCCCTAATTCTAACTAATAATTTTCATATACAATTTATTTAATAGAAATTTGTTGAAGGAGTGCTATCTTTAAAAAATTCCTGGCGAATTTGGCGCATTTTTTAAATCCTAATGAATTTTAAATAAAGGACATTTCGGAAGTTCTTTATTTTTCTGTTAAATGAAGGTTTTCCTAAAAAAATATTAGTCTTTTAGCATCCTTTCTGCGTAAAGACATATGAAAATTCGTTTACATTACGAGAGCCCATCTGAATACACCTTTAAAAACAGCCCTTAAAAATTGTAAATAAATGTATATTTATTTAATCTTCTTCCCACTTTTTCTACAGATAACATTGCGATTTGTTTCCATAATAAAGTGGTTTCATTAAAAAAAATTTCCCCGGGTTTTCCAGACGTTCAGTGCATTTTATCTTCGTGCCATCTCGAGCTGAAAAAACGCTTTTCCCGAATTAGGGCGCTGACGCAGGACCCTGCCAGATAAATTCCATTCGCTTTTGTTATCAGTACAATAACGCCGTAATTGATATTCACTTTGTCCTTGCGCCGCAGAGGAAGAAAACCAATTCGATTTTAAATAAAACCGTTCGAATATATTTTCTTTCCGACTGGGAAAATATGATTTACGTTTAAAGCTCAACTATTCTAATCTCGCTAATCGCGCATAAATTTTGGCTAGGTAGATTTAAAATTTTAGAATCTGTATTTAGCGATTTTCGGTCGGAGATAACCTTGGGGGTGAAATTAATTGCGTTCGAAAATTAAATTAATTCGATAAAAAAACCGAGAAACATCTGTTATGTTTGCATGTTTTACGGAAAACATTAAAACTGACAATAAATTATGGAAGTATGCGTGCAAATGCCAGTTCGTTTCTTTAATATCGTTTAAAATAATGACCTTTCGCTTATAATAGACTCTCTATAACTATTTTACGATGTACTAATAATAGGCGATATAATGCATAAAGTAAATGAATTTGAATAAGCTTCCACCAGTCGTAAAGTTCGAAAACTCGCTTTCCCGAAAGCTCAATATACAATTAAAAGCTCTCACAAAATACCCCGGAATTTCACAAATATGAACTTTGCTAATTCATCTCGAATTCAGTTTCTTTAAAACTGATAATTTATTTAACCTGTCGATCATACACTCCATTTATTATGAACGTTTCAGCGTACACACAATTTGTGATTTATTACTCGTTTGGTTTTATTTTTCGCTAAGGTTGCATAAAATATTAATGGATTTTTCCTAATTTTGTATAGTTTATTGTAGATTGATAACAAACTTAAAAATTACTATAATACCTACATCATATCATCTTGAATTTCTCATCACCCTGTATAATATTACTACTATAGTTTGTGCAAAACAAAATTAGATGCACGTCACTAATGTCGTCATATTTGCCAAGCATTGTAGCCAACTTTTAAAAATAAACAGATAATACAGATTAACTTTAATACCTACAGAATTTAATTTAATATTAACAAGGGATGATAGAAAAAGTTAAAAAGCAGAATTAAATAATCCAACAAAAATGAAATTATACGTTTGTATATAAAGTTCGGCAACACTGTCTTTATGTGACGTAGTAACTTTATGGTGACGATATTTTGCACAAACTATACCTAAACTTCTATACAGCTTGCATGCGACTTTATATCTACAACAATTCCTCTAGGGTAGGGCTCCATAGAGACATGAATTAGTGATAAAGGGTTGATTTTTCCTTTCGTTTGCAGCACGGTACGGTAGCGACATCGAGCGAGACGAGCGTCGGGACGCAGCCGGGCGGCAGCGTCACGTCCCGGACGGCGTCCGAGACGCCCCAAGTGCAGCCGTCGACGAGTCACCACCACACGGGGGCGAAGTTCCGGCACGGCCTTCTGCAGCTCATGATCCACACGATCGATCCTCTGCACGATGGTCAGTATGCAGGTAGCTCGTATGATTTTTTTTCAAATATTTCGATGTTTCGTAGATTTGTGGCATATATTGTCTAACTGGTGTGGTAAAGGTAGATATGACTTATTGATTGGTTATTCGTTGTATCGTTAATATATCTCACTTTTGTTCTATAGTATACAGGGTGTCCGGTAATGAATGGGCCATACGCTAAGGGTAGGTTCTTTGGCTCAAAATATGACGATTTAACCAAATTTACCTTAGTCCAAAGTTGCTTCGTTAAGAAGTTATAGCACTATGAAAATCGATTTTTTTTTCGATTTTTATGTCCATCCAGCGTAATTCAAGAGATATCTTTTTCAAATTTCACAAATGGGGGTTTTAGAGGTGTCCAATTAAGAATATATTACCCATTTTGCTCTTAACCCAGAGGGCGCCACTTCAGCAAACTTTTTTTTTTCCTTCGAAAAGCCATAACTTTTTTGTACGTAGGAATTTGATAAAAAGGGATCAATTTAAAAAAACTACATCAATTTAGCTTTAAAATAGGTATACCTGTTTTTAGTCGCTAAAATGCACCGGTTCAAAGATAAATGAGTTTGAAATGTGTGTTGCAGGCTTACAAAACAAGGGTAATAAATGAAGCTTTCGTCCGGAATTAACTGCAAATATCTGGAAATGAATGGAAAATTTCTGTAAACTGTCTGTAATGTACGGAAACCGTCCGGAAATGTCTAGAAATGTCTGGAAAATGTCTGGGTAATATCTTTAAATGTCTGGAAGTGTCTGGAAATGTTTGGAAATATCTGAAAACTGTCTTGAAATTTCTGGAAATGTCTGGAAACTCTGGCTACGATATATCATGACTAATAACCCCTAATTCATTACCTACATAAGCATACAGCGCAAATTTCAAACTCATTTATCTTCGAAACGGTGCATTTTAGCGACTCAAAACAGGTATACCTTTTTTAAAGTTGAAATGTTGTGGTTTTTGTAAATTGATCCTGTTTGGTCAAATTCCTACGTACAAAAAAGTTATGGCATTTCGAAGGAAAAAAAAGTGTGCTGAAGTAGCGCCTACTGGATTAAGAGCAAAATGGATAACATCTTCTTAATTGGACACCTCTAAAACCCCCATATATGAAATTTGAAAAAGATATCTCTTGAATTACTATGGATGGACAAAAAAATCGAAATAAAAAATCGATTTTCATAGTGCTATAACTTCCTAAAGAAGCAACTTTGACTAAGGTAAATTTCGTTAAATCATCTTATTTTGACCCAAAGAACGCACCCTTAGTGTATGGCCCATTCATTACCGGACACCTTGTATAAACGTAATCCACTGATGTGAATGTTAATACTAAATTTTTATAATGCCTACGTGTGTTTTTTTATTATTGGCAAACATTAAATTTTTGTACCTACTCAATTATTTATTTGTATTTTCTTAACTTACTATAAATTCAACGCTTAGGCATTAATTTGTATGAACCTACATACAAATCACAAATATCATACTATCTTGTTGTATATAAATCATTTCGTTTCTCAAAACAGTGAAATATAAGATCTAAAATATAATTTAATAACACAACTTTCCAATTAATGTTTTTCAATAAAACACAAACTTTATCTAATGCAACGTAAATATATACAAAGCAGAACAGGAGTCGAGCGTAATGATGCACAAGTTCTCTAAAAAAAAAGTCTAATTTCAAGAGCAGTTGTTGTATAAAGATTGAAAGATTAAAGCCCGAGCAAGACGGGAGTAATGGAAATTTCCAACAGAAATAATTAACGTCGAGAAGGGATATGCGAAACGCAAAACTATGACAAGGCATTAAAATGCAAATGCAAAACAGCTCGAAGCTCAAGATGTATTAGTAAGATGTAGTAGAAGTTATCGTATTCCTTGTTATTAGCAAAATTTAATACAGATACAATGGTACACTACTTAGGCTGGTTGTAGATGGCACAGGTGAACGATTGTTCAACTAAACTGCGAGTCAACTTTGAACCTAGTTCATTTTGATTTTTGTTGTAAGAGTTGTAGAGTAAAGAGAAGAGTTGTAGAGTAGAGTAAGAGTAAGATCTACTTTAGTTTGGTTGACCGCCGTTCAGGTCATGTTGGTTGCACTGAACTCACTTTGTCATCTGAAATAGAATGTCACATGCCAAAATTTATAATTTATATTTGAACGTTGGCAGTATTGATTCTATTTTGATGTAACTTTTGATATTTTGTTTATTTTGAATTATTTGGACTGGAACTATACTGCTCCAAGAAATTAACGCACCACTCATAAATTTCTAAATATTATATTTGTAAAATTAAAATAAGTAATCAATCATTATATTTCAATAATTTTAATTAATTTACTCTCAAACAAAGCATTTTTCAACGATGTATTCCTAAGAATAGGCCGTAAGGAAAAAAAATAAGAGAAAAAGTACAAAATTATGAATACGAAATTTTAAAAGAAATAAGAAGTACAGGCGTCAAATTTCGTGATTCGTGTTGCATCTTATCAGTTTAAACATAAAAATATCGAAATGCGTAAAAGGTCACTTCCAACGGGAATAAATCAAACCAAACTGATTTTAAAGTCGATTTATCCCTTCAACGATTTTAGTACATACTATAAAAAAATTATCTGCACGGACAAGTACTTTATTTAGTTGTTAAAAGACACAATATACAAGCAGGGCATTTCCAAATGTATTAAAATATTGTTCAGTTTGTTTAAAGTGGTCATATTTTTCACAAAATATTAAGTGGTGCGTTGATTTATTGGAGCAGGGTATTATCTACATTTGAGAAATTTATAAAAATCTTCAACTTCGGTTAATTCTTCATAATATGTTAATTTTGAATAATGAATTGTAATCAGAAATTCAACCTCACTTTTTGGGGTTAACAACTCAGCGTCAAATGTTAAAACCTTCTTGAACTGCCTTTGAACGCTCTTCAATGACCGTTCACGTAAACTTCTCTCTGAACCACAGATCAATAGTGACTGACGTAGGTACTACAACACAAATTTGCAATCAACTCGGTTCAACGCCGAACCACAGTTGAACTACGCATCTACAACCGGGCCTTAGATTAATTGGAAGTTAAATAAAGCAAAGATCTTCATTTCACTAACACCTATTCTTATACAAATCTACTAAATATTTGTTTTGTGCATTTTTCTTCATTTCGTATTTACTTGAGTGTTAGATATTGTAATTTAAATAGAAAGCAGCAATAACAAATTGAAAATATACAAAGTACCTACCTAATAAAAAAATTATTATAAACAGCTGTTCAAAAGTTAAGGATATTCATTAAATCCGGATTTTTAAAGCTAGAGCAAAAAAAATTTAATGGTATTTCTTAAAAGGGTATATGTTTGTTAACTGTTAAATGCCAAAAACGAAACATATACCCTTTTAAGAAATACCATAAAATTTTTTGCTCTAGCTTTAAAAATCGAATTTAATGAATATCCTTAACTTTTGAACAGCTGTATATTTAGGTAATTTAATCATCAAAGTTACTGCTGGATTCTTAATATGTTATAGTCAACAGTAGAATATACAAGATCTATCCCAAGAAATTTCTCTATTAGGTACTAGAACTTCCGGAGTAAACCTTGTAAATTTCTACTAACCAATTGGATGGAACTTTACCGCTCTAAAGCTCGAGCTTAGCATCACCATCAAGTTCCATCCAATGCCCTATACATTACACCATAAAAGCGGTCGATTAAACGCATTGGTTTTAGGTAAAGTCGACGAAAAAGCGACGCAACTGCACGCCATAGCGTCGCTGAAGGTGCTCCTCGACGCCACCAAACCCCAAAACGGCGCCACAACCACATCAGCGGCCAACCACATCAATATGGCGACCAAGCAAGAGACGATGCTCGCCCCGGCGGGCATGGCCGATATGCCTAATGGGGTCGCTAATGCCTTAACCGACATCAATTTGGATGCGGTAAGTCGTTCGTTGCGTTTATTCGACGATTATAAATGTGTAGGTTTACGATTTTAATGGAACGCTGCTCATAGAGCTCGCCAATCAATGAGCGTTTATTACTCTTTGTTTCGCTAGATTTAATATCACTGCAGTGATCAGGTTCGTATCATATACAAGGCTTTATCAACGTGATTATTAAAACATTTTTAGGGAATTTCTCCCACAAATTCCACCTTTTATGGAACATATTTGTTGTTAATTTAACATTGTTTTAACAAGTTATGTTGATGAAGTTGTGAGAACAAAGAGTGAAAACAAAATTGGAATCAAGGTGCATTTATTGGAACAATTATTCTGTTTTCATAAGTGTATTAATAATCAGTTAAATGGTGATTAAACGGAATGATTGTTGAAATGTTGTAACAGAATTTAGTGTGACAAAATTTCGAATAAAATTTTTCTGAGGAAATTCTGTTACAAAAACAAAATAGTTAAAAACGTATTACTGCGTTGTATTTATTGAAAAATAGCAATATCCATGGAAACTTTAACAAATTGTAAGTTTTTTGTCTTTGGTGTTCTTTGTTAAACGTTGAATATGTTCTTTGTTCATTTTGTTGATGGTTCATGTAAAAGACCCCTGCTCAATTAAATTCCCTATGAATGTTACACTCCCCTTTTTTCATTTTTCAACAATACTATATCAAACTCTCTCTATGTTACTGCTCAATTGTTACTATTCAATACTTTTGGCATTAGTTCTACAATTGCTGCTAAAACTGTATACAATTTTTGTACTTTTTATATTTGAATTTTTAAACCCAGAAACTTCTAATGCCAAAACTTTCCAACACATCGTATTGTAGCGATAATTGAGTAATAATACGTTATTTCAGAATGTTTGGCGATAAATTTTTAATCGCATGACATAAAGAATTGAAGACAGCTGCATACAAAATAAACCTATACACTACTCGCTAGCTATCCAAAATCACTAAATAAATGCAAGAAAAATATAACACAAATTGCTATTAGATTGGGAGAAATAAGCTAGTGAGTAATGTATTGTATTTATAAACAATAATTTTGGAAATGAAAGTGTGCTTTATAGAAAAATTATATGGGTACAAACTATGGCTGCAATAGCTAACACCAAGACATAATTTACATTAAAAAATTTCTAATAATGTTGTGCAATATTTGCACTTTATGAAAAACTAATTCAATTCCCGATAAAAGTTAACTATTTTGATATAACAATCAGAATATTTTATTGTCATGATTTCAATTTCTTTTTTATGGAAAACAAATTTGAACGAACGTAACAAATTTTATTATTATAGCAACAAGACTATCTATAGATTTTTTGTGTTCATTTAATCCTATTGTTCATAAATTTGAATTCATCGATTTTATCTCTAAATTTAAATATTCTGATTTCCCGTAGATTTTCGAATCTAACAATAAATATGAAAGTAGATTAAATCTCTGTAGTTCTGGTGATATATTAGATACATTAATGTATCGCTAGGACTTGCATTTTACCAGCACTAACATAACAATTTCTTGTATATTTTATTCTGAAACGACACTGATTGGGCTAGTATCCGATTTATAAATATTAAGGTAATTTTAGCTTGAATAGCATTTGAAATCAGCGCTTTACAGCTTCATGTATAATTATGCCGTAGTATCAGCTCATCAATAAATCACTACACACAAGTTTCGATCAAACGTAGTAGTGTGCCCGTCATTTTTACTAAACTTTAACGCAGAGACAATTAAAGCGAGCTTTTTATCAATAAATAATTCAGCGCTACGGGACGCGATGAATTCCCTGATGAATTTTACAAGAGCCACTTTGAGAATTCTCATAACGAATTATTAAAAAGCCCATCAAAAATTCATCTTTATCTTTAAACTGAAAAGCAACCGCAGTCTCCGGGCTTTATTTATTCTTGTTCCACATGGTAAAAACTATTTAATTAGGTAAGTGTTTAGCGGTGGAGTTCCATCAACTCGAGATGCATTCGGTCCGAATTTATTTCAATAAATCTCCGGAGTTTTCGCGAAATCCACAGGAAACTATCGCAAAGCTTGCCGCAAAGCTCGGATCCCGGAAATTGAAACTCTTTCAGTGCAAATTCCATCTACTAGTATACTCCATAAAAGTTGCCGAGTCAAAGTTTTTGTGCATAAACAACACCGTTTAGCTAATGGATAAGCTTCTTAAAATCGAAACCTATTCATAGCCTGATAAGAAATATGCTTAGGTCAGGCTCCGGACGGCTCCTCCGGATTAAATTAATAAGTGTCCATCGATTCTCCTTGAAGAAACGAACGGGAATCGATAGGGGCCAGACGTTTAAAAAGGCCGCGACGCTCGTGAGAAATTGCTTTCTGCTTTCTATGGGCCCCGGTTTCTATAGCGAGGCCCGATATAGAGTGTAACGGATATTCCCCGACAAAAGTGTGTTTTGACAAAGGGAATTGTATCATTAGTAGAACTCTACTCGATTAAGGAATCCCGCAAAGAAATATAGCCCTTCGATTTTATTGATACGATTTATTCGAAGGCCTTCGATTGTTGTTTATTTTCTACCAGTTTGTTAGATTTTATAGGATTTTGTGCAATTCGTTTCATTATACAACTGGTTGAATATCTATAGAAGTAAATGGCCATCCTTTTGATGAAGAGTAACAGGAAAAAGAAGAAGTATCGGTGCTTCATTGCCTCTTGATTATCGAGCTAGAATTCCCTCTAATGGAGAACTGGTTAGAGAAGAAATGACAGTAAAAAACGGTCTCAACAGGATTTATTTTCTACCAGTTTAATTGTTAGGACATTGTGGGATTTTGTACAATTCGTTTGATTATAACACACATTTCTTCAACTGGTTGAATATCTGCAAACGTAAGAGGCCACCCTTTTGGATAACGAGAAACAGGAAAAAGAAGAAGAAATATCGGTACTTCATTACCTCTTGATTATCGAGCTAGATTTCCCTCTAATGGAGAACTGGTTAGAGAAGAAATGACAGTAAAAAACTGTCTCAACAGGATTTATTTTCTACCAGTTTAATTGTTAGGACATTTTGGGATTTTGTACAATTCGTTTGATTATAACACACATTTCTTCAACTGGTTGAATATCTGCAAACGTAAGAGGCCACCCTTTTTGATAACGAGAAACAGGAAAAAGAAGAAGAAATATCGGTACTTCATTACCTCTTGATTATCGAGCTAGATTTCCCTCTAAGGGAGAGCTGGTTAGAGAGTAGGAAATGATAGGAAAAAATGTCTCAAACGGCTTTATTTTCTACCAGTTGGTTAGGACATATTGGGATTTTCTAACAATTCGTTTAATTATAACACACAATACTATAACTGTTTGATTATCTGTAAAGGTAAGAGGCCACTTGTTTAAATAATGAGAAACGGGAAAAGAAGAAGAAATATCGGTTCTTCATTGCTTCTTGATTATCGAGCTAGATTTTCTCTCTAATGGAGAGCTGGTTAGAGAGGAAATTACAGGAAAAATATATTAATGGGCTTTATTTTTTACCAGTTTGTTAGGATTTTGTACAATTCGTCTGATTATAATGCACAATTCTACAACTGGTTCGGTTGAATATCTACAAAAGTAAAAGGCCATTAGTTTTGATGCCGATGAACAGGAAATAGAAGAAGATATATTGGTGTTTCATTTCTTCAGCTTCTTGATTATCGAGCTAGATTTCTCACTAATGGAGAGCTGGTTAGAGAGGAAACGACAGGAAAAAACGTCTCGACGGGCGGGGATCCGTGTCCTGCGGGGATAACGCGTCGTGCGCGTCCCGAACTTAATTAACGGAATCAAAAAGCGTAACAACTGCGGAAAAGTTCCGGGCGTAGTCGCGCCGGATCCGCCCGGAGTCCGGGAAGCGTTCGGCCTAATTAAAAGTTATGCCGCCGCTAAAGATTCCCGAAATTTCTCCTTTCGCTCCGCGGCGTTCGCATTATTTGTCTCGAAGGCCGGGTTAAATTGTCATTGCGAAAACGAAAAATTAAGAAATTTTATACCCACTAGTTTTCCTTGTATACAACGCTCGAGCGTTCGCTATAATGAATGGATTAAGTAATTGATTATTAACAAAGTTTATACGCTGGTGATTCGAACGTTTAATTGGTTTCATGCGTTCAGGAATAGTTGGCTCAACTCATTAGAGTCGCAGGACTAAATTAATAGTTTACAGGATTATTGATCAACTGAACATTCTGTATTTATTATACTCTATGAATATAATATTGTTCGTTGCGATTTTAATAGTAAAATCTCATTAGAAATATCTGTGTTCAACGCTTAGTACACTTAAATCACTGTGTGCTAGTATGCAGCTATCTGTTGAATTTTTTCACTAAATTGGTTTGTTTTTGCAGCATCAATTCTCTACTATTAGTATTTGTTTCAAGATCTTGCTATTTGTATACCCAAACCCTTTAGATCGTTAAGAAAATCGACCACTGTTTAACGAGACGACTGCATGATGCTGTACCTATCTAGTACCCGTTTTTTATCTTCATAGTTCGTATTCGTAGTCGATTTGTAGATTTTAATCAATCGCTTTTTACATAAATCCCCGTTGTACATAAAAACCAGTTAGAAGCTGTTTGTAGTGGGTGACTTGTTTACTCTAACTCCGATCGCAATTATTGGAGTTAGATACGAATTATAATATTACATGTTTTATACTTTAGATATGTGTTAATAAATTGATGTTAATTGGCTAATAAATCGTGAAAAAGAGTCGTCATTGATTACACTTTTTCACGATACAAACTATTGAAATATTCGTTATTTATTTCTATATACACTATGCAGGGTGTCCCAAAACTCTCTGTACACAGAGCTACTGTATGTTGGTGGGATCAAAATAAGTCGATTTGGCCAAAATTACTTATATCACAAAATTCGTCGTTTGCCTCTGAGGAAGCTTCAAAGTTGAAAGAAAATTTTCATTTTTTTTAATAAATCGAAAACGCTTTTATCGATTTTTATAAAATTTGGTATGTAGCTCTTTTAATTGAAGAGTCATTGTTCCAACCAAAAATTAAACTTAGTGAAATCATGGAAGCTACCCTTATCGTACCATAAAAGACATCGAATTTTTTTTGAGGGCCTCCCCTGGTGCCTCAATTTTTTAGGATGGAGAGCTTTATTCATTTATACCATTTTTTGTCTATTGCGAAAAACATGTATCTCTCATGGTATTCGTGTAAAAAAAAATTTTATGGACTAGGGGTCAGTGATTTAAAATTTTCAAGAAAACTAAGTTGGCGGTTATAACTACCGCACCTTGAAAATGATCGATTTTACAATGTTTTACAACGTTATTACAATAAAAAATCATCAATGGGCTTAAGTGTCGACTGAAAAATAACAATTCAAACAGATGGTTAGAGACTTATTGTAAAAAAAATATCCTTCTCTTTAATTGTTAATTTCCAGCCGATACCTATGCCCATTGATGATTTTTTTTGTTGTAATAACTTTAAAATCGACAATTTTTGAGTTGTGATTGTTAGGTATAACCGCCAAATAAGTTTTATTGAAAATTTTAAAATACTAACTCACAGTTCATAAATTTTTTTTTTTACTCAAATACCATGAGAGATACATGTTTTTTGTAAGAGACAAAAAATGCTATAAATTAATACAGCTCTCCATACAAAAAATTGGGGGACCTGGGGCGGCAATAAAAAAAAATACGATATCATTTATTGTAGGATAAGGGTGGTTTTTACCCTTCCATGATTTCAGTAGGTGAAATTTTTGGTTTCAACAATGTCTCTTTAATTGAAATAGCTATACATACCAAATTTTATAAAAATCGATTGAAGCGTCTTTGAGTTATTCAAAAAATTCAACTTTTAAGCTTCCTCAGAGGCAAATGAAGAACTTTGTGACATAGGTAATTTTAGTTCAATCGACTTATTTTGATCCCACCAACATACAGTAGTTCTGTGTACAGGGAGTTTTGGGACACCCTGTATTTTAAACGATTTAAACGAACTCCTTAATATTAGAGACAAATAACCTCCATCTCCAAGTTTTATTTAACATTTTCAGGGCGTTCGTTAAACGAAGACGCCCTGAAAAGATATTTGGCAGATAGCCCAGATTTCGGTACAATATGAAATAAAACGGACCGTAAATTCGATTAGGAACTTCAAATCACCGGCAGCGATTTATGTTGCAGAGAAGCCTGACATATTTACGTTGCAGTAGATTCTTACCAAATTCGCAGGAGCCGTTTCCATTCGAATTGCATTACTTGTTTACTACTAAATCATTCTACTCGTATCTAGTAGAAAATGCTCTATATAATTATAGCAATTATAACGATCAAATATATACTGCTCCAAGAAATTAGCGCACCACTCGCACAAATTTCTAAATATTATGGTCGGTATTCAGCGCCCCATTTTAACGTTAAACCCATTTTAAGCGATCGACTTTAACGTA
Source organism: Phyllotreta cruciferae (assembly GCA_917563865.1). NCBI lineage: Eukaryota > Metazoa > Arthropoda > Insecta > Coleoptera > Chrysomelidae > Phyllotreta > Phyllotreta cruciferae. The sequence continues at coordinate 10,024,460 of OU830607.1, forward strand.
AACAATGTCCTTAGTTACTCCATAACAACAATGTAGAACTGTCATGTTTAAGGCGCTCGGTAAACATGACTTTAACTTTAAAATGGAGCGCTGAATACGGGGCTATATTTGTAAAATTAAAATAAGTAATCAAACATTATATTTTAATGATTTTAATTAATTTACTCTCAAACAAAGCATTTTTCAGCGATGTATTCCTATGAATAGGCCATAAGGAAAAAAATAAGGGAAAAAATACAAAATTATGAATACGAAATTTTATGAATAAGAAATAAGAAGTACAGGCGTCAAATTTCGGGATTTGCGTTGCATCTTATCAGTTTAACCATAAAAATATCGAAATGTGTAAAAGGGCACTTCTAACGGGAATAAATCAAACCACTAACTGATTTTAAAGTCGATTTATCTTTCAACGATTTTAGTACTATAAAAAAATTATCTGCACGGACAAGTACTTTATTTAGTTGTTAAAAGACACAATATACAAGCAGGGTATTTCTAAAAGTATTAAAATATTGTTCAGTTTGTTTAAAGTGGTCATATTTTTCACAAAATATTAAGTGGTGCGTTAATTTATTGGAGCAGTGTATTATTGGAGCAGTGTATTTTCTATTCGATTTTTAAATGCTCACAATATTTTTGGTTTTATATAATTTTTTCACGATTTTCGATCGCTCGTTAGGCATCGAAATTATTCAGCAGGAGTTTCGTTTAAATCCGGTGGAACAATGAGTGTATAGGGATGTTATCTGGCTCTATTACAGGTAGGGCGCTCGCGATTCCTATCGCGTAATTCGATTGTGTTATAAAACGATTTCACGTGTTTGTTTCGAGTGCTCTATTTGTCAAGCAAATTGCTATTGTATAAATATTTCGGTGTTTCGTACTGCAAATGAATGTCTGTATATCTTGCATTTAGATAGTTTATCCAAAGCTTTTTGGTGAATATTACCTCTTATTAAATGCCATAGTTTTTCATTAAAATGTCAATCGTATGAAAAGCTCGTTGTGAACAAAAGCTTTAGAAATAGAGCGAACAAACGCCTTGTATACGCCAACTGAGCGGTAAGAACTGAAATCTGAAAGGCTCGAACTTCCTTCCCTCTATTCTTCACCTCATCCTGTTGGAGTTCACGCGTTTGCGCACGTTTTCTCCAGTCGATTTCCCGACCAGGTAGCCCTATATTTTATCACCTATTCCTACCGATCTCTATAGCATCCTCGAGCTTTTAGTACGACATAAATTTCGAAACGTTATATAAAGACATTTATTTACGGTATACGTAGATATGTGACGTACTGGGTTATATATACAGGGTGCCAAAAAACGTTGGGACATTGCTTATATCTACTTCTGGAGACGAAAATATGACGATTGAACTTACCTATATACAAAAGTGTTTAGTAAAGAAGTTATGGGATGTTATAGTTGAGAATAAAAGAGATTTTCTACAGAATTTGTCTGTTTGGCGATATATTTTTGTGTACAAAATATTAATCAATAACTCTCAGATTTAAGGGGGGTCCAACCTTCTCAAAGCCCTTATTGTTCCGCCTTTGTTATATTAACCTAATTTTTGAATCGAAACTAGATTTATTGGTTAATTTATAACTTTGTAATTTTCTATAAAATCTATATTTTTGGAGATAAGTCTCTTTTTTGGCAATCATACGATTTTTTAGAGAAGAAATGACAAAAAAAAAATTTTTTAACAGGAATTATTTTCTACCAGTTTGTTAGGACATTTTGGGATTTTGTATGTGTATTGTGTTTGATTATAACACACATTTCTTCAACTGGTTGAATATCTGTAAAAGTAAGAGGCCATCATTTTGGGTATCGAGAAACAGGAAAAAAAAAGAAAAAATATCGGTACTTCATTGCCTCTTGATTATCGAGCTAGATTTCCCTCTAAGGGAGAGCCGGTTAGAGACTAGTAAATGATAGGAAAAAATGTAAACGGCTTTATTTTCTACCAGCTTGTTAGGGCATTTCTAGGACAATTCTATAACTGTTTGATTATCTGTAAAGGTAAGAGGCCACTCGTTTGGATAACGAGAAACGGGAAAAGATGAAGAAATATCGGTGTTTCATTGCTTCAGCTTCTTGATTATCGAGCTAGATTTCACTATAATAGGGAGCTGGTTAGAGAAAAAATTACAAGAAAAATGTCTTAATAGGCTTTATTTTTTACCAGTTTGTTAGGATTTTGTAGGTATAATTCGTTTGATTATAATCCACAATTCTACAACTGGTTTGGTTGAACATCTACGAAAGTAAAAGGCCATTACTTTTGATGTCGATGAACAGGAAAAAGAAGAAGATATCTTCATTGCCTCTTGATTATCGAGCTAGATTTCCCTCTAAGGGAGAGCTGGTTAGAGACTAGTAAATGATAGGAAAAAATGTAAACGGCTTTATTTTCTACCAGCTTGTTAGGGCATTTCTAGGACAATTCTATAACTGTTTGATTATCTGTAAAAGTAAGAGGCCACTCGTTTGGATAACGAGAAACGGGAAAAGATGAAGAAATATCGGTGTTTCATTGCTTCAGCTTCTTGATTATCGAGCTAGATTTCACTATAATAGAGAGCTGGTTAGAGAAAAAATTACAAGAAAAATGTCTTAATAGGCTTTATTTTTTACCAGTTTGTTAGGATTTTGTAGGTATAATTCGTTTGATTATAATCCACAATTCTACAACTGGTTTGGTTGAACATCTACGAAAGTAAAAGGCCATTACTTTTGATGTCGATGAACAGGAAAAAGAAGAAGATATCTTCATTGCCTCTTGATTATAGAGCTTGATTTTTGAAATCCACATTTTCATAATGCCAAAAAATCTTTTATTTTCAAAAATATGGATTTTAGAGAAAATTGCAAAGACTACTATAAAATCATTGTCCGATAAATCCAGTTTCAATTGAAAAATTAGGTGAATAACAAGGGTGGAACAATTAGGGCTTCATTAGAGACCTAGGATGTTTCATTGAGAGTTGGACCCTCAATTTAATCTGAAGTTATTGATAAATTTCAAATTTCTTTACACAAAAATATGTCACCAAATAGAGAAATTCTGCACAAATCAAACAACATCAAAAACATCAAAAAATCTCTTTCTTTAACATCCTTCTCCATAACTTCTTTAACCATAACACAGAAGTCTGTAATTAAGCCATATCCCAACCTTTTTTTGGGACACCCTGCATTTGTGGGTATTTCTGGTAAAATTGGAAATTAATATCGCACCTTCTATTTTGATTTTTAGCGACGCATGTCGTCGGTTCGCGCCCGTAAGTCGCTGACCTCACAGGCGGTGGTATGTCTGCAGGTAGGGGACGGCGGCGAGGACGAGCCCCCGGAGGCGATGGACATCAGCTGGCCTTCGGGGTTCCGCAAAAGAGTGACGTACGTCCTCTTGGCGCCCATTGTCTTCCCATTATGGCTTACTTTGCCTGACACGAGATCGCCCAGAGGTGAGCCGCACAATTCCTAATATCGCAAACTCCGTCCTCGATTAATCCTCGACGGGGATGTATTGACAGCGAGCGATAATAATCGCGTGGGATTCCCGGAAGTTTCTCGCGGCAAATCCGCGGCCGGGAAGTTTGTTTTATCCCGTCGTACGTTTTCTTTTGCGGTTGCGGTCGAATGGCTTTCCAGTTTTCGCTCTTCGGCGTTGTTTTTCCAGAGTTAAACGCGTTAGCTCGGGTAAAAAGGAACGTAATCCTTTCGCGTTGAAGTGTCGCCATTTTTTGCCAAAGCGCTGGAATTCGAACGGGGAGTAATTAAAGTCGAAATTGGAAAATTAGCCCGTCTACTTCGGTTTTTTGTTAAAGCTTTTTCGAGGGAGTAATTTGATGCGTTGAATAGCTAGCGAAATTAACACGTCTTTTGATATACTGAAGCGAAATTTGCGCATTAGGCGAACTTCTATTATACATTTCATCAATCGAATATCTCATTAGTTTGATGGTAGTGCTACACAAGTTCTACGTAGGTAAATAATATACTTTACACTGGTGAAGATTTTATATTATAGAATTGGGGAACTTCTGACTAATCCCACGTTGAAATTGAATCCTAACGGAGCACTCAAGTGAAATTCGAGCCTATATTTACCTCTGCTTTCTGTTTAAGTTTAAGCCATTGAAATGGTAAATTATCTGAAGATCCATTAAAGAAAAAAGTCGTAATAAAAGTATTTCGCAAACACGATTGAAAGAAAGGCTTTTAGCGAATACGGAAGTTCCGTTGTTTGAAAATTTGTGTACTCGAGTAATATTTAATTACCCCAGAAGATCCGCTTTCGAGAAAAAATCGATTCAAGTAAACCGAACCTATACAGGGTTAATTTCAACGCAATTGGTCCATGGGTGCAACAAAGACAACCACCAATAATTTCATAGAAAGGAAAAAGAAAGAGAAATATTGTAGGATTGCAACTTGTCCACTCTAACAAATGTTATTTGAATAATCTTTCTTTGTTCAACTCATTGAGACCATATTGCAAACAAATTTGCACTTACCTTATAGGGGTCACTCAGGAGATCTCCTAAAAGTGTGACTACTAAAGAGCGGAATATACGCAAAAAAAATTACTAAATATATGCGCATATATTTGCAACGATTTATTTAAAAATATGCCGTGATTTTCAAGAAAATATTAAAAATATGCAATAATTTTCAAAAAAATATCAAAATTATGCAAAAAATTTCAAAAAAATATCAAAAATTTGCATTGATTTTCAAGAAAATATCAAAAATATTCAGATTTTCAAAAAATACCAAATTTATGCAATAATTTTCAAGAAAATATCAAAAATATGCAATGATTTTCAAAAAAATATCAAAATTAGGCAATAATTTTCAAAAAAATATCAAAAATTTGCTTTGATTTTCAAGAAAATATCAAAAATATTCAGATTTTCAAAAAATACCAAATTTATGCAATAATTTTCAAGAAAATATCAAAAATATGCAATGATTTTCAAAAAAATATCAAAATTAGGCAATAATTTTCAAAAAAATATCAAAAATTTGCTTTGATTTTCAAGAAAATATCAAAAATATGCATTGATTTTCAAAAAAATATCAAAAATATTCAGATTTTCAAAAAATACCAAAATTATGCAAAAAATTTCAAAAAAATATCAAAAATTTGCATTGATTTTCAAGAAAATATCAAAAATATTCAATGATATTCAAGAAAATTCCAAAATTAGGCAATAATTTTCAAAAAAAATATCAAAAATTTGCATTGATTTTCAATAAAATACCAAAATTATGCAATAATTTTCAAAAAAATATCAAAAATTTGCATTGGTTTTCAAGAAAATATCAAAAATATGCATTGATTTTCAAAAAAATATCAAAAATATTCAGATTTTCAAAAAATACCAAAATTATGCAAAAAATTTCAAAAAAATATCAAAAATTTGCATTGATTTTCAAGAAAATATCAAAAATATTCAAATTTTCAAAAAATACCAAATTTATGCAATAATTTTCAAGAAAATATCAAAAATATGCAATGATTTTCAAAAAAATATCAAAATTAGGCAATAATTTTCAAAAAAATATCAAAAATTTGCTTTGATTTTCAAGAAAATATCAAAAATTTGCATTGATTTTCAAAAAAATATCAAAAATATTCAATGACATTCAAGAAAATTTCAAAATTAGGCAACAATATTCAAAAAAAATATAAAAAATTTGCCTTGATTTTCAATAAAATACCAAAATTGTGCAATAATTTTCAATAAAATATCAAAAATATTCAGATTTTCAAAAAAATACCTAAATTATGCAATAATTTTCAAAAAAATATCAAAAATTTGCATTGATTTTCAAAAAAATATCAAAAATATTCAATGATATTCAAGAAAATTCCAAAATTAGGCAATAATTTTCAAAAAAAATATCAAAAATTTGCATTGATTTTCAATAAAATACCAAAATTATGCAATAATTTTCAAAAAAATATCAAAAATTTGCATTGGTTTTCAAAAAGATATGAAAATTATGCAAAATTACCTGAATTATGGAAAAATGTTTCATACCTAAGATATTGTAAAATCTTTTCTAATAAATTAAATTTTAAGTAAATTTTATCTTTTTGATTGTATGTAAAATTATTAAAATTTAACAAATTGAATGTATAAACAAAAAGTAGTATGTAGTATGCATGACAAATCGTTAGATATATGCAAATGTTGCATATAATCCGCTCTTTAGTGATTACCTATGCCAAATATCCAAAAATTATAAGCCATGAAATAAATGGACCAACTTCAAAAAACACCCTGTAAGTCAGTTATAAAGGGTGCAAAACCAATACTATATGGGTTTTTTTTGAGATCCCCTGGATGACCTCTATATAGGGTTAAAATATTGCCCTTTCCCAATGAAACGCCCTGTATATACATTAAATTACAATGGTAAATATCTTCAAATTCAATTCCCCTAATGCCAGCTTAATTACATAACCAAAAGCCTACAGAAACATGATGAGAATATTTAAAACTCATTTTTACCCGAATTTCACTACAAACTCCAAGTTTCCTTATAGGAAAATCAATACCCAACGCCTCGAAAATTACTCCAAATAGCATTCCCACTAGGGCCGTAACATTTTCCTCGCCCGGTCCATCCATCATCGATCCCATTCTACCAGTTTTTCACCCTTTTCACGACAGCTTTTCACCAAAATTCCGCGCTTTACGAACGGCCTTTCTCTCGTGTCGCAGGCAAGAGATTCTTCCCGGTAACGTTCATCGGGAGCATCCTGTGGATAGCGGCGTACTCCTACCTGATGGTCTGGTGGGCCAACATGGTGGGCGACTGCGTGGCCATACCGCCGGAGGTGATGGGTCTCACCTTCCTGGCGGCCGGCACGTCCATACCGGACCTCATTACGTCTGTGATCGTCGCCAGGAAGGGTTTCGGTGACATGGCTGTCTCGTCGTCAGTCGGCAGTAACATCTTCGATGTTACCGTCGGGTAAGTACCAACTTTATCTTCACATAAACAACAAACTCTAAGGGATGGAATTTCATGAAGCGGGCGGGCCCGGGTGATTACTTTTCGAGGCTGGGGTACGGCGATAGTCCGGGTTAAAACAGCCCGGAAAATTCCGGAGTATAATTTGCTGCGTTAAGTTCTTGGCGTGAGCGTGGTGGAATCGATCGGATATGGCACGAAAGACCGGCGGTCGAATGCGATAAAGGCCGGTCAAGATAATGGCCGGGAGGTTAGGAAATTACTTTTGCGATTTGTGCGGAAGTTGGCTGGGGCAAAACTAATGAACATTCATCATTGTCAATTTAATACGCCCTGTTATAAAGGGTTGAGATTTTGCTACAATATTCTTTAGAAATTTCTAACAAATTTATCAGTATAGGTAATCTTTAATAATTGTATGCACATATTTACAATGTTGGTACTTACATAATGTATGTAAATATTCGGTTATTGATTTTCAATTTCAATTGATATCAGGTAACAAACTTCAAATAAGGTATCAATTCCCGCATTGTAGTTTTACAAAAATAGGTCATTATCTTATCTATTTTTTTTACCTTCGAACCTTTCGTAATGAACCAATATTAAATTGTTATTCGAATTACAAGTCTGTATTCATTCTAATATTGATTTAATTTATAATGAGTTATATTTAGATTATCAATACCGCGTTCCTCTATACAAACTTGCACAAATCGTTTAAAAGAACATTTTTTATTTATGAGGCCATGTTGTACTTTGTACAAGTAATTAAAAATGTATATTATAATCATGTTTGTTTTAAAATTGAAGAGAACTAAAAAAGGTGTCGAAAAGCCACCAAAATTCATGAAAAAATATGAACTAAATTGATCCTTTAAGGAAAGGGCTATACCAGTGTGACATTTTCAAAAAATCGATTTTTGTTTTTTTGGCTTATTCGATAGTTTATGCTTTCAAAAATATCCTGTGAAAGCGGCAATGTCGTATCTTGAATAGTTTTTGAATGGCAGCGTTCTAAAAGAGCGGCCGCTCGAAGGAATAAATGGATAGTTGAAACTTTAAACGCGTTTTCCTCTAAATGACATTTTTCAAAATTGCTAAAGAATCATCATAACTCAAAGAGAAATTGACCGATCGACTTCAAATTGAAACTGAGTATTCTTGAATATATTTACTATACAATGACCTATGATCCTTTTGATTGGTTGAAAATTGTCAATTTGGCTTTAAAAAAACGACAATTTTTTGACCCCAAAAAACCAAACTTTTCTTCAGAACTACGCCATTTTGTTAATTTTTGATATTTTTCAAAAATCGTAGGTCATTGTATAGGAAGTACCTTCAACTTTAATAACCTTTTTGATTTTTTTTGTTTCACCTACTCATTCGGCCGGAATCATGTCAGCAGTTGGGAAACTTTTTTTTGGCACCTCCGAAGACAGCACATAAGTCCTTCATTTTTCAATATTTTTGTAAAAAAAATCTTAAAATACAGGGTGTCCAGAAACTCTCCTGACAAACGAAGACCGGAGATTTCTCAGATGATTTTAAGACAATCGAACCCAATTAACCTAGTCCTAAAATGCTTCCTAAGGGAGATAGAGCTCTTTGAAGATGGTGCCTTGTAATTAATTACTTTTAGTAATTATTTTTTTTAAATACATCCAGAACGCTTATATTTAGAAAAACGAAAACTGGTACAAAAATTTAACAATGAAAAACGTAGGTTTTACTTCTGTTGAAACTTCAGAGCCAACTAGTGCAAAAAATAATAATTGAACTTTAATGACGAAAAAACGAAAAATTTTCAAATCGATTTTTCATGAAAAAGGTGTATCCTACCGACTTAAAGTAAGAGTACCTTTTAGTATAGAAGACCTGAAAATGTAATAATCTAGTGGCACAAATGCTTAAAAGTTAAAGACAAAAAAGTTATGCGTTAAAATAACCGTTGACCTACCCAAAACGGACGCCTATGACTTATACTAGAAATTCGCAATTGATGGAATCGATTCATCTATCGACGATAAATAAGCGTACCAGTTTTCGTTTTTCTAAATAGAAGCGTTCTGGAGGTATTTAAAAAAAAACTAATTACAAGGCGCCATCTTCAAAGAGCTCTATCTCCCTTAGGAAGCATTTTCGGACTAGGTTAATTGGGTTAAATTGTCTTAAAATTATCTGAGGAATCTCCGGTCTTCGTTTGTCAGGAGAGTTTCTGGACACCCTGTATAGCTGAAAATATACCTTATTATGTCCAAAAAACTTCAAAACATTCTATCTAGTACTTTCTTTTAAAAAACCTATTGGACATGATTTTTGAAATTGGGGATGGGATTTGATTTTTCAGATTACCAGTGCCTTGGTTGCTGTTCGGCATCATCTACGGAAAACCCGTCGAGGTAAATTCGGTGGGTATGGTGTGTTCTATAACAATCCTCTTCATGATGCTCATCTTCGTAATCATGTCTATTGCCTGCTTCCGATGGAAGATGAACAGAGGACTAGGTTTTACCATGTTTTTGCTGTACTTCGTGTTCGTGGCGGTGTCGCTCATGTTCGAGTACGAGTACATTACATGTCCGTTTTAGATCGGTCGAGGGACGCACTTTCTTAAACTTAAACTAGATAACTTTAAAGTAGACCTTTTCATTTATTCGTAAATGGAAATTTGCGAAGGAAATTATTGTTTTGGCGACTTGTTGTCGATTTAATTTACCCGATAGAAAATTATAAAAATGTTACTCATTTTCTACAGAATTCTAATAGATTTTTGCAGGTGCATACACGAGTATTTTTATAAGGAACAGTGTTGAATTTTTATGAATTTTTACAGCAAAACCAGCAAAGAATAAGTCTTATTTTCACTTAGATTAGAATGATTTAAAAAATGATATTTTAGACGAGTTGTTTTATTCAAAAAGACTACATAATATTTTTATGTATAAACTGTTTCATCTCTATCTTATACCTAATAACTTAAATATAAACTAATTTTAATTCAAAAAATTCTATAATAATACTATTCTAATTAAATCACAACTAAACCATCTAATTCAATATTTTTATCCATTTCCTTTACATACAAAGTAAGTGTTAAATAAACACACAGTTAACCTGTTTCAATAATATTGTATAAACATGTTACTGTTATTTTATAAAAAAAATGTTAAATAAATATACCTATTACAGAAATGATCTATTTATAAAGGAAAAGTTATCGATAAGAGTACAAAAATTAGTCCAAATAGTGGAGAAAATTTACGAAAATCACTAACTAGTTGGCAAAACAATAATTCCAAACAATTTTTCAAACTATTAAACCAATGAAAGATGGTTGAATTTGTCTACACCTTCCACATTTTTTTCTTCAATATCGGTCAACATAATTGCATAAAACAATATCAAATGTTGTTGGCATTTCTCTCAATCTGAAATCATCCACTGCGGATTCCTTCGTACTTGAGTTTTATTCCAGGAATTCCAATTCCCATTGTCTTATACTAAGTAATTCCTCAAACCTGAATTAACTTTAACTCCAACTTACAGCAACACTGAATAAAATTATTTCCTGGAATAAAAGGGGTGACTATTACAATAACAAACACGACTGATGATTTATTTTTGTAACAAAAGCGGTTTATTTTGTACATAGACTTCATCTTGTAGAGCAGATACAGTTCAACATGTCCAGTAAGAAAGTACGTCCAATGTCCAATCGAACAAAATGATGTATTAGGCAACGCGGCGTGTTCGCACTTGTTGTTTACAGTTCACAAATTTAAATAAAACAATGCGTTAACAATAAAGGAAACCGAATTCTCGGCAAGAATTGGCGTTCAATGAAAATTCATTAAAAATAATCTCTACTTCCTCTGTAGCGTAGAATAGCAGAACGATTAACGACGATACAAAGGTTCCAGCTTTTTTAATAGCATAAGAAAATTGTTTGACGAATAATCGATCATTCAGAAAATTTGAATATCCCACTAATGAGCTAAATATTGATTCGTTAAACGTTTGGTATTTGTTATTGATCTTTCTAGCCAGTTAAGTTCTCGAGCTTCAATCACTTTGAACTGCGCAAAAACAATAATTACAATCATATTACCAGTGTGTACGTGTGCTGTATATTTCTCGAATCAAAATTTACGTTTGATTCATAATTCATGAATTCGTTTACAAGTAAAATACGTTCGGCCATTATGTTGGCTAGGTACAGTTATATTTCCTTGTAGTATTATCTAACAGCCTAGTTGGCAACTAGTCGCTAACAACTTTTGCAATTTCATTAAATGCACGAATTGTACCAATAGTGCTAGTTGAAATTTGCAAAGTTAATTTCATGAACGTTGCTTTGAAGGGCTTACGTTGGCGAATTTGGTATGAAATGAAGGTGCAATAATTACGTTAAATATCCCATGAATGGTGTACATTATTTCTGAATGATTGAATTACCAATGGGTTGGGAAAAATGTCATATGAGGATGGTAATTTTCCCGGAAAGGTGAATTTTAAACGAGTTGGAACTGAAGCCAAAAAGGGAGTTGGACTTTGTTCGTCACTTAATAGAAATACCGAAGTATTTTTAATATAGTTGAATTATAATAAACCAGAAATTAGGACGATCTTTGACTGCAATTTAAGGTTTATAAATTTTTATAATTGCATCGAAGATATAATAAATAAAAAGGAGTTTCAGCCTCGAACAAATATCTCCTCCCATAGGTAAGAATAATAGCAATAATACATTATAAACCGATCGTTTCCCTAACATTTAGCGCGAGGGGATATTTAAATATAGGTCGTTAGAAACGAAGTAAAAATTGCTTCAAGATCTAGTTGAGTTTCTATTCAATAGCTATTTCATAATAGATAATTTTTTAAAGAAAATTTTTATAACAAATTAACGAAAATATTAAAGTTAAACTTGAAATAAACGGATTGCTATACAGAATAATAGTCGTTTTCGGAATAATGTAAAAACTTCTCAATGTGCGATGTGTATAAAATAAGAAAGCAATATAAAATTTACATAATATAAAAAACTGCGTGTATTTCAAAATTATATTATTTAGGATTAAGGATTAATCAAAAAAAATGAAAAACAGTGACGTAACGCCAATTTATTTATTTCAATTTAACTTACAAACTTCCCGAAGTATGTTGAGCTGTAGATATATATTATTACTGATAGTGAAATATATACATATCTAGCTTGTAGATAAAGTATATAGAAATAGACTATAATATATAATACTATGTAGAAATGATATTGTACATAATACAATAAAATAAAAATAATGTTTCGGCGTGGAATTCTTTATGGAGTCGACTTAAAGGAACGCCCTGTTGTTTCGTTTTACCCTATGTGATAAATGATAAGTCTTTTAGTATTTTTAGAATAAAATTCAAATCGCACATGTGTATCTTTACCTTAGATGTTTATACGAAAAAGAAAACAATTGTCTCAGGTTATTTTCTCATAATGAATTTAGATAAGTAGCCCATTCAAAACCATTTGCTTTTAACTGATTTATTATTCGCGAAATCGATGCGAGAAGTGAACAAATAACATGAGATAATACCGAGTGATAATTCGTCCGGTTGAAACTGCGATAATCGGATATTGTCGCGATTTGCAACTCGAATAAAATTAACCGCTGCGAAATCACAATCATTTCGAAAATTTAAATTGAATGCTCAGAAGGGAAGCGGATCAGCATGTGTGTGTGTGTTGCTCATTTAAGATGTGATTTGTTGTTCATTTCTGTTCGATATATTGTTCCTATTATTCACTTATTTACTCCTATACTCAATTTTATCACTGTTATTGTTTTTTATTTCCTCCTGTATAAAAATACAGGGTGTATTGTATGTTGATACTTCTTTTTCAAATTTGTATGAATCTCTTAATTCTAAGCAACTTTTTCAAATAAACTTTTTGAATATTATGAATAACAAAGAAGATAGAAAATTTTAAAATTTCGAATATTTTCCAATACGTACCTACTTTATTAAATAAGAAATCTATTTATGGCAATCATCTGTCAAATAAATGTCGAAATATAAATAAATTTCATATTTAAGGAAGTAGGTACGTATTGGGAAATATTCGAATTCGAAAAAAAGGTAAAAATTTTGAAAAATTTTTATCTTTGTTTTTCAGAATGTTCAAAAAGTTTATTTGAAAAAGTTGGTTGGAATTAAGATATTCATACACAGGTAAAAAAGAAATATCAACTTACCATACACCCTGTATTTTATATATTTTAGAACAGAGGAAATATTATTACCATATTTGTACATTTATTATTAACAAATTTATGAAGCAAATAAAACGTGTTATTAGTGAGCAATTCACATTTACAAGAGAATTGGTAAGGTGGTAAATGTGTAAAATCGGAATCCATTTTTAATAGAAAATATCATTTATTGATCATCATTATTGGTAAAAAATAATATTGGCTATAAAATGTTCATGCTTTCGAAATACGGATTTGGATTTGCAATACCTATACAAATACATTTAGTATACCCAAATTAAAAAAATATGGTCAATATACACGCAAACCACAAAATTTGACTTCGTTATTGACCAATCTACCTACTGTGATTTAAATGTATCGAATAAATAATATCGATTCTCACGGCATCAGTTATTAGAACGATTGATTCTTAGCGAATAGAATGAATACGATCAATTGCATTTAATTTTCATTGGCGGAATTTTCAGGTTTAGGATTGTAGATGGACGCTGTTCGATGATCGAAAATAAATTTGACCCGTTTGAATTTGTGAAATGCGTATTTATCTATACACCTAGTTGAAGAGATTCACTTTCGAATTCGAAATATAATCGTACGGTATATTTGCACGGGATTTTTCGTATATAAGTCAAAAATTCTAATTTAAAACGCGTAGTCCAACATGGTGTATAAATGTACGCACGTTTTTTTTAATAAAGGGAATTCAGGTGTGTTATAAAAAATGTATATTTAATAAAAAAGGTATTTGCAAAAATACGATGTAAAATGCAAAAATAGTCCAGTAGTGTATAGGCATATCATATTTCCAATTTCAGCTTGACTTGTTATACCTACTATATTTAACACTCTTTTAGAGTTTAGCATCTAAATAGTATCTATAGACGATATATTGTTATAACTTTGTGAATATACACTACCTTGTTAAAGAGTTATCAATATAAAATATAAACGTATTTTTGTTTTTCTGCTATTTTTTAATTTAGGACAATTTTAGAAAAACAAAAATAATAAAGGTTTTACAAATTAAATATCTGCTGGCTAGGTATTCACATAAAACAGTCTCCTCTCGTTTTTACTTTGTAATAGTTTTAAAGTATATATCTATTAATAATTGTTGCGAATGCAAAGTAATAGTTTATTGTAAGAAATTTCTAAAATTACGCATTACTCTATCTAAAAGTGTTTGTTATATCTCAGTACAGATCGACAAAAATAGATGAGTATACCAAGCGCAATTCGCACGTCAGCTATTCCGGTCGGTCTGTACAATAATTAAAACGATATGTTATAGTTATAAAATTAAAAACGAGGCTAACGTTTTACAGCCGTGAATTTATTTATTAAAAATTACTTAGATACTATAAATTGTAAGTTAAATAATATTTTGTAGAGGTAACTGATTTATGATATTACAATTGGTTGTTTTTATGGTTGATGTTGGAATGAATTCACCTTTTATTGAGTACCTAATTACGTATTTTTTTCTAAAACACAAACGTTTCTTAACTTGACTACATACTTTAAACTACTTTATACGTAGAATATTGTTTATTGTTATAATAAGAAATGGGTAAATAAATTAAATTAGTAAAACATAAATTCAAGATGAAATTATTAATTTTTAATATCTCCTTGGTTTATTTATAAAAAAAATGTAATTCGGAATTGTAATTATTATTTATCAATATTTGAAGTACAGTCTTCCTATTTTATTTCTCTTCTAATGACAATCTTCAACAAACTCTATGTATACAATAAAGCACATTATTATAGAACAGTTTTTAATTACTAGTTAACTAATAATTCAGTATTAATATCGACTATAATTATCGACTGAGGAAAGCTCATAATAAAATTATACCCACTCATTTCTTATTATGACCCTTCAAATACACTGTTTGTTTTATAATTATCGATAGGTAATTAAAATAATAGATTTCTTATTGTTTAATAAATAATTTTCATCGTAAAGGCCATTTTTAATTAAAAGTGGATATTTACGATGGAAATGCGTTTCTAATGGTTTAGATAGAGCTAATACATTTGAACAGGAAAAGAAAGAGGTTGTTAATGGTGTATCTTTGTAGATTGTTATTACTAGACAAATTTTATTATTATAGTACACTACTACGATGAGCCAGTTTATGGTATGTTAATTTTTGCTGACAATATACCATGTATAAATTAATACAAGAATTTTATTTAGTTCCCTCAAAATTTCCTCAGTGAATAATCCTACTGTAAAATTCACATTAAATTTAAATTACTTACAATACTCTTCAAGTCCCTAAAAATGTTGCCAATTCAACAGAACAAATTAGACTATAATTTTCCTAACACAAATCTAACGAAAGCTACAATTGATTTGATTTAATTTCCAATAAAGTTTAGATGTAATCGTTATTTAAAATAAAAAAACACCACCGCGTATTACAAAAGCAATAACAATAACAACTTAATTTTAATTAAAAATTTCATAAAAAATTAATCGAATAAGGTGGAAGATAAACCAAATACATAGAATTACACTTTCGCCAAATCACTTTAGGCATAATGAATTTTTTCATTTGGTTTTTAATCATCGCTATTCCTCCAAGTGTTTATTCACGGACTAAACATCACAAGGAAGTAAATAAAAGTAATAGAATAGAAGAAAGTGAGACTTTATCTGCAGAAACTAGAGGGAATTTCCCACCAGAACCACTAGGATATGTGGAGGAAACCGTGTCCCTGCCATTAAAACCTATAGGCAAGGTGAGTTCGAAATTTTAGAGAAAAATAAGTGTTTATTATGATTTTTTTTTGTAGAAAGAATTTAAAGTAGCGGGCAAAGGGACGATACACATCGACTCGAATTCAATCGATTTGGAAATCTTGGGGACACGATTAACCATCGGCGGGGTAGGAAAACTCAGTTACGAAGGAAATTTCCGGTTCAATTTACCGGACCAAATCAAAAATATCAACATAAACGTAGACAAATTGCTGCCGTCTATCGTCGGCGCTCATTAAAATATCTTATCACCTATTATGTTATTAATTTGAAATAAAATTTGGTACATTGAATTTAATTATTAGTTGATCCTCGTAGAATACATGTCCGAATAACCTAAGAAAAAGTGACCAATAAAAACGAAGATTTATTACTTGGACATGTGTCATTACTGCCAAAAGTCAAAATCAAATTTTACAGTTTAGGTTAGAACAAACATTAATTTTTAGGAATTCAACTACAAAATGCCGTTTAAAGGGCCATTGGTTTGCTTAAAGTGCGAAACTAGCGAATCCCCGTTGTGGACCAACGCGGAAAATCTAGGCGCCATTTGCTTAGATTGCGTCAACGAAGCTAAAGACACTTTAAAAACTGAATTAGAAAATGACGACGAGGAAACTAAAGTAAACGGCAAACGAAAGCAAAGAAACACCAGATCATACAGGACGAGACTCAATCCTTTCGCCGTACCGAAATCCTCCATCCCTAAAACCAGAGGACGAAGGTGTTTACTAAAGAAAACCCCAGTTAAAGCTCCCACAGCTGTTGCTACAACAGTTACCAGTGAATACGTTTTTTATAAGGTACCTGCACGCAAATCTATAGTAATTAACGATTTTATCCTGTTAATTTGTTAATAGGGAAGCTACATCCAATTGGGCGATATAGTGGCTATGAGAGATGCAGAAGGAGACACCTACTACGCCCAAATCAGAGCCCTCTTGACCGATCAGTATTGCAATAAAAGCGCTGTGGTTACTTGGTTACTTCCTACGAGAGACTCCCCTTCGCCTAATGAGAGGTTCGATGCTGCTACGTACATCGTAGGTTAGTATTTCAATGGAAAAAGTACCAAAAAATACAATGGTCGGTATTCAGCGCCCCATTTTAACGTTAAATGCATGTTTAGAGAGCGACTTAATGGGCTATACCAGTGTGACACTTTCAAAAAATCGATTTTTCTTTTTTGGCTTATTCGATAGTTCATGATTTCAAAAATATCCTGTGAAAGTGGCAATGTCGTATCTCGAATATGTTTTGAATGACAGCGTTCTAAAAGAGCGGCCGCTTGCAGGTATAAAGGGATAGTTGAAACTTTAAATGCGTTTTTCTCGAAACGACATTTTTCAAAATTGTTGACATCATAACTCAAAGAGAAATTGACCAATCGACTTCAAATTGAAACTGAGTATTCTTGAATATATTTACTATACAATGACCTACGATCTTTTTGATTGGTTGAGAATTGTCAATTTGGCATTAAAAAAACGACAATTTTTTTACCCCAAAAAACGACACTTTTCTTCAGAACTACGCCATTTTGTTAATTTTTGATATATTTCAAAAATCGTAGGTCATTGTATAGGAAGTACCTTCAACTTTAATAACCTTTTTGATTTTTTTTTGCTTCACCTCATTCGGCCGGAATCATGTCAGCAGTTGGGGCACTTTTTTTTGGTACCTTCGAAGACAGCATTTACACTACGCCTAGTAGTATGCCTAGTTCTATGCAGTGTATCTGACGTATCTGTTGTTTGCAAATTAGTGAATTCTTAGTTACAAATATGTCATTCCAGGACATATCTTTATAATGCAGTGGCGTACGTTCATTTTAAAATTATTTTTCAAAATGTAATAACTTCTTTAATAATAGGTATTTTTAAAAAATAATATTTTTCCCCTTTCTAGAAAAGTGTAAAGATAAGCCAGTTTCAATATGTACATTCATTTCAATAACACCCTGTATACCTTATTGTGTCCAAAAAATTTGAAAACATTCTATCTAGTACTTTCTTTAAAAAAAAGTCGCGAAAATCGCCTAATTTTTCATGTATTACACTGGTATAGCCCCTTAAACGTAAACATTGTCCTTAGTTACTCCATAACAACAATGTAGAACTGTCAAGTTAAAGGCGCTCGGTAAACATGACTTTAACTTTAAAATGGGGCGCTGATTACTGGCCACTGTCTTTGGAAATAATCAGTCATTCTATAAATTTAATTTAATTAACATGTAATGACATAATTATAATATTGCTGAACTTGCTTTTGTGAAGGTCCTGAGGAAGATATCCCCAGGAGTTTGGATGCGATGGAGTTCGTAATGCATGCTCCGTCTGATTATTACAAATCCCAATCTACGCCGTATCCTTCACCTGCGGCTGGTGCTGAGCCAGGATACATATGGACTTCCATTGATAATTTAAATTCGTTGGAAATTAAAACCAGTTGATGAGTTTGTAACTAATTTTAGTGCATGTAAAGTTAGGTGCTTTTTATAATTTATTCTTAGTATTTCACTTTGTATTGATTACACTGTTCATGACGGTTTGGTCAAGTTTGTAATTTCGACTCGAGAATATTTTTTTACTATTATTATCTTTATATCAAAAGCGTTGGTTATATTATGTATCAGTGATGTGTACTGTTGAATATATTATACCTAGTAATTATAGTTTTTTTACCTGTGACTTCTATTAGTTATTAACAATAGACCTCCATAAACACTAAATAATGATGGATTGTCTAAAAAGATAAATATTCTGCACTAATTTCTTACATATAGGGTGACCTATTAGTTTGAAAAAGCCCAATATAGGGTGTCTCACGATGAGTTAAAAGTGTCTGGCTTTCAGAGGCCCAACTCAAAATTTTGTACAAATAAGACCAAGATACCAAGTATGACCCTTTTTTGTAATCAGTTCATCGAGTAGAATCTAAAAATGTAAATATATATAGGGTGATCCATTTAAAATAAGAAAGTTGCTGTCCACTTCTGGTACAACCGGAAGTGCTCACTTTATTGACTCACCTTATTGACTAATATATGCTTACCAACTTTTATTAAAATCGAGGAATTAGTTTCCAATATACAGATAGTATTAACTCGTCGTGAGACACCCTATATTGGGCTTTTTCATACTAATCTACTTTCTTCTCAATTCTATTTGAGAGTTGACCATTATTACCTAAATTATTAAGTAAATTTCCGTTTTAAATGAACAAAACAAATATTCATCTGAGTGGGTGTTCTGAATATGTATACAGGGTGTCGCAAAAAGGTTGGGGCATTGCTTAACCACAGACTCCTGATGGGACAAAAATAAGACGATTTAACCGAATTTACCTATATCCAAAATTGCTTAGTAAAGAAGTTATAGGGTTTTGAAGTTAATAATAAAAAAGATATTTTTTTTGATATTGTGCCAGAATGGCTTAACATTTTTTCGTCAAAATTTGTACAGAATATCTCTGTTTGGTGACATATTTATTGTGTAAATTTCTTTTTTTTAATTATTCCTCCCTCTCTGATTTACGGGGGGGTGGCCAACCCCAATAAAGCCCTATTGTTCCGCCCATGTAATTCATCTAATTTTTGAATCGAAACTCGATTTTTTGGTTTATTTATAATGATTTTTACAGATTAAGTTATTTTCAACAAAAATCTATTTATTAATCATTAATGGAGGCCATATTGAACCATTATTAAAAATTACAGAAATCAAATTTTTAAAAGATAATTCTTTAAAATTTGAAATGCATTTTTCTCTGTGTTATGTGCTAAGTGGTATGATTAAATAATAGCTTATTGTTGAAAATACCTTAATCTGTAAAAAAGGTGTAATGAAAAATTTTTTTTTGACAATATTGTGCTGAAAATATGGGTTTCAAAAATCGTTTTAATGATGCCAAAAAAGCGATTTTTCTCAAAAAACATGGGTTTTATAGAAAATAACAAAGAGTAAAAAATTTTGTTATAAATAAACCAATAAATCTGGTTTCGATTCAAAAATTAGATGAATTACATGGGCGGAACAAAATTTACAAAATTTACACATAAGTTTGTCACCAAACAGAGATATTCTGTACAAATTTTCACGCAAAAAAGTTAAGCCATTCTCGCACAATTTCAAAAAAGTCTCTTTTTTATTATTAACTTCATAACCCTATAACTTCTTTACTAAGCAATTTTGGATATAGGTAAATTCGGTTAAATCGCCTTATTTTTGTCCCAGGAGTCTGTCCCTTAAGCCATGTCCCAACCTTTTTGCGACACCCTGCATTGGCCCCATTTTTATAGTTTCTCTACTACTTAATGATTAATACATGATTTTTATTATGAACAATTAATAGTTTCACACGATAATTAAAAAAGCTGGGCAAATTAAATATAATTCAAGTTTGGACCCAATGATAACATGTGAGAAATTCTTAATAGGTATCACAGTTAACAAAGCAAGTAATGCGGAAAACCTGATTAATTGATAATTGCCAAGAAAATTGCAATTTAAAGAGACTGTAACTAACAATGTTACATATAAGTATGTATACAATATTTTTTTAGTAGCTGCTAATTTTGATTATTCGGTTAACAAGTCGCTACATAATTTGAGATAAATTATAGACATCTAGAGGAAGGAAACGCTTAACTCCATCAGTATAAATTTTTTTATCAGGATAAATAGATTCTAAAAAAATCAAAGATTTTTTGGATTCGCCTTTATTCGATATGAAATAATAAATATCCTGTGAATGTATAGAAGAGAACAAATTGTAAAATGACCAATATGCAGTGCTCTGCTCTGCTCTGCTCCCCCTGTCTATGGCCAGATTTGGTGGGATGGCAATCGTCAGTTCTCCAGAATATCACTCACGGCACATAATCGCTGGCGAACGCAGTTCGCAGGTCGCAGGTCGCTGCGTGTATTTGGCGGGAGTTAGTTCGTGAATGTGCCAAATCGAGTTGCGTCCTATCTAGTGATTCTCCCAACTTCCACATTCGTTTAGGAACAGGATACACTACTCCCATAGCAATTGGCTGTTCTCTGAATGGTGAGTGCGATTGTTTAGCTCGAAATTTCGGCGATTTATTCAATGGAAGGAAAACTATTAATTCGGCTCGATGGGAGCGCAGAGGTTTTTCCTAACGACTCAAACGCCGATTTCCTTTGCAATTAACGTTTGAATACAGGAGGGCTTTCCGATTGTAAAATTAAATAATTAGTTGCCATATTGAATTAGGCGGAAGTATTTATTCGTGGTGATGCCGATGCGGATTGGGCCGTTTCGTCGTTTGTTAATTTTTTTATGGGCTATTAGAAATATTTCGAAAATTCCCAGAGGTCGCTGGAGAGACGGGAAATTGTCCCTACGCTTCGAAAACCAACAGGTTGGAGTGCTGGAGGTCACTAGTCACTCTTCCAAAAATCAATAATGTAATGTGCCGAACGGATCCGAAAACTGAAATACAAGAAGCGCGATGGAAATTCGCAACCGGTGAAAATTCACAACTCGAATTATCTATACCCAAAATCGTTAATTTTATCGTAATTTGTTTTCAAATTTTTGAAACTTCACAATACTATAATAGTACTGATCAAACCAATTTTAATGGTGCAACTTTTATTAAATTGGTATTTAATCACGGATTAACAGTGTAATAAACTTTTTGTTGGTATAATCTTGGCAAATATTAAATTAGTGATAATCTCAACTTTAATTTACAAGTAGGTGCTTTCGAAATACAGCCGTTTCCGGATTCAAAGCGAGGATAACTCCGGGTAAAGTCAATCAACTATAACATCAAAATAAAACTACAGTTGAAGTAAACTTGTTAAGGGTAGAAAAGGAATTTTATTTTCGAATTTAAATAAACAGAGTTTGTCAAAGGAGTCAAAAAACTCAAAGAAATTTAGCAAACGTACGACTAAAACTAAAAATAGAAGTTAAACATGGAGCCTTTAGGAACATCCTCTCGCTCGTTTTTTAATTCGAACCAGCCACCGAATAAACAAAGCATTAAAATAAAATCTAATTGAGTGCCCAATTTTCGAATTATCGCCGGCGGTTATCCAATTGATCCGGCCTTCCTGCTCTCCCGTAAGATCGCGATGCGATTTTCATAGATCTTCACTTAGATCCTGTCGAAAAAAAATCGCTTTCGCGCCACGCTCAACCGCTTCCATCACAGCAGAGGTTCACTTTTCACTGCTAATTTATTTTTATTAAATACTTCCTTTTGCCGTTCTAGCGATCCGTTAGAAGCGATCTATGAAAAAAATATGCCAACTAGAATGAATTATTTATTGCCCCATTCACAACGGGATTTTCGACCTGAAAAAAGTCCTCTTTATGGCTAATTTTGGTAACATTGCACTCAACCAACAGGTATCTTAATAAAACCATGGCGAAAGGAACACGAGGATTCCTCTACAGGAACATGCTCACCATCCTCACGGTGGCCGGCGTCATCGGCGGCACCGTGACCGGCATCGTCATCCGCGCCACCACCGGCAGCCACTGGAGCAAACGCGACGTCATGTACCTGGCCTTTCCCGGCGAGATATTCCTGCGCATGCTCAAGTGCCTCATCATACCGCTGCTGATGTCCTCCGTCATCCAGGCCATCGGCTCCTTGGACCTCAGCCTCTCCAAGAAGATCGCCATCCGCTCGATCCTCTACTACGCCACCACCACGGTGTTCGCCGTCGTCCTGGGGATCGTTCTCGTGCTCACCATACGGCCCGGCGTCGGGGCCACCCCTTGGTCCGGCGACGAGTCCGAGAGGGTCACCAGGCACGTCCTCACCCAGGACACTTTGCTCGATTTGATCCGGTGAGTTCGCCATATCAAGACTTTTGTTTTGTTAAAAAAAGGATCTGGAAAGATCTGGTAGGATCGTGAAGGATTTGAGAGGATCTGGAAGGTTCTGAAAGGACCTGAAAGGATCTGGAAGGATCTGGAAGGTTCTGGAAGGATCTGGAAGGTTCTGAAAGGTTCTGGAAGGATCTGAAAGGTTCTGGAAGGATCTGAAAGGTTCTGGAAGGATCTGGAAGGTTCTGGAAGGATCTGGAAGTTTCTGGAAGGATTTGGAAGGATCTGGTAGGATATGGAAAGATCTGGAAGAATTTGAAAGGATATTGAAAGATCTGGTAGGATCTGGAATGATCTGGTAGGATCTGGAAAGATCTGGTAGGATCGTGAAGGATCTGGAATGATCTGGTAGGATCTGGAAAGATCTGGTAGGATCTGGAAAGATCTGGTAGGATCGTGAAGGATCTGGAAGGTTCTAAACGGACCTGGAAGGTTCTGGAAAGATCTGGAAGGATCTGGAAGGTTCCAGAAGGAACTGGAAGGTGTAACTCAAGATTTGGGTACCTACCCAAGTAACAATTTTAGTTTTAATATTGATACAGAATATCTATAAAGCTTATGTCATTGGATTTTTATAAAACTTTTTCATCTGCAGGATACTCATAAGCTTACCTACAAGTCTGCTTTAAGACAAAAGGCAGAATCCTATTAAGGTCTTCCGGAGCATTTTGTGAGATAATTTTAAAACCTAAATCTTAAGTTTTGCATAACGTTATTAGGATAACAATAAGACTTATTTTTAAAACTTGTATAAGGGTAACAAATCCCAGAACTACTTTAGGAGGAAATTGTTAAAAAATAATCTTTAATAATATTATCTAGTTTTATGGTACTCCTTGCTCCTACTTTATTATCAAAAAATGCTGCAAATGGAAGCAAATGGTCTATAGACCTCAAGGGTCTTAAAATTTATACTATTTTAATGCTCGATTCAATTTTGCAGAAATCTCTTTCCACCAAACATTGTTCAAGCTTGCGTATCTCAGGTAAGTTACTACTTGTTAATTTTTTCCTACTTCTTCATTTCCTTCGCCATTTTTTCCTGTTTACATACACATTGGTGTACCTTTGGTGGTAACCAGGAGGCGAAGAATTGATGATATTCTTGTTATTTCAGTCGCAAACCTTCCTCATAGAGCCGAAGAACGTTACTGGTAAGTAAAATGGGGAGACTAGCCAAGCGTTTTGTAATTACGTTTGTTTTAAGTAAAGAAAATGGGACATGAATATTGGAAGTTCGAGGAGCGCTACGAGCCGACGACGAACGTGCTGGGGCTGGTGGTGTTCTCGATCACGTTCGGGATAACGCTGGGCAAGATGGGCGACAAGGCGAAGATATTGTTGAATTTTTTTACCGCCCTCAGCGAGGCCATGATGATTATAACTAGTTGGGTAATTTGGTAAGATAGTTAAATGGTCAGTCGATGATGGTTTACGAATTTGTTTCAGAAACTGGTGATATTTCTGGTTTTAATGCGGCTATACGATACATCCCTTTCGCGATTTTTTATATAATATGGTCCAATGGCTAGGCCATTATGTTTCGTTTCACTCTGATAATTCCATAAGCTGAATTCAGCTCGGTTGTGCAACGATGCAAAAATTCAATTTATAATTTCAATGAATTTCGATATATGCAGCAATTAATGGTTTTATCGATGTATCGTATTTATGCAAAAAAAATCTATTTTGCATATAATATTGCTTAAATAATGAATTATTTTTAGGATCTCACCGATCGGAGTGTTTTTCTTAGTAGCAGCAAAGGTACTAGAAATAGCGAGTTTCGCAGATCTCATTGGTAGACTTGGACTATATTTTGCAACCGTTTTGACGGGATTATTTTTGCATGGATTTGGCAGCCTTTCTATTATTTACTTTGTTGCTGTGAGAAAGTTACCCTTTAAAACTATTATTCAACTTAGTCAAGTCTTAGTCACTGCATTTGGTACGGCATCTAGGTAGGAAGGCCACTCGTGCACGCTACTTTATTTATATTTACACCTTTTTGAAATTCAATTTATAATATTTTTGCATTTTTTTAATCGAATTTACGCATTATATTCTGGGTAATCACCCAGTAAAATGCTTAAATTCGTTCATCTAATTAACCAACAAAATTTTTAAATCAATCCATTTATTCTTAAGGCTGTTTTATCGGTTATGACGACCCAGATTGTTAGGATTTTTGTTACGCGTCGGCACTGTTTACAAAATTTTTTTCGCTTCATGACAGCACTGACATTATTTCACTCTATCATTCATAGAGATAGGTCGCCTATTTCACTCGCACATTTCACCGATTTAATGCTATTCAATACAGACACGCACTCAGATTTTTTCTTCGTTGAAATATACCTAACAATTTTATTTTATTATTTTCCTAACTTATTATGCAATATACTGTCGGTTATTGCAATTTTTAATTTAATTACAATCTAGTAGAGTTAGTAAGAAAAAAGGAAGATAAAAAGTCGGGGGCTCTAAATAATATGAGTACATTTCTGTACACTAATAGTTTGCGAAACACGCTGTAGAAATAAGAGCGAGAGCGATATAGTTTCAAAAATTCGTAAAATTTTAAATCGGTTTCTCTTTTCTTATGCTTATTTTTTACTTTAACAGAAAATTTTATATAGAAAAAAGTTTACAAAAACTATGGTCTACAATCTGTTGGAATTACATTTTTAATATTTTATATTTCAGATGGATTTTTATTCATATTTCCAAAAGTATGAGGTAAATTGAAAATATAATTCCAACAATTTCTTCGCAAGTTCGCAATTGACTTGTCACAAAAATTTCAACAAAATTTGACGATAAATAAAGGAGATACTTGGGAAACCATTTTTATATGTAACGAATATAGGGTGATAGAACAGCCTTAACGAAGCATGTTCACACTTTTTAGATTGCTATAAACAGCGATTAGGTTAATTACAAAAGTGCGTAAATTATTTTTGCTTTTCGAATTTATAGTTCCGCCACAATGCCTATTAGCATACAAACCATGGACAGGATCGGGGTGGACCCGAGGGTAACCAGATTCGTTATTCCCATCGGGGCTACAATTAACATGGACGGTACGGCCCTGTACGAAGCCGTGGCCGCCATTTTCATAGCCCAATTGAAGAACATTCCCCTCACTTTCGGCAAAACTGTTGCAGTATGGTGAGCAATTTTTCTTCAGAAATTAGCATTATAGAAATAAATATAAATTTTATAGCGTGACGGCAACAGCAGCTAGTATAGGAGCAGCGGGCATCCCGCAAGCCGGCCTCGTTACGATGGTAATGGTACTAGACACTGTAGGACTCCCTTCTGAGGAAGTAATTAACATTATTGCGGTGGATTGGCTTCTGTGAGTATAAAATTGATAATTTGATGTCTCCCATCCCACGTCATGTGCGAGTATTCACTATCGAATAATTCGGTTCTTGCACCGTACACAGTCAAATAAAATTTACTATTTATAAACTACTCAAAATGAATAAGGAGACACTTTTTAATTTTTGAATATAAATTTTATTTTTAGACAAAATCAATTCAAATTTCTACTATTTATAGCAACAAGATGGGCCTATAAAGACATGTTGGATTATTGATAATTTTACATAAAACACTTTTAACATAAAAAAAAATTGAAATTCTAGAAATGTACATTACAAAGAAACTAAAAACCAATTATTGCAACTGAAAAAAATGAACAAATTAAAAAAAAAATATTGGTCCGTATTCAGAGCCCCATTTTAAAGTTAAAGTCATGTTTACCGAGCGCCTTTAACTTGACAGTTCTTCATTGTTGTTATGGAGTAACTAAGGGCATTGTTTACGTTTAAGTCGCTCGCTAAACACGCATTTAACGTTAAAATGGGGCTTTAACGTGGATTGGGGAACGTTAAATTGGGGAAAAAAAATTTCTACTGTTTATACCAACAAGATGGGGACCTACAGAGACATGTTAGATTTTTGATAATTGGGACACTTTTAACATAAAAAAATTAAAACTCTAGAAATGTAGATACATTACAAAGAAACTAAAAAACAATTATTGCAACTGAAAAAAATGAACAAATTTAAAAACTAATAATGTGATCCTGCCTCCTCTTCTTCGAACCACCTCAGCACATCGTCGACCAATGCTCTCTATCAATTTTGCAATGGAGAAAGCCTCCCATTCTTCAATCAACAGATTTTCCAGAGCAGCAAGGTTTTCAATGGGTTGACGCTGCTTTAATCTTCGCCCAAGAGTGTCCCAAGGTGCTCTATAGGATTCAAATCGGGACTATTGGCTGGCCATTCCATTACCTCTATATGGCGCTGATTGATGAACTCCGTAACTAACCTAGCGGCATGGGGCCTCGCATTGTCGTGTTGGAAAATGAAATCTTGGTCCATGTTATTGGCAAATGGTACTATAATAGGTTCTTAGATCACGTCCCGATACTTCGCCGCTGTTAGTGGTCCACCTCTAATTACAATGAGTTCCGTGCGCCCAGTCAAAGTTATGCTTGCCCATACCATAATAGACCTTCCTCCAAAAAGGAATGACTTCTTGTATAGTTGACTCCAAATAACGTTCTCCATACTCGTACACGTCCATTCGTTATGGAAAAGATTATATCTGGACTCATCGGAAAACATGACGTTGCTCCACTGCTTTCTGGTCCAATTTTGATGACGCTGTCCGAACAAACGCCGAGCTCTTCGATGCGCAGGAGTTAATCTAGGTCATCTAGCAGGTCTTCTGGAACGCAAACCAACTTCGTGGAGTCCATTTCGTACGGTCTGGTCAGAAAATTCGTGTTCCAGTCGTTAGAACTAGACGATTTTGGAGAGCTGTCGATGTAAGTGTGCAGTCTCGCACCGCCCAAGACCTCAAAATTCGGTCTTCTCGGGCATTTGTTCTTCTCTGTCGAACTGGATATGGAGCCCTTCGAATAATATCATGGAGTAGGTACCTGTTCCATGTTCTGGATATAGCGGAATGACTCAAGTTCATTCTTCGAGCAACCTCTCGCCTCGAATGCCCTTCCTCAATCAATGTTACAGCCCTTGGGATTTGAAGGGTACTTAAGTACACTCTATGAACCTTCTTCTATCCACAACTTTGGATCCATAATTGTGCCGTTAATCAACTACCATCACCACAATAAATGAAATGAATGGTATTGTATTAAAGCTGGTTTAGTCAAAAGTCCCTTATTTTTCTTTTTAAAGATAATAAAATCAGATCAAAATTCCAAAGAAATTTACACTGAAATAATGAAAACATTTATACGATTTCAATCAATTTTATCGCAGCAAATAACACTAATGAAGAAATAAGTAAGCGTCTCCTTATTCATTTTGAGTAGTTTAATTTTCTTTCTGAAATTTCCCTGTAAAGTACCCAATTTTTGGCTACAATTTTTTTGCGTGTTTATGTGTGATTTTTGGTTATTTTCAGAGACCGATTTAGAACGACGATAAACGTGATGTGCGATTGTTTGGGGGCCCAGCTGGTAGACTACTTAAGTGTGGGGGAGCTGGGAGGGCTGCCTGAGGCTGAGAAGATCAACGCTCAACAGCCGCAGGAGCTAGTCGAAATGTCTAAAGTGGACAGTAATTTGAGTTAAAAGGAGCGAAGTTAGTTCATTTTATCGATGTAAATCGATTGGTGGTAGGATTATCGTCCTTTGGCTGATTAGAAATGAAGGTGAAAACAGTTCGTGCACGTGTCTATACAGGGTTACAGGGTACCATTTTTAATTAATTTAATACATAAGAAAAACGTCTTTTTATGTAAGAATACCTACGCATAAATCCGAATTATGTATTGTAAAATCCAATGCGGTCTATCGAATCTGTTTTCAATTGATTTTTAATTCGTTAAATTAATGATTAACTGCCTAATGTAAAAGTGTTTAGTACTTCTAAATGTTTTCGATGAGCTTTCTAGGTGTGCAAAATTAAATCGTTAATTGTCCTGTGTACCTAAATGTTCAAAATGATTGTATCAACAGTATTTTATGTATCGTTTCAAGTATTCTTGAAGAGTGTTACAATATATCTTATAGATAGGCTTAAACTCTGGTTTAGTTTGAACAATATTCAATTTCTTCTTCCTTCTCTTTGTTAGGCTTGTAGCTTAACGCTATATTTTAATTTATTTTCGATTAGTAATAATTTTATAATACCGACTTATTAATTTACTAGTTGTCCTAATATACGTAATATGAAGACTTTGTATTGTGTGCCATTATATTCTATAAGTAGGGCAGTTTTCATACTTCCTTATCCTGCAGCATGTTCAGTGTTTTGTATGTTACATGTCAAAATATATCTACAAGTGTAAGTAAAATTTAAGAATTTTGGCAACTTTCTTTGATCGATCCCTAATGAACTGAAATAGGAATTTGATGAACCAATTTTACCACTGCCAATCTACCATTTTGGAATGATTTTTTTAATGTAGCCTTTAAAAAGTCGAGTTGATTAAATTAATAATATAGAGATTGACATTGGTGGAATATTGAATTTTTCTATTGTTTGTTTTCCATTTAATTAGAAGCAATAATTTTGGTTTCATTTGTCATTTATAATTAATTTAGTTCCACCTACACAAACTAAAAATGTAAATATATTTCGTTATACCTAGTTCATCTCTAATGTTACAGCATAATCACATTATTTTGAATGAATACTTTATAATTATAAATAGATATATTAATATTGGTTATAGTATTAAGAAAATTGTATATTTAGTTGAATTTGATTTAATTTTTTAAATAAAATAAAATTGAATTAATTTTATATTCCGGTATTTTTATTCATTACCTACTCATAAAATAAAAATCGGTGTTGGTCAATTGGTCCCCACGATCATTTTTGTCAGCGGGGTTCCATAATCCTACAGGTCGATTGGTCCCAAGTTTCAAAATTTAATGGGCTAATTGGTCCCCGCGGTCAAAATATTCCTAATCCGATTAGATAAGATTTTACATTGCATGAATAACTATCATTTGGCTAACATCTTCTGGTGTACTTACATAGCTGAGAGAATTTGGACAAAATGCAGCTTTTAGTGTTAAAAAATATTTAATATCTAAGCATTAGTAATTTAAAATATATACAATTGGTACAATATATATTAAAAAAAAAATTCTATACAAAAAAAGAATTATTTTAGTTTTAATATACGAACGGATTTCAAAAAATAGTTGGCAACATATGGGAAACTTTATTATTAATTTTACGAAATAGTTATTCTTCACAAAAAGTTCTGCATGATCTAAAATCCAAGATACAACCATCAAAAATCAAATTTTATCGATCTTATACGAGGTATATCAAAAAATGTGAATTTTGCTCAATAGTAAAGTACTTTCATATTTTACAATATCGAAATTTGTTATTATGAAAAGTACACCTAATTTTCTAGAAGTATACTGGAAGGGATGGGATTTTCCCTATATTGAAATAGAAAAAAAAAGACAGAAGTCAAAAAATTTCCCCTAATCATAAAATCCTCATTAAATTGTACTACGAAATTAAAATACATAATCGAAATTTGCCAGAGAATTTTGAAATTATAAATATTCCCATCGGTCCTTCCTAGAAACCCTTAATCCCGTATTGGGGACCAATTGACTGATAGCTTTCGAGTCGAAAAAGGCTTATATTTGGGTAATTTTGACCGCGGGGACCAATTGAACTCCACCCATAAAAATAAGGAAGAAATAATATTTTTCATTACAATTTATTTAACAAAATGGACTGAACAACATTCTTAAAATAAGACATACACAAAGTGTTACACTAAAAAAAAATTGTTAATAAGTAAAATTTTGTTGTGTTAATATTTATTTCAAATTAAGTAAAATCAACATAAAAACTAATGAACGTCAGGTTTCCTGACACTGTATGACCCAATATTGTCGATTTTAACTTTACTTTGCAATCTTGGCGACAATTCCCTCCAAATTTCTTCTCTCAAATTATCTGAAAAAACAACACATATAAAAAACATCCACTAGCACCAAAACCTCCACTTACCATTACACCTATACACCAAATCAGACCAAATAATCATCTCCTGCGAGAAACACAACACCCCCAACCGCCCTCCCGAATGAGTAGTATCGAAAATATTCCCGGAATCCGCCACCATCTGATCCCCATCGAAGATCTTCAACCTGATCAGCCCGATGTGAGGCCTATGAATCAAAAACCACCGGTAGGACACCTTCTCCTTCCACCCGGTGTTCCTGGGATCCTTCCACAGCAACCTCACTTGATTAGGAGTATCCCCCGTATGCCACAGCGAGTTCCTCAGCATCTCCCCGGGCCCCGTCTCCGAGTCCACCACCTTAATCTGTATACCCGGCTCAGCGAACGCCATGAAGGGCTCGGTCTCCCAGTACTTCTGGGGGCTCTTCTTCCACATCACCGTGTAGAATTTCCTGTTGCTTTGGTACCTGCAACAGACGGCGATGAGAGCGAAACGGTTGGGTTTCGCGCGGTTTGTTTACCCGAAGACGAATCCAACGTAGTCATCGTCGACTTCGGAGTCGACGAAGAAGGTCCCCTCGAAGTCCACTCCGGTGAACTTGTCGTGGCCCACGGCCAGTCCGGGGTCGCTGTTGACGGTTTGGCCGATCTCCGCGCCGTGGTTGTAAATCTCCCAAATGGGGTCGGTCTGAGTTTCGCCTTCGGGGTCCAACACCACCGTCTGGTATTTGCTGAAGTCCGTCTGGAAGATCAGCTTGTTGGTGGGACACACGTCCTTTTCGTTGATCACATTATCGTCGTCGGTGTCGTTGAAGCACCTGTCCCCGATGCCATCGCCTGCGAAACAATTCTTAAGCCCAAATAGTTGAAATGCAACTATTGTTTACCGTTGCTGTCCAATTGATCGGGATTGTAAACGTAAACGCAGTTGTCGCGGTTGTTCGGCACGCCGTCATCATCGATATCGTTATCGCAAACGTCTCCTTTGCCGTCCCTGTCCGTGTCCAGTTGATTGGGATTCGGGATCAAGCGGCAGTTGTCGTGCGTGTCCGGCACTCCGTCTCTTAAAACAACAAGTTAAATGGGACACCTCGTAGGACCTCCTGTACTCACTTATCGGTGTCTATCGGGGAATCACAAACGTCTCCAACGTTGTTTTCGTTTTCATCCTCCTGGCCGGGATTGTAAGCGGATTGGCAATTATCGCAAACGTCCCCGATGCCATCTCCATCCCTATCGGATTGGTCTGTGTTGGGAATATCCGGACAATTGTCCCGCTCGTTTGGAATATTATCGTTATCGATGTCATTATCGCAAGCGTCCCCTTCGTTGTCTCTATCCACATTTCTTTGGTCCGAATTCTTGACGTAGGGGCAATTGTCGCACACGTCGCCTATGCCGTCCCCGTCGGAGTCCAGTTGGTCGGGGTTGTAGTGCAGCGGGCAGTTATCCTGCAGGATTCAAGTCAGTCAACACACAATTTGATGTATTTGAAATGTTCACTTTGTCCCATTTTGGTCGCGACTGGGGGGTATATCGGTTATTAGACTTGATAGGACATTGCGGTTTTCGAGAACCTGTACTACTTTTTTGTCAAACTTACAATGGCACAAACAGATTTTTTAAATCTCTTTTCATTTTTGAGTTACAGGACGATAATGAAAATTCTGACTTATTCGGCCACCCCCGTATCTCGTTTGCTATTGAAGATATTTTAAATGTGTAAACTGATTATTATAGATAATTTTCCGTAGAATTCAGTGACGTCCTTAGATTTTTTATGGGGGTTGCCATTTCTGAAATATGACACCAACTTGTAATTTTTTTAATGGAACATCCTGTATTTTTATTGCCTATTAAATTTGTAATTTTTTTCTCTTTTTAATGATATGGCACATACTATTTTTTGAATTTTCTTAAAACGCTCAAAAAAGAGAAAAACTATTTTATTCGAAAAATGGTTAGGGGGCTATGCAGAAAAACCAAAATAAAATACTTTTAGAACAAAAATAGTTGTTAGAATATTAAATAAAACATTTCTACGATTTTTTTGTTTTTCCGCATAGCCCCCTAACCATTTTTATGAGATTGTTTATGGGGGTTACCATTTCTGAAATATGACACCAATTTGTAATTTTTTTAATTTAATTTTAACCTATATTTTTATTGCCTATTAAATTTGTAATTTTTTTCTCTTTTTAATGATATGGCACATTCTATATTTTGAAAATTCTTCAAACGCTCAAAAAAGAGAAAAACTATTTTATTATAAAAATGATTAGGGGGCTATGCGGAAAAACAAAAAAATCGCAGAAATGTTAACATTAAATAAAATTTTATTTAATATTCTCAATAATTATTTTTGTTCTAAAAGTATTTTATTTTGGTTTTTCTACATAGCCCCCTAACCATTTTTCGAATAAAATAGTTATTCTCTTTTTTGAACGTTTGAAGAATTTTCAAAATATAGAATGTGCTATATCATTAAAAAGAGAAAAAAATTACAAATTTAATAGGCAATAAAAATACAGGATGTTCCATTAAAAAAAATACAAGTTGGTGTCATATTTCAGAAATAGTAACTCCCACAAAAAAAACTAAGGACGTCACTGAATTCTACGTAAAATTATCTATAATAATCAGTTTACACATTTAAAATATCTTCAATAGCAAACGAGATACGGGGGTGGCTGAATAAGTCAGAATTTTCATTATCGCCCTGTAACTGAAAAATGAAAAGAGATTTAAAAAATCTGTTTGTGCCATTGTAAGTTTGACAAAAAAGTAGTACAGGTTCGCGAAAACCGCAATGTCCTATCAAGTCTAATAACCGAGATACCCCCCAGTCGCGACCAAAATGGGACACAGTCTATACTTACGTGATGTACGATGTGATCGTTATCGATATCATCATCGCAGGCGTTGCCTACTCCATCGTTATCAGTATCCTCTTGTCCTGAGTTTGGAATCGTCACGCAGTTATCCTAGAAATGTCGTTATTAGTTGTGTATTGATGTACCTAGTAGTAACTTACTTTTCTACAATAGCGATCGGAGCAAGGCAAGTCTACGTCTGGCCATCTGTCTAAATCCGTGTCTCTGGCGCAGTAGACACCGTTTCCAGCGTACCCGGTGATGCAGATGCAACCAAACCTACCGTACCCCAGGTCCTGGCATCTTGCGTTTTGGTCGCATTGGTGCCCGCTGGGGCAGTACCCTTCTCCTTGGTGGCAACCTATTGATTGGTTGCCGAAGTAGCCGTATTCGCAAGGTCCACAGCGATACGAACCCTACAGTATTAATACTCCTGTAGTAGGTACTATCAATATAGCATTGGTTTACCTCAGTGTTGATACATTCTGAGTGTTCAACGCAGGTTCTTCCTTCAGCGCATTCGTCGATATCCATGCAGCGTTGTCTCCTGCGTTCAGCTTCCTCTACTCCAAGACCTCTAATATCGGATTCCCCACGGAAGCCTGGAGGGCAAGGGTCGCATCTGTAGCCTGGCCGTAAGTTATGGCAGGTGACCCTAGGGTCACAAGGTTGCACCAGGTCGCACTGGAATTAAATTTTGTGGTAAATACCGATGGTTTGTTGGAGTATTTGTGTGGTTACCTCGTCTATGTCGTGGCAAGCGGTGCCGTTTCCTGTTGATCCTGCCGGGCAGCCCGAGCATTGATAGTAGGGGCTTTCTTCGGTGGGATAGCAAGCTGTGCCTGTAATTTATAGGGGTTCCAGAAAAATTATAGGTGTGTGTGAATACTGACCCAGTAATTGATAACTATATATGGCTATTGACTATTAAAATAAGAGGCCAATTTGAAAGTACTTTAGTTTATTCCAAGCATTTCCACAATATGTTTAAATGTTTATTGCAATTAAAACTAAAAAAGAATCCAATATTTGCCTTAGATTATAAAATAGATAATTTAATAATAAAATCTGATATCACAGGAGCGCATTCAAAATTTTTTTTTATCACGAAAAAATAATTTTTTGTTTAGAATAATTGAAGATATAAGAGATAATTCGCATTTAAATAATTCCTACCCACTTGTAGTAGCGAAAAATAATCCGGTATACAAACAATAAGTAAGATTGACGTGGTTACGCCAATTAGTGCGTAAAAAAAGGTATAAAGTGACCTTAATATCATTCAATGTCTCTAGTTTTGAAAAAGACTTTACCATATCCTTCATATTAGGTAAAGAGCTGCCTACATAATGAAGAGCCTACGCGTCGCATTTACATTCTGATTTCCCTTTTCATTACCATAATAGATCCAAGGTTAGCATTTGATAAAAATCACACACCTTACATCTTCAATTAGACATTGCAATAGGAAATGTAAATACTTATTTACATGCCGATAAACATGTAGTGAATGCTTTTAATTGCAACTACTGTTTATTACATTCATTGAAAATCATGTTAATAAGTGGAATTTTGTATGACTTATACAAGGTGATTGATTGCAGAATAAAGGGTATTTTTTGTCATATTTTTAACATGTTTCAATCATCTTGTATATCCCAAAAATTGGGTACCATTATAAAACGGTACAGTGTTGTGAAAACTATTATTAGATTTTGGATTATTGTTTGCACGTGTAGTGATTGTTAGTATGCTACATTTCGAGAGATATACGTAGGATTAATTTGGTGCGAATAGTGCAGTTAGTACTAATAAAATAAACTAATAATGTCGGTAATCTGCATCCAGATTTCCAGACAATTCCAGAATCCTTTATCTCAAAATTCCCTCATTGTCGCGGTCTGCTCCACACAGGCGCGCATCCTGTTTTAAATAAAACAAAGTGTTAATTGCAGGAAAATTCATTTACTCTTACAAATTAACTCTGTTTTTTTCTATCCTCTACAGGGTGTTATTTAATAAGTGCGACAAACTTCAGGGGGTGATTCTGCATGAAAAAATAATGATATTTTGCTATATAAATATATGTCCGCAAATGCTTCGTTTTCGAGATACGGGGTGTTAAAGTTTTTCTTAAAAACAAAGATAATAAAAAATAGATGTAGTTAATTTACACATTAATTTACGTAATTTTATATTATCAAAAAAAGCTAATTTGATCATTTATTTGATAATAATTTTGACAGTAGCCTACTATCGTTTAATGTGACTATTAGATAACGATAGAGAAAATGAAAAATACACTTCAAGATGTTTTATTTTTTTATTCGAAAACGGCGGCCCGTACGAAATAAACACAAGAGAGCTTTTTTGTCACAAATTGGACGAGGAATTCATTCATAGTTGAATTTTCAATTAAAATGCCTCAGTGGCGTACCAACATATTTTTTTTCTTTAAAAAATATTTATTATTACCCATATGCGCGCCAATGATGAACATAAAATTTTTAATTTTATATCAAAAAATGTGTAATAGTTACCTCTCAAAACTCACCAAATTTCATTTAAATATCTTGTCTAGTTTCAGAGAAATAAATAAATCTTCGGCTTTTAAGAAGAAACTTTAACACACCTTATCTCGAAAACGAAGCATTTGCGGACGTATGTTTATATAGCAAAATATTTTTATTTTTTCATGCAGAATCACCCCCTGAAGTTTGTCGCACTTATTAAATAACACCCTGTATATACTAGATTTTTAAAATATTCAAAGGCTGGTGAGCTGGATAAATTATTATTAATATGTCACATTTTATTGCTTTCTACAATAAATTCGTAAATCCCACGTCCCTTTTTAAAATTAAACAGCCATTCTTTTTAAGAGAAGCGAGTTGTTTAAAAAACACAAACGAGCAATCGAGAACTGCGCACCTACCATAAATGTATAAGTGTGTCGTACCAAATAGGAATAATTTATTGGGAATTTAAAGCGAATCGAATATAAAGTAGCAGAAAAACTGGCGAAATTAGTAAATTAACGAATTAATGGGTCTTCATCAGTCGTATTTATTGTAAGAAATATCTACAAAAAAAACCGTGTAGGTCCTAATGTGTTATTAGAAATTTTGTTTCACTACATTGATTAAATTATTATAGTCGATTGGCAGGAATATTCATATTACATAAAAATACCATTTAACAAATATTCATCGCTTCAAAAATTCAGTATGAAGTAAATAAAACCAACTGTTAAGTACATGAAACATTTTATTAACAACTCCAATCAAGATAATTTTACATAATATAACATATCTGCCAAAAACAACGCCTGCGATATATTACAAAAAAAGCCCAACAATTCTAATTGTAAGGAGACCTACCTGGAGCGCAAGGATTGTACTGGCAAGGATTCACCCTCGTACATCTCTCGCCGTCCCCCTCGTATCCCCCTGGACAGCGATCACACCTGTACCCTGTTGCCGTATCCTCGCAACGAACCCCCGGGAAGCAGGGATGATCGTTGCAGGTACGACCCGGCCTGCAAGTGTACCCTGCAAAGCAAGTCACCACATTGAAACTTAAGAAGAAGAATTTGTTAGAAGTTGTACTAACCATCGCCGATGGTACCAGGTGGGCACCGGTCGCATCTGGGCCCATCTGCCGAGTCGATGCATCTGACCCCAGGAGCACACCTGGGGGGGTGAGTGGCGCAGGTAGGTCTTCTGTACGGCTGGGACTTGCACAGTTCGCATTCCTCGATCAATCTGCGCAGTTCTTGGATGGCTCTAGCGGTCTCCTCGCATCTCCTCACCTCCAGGTTAACGACTTTTATTAGGGAGTTCAGGGCTTCTAGAATACCAGCTGGAAGTTCACACACAACATTTAATCCACTAAATATTACATGATGAATGTTGGTTTACCATCCTCCAGTTTGTTGACGAGAGGAATGTCCCCGCGGTAGGGGCCTCTGTAGTCGGGGCTCTGCACTCTGTAGGGGTTGTAGTCGGGCTGTTGGGCCTGAACGTTGGGATCGTCGTTGAGATTGTTGCTCAAATCGTCGAGGTAGCCGTCCCAAATTTTGGTCTCGTTGGCCTGTAGGGATAGGGGGCACTCGTTTCGGCTGAGCACCATCCTCAGGTCGCGGTGATGGCCGTCGATTTCTATTTGGTACTTGCGCTCGTGGTACTGCAACAATTTTCACGGGTTTGTAAGAAGGTGGAGGATGGTGAAACAATTAAAAAAGTTTGTGATTGAAATGGAGAATTGTTGTGTAATGTGGTAGAAAAATAGTACACCTGTATAGTAGGTGTATTTTTAAAAATAGGATTATAACATTAAATCTGTTGAGAGTGTGACACCTGACCTGAATACTTAAAAATATATTTTCTTTGGACGGTAATAATTAGTTCATCAGTTCGTTAGTTTTTCAGAATAACTCGAAACTGGGAAACTATTACAAAACGTTAGATTTATTTATTTCTTAAAATAATTTCGCTGCGAGCGGAAGCTATATTTTTCCGAAGTTTCTTTTAGATTCTGTTTACTTACCACTTCTAATTTCCTGTCCTTTTGGCTGTGGAACATTTCCCTAAGAGTCTTCGGAAGGGCCACCATCCCGTAGGATGTGCAGTCCAAGTATAAGGTGGCGTGAGCACCGGGTTGGATCTGATTGATTTCCAATATGAGCGATTTTATGATGGTTTCTTCGTTCAAAAAGTCTACTACAAAGTGTTGGGATCTTTGTCGGCCATCTTCCAACGTTTCCACGATCACTAAAGGGACCATGAGAAAAAATAGAAATGTGTTAAAAATAAATTGATAATAAGTAGCAAATTGGCAAAAATAGGCTACAGATTACGACTGTATTTTAAATTCACGGATGCAGTAATTTATCAATTGTGAGTTTACGGTTTCATCTGGATTAATGGCAGTCTCCTTTTTCGTATTGCCGCGAATTAATTTACTAATTGAGGTTATTACCAAGAAAATTGTTTTCTATACATATTAGAAATAATTCCGTTAAAGATTTGTTTGTTTCCAAAGCGAAGCTATAAAAATATATCCAATTTATCGAAAAAATCTCACCTTTCTTCACTTTTCTGTCGAGCAATAAAGAAAACTTATTGTCGCTTTCTGGAAAATCTACTGCGAAAATCGTTTCTTCTAATCCCCTTGATCGCTTGCGTGGCTTCAAGTGTCTCATGGACACTATGAAAGTGTCATCTTTTATGACTGTTTCTAATTCTTTGGTTTTTCCTGAAACAATTAGTAACAACTGATTTTTATTCAGTTAATAGTATGAAAATTAAATCTCGAGTTTTTGAGCTTAACTAGGTCATAATCATTATTAATTATTAAGCTTGAAAGGCTGTAAACTGGATTAAATTCGTATTATTGGCGTGACTCCGGTAATAACGTGTAGGCAAGAAAAATTAAGAATTAATCCAGTAAAAAAATAGGGATTAAAGCAGTTGTGTAATAAATATTGCGATAAAATTGTAGAAACATCCTGATATCATCTCTGATCTATTTATAAACAGGAATTGAAGAAAATCGCCGACATATCCTAATTTTTCTTGGCAACTACCGCTAAGTATTTCCGTTATTTCTTACGTAAAAATATTTTCAGGATCTCTGGAGTAATATTACCCGAATGACTAATGCCCATATAATTTTACAGAATTAATTAAGCACAAATATATAGCAAAATAATTAATGCGAAATTCAATGGAGTTACTAATAGAAAATAGAATAAATCAGGATTAAAATGAATCAAATAAAAATTGGATCAATCCAAAATGCATTAATGTTGTTAAGTTACGAATTG
This sequence comes from Phyllotreta cruciferae, assembly GCA_917563865.1. Lineage (NCBI taxonomy): Eukaryota > Metazoa > Arthropoda > Insecta > Coleoptera > Chrysomelidae > Phyllotreta > Phyllotreta cruciferae. The sequence goes on from OU830607.1 coordinate 10,064,073, forward strand.
ATTGTGAATGTTTTTATTGTGAAACTCACACCCCTAAAGAACAACTTCCAATATAAAGCTTATTAGGTATTATTTTTTCTGAGTACTAACAACTGGAGAAATACCAGCAAGTTTGATATATACTGCTCCAAGAAATTAAGGCACCACTCATAAATTTCTAAATATTATATTTGTAAAATTAAAATAAGTAATCAAACATGATATTTCAATAATTTTAATTAATTTACTCTTAAAAAAAAGCATTTTTCAACCTATGTATTCCAAAGAATTCATTTTGAAAGAAATAAGAAGTAAAGGCGTCAAGTTTCGGGATTCGCGTAGCATCTTATCAGTTTGACCATAAAAATATCGAAATGCGTAAAAGGGGGAATAAATTCCCAACGGGAATAAATCAAACCACTAAGTCGATTTATCTTTCAACGATTTTAGTACTATAAAAAAATTATATGCACGAGCAAGTGTACTTTATTTAGTTGTTAAAAGACACAATATACATCAAGCAGGGGTATTCCCAAAATTATTAAAATATTGTTCAGTTTGTTTAAAGTGGTCATATTTTTCACAAAATATTAAATGGTGCGTTAATTTATTGGAGCAGTGTAGTTGACCTCTTACCTATATCCAGCAATACGGAATCCGCTAAAATAATAACACTGGTTATAACCAAAAGAGCCGTACCAGTCCCGCACCCCATGGTCTCGTAAGCGCTAGCGCTCGCACACGACTCACCGTTACCGAAACGCTCTGATGCGGCTCCCGTACGAGTGTCAATCGACTCGATCTGTAACTATCTGTTGCGGCAAGTGGACATCGGCATTCATGTATATGTACTGCTTCGATGAAATCTCTATCGGGACATGCTCAAGATATGTGGGCTACATATGTATATGTATAAAAGTGTAGCTCTTCCTTATTTGTCGGGCTGGGAGCGAATTCTGCCACCTTCTGGTTAAGAAGCTGTTTAGATAAATTTTGATATGTTTATTCATTTTGAAAATGTTTAGAAAGATGAGTTTTTAAGGTACATAGATGGCTGAATATCTTTCTCATTGACAAAAAAAAATACTTTTAGTGCATAACAGAAGGAATTTTCTTAAAACTCTTTGTAATTCCCCAATATTTCTTCAACCACATACTAGAACATACTTGCAGATGACATTATTAATAATAATAAAGTTAGTGTGGCCCGTATTCTGCGCCCCATTTTGAAGTTAAAGTCATGTTTACCAAGCGCCTTTAACTTGACAGTTCTACATTGTTGTTATGGAGTAACTAAGGACATATAAATTTTTACGTTAAAATAGCTCGCTAAACATAACTTTAACGTTAAAATGGGGCGCTGAATACGGGCCAGTATATTTATAAAAGTATAGTAGTTATTAAATTATGTATTATGCTATTAAAAAAATGCTTTCAAGAAAATTATATGAATTTAACACTTCGTCGACTGGATTAAAAGTAAAGTTGCGTAAAACAACGTGATAACCATATGGCGCGTTGTGCTGTAATTGGTAATGTGGGACAGATTCGGACAGGATTTATCTGTTTTGTTAGAAGATTGTGGGAAAAATGTCTTTGATTCGTTATAAATATAGATACAAAGCTACTGAAGGGAGTGACGCAGGAAACGGTAAAATATTTTTTTGCGTATTCAAATATAGTTAATATTTGAACTTATTTGTTGGGTATTCTCTTCATTGGTCTCGTGAGGATTAAACTAATTAAACAAATTTTTGCGCTACAATATTGTAGATCCTTGTTTGAGATATTATGAGTTATTGGAATTTGTAAATTTTATTCACCCCTTACCCTATTGGATTCTACTGGATCATCTCTGTTATGTTAAATAAGATAAAATATTGGCATTAAAATATTGCAAAAAATTGAACCATGTGAACCAAAAAACATATGTGCTATGAAGGCCAGAGGACTGGCTTCACTAATTTAATTTCTAAGTTTTTTCTACTGTTCATTATTTTTTTGTATTCATAACATTTTTTATACTCCAATATGATGTAGTAAATCGTGTTGGTCTAGGAGCCAAATGTTAAGAGCATTTTTTATGAAATGAAAATAAACATGACGCCATTGAGTGTACCGAGGGCCAAAGCAAAGTGTAATAAATGTATAACAATCTTTTAAAATTACATTCTTATTTTCAACATTGATTAAAACATTTACATGGGAATTTTAAAAATTCTAAACGCGAAAAAAACCTACTACCTACTTCAAAATTCTTCTTCCTATTTTCAGTTTGATGGCCTCAGCTGCAGCGGCTACTGGTAACTTTTCTAATAATGACATTTGCTATTTGGCCACTCAATCCAGACCACGTATAAATCACAATGACAGGTGACAGTGACAGCTGGAACTGACAACTACTTTTTGTTGTGAATTGTGCTAGGTGAAATATCGCCTAATTATTAATTATTGTTATTTTGATTAATAGTATTTATATTATCTTACAAAACAAATTTCGAAGTATATTTAATATTTAATCAAACATGCCTAAAGTACGAAGAAGTAAGAAACCACCACCAGAGGGTTGGGAACTTATCGAGCCAACTTTAGATGAATTGGAACAAAAAATGAGAGAGGGTAAGTTTATATTATTTTAATCACACTTAATAACAATCCATTATCCCTCTACAACATTTTATTATCCTATGAAATACGCAATTAAGTAAATTTATCCTTTTGTAGCCGAGACCGAATCACACGAGGGAAAGCGAAAGAACGAATCATTGTGGCCCATATTCAAAATTCATCACCAAAAATCTCGATACATCTTCGACCTCTTTTACAGAAGAAAGGCAATCAGCCGCGAATTGTACGAATATTGCTTACTGGAAAACATCGCAGACAAGAATTTAATCGCAAAATGGAAGAAACAAGGCTACGAGAGCCTTTGTTGCCTGAGATGCATCCAAGCAAGAGACACTAATTTCGGAACGAACTGCATCTGCAGGGTACCCAAATCTAAGCTAGAAGAAGGAAGGATTGTCGAATGTGTACATTGCGGTTGCAGAGGATGCTCCGGATAATTATTTCGTCTATAATAACCGTCATTAATTAATATAAGAATATATTGTTGTGTAGCATATTGTGCAAATTAGTACAGTAAACATTGTCGATTTTACGTATAATAAAAATATCATTAAATATATATGTTTTATATGAAACAATTATCATCGTAATTTTCACTAAGAGTGAATAAATTATCCAAACACTCTTCATAACCATCCTTATCGAGTTCTCCACTAGCGAATTCGTGATATCTATTGATTTTAAGCTTCTTTGCTTCGCAATAAAGAGATTCAATCATTTTCCCTACTTCGGAACTGCAATGTAAACCAGCCAGAATTGGTATACTTTCAACCCCTAAAACAAAATCAAAATTAACTAACTCCCCATTAATTAGTATTTTAGAAAAATGTAAAGTATGCCTACTATTTTCGTTCGTTCTACGTTGATTTGAAATAAACCCATTGTTAGTCAAATTTTTGGTGAAAATTTGCGGGAAAGGGCTCTTAACAACCAAAGGTTCATGTGCAACTGTAACCATACTAGCAGTGGTTTCTGTGGAATAAGCCAAATACATAGTCATCATTTCTTTGATGTTATTAGTTCTGTATGCAGGCAATTCTCTCTGCTTCTCCGCTTTGTTCAGAGGCTTCTTCAATTTGTCCTCTTTAATTCCCCTAATGGTAATGTGTTGCATGGCTCGTCTAGTTCCTGTGTAATTAGAAATCAATTAATATACAATCAATTATGACTGGAAATGTGTTATTACCAATATGGCAATTGGGGGTGATGCTGTGATAAAGAGGATCGTGGCAATTATCCAATGTTTCCAGTAAATCGCTGTTGTCGCCCATGGGAAATGGTAAATTAACGCTGGCAGCTGCAGCTTTTCTTCCAGAATGGGTTAAATCTGCAGCGAGATCGCTCAATGTAAATGCAGTAGATTTGAGACGATGTTTTAATGTAAATGTATCCAAAGCAGCTGCTAGTATAGCGCTTGAATGATAAGCCAGTTTATTCTACAAAGTAAATTAATGTAAATTGGTATATTTGATTGTAACTTTATAAGTGCGCTAACAAATTTAATTCCTAGAAGATTAATCAAAGATATTGCATCCTGAAACCCTAATTACAATATAATGATACCTCTATAGAAGTATTGGGGATTAGTATGTTTGTTGAATTATTCCAAAAACTACTACTTTATTCCTTTTGAAACTTACAAAGGACTTATAATTTTCTGTTCAGAGAATTTTAAACACTAAAGATTTGTTTTCGATTCCTAAACTTACATTGTATTCCAAATTTTTGAACGACCTTTTGGGGCCGGGTTGTCTCCATCCCTTGCTGCCCAAACACAAGGGCACAAATAAGGGAGAATTCGTGTAAAATTCGTTGAAACTCAACGCTAAATTTATGACTCTTACTGAATCATTTGTAACCGATTGAGCCAATTCGCTTTCGGAATTTATGTCGTTATCGGAGAAATGTGATGGTATAACTGGAATAACCAATACTGATTTTCTATTGTATTCATCCCCAATAAATTCCAAACAGGACGAGGATAATCCGGAGAATGCGTTTGTGCAATCGGTGATCATGTGGAAACCCTACAAAAGAGTACATGTAGTATTTGGGTATTTTTTTTTCAACAATAACCCTACCTGAAAGTTATCACATTCTTCTATATAATTCCTAATTCTATCGCTGAAATCCTCAGCGAATTGGGGAGTTTTCCACACGGCACTTCCCAATGGAAAAGCATCGAACGGGGTATTTTCATTGCAATGTTGGTACTCCCTAATCACTTCTACAGTTCTCGGGTGAAATCTACTATACAAGAAGTCCGACCAAACCTTGGCGGTTGCTTCGAAGTTGTAGTCTTTGTTATGAATTTTGCTCGATTCTGCGGGGTTTTCTAAATCCTTTAGAAATTCGTTTTTAGGCTGGTTCTGGTCAATGTGCTTGACTTGCAACTCGCTGGTGTTCCAGTTGGTTTGTACGTTGTTAGGATCGATGTTAGGCTTGTATAAGTCGCCTTCTTCGGACAAAGAGCCAAAACTACCTTTCAAATCGGCCAAAAGAAGTCTTGGTGTAAATGTAACTTCTCCCTAAAATGTATTAAAGATCCGTAATAAAATATCATCACATAATGACGAAGACATGTGTTGACAGTTTATAAATTATTGAAAGTGTTTTATTATTGAAATTAACTGAAATAAGGTATTTACCCGGGAGGTTTGCCCCTCACGATACAAGACATCGTGGTTAATTTCAGATGGGGTAGATGGATCATAATTGAAACTTAAATCTTGCAAATTCCACCAATGAGTTCCCACGAAATTTGCATAATGGCCAAATTGTAGGGTCAGTATTTCTCTTCCGCTCATAATTATATTTTTTTAATATACTATGCAGCATTTATTGCCTAGGTGATATTTCGGAAAAAAACATAAATAAACAAAAGAATGCAAACATAACCTGTATTTTTAACATGGTCTGTATGAAGTTAGACATCCAAAATATTTCTTCTTATATTTTAAGAAATTTGTTAGTGACTTTATATTTTAATGTTGGTACAGATTAGTATGTGTGTTATGAAAATTATAATCGAATGATCGAATGAATCGAAAAAATAATCGTATATTATTTTAACTAGAACTAGCAATTGTTTTTAATCAATATTATTTAGAACAGTTATAATATGCAGTGATAAACATTGTGGATGCAAAATATTCTGTAAAAAGGCTAGAGCGATAAATATTTGTTCAGCTCACAATCGATTAATCGATTATTCGAAGCTTCGATTGCCGCAGCAGCGCCATCTCAGCATTTCCGTTTCTAGTCGAGTTGGGTCGACCTGATCAATTTTGTTATTTAACCTCATTCTTTATTGTGCGTTGTTAGAGTCGAAACCACGTTTTATCTGACGCTCTCCAGTTTTATATAAAATTTCAAGTAAGTTTCTGTTTATTACTTATTATTAACAATTAATATGTCTACCTTATTCATTGTTTATTGTTATATATCGATTGTTGTTGATGTACTTTTGGTATATTCACTATTTTTTCCATAAATGTTAACGAAACGTGAACTTGTAAATGTTCGCATATATTTTACAAAAATGATATATTTGCTTTTATTTTATTGTTTTGTTTATGATTAGTGTTGTAATTTAAATATTTTTGAGTAAGAATGTATGTTTTTCAAAATTTACATTATAAAAAAGCACGTGTTTGTGTAACCGGGTAACACGCGGTTTTTATATCATAATCTCAACAATAAAGGTTTGTAGTACTTAATAATTGTTAATAAACAAACCTAAACGTTCATTTCAACTAATTAATTGGTTATTTTGTAATTTATTTGTACATTAGGTTAATAAGAGAATCTTCTTTCTAGAATGACTGACGTAGCTCCCAAAACTCCCAACAAGAGGAAAAGCTTAGCTGGACAAAATACCCCTAAGAAAGCTAAAGTAGAAAATGGACTAGCCAACAAGACTCCTTTAAACAATTCGGCGAAAAAACAAAAGCAAACTCCTAAACCACAGAAAAACCAATCGCCCAAACAAAAGAACCAACAAACGCCCAAACCAGTTCCCAATCAAAACAAGGGAAACAAAAACACACCAGCAAAGAACGGTAAAGGCGCCAAATTGACTCCATTCAAGGGCACCGCGAATATCAAAAAGGAAAATGCGCAAGTAAAGGTCGAAAAGAAGAAGGTAAAGTCTGCCGACAAGGAAAAGAAACCGCAGTTCTACGCAGTCAAATTGCTAATGAACTCCAGCAATCCCGAAGATAAAAAGTCTGCCATCACTTTAATAGACAACAAAATGAAAATTATACAAGGTAAAGGAGAGATGACGAAAACTGCGCTGCGTAAGATCAGGATTCTGAAGAAATTTAGGAAAATAGCCGAAGGCACTTACGTGAAACCCGAGCCGAAAGTAGCTAAAGTTAAAGTAGAGAAAAAGGGTGCAGCGGGAAAACAGGTTCAGGCTCAACAAAATAAACCCGCCCAGCAGGGACAGAAAGGCAAAAAACAACTCGTCGTTAAACAGGAAGTAGATGAAGATGAATCCGATGATGAGTTCGAGGAAGGCGAGTCCGGTGATAATGATTCCGAAGATGACGACTCCTCGGAAGATTAATCAATATAATATCGTTATATTAACTAGATTAAGTGATGCTCTTAAGATGTTTGTATTATTTTATAGTTACATATGAATAAGATGTTAAAATTTCATTATCGAGTTAATGTTTTTTATGAAGTAGACCTTTTTCTTTAAAAAAATTGAACTTCACATTACATAATCTCAGTTATTTCCAATAATAGGCGATTAAATTAATTTCGTCTTTTTTTATTGTACAAAATAAAACTATCTTTATTATGTGATTCTATATTTTTTTTTTCATTTATCTCAAACCCTTTTTCAAAGGCCCTGAAAAATGTGCCTTTTAAAACTGACTCAATCAGTGCGATACCGTATATAATAAAAACAAATTGTATTTAGAAATTGTTAAATCACATAACAGTAAAAGGAAACAAAAATACATAGACCAATAAATATACATAAATGACAACAAAGTTATTGTTTCTGCAACAGAGCTGGGTAATTCCTTGTAATTTCAAAACAATTACAATTACAAATTACTTTAATAAAAAAAAGGAATTAATTCCAATTACAGAGTAGATTTCAAAAAAGTAATTAGTTACAATTACAATTACTTTGTTGAAATAATGTAATTAGAAATTACTTTTGCAATTACAAATTACATTTATGCGGCTGAACCAAAAACCCATTTAAAAGTTTTAAAACTACGGTAGTAGTTAACAAAAACGGATTATTTTTTACAATATTTTAATGTGTTAATCCGGAATAATCATTAGACTATTAAAATATATGTTTAGATAATATTTAAAAAATGAAAATTGATCAATAATTCAATATAAATTAAGGAAAATAGAATACTATTTTATACATCCTGTTATCATTTGTTATGTTAAGAAAGCTTTTTTTAGTTATTATTGAATTAAACAAAAGGACAACTCACAGTGGGTTCTAATGATCATTATGAATGAACTTTTCAAGATTTGCAATAGTCATGCATTTTCAGGGAAATACATATACTACCGTACTTGGACACAGGAGGTAGGACACATACCTAAATAAAATAACAATTGTTCTTTTTATTCAATTTTTAATGAACAAATTATTAAATTTTAACAAAGGAAACAAAAGCAAAAACAAAAATAAACGAACTTTAAACGAACAAAATTTAAACTTAAAATATAGTAGTAGGTACTACTTAGTTAGATATTATAGAATTATTTTGTAATCATCACTTTATTACATTTCATGATTACTAATTTTTCGAAATTCGTATCCGATAAGGCATTTCTTTTGGGAGCGTTCACAATTGTTGCGAAGGAAAATAATCGCTCTACTGGACCAGAAGATGGCAAGACAGTATTGTATTTAAAAAAAACTTTTTTTATTAAAGGATAACTCTCCAGCATAGAAATATTGTTACGAATATCGCTTAAGTATTGCAGTACTTCCAAATGTACTACATTTGGATTTTCTGCAGGAGAAGGAGTTATTTCTTCGTTAAAATCGAAAAAATCTTTGCTTGTGTTGAAGGTGGTAGAATCTTCTGTGATAGGGGAAGAAAATAATTGCGCACCTCTGTCCTGGAAATGAATTTTCTCGCATTCTTCTATTAATATTTTTTTTACGTCCTCTTTATTCATAAAAGATGTTCTCGCTGCTACTGTAAACCATCGTAACTTGAATTCTGGATGAGAAATTGCACTCAAAACGGCATGGTGATCTTGTAATGTAAAAAAAGTTTTAAATCTTTTCTCTAAGCCAGCCAGTGCACTGTTTAATAGAACACTTCCACCAAATTTGAAAGTGTCCCGTTCCTTTAATTTGTTTAACTTATTATTAAGGGACATTATACTGGGTAAAAGGGAACCATAAAATATATTAGTTTCAGATTGAAGAAAGTCAAGGGTTTCTGCTAAAGGCTTAGAAACCACGCAGTATTCTTCAAGGTAATAGAATTCGTTGTCGGTAAAGGGCTGCAACTCTAATTTAGAAAAAAGTTGATACAATTTTGTTTTCTCAGATATTATTTGCTTTATGCTATCATAAAAGGAATTCCACCTAGTTACTCCAGGAGAACTAAGTGTATGGCCCAAACATGCCTCAATAATTTCTGACGTTTTTGGTCGATTTGCCTTTTTCCAGAGTTCCCTACATTTTGAAATAGCATGCATATGCTTTTTGCGAATATTAATATTACGTTCAATGGCATTGTTCATGTCTGTTGTAGCAATGAGGTTGATAGTGTGACTTGCACATCGTTTATGTTCTGGTAAAATTATTATATCAGCACCATAACTATAATCTACATTAATATCCAGTGGGTCCTGGTCCTGGTCGGGTACAACTTCGAATGGTTGATCTGGGATTTCAACGAACTCTATCGGATAATCTTCGTCTTCGTCCTCATCAAGTCCGGCTTCCTCGTCATTTAAGATGAATGGTTCAACTCCCCTTTGTTGTGTTTCTCGAATACCATAAATTTCAAATGCTTTTATAAAATTTGATGCATTATCAGTTATTGTAGCAACAATCTTTTCACGCTTTATTGAATATTTGTCATATATTGCTTTCAATTTAGTTGCGATATTTTCATAATTGTGGGAGCCTTTAAATCGTTCACAGGATAATGCTACCGATGTTCTCGAATAATCTGGATTGATCCAATGGCAGGTAACTCCTAAAAAACTCTTTTTTTTGGTAGACCATATGTCTGCGGTAGAGCACACAAATTCCTGATTTGCAATTTTTTGTATAATATCATTTACATGTTCAAAATATAAGGTATCCAATCTTTTTACGGCTGTTTTTCTTGTCATAACTGACAAACTTGACCCGCTAAATAAATCAGAAAAACTTTGGTTTTCGATAATTGAAATTGGGCTCATGGTATTTATGATGAAACTTAAAATTCTTCTGTCAAACTCTTTTTGGTTTGTAAATTTTGGACGTGCACTTTCTTTTAATTTAACACAGGTACTGGAAGATGCTGACAATTTTCTTTTTTTTGCGTTTTCATTTTTATCTTTTTGGTAAATTTCAAATTCTGATTTGTGTTTTCTTTGCAAATGTTTCAAAAAATTCGTTGTTACGCCTTTGGTACCCCTTATTGTTTTAGCTGGTAAACATATTTGGCATTGAGCTTCAATATTAGATTTATCAGTATTTGTAATTTTAAAGTATTTCCCATTCAGCACATTATAATTGCACTGAACTTCATCTTCATCACACTGTTTGCTTGAGGAAGGTAGTGGAGTGGCGTCTTCATAATTGTCCTCTGATATTTGTTTAAAAAAATTTTGAATGGTTGATTGTTTTTTATTTTGACTAAGAGGATTAAAATCCGGATCTTCATCAGATGAATTATGAAATGGATCTGATGATGAATCTATACTGTTCATCGATTCCGATTGTGACATTCTGTTCTTGTTCTTAATCTGTAATATAAAAAAATAATTCTTATTTTTGCTTAGGTTTAATTATACTTACTTATACTTAAGTTCATTCGCATTCTTTTAATTATTTGTAATTTATAATTATAATTGAATATTGACGAATTTTTAGAGAAAACTAATAGTTAGTTCATATTGTTCATAACTTGAAACTTGAAATGAATGTACATATTGAAACGGGCTTATCATTACACTTTTCTAGAATGGGGAAAAATATTATTTTTTTAAAATACCTTTTATTAAAGGAGTTATTAAATTTTGAAAAATAATTTTAAAATGAACGTACGCCGCTGCATTATTGAGATAGGTCTGGGAATGATCTATTTGTCACTAAGAGTTCACTAATTTGCAAACAGATACGTCAGATATACACCGCATAGAACTAGGCGCACTACAAACTACAAGGCGTAGTGTAAAGGTCGGAAGAGGGGTATTTTGCCCCAGATTTATTTGTTTGGATTTAATAGTAAAATTAGTGCCATTCATTTTTTGATATCAAATATTCTTCACAGTTTAAATATGTACATTGATTTCAATAACACCCTGTATTACACAATTTTACCGACACCGACAAAGAGCAAACATTTAATTTATTTCTATTATTTCTAATAAGTTTTAACCTATAGTAGATTTAGATTAGATAGTAGGTACTATGTACTATTAATTGTAAATTCTCTGTGTTCGCTATTCTCTGTTTTCTCATCTCAACACCTAATAATACATACGTATATTATGCATAATTAATCTACTTACCCTTATGTAATGATTCTTTCACTAAACACTTTAAATACGCCTCCAAAAGAATAAAAAACTTTGAAAAACTGAACGCAAAACGCAGAACGCGATGGCACATCTCCCGTTTTTAAAATTTTGGTAGTAATAAAGACTAAAGGAATGCGGGCGGCTAGAGCGGGGAAGACTGCGGACGAGTCTATCCTACTTTAGGTGGTGTTCTCTAACAAATTTCGCAGCGTTTTCACAAAAGTAATTTGTAATTGGAAAACATCAGTATACAATTACAAATTACAATTCCTCCAAAAAATTTTCCATAATTACAATTCCAAATTACTTTTAAAAACAAAATGTAATTAATTACAATTACAATTACATAAAAAACATGAGTAATTGTAATTGCAATTACTTTTTTAAATTACTTTACCCAGCTCTGTTCTGCAATGACGATTTCTTAGCTCTTCTAGCCATCGCAAAGAAGTACAACGAAGGTAAGTACTTCCGCAACAAAATCACTAACTTCGGTAACAAACTCGATATAACCATTTCCTTCTTTTTCTGCGCCACAGCTTTCACAACTTTCTTCGCTACATACTCGGGAGTATAACCATTTTTAGTGGTATCATCCATTTGACCGTAACTAGCCCCCGATCCCGTCAAAGCGTTCAAAGACAGATTCGTTTGAATATAACCAGGACTGATAACGGATACAGAAATATTGTTGCCCGCCACTTCAGCCCTCAAGGAGTCCCCGAATGCTTGCAGGGCATGCTTCGATGCACTGTAAGCAGACCTCTCCGGCAGAGCTATTAAACCTTGTACGGAACTTATGAACACAATATGTCCATCGTTTCTCTTTACCATATCCGGCAGAACAGCTAAAAATGTTAAATAATAAATTTATTGCGAGTGAATATTAACAGTAAGTACCTTTAGTTAGTGCGACAGTTCCAAAGTAATTAACCATCATAATCTTCATATCAACGTCTATGTTTGTAGACAATACGTTGCCCCTGTGAGAAACTCCTCCGTTGTTTATTAGAATATCTACTTTACCGGTTACTGCAATTATTTTTTTAAGGTTTTCTACTAGATTGTCGATGTCTGCAAGATCTAAAGGTATTATAATAGGGGGGTGAGTTTGAACTGTGCTATGCGAATGCATTAAATCTTGTCGAACTCTATCCAACTCTTGCCGTCTTCTAGCGCATAAGACCACCTGGCAGCCTTTTCTGTAAAACTCGTGTGCTAGGGCTTCGCCCAAGCCTGAGCTAGCTCCTGTTATGACGACGACCTTAAAAATAATAAATCAAGAGTTTGTTACAAACAAATGGTTAATTTACCTTTCCGAATAGATTGTTTAAGCTCCTTTGTAAATGTAAAGCTTTGTAGATGATCCATGGGAGAGAAATGGCCAGCGACAGGGATCCTATTAAACTCAAGGATTCGTAAAGCTTCTTGACTTCGTTCATCCTGTTTTGTAAAGTTAGTTCTATCATATGAAAAAACATCGAGTACCCAATTGATTTTTATCAGGTAAAGTCGATTTAAATAGTACCGATTTTCATTTTATAATAACATTCACGAGTTCTTTGTTGGCTTGGATCGATAGAAATTTATCAATTTCGATTGAATACTTATCTAGATAATTGTTTGTGTAATTTGTTGTGTGATTGTAATTATTTGTGTTATTTTTCTTGTCATACTTTTAATTAGAAGTTGAAAGTTGAAATCGATTGGATTTCAAATAAGGGGTCACATAAAAAAGAAGAAATAGGTGGCCTTTTACCTAACAAGCAAAGGTTGTTAATTTTAAAATCATGAGATGAGTAATCCCAAGTATAAATTCAAGAGTAATTTTATTTTAATTCAATTATTGTTTAGGATCATATTTGTAGCTTTTCTTTGTATTTCCTCAATGAAAAATAATTAAAAAACATTTCTTCTTTTACAGCATTGACAGTTGGCCATGAGGAGTAGGTGATTTGTGTTCTGTGTCAAAAAAGCCGCGAAAATATTATTTTTGTTGGGTTACTTTTTGGCTCAAGTTTTTTTCGTCTGTTTTAATTTCAGGTTCATAAAAAATGTGCTTGTATTGTTAGTGCGTGACCGAATTGAAATTACCCTTAAATAAAATGGAAACTTCTTGTGAAAATCCACTCGATTCAAAGAAAAGAGCTTATTCTCGTTCGAGATCCAAGTCACCAGAACCTTCTGAAGAAAGAAGCACAAAAAAGATAAAAATTGATAACACTATCAACGATGAATTTATACTGAAGGAAATAACAGTAAACGTAGAAAGATTAAGTAACAAAGAAATTAGGTATTGCACTAACTGTAGAAATTCGTTTCAATATCAAACCTAATAAACTATAATTTTAGTTCAATCTATAACCAACTGAAAACCGACCATAATGAAGTATGTCCCATTTCTGATATGCAAAACTGCAAAGAAAACTCTGAGGTATCAGAATGTGCAGCCACAGAAACTGAGGAATCCCCCACTCGGTTCGTTCAGAAATATTTTATTGAATATTAGGAATAATAAATACTTTTCAGGTCAACAAAACCTACTGGCCACAAAGAACACAATTCTACTAAAAATCATGACACTGAAAACACCAATCATTTTCAGGAAAATTTAAAAAATCAACAAATGGAATGGGATAGTAGGTAAGCTTTGTACGATTTGCACTTGTCCTTTAAATTGCCCAGGGTATTGAGCATACTTTTTAATTTTCAGTACTCGTGAAAATGGTAAAAATACTTCAGAATTGAACGTTAGCAGTAAAGAACCGTCTGGAGAAAAAATGGATGGACTTAACGAATCGATGGAAATATCCAAGGAAAGCTCTACTCTGTTGCAACAAACTCCCAACAAAAAATTGAAGTCCGATAGCTCGAAGAAGTTGACGCCGAAGCAGGTGGAGAAGAAGCTAGAAGCAGAGAAGAGGAAACAAGAAAGGCAGAAGTTCAATGAAGAAAGAATGAAGAAGAAGCTCGAGGAAAAGGAGCGCGCTTTACAAGAAAAAATGAAAAAGCAGGAGATGAAACAGAAGGAAATTGAATTAAGAAGGAAGGAAAAGGAGGAGAAGGAGGAAGCTAAGAGAAAGGAGAAGGAAGAAAGGGAGCAAAAGAGGAAAGAAAAGGAAGAGAAGGAGAAACAGAAACGTAAGGAACGCGAAGAAGAGAAGCTGAAGAAACAGCAGGAGATCGAGGAAAAGAACAAAGAGAAGTTAAAAGAGGAGGAAAAGAAGCAAAAAGCAGCTGCAGCATTCGTAAATTTCTTCGTTGCAAAAAAAGTGGACGAAACACAAGACGAAACCAAAATCCAAGCTTCAAATTTCCTGCAATTCGAAGTAAAATCCGACATGAAACTACCACCTCCCAGAAGGCAATCTCTATCTTCAGAACAAAAACACAACTTAGACGAACTCATTCAACATCAAAACCCACAAGCATCCTACTTGAAGGATCTCTCTTCCGGAAAACTAGTAGGCAGGAGCTCCAGAACATGGCCCTTCGAAGAACCAACCGATGACGTTGTCTATGTAGACCTAGGAGAAACCATCTGCGAAGACAAGTCCAGTCTGCAACGATACAGATCCAAGTTCCTGCACTTCCACGAGAACCGCAGACCGGCCTACTACGGCACATGGAGGAAAAAGAGCAAGTCTATTAATCCCCGAAGACCATTCGCTGAAGACGGCAAGTTCCTCAACTACGAAGAGGACTCCGATGATGATTGGGAGGAAGAAGAGCAAGGGGAGTCTTTGAACGGATCTGAAGATGAAGCCGATAAAGAGAACGAGGATGAAAAGGATGATTACGAAGTTGATAACGAACTATTCGTGCCTCACGGTCACTTGAGTGATGATGAGGTGGATGATGAAGAGACTGCACGATTGTCCCCCGAATCGCTCAAGCAGAAGCTCAAGCTGCTCAAAGAGGAGTTCGATGAAGATATGCAGTCGAAGACGCAGAAACTGAAGCCCAGGTCAATCGGCTGTATTTGGTATAGTAAAGATGGCAACGTTGACGATCCCATCGACAGGTGTTTGCAGCCCTTCGCTATGATCACCAGGCACACTCAGATAATCATCAAATGTAGAACGGAGATTTGGAACTCGAAGAAGGATAAGAAGTCCAACAAGGAGCTCGATGGCGAACTGATGGCGGCGTTTTTGAAAATAATTCACGGCAGTTCCAAGAAGAAGGTCGATTTGATCGAACAGTTTTTAACGCAAAATACGGTGACTGTTTCGAAGACTTCGTTGGTCAGCTTGATTAAACAGTCTGCTGTCTACGAGAAATACAAAGATGAGCAGACGAAAAAGTACAAGTTTCATTGGGTAGTTCATAAGGAGTTTAGGGATAAATATAATTTATAAGAAAATTGTTTAAGATTTCTCATTTAAATGATATATGTAGTATAGTGGTAATCTTTGTATTATTTAATTCTATGTTCGGCATTATATGTATGTTTTATATTTTAACATTTATTCTTTATTTATACATAAATTGCAAAAATGCATATAATAGAAATCAATGCAGATTAGCACACAGAGCTTTTGAAATAACCATTGTCACAAAATAGAAACACTATACAGAGTGTGTCTCTTGTGCGTTTCTATTCTGTGACCATTGTCATAAATTTCTGTCGTATAATGTCTCAATTTGCCGTCATTTTATTATATTTCGCTGTGTGACTTTGTCACGCTGTTAGATATTCTCTAATAAATATCGCATCTATAAAATTAAACAATGAATCATATTTATTTCATACCATCATCTCGACATTAAAAAAATACAGAAGTAATTTAGTAACATTTGTCTCTACATCAATGGTATTAAAGAATTCAAATAAAATTCCGTAAATGCCCATTAAATGCAGCATGTTCTAACAACTCGTCTTCTACGTACTATTTAAAAAATAATCTATTTTACCGTACGATACAGCCTGTACACGCAAAGGGAAGCAGCCAGCAAGGTAACGCTACAATGTAGAATTTTCCGCTTCGTATCATCTTTACGTACCAAAACTACAGGCGACGATGCTGTCAGCGCTCCTAATATTGGCATTCTCGCTAATTTTCTTATATCCTTTTCAACCTGGAAACAATCTCGATCAACAAAACGTAGCTTTTAAAATCGCAACTTTAAATACCTGGTATTTAACACAATGATCGAACTGCCAAGAAGCTGTATACAATCCAGCACACAAGGTTGAAATAATACTCAGTGGTGCCTGTGGAGCGAAATTATCCGGCCATGCGAAACCTAAAAGCAATCACAGTAGGCAAATTCTCGTAATTACGATGACACGAAACCAACCTGATATAATGGAAGTTAGTCCTGTAATAACTGCAGTTTTGTGCAAATAGTTACCGAAAGTGATCCAGCGAGCTGTCTCATCGCCCAGCTTCGTGGGTTCTATAACAATTACCGTACAGCAGCTTTCTAGAGCTTTTTCCAATTCCATCGAAAACAAGTCTTGGGAATATTCATGATCGTACACTTCACGTATCACGGCTACATTAGTCGAATGGAGCACCCTGCGATGCCAAAATATATTAACTTTTATTTGTTATGGTTTTTAATTTAACATTACCTGTCGCCTCCAGCATCCATTCTCACTCGTTATATAAATTATTTCACTAGCAAATTTGAATATTCGAGAAACATCGTCCTTATAAACAGTCAACAAAGAAAAATAAGGAAAGAATAGATTGGAATATCCTAATTTATTTTATTAGTTATATAATGATTTTTCTAAAATTCATTTGAATTGGAGGCATCATTCCTTTGACATCAAACAGCGACCATTGACAATTGACGTTGACAAATGATTGCAGTCACAGAACTAGTGATGATTGTTCGTTTGATTACATCGAGTGCAACACTCCGAGCAGATATGCTACACGCATCTCGACGAACTAATTGTCCTATTTGTCAAAAGTCTTATAAAAAAAGAAGACTTATGACGTTTCCTACTCGCTAATCATTTTTTTATTGTGTACATTTCATTTTAACTTGACAGTTCGATAGTGTATTCAGCATAGAGAGCAACAAGCGAGAGCCGATAAATGTGTACGTATGTTTGGTGCAACTTTTTTGTGCGGTTCGCATCATTCGTTCTACTGAGGTGACCAAAAGTGAGGATAGTGCGATGGCATGTAATTTATTTCGGTTTCATCTGGTTTCTTGCGGTTGATTTTCAAATATTCCCAAGTGAAATACCTCCAACATGTCGCAGTGCAAGAAGTTCGCTCCCAACATATTTTATAAGACAAAGTGTTCGAATTGCTTTCGACAGAAGGAGGAACATTCCGCAGAAGCTCTGGAATCTAATCGAGTGAGTATGAGATGGTTAAAATTTGAAATATACGAAATTTAAAGGGGCCCAACTGGAGTAAACATTTTAAAGTTTTTTTAAAGCAAACTTTTATCTAAAATTTAATTACAAGTTTTTTAAAATTTATGAGTACTAAAAGTCATGTGGATTTCACTAGTCTTTAAGATGTAAAAGATTCTTCGGCTTTGGCTAAATAATTAAAATAGAAACTTGTTTATTTGCATGAAAAATGCATTTAAGGTTTCAATAAGTCGGTATTGTAAGTAATTTTATTTCTTTCCATTTAAAAAAACTTAACCTGCAGCGCCTAGCATAAATTTTAGCCGAGTATTAGTCTATCAGTTACATGTCAGGAGTAGTAGGTTATTGCCTTATTTAGAATCATTTGCAATCAATTGAAATTACGACATTGTTGAGGTTCAATAAAATGTCTTTCAATACCCTTCAATTTCCCCAGATACATAAATGTAATTATCCTGAAATTTCACTCTTTGTAATTATTGCATAGCAAATCAAGATCCTGTTGGTAGTTACATAAATAATCTTCTCTCGAATCGATGAGGATCCACCTTATTTCTATAATTAAAGTTTAATAACAATGCTCGAGTATAGACCAGTAAATTGAAGAATAAAACAATGCAACATTATTTTATATTTACTTTATTTACTCCAACAAATTCTTAAATTGCCACTTTAATTTTACAAAGTTGAATTTATGCATTATTTAATTCATATATTCAAATTGGTTTTTTATTGTATTCATCAAGTATCTATTGATTGACTTGACTAACACAGGAACCATGGTAATTAATGGTTGGGTATACACATAAGAAATTGCAAAATTCTTCTTTGGCACACCTTTTTGATGCAACCTCCATGAGAATTATTGTCATTATAATTGAAATTTATACTATACATTGAACACCTGCGTATTAGTCGATTCTTTTTCAACAAAAAATCATGAGCTTGTCGAAAAAAATTATAGAGTTAATTATAATTTTTAATTAAAATCAAACGCAACGAGTTATTAGGGGATAGATCAATTGGACTAAATTTTTAGTGCAACATAAATTATTTTAGTACCTTTTAACGCATTTTTCTAACGATAACAAATTAGTGAAACGGTTGTAGGTAATAAAAAACCCGAAAATCCACTAAAATGAGGTTAATTCGCAGTTTAAAAAATGGCAAAAAAATTTTGGCGCCTTCATTTACTAACGAATAAATTAATATCCAGCCTATCTTCGATTCGTTTTTGAAATTGTTAATTATTTCAAACGGTACCAAAAAAACCAATTAAATCGGTTAAATAGGGATTTATTTACGTACGCATTAGCACGCCGATTCTGGCATAAGTGTCTCCTCGAGTATTTAAATCAATTAATTTTTAATAATTATTTAATTCCTCACGCCTCCAAATTCTCATCATAATACGTTAGCGGTCAATTTTTTGCACGTCGTCGTTCCCAAAAATACAAACTAGGCAGCGTTTTGCATACTTACGACCCAATTTTCGCTAGATATTATTAATCATCGATTCGCACAACACAGAATTCAATATCGATATGTTAAATGCCTTTTAATTTATTCTCAAGAGACTGATGATGTTTTGTCAGTTCGAATTTGGCTGGTATTTTTTGAAAAATTGGTTAATTAGAAATGTTAGAATGATGGTAATTGATAATTATATTGAAAATGTAGTGGTGAAAATTATTTTTCGTATAAAGAGGTTGGAATAAATATTTTTGTAGTGTTAAAAGGTAGTAGGAAAGTACCAGAAATATTTTATTTTGCAAATATTCTGTGATTAATTTTTCAAGACTAAATGATATAATATTACAAATTAAATATTTAATACTTAACCATATGACTAATGAAAAAGTAATGCTAGAAAAATAAATTTGTTATATCAGATATATAGTCTATTCATAAATGATGCGGAGTAAACCGCCGTTTAAATCCTTGCAAAACCAATACAATATTACTCCGCCTCATTTATGAATAGACTATAAATAAATTTAAGATTCCTGCAAATTAAATACTCATCAAAATGGCCTAGGGAACAAAGTAATTAATTGATAATGAAGTATTAATTTGATAATATATTTGAATAATATTGAAATCTAAAAAATTATGGAGGTTTTTTTAACATGAAATTATGAAAAAGAGAAAAAGTTGTCGTTTTATATAGATGCAGTACCTATAACAAATTGGAAAAATTAATAAGAAATTCTCATTTAAAATGTTCATGTCTCCTATAAGTACCATTTTTAAGAGTGTATGTTGTGTTAAGAAAAATATCTTTGTCCATCAACGAAAACTTATTTTATTTATACTAAAAATTTATTTACCTAGAACAATGAATAAGTAAAATTTCAACTGGATGGAAAATTGTTTAGATATACAGGGTGTTAATTAATAAGTGCGACAAACTTCAGGGGGTGATTATCTGCATGAAAAAATAAAGAAAATTTTTTTCTTTAAAAAATATTTTGTTATTACCCGTATGCGCGCCAATGATGAACATAAAATTTTTAATTTTATATCAAAAAATGCGTAATAGTTACCTCTCAAAATCCACTAAATTTCATTTGAATATCTCGTCTAGTTTCAGAGAAATAAATAAATATTCGGGTTTTAAGAAGAAACTTTAACACCCCGTATCTGGAACTCGAAGCATTTGCGAACATATGTTTATATATAAACAAAATATCATTATTTTTTCATGCAGAATCACCCCCTGAAGTTTGTCGCACTTATTAATTAACACCCTGTATAAAACCGCTGGATCTCTTTTTTTGTGGGATTATTTGAGACACAATTTCCATTGAAATTCAATAGCATGTAGACCCATTTGCATGGGCAAAAAACGACAATACGTGGGCAGGCCGGTAAATTCATTTCGACGACGAAATAAGTAGAGTAGCGCTCCGGAGCTAAAAAAGGAGAGTGCAAGTGTGAATTTAATTCGCCGCAGACCTCTGAATAAAAGGTTAACAACAGTTGTTTGCAGGTAATAAAATTTGTTTTTTATGTTGCAGGCCAGCCGTTCCGTAGCCCGCAGAGGGTACCTGTTCGTTGCGCCAGATTGGGATTTCTCGGTACCGCTTAACCGGACGAAGGTAAGCTCTCGACTTTCCAAAAAATTATATACACGTTACTAAACAATTCGAATTTTATCGGAATTTGAATGTACCTATTCCAGTTTGTAGCTTGTTATTTTGTACGGTAAAAGGCCATGTTTTACCTGCTAATGAAGGGTCTGTTGTTGTCAACAATCGAGATACAGACTCTGTTTTTTATCTATTTCGTGGGTCATAGTTATTTCGAAAATTCTAAATTCGTAATAACAATGAGATATGTTCACGTATAACATCGAAAAAATGTGTTATCTATCTTCGTGTTTTCACCTAATGAATTACGTTTTGAAGTATTTTTTGTGAAACATTCTCGCATTAAGAATGAGCAATATTCAATCTAATGAGCAGCAACTATGAAAATGATTCAAAAAACGACGCAAATTTTCAATAAATGTATTAACACACTCTTATCGCTAGCAATAAAATTGTGCAAACACTTCTAAAGCAACGAATTGGGTTATTAGCTACATGGAAAATGTAGGTAAACATTTACAAATCAGTAAAAATCAAGTAGATAAAGAACATTGTAAAAATATTTACTACACATAGGTGCACATAATGGATACCAGCAATGTAATATTTCAGGTTCTTTAATGGTTTTTCTTCAAATTATTCGGCATTATAGTTTGTAATAATTTACAGGCGAGCGCTATTTGCTCGTATAACGAACGAGCATCGCGGCCTTCGTGGACGCAGTTAAGGCGTTCCACAAACTCCGTTCGTTTCGGTCTTCTCTAAACGACTCGAAACCAAAACTGGAAAAGTCGCATTAGGAACACCGCAAGTGGGTTATAAGGAAATATACCGTAACGAATTTGTGCGACTTATCCGGCCTTATCGAAGTGCGTTCGCCGGTTAATGTTTGATCACTATTATTATAACAATAAACGTGGATTTAGGTGTGCAAGTGACAAAAAATTCGATCCTTTATACGAGCTGTTTGTTCGCAACGTATTGGTTCGGTTTACGACCCTTTATGGACTTTTATTGCCGACTTGAGTTGGAAATGATTTACTGTTCATTAAAGGTTTACAGAATATTAAATCTCCGGGGTGTACCGGTTGAAATGTAATAATTTATTTCGTTTCAAAATACGATTTTGATGTGCTGTTAAATTATTATTCGTATATCGGAGAAAAATGCCATTCGAACGTGAAAGGTTCTTTTCAAATAACTATATTGTTATGAAAATTAGGTATACAGGGTGTTTCAGAATTATGGGATTAAACTTCTAGGGATTATTCTCTAGGGAAGAAGGCATTTGAGTATAAGAACCTATGTCCAGAAATGGCCCCCTATAAGGCGCTATGACGACCCTTTAAGATCACTATGTGCAAAAATCTGTTTTATCGAGTTTTAATTCATTTTATTTTAATTTGTTTGTCTAAAATAACAATACAATAATTCTCAAAAAGTCGTCCCTGTACGTGACATGAATACCTGTTAATCATTTTTTGTTAATCTGTTAAAAATTATTGAAGTTTTAGGGAGATATTTCTGGACATGGGTTCTTATACTCAAATGTCTTCTTTCGTTGCCCTGAATAATCCCTAGAAGTTCTTTCCCATAATTCTGAAACACCCTGTATACAGGGTTTTACATTACATTAGTGATTTACAACATTTATGCGGGTATATAGAATTATCTCGACTAAAAAGAGGTAGAAATTATGCCAGTTATTAAGCTCTTAAAAGATTATTCACACTTTCTTAAATATTTACTGCGTTAATACAGTTAGTTAGGAAAGAGCATTTAAATGCATCATCTAACGTGATTTCGTTTTTTACAATTTTAAAACGCCGTAAATGAGATATTTATCGATTATCCCAAAGAAGAGAAATTTCAGTTGATTTTTTTTCTAATTATATCGACTATTGTTGTATTAAATTCAGATCTTATTCCTTTTAAATGGCCACATGTCCTTGCATTGTTGCCGCTAATGATTAGCTGTATACATGTTATGAAAAGGCCATTCTTCGACATCTGATATACCGAATAGGCAGTACACTGCCTAATTCATAACGGTGTCGTTACCAACGAATTTAGTTATTGTTGTACACTTTTGCAAGAGCCTCGTAATATTTATCAGATCGTTCGGTTGTGATGTTATTCAACGGTGTAACGTCGACATTATTGTTTTCTAGAGCACCGTGCAATGCCTCATTGTTCCCATATTATTTTCACATGACTTGCGAATTTTCAGTTCATGAGCGGTTAATTGACTTTTCGATGTTTCATTTATTAATATTGTTCTATGATCGCTTTTAATTCGAACTACTACCTGTTATTCGTTACGTAAAAAAATATAGTTTAATTAATGGAAAGTGACGGTGGAAATGGTTTGGAATTAATTGTATACATTCTTTTTTGTATGTTCTAATGAAACATAAATTCGGCGTGGTTTTATTTTAAACAAGGAATTGTATTTATTAATTCAATCTGCAATTTTCCTGTTTTAATGTTGTTATAATATTTAAATATTTAATACAGGGTGTATTGTAAGTTGATACTTCTTTTTCAACTGTGTATGAATCTCTTAATTCTAAGCAACTTTTTCACATAAACTTTTTGAATGTTGTGAAAAACCAAGATAAAAATTTCTGAAAATTTTTACCTTTTTTTCGAATTTTGAATATTTCCCAATACGTACCTGCTTCATTAAATATGAAATTTATTTATTTTTCGGCATTTATTTGACAGATTACTGCCATAAATAAATTTCTTATTTAATAAAGCAGGTACGTATTGGAAAATATTCGAAATTTTAAAATTTTCTATCTTCTTTGTTATTCATAATATTCAAAAAGTTTATTCGAAAAAGTTGCTTAGAAATAAGAGATTCACACACAGTTGAAAAAGAAGTACACCCTGTATACAGGGTGAGGAATGAAGTAAATTAAACATAACATTAATTAAATGTGCAGAGTATTTTATATTAAGGCCCAGTTTTAGATGCATATAGTTCAACTGTGGTTCTGCGTTGTACCGAGGTTAATTGCACAAATTGCGGCACAAATTAACAACAAAATACTGTGTAGTTTTTCCGTCACTTAATCTGTTAAGCTTCACTTAAGGTTTAAGTGAAGGTGGTGCAATCGGCCATTAAAGACTTACGACCGATTGTAGATGCTTAGTTCAACTGTGGTTCTGTGTTGAACCGAGTTTAATTGAAAATTTGTGTTGTAAGTACGTCAGCCACTATTGATCTGTGGTTCAGAGAGAAGTTTTAGTGAACGGTTTCATGAAGAGCGTTCAAAGGCGGTTCAAGAAGATTTGAATATTTGACGTTGAGTTGTTAACCGATGAGGATTTTTTACAAATTTTGAATGGTTCTTTACATCCTAGAAGACCACAAACCTTGTCCAAATGGTGACCAAATAGACCCAGTCATTTTGAAATACCTATGGTTCGATATTGAATTTAAATGTAGATTTCGATAATATATTAATTATCAAGAACTTCTCAAATGTGGATAGTTCCAGTCCAAATAATTCAAAATAAACGAAATATCAAAAGTGAGATCAAAATAGAATCAACACTGCCAACGTTCAAATATAAATTATAAATTTTGGTATGTGACATTATATTTCAGCAAAAAAAAAGGGAGTTGAGTGCAACCAACGTGGCCTGAACGGCGTTCAACCAAAAACTGATGTTGATCTTGCACTCTGCAACAAAAACCAAAATGAGCTCGGTTCAAAGTTAACTTACAGTTTAGTTGAACTAAAGTTCACCTGTGACATCTACAACCGGACCTAAATGTAAGCTCCTAGCTGATTGAACAATATTAATTATTTTTATGACATTTCTAGTAAAGGATCTACAGCCACTTAAAAAATACATATTTTCTCAAACTAAGGTGATTGTATAATGATAAAAAACAGAAATTTCCCAGATAAAAAGCAACATTGAAAGTACATACAGAAAAAACCACTCATAAATCGATAAGTATGTAGTTAAGTAGAGGAAAATCAGTCGCTCCCAAGATTATTCACCTCGTCTAATCGCTCTTCTACGATAGTTATTTAAGGTCGATATCAGTTAACTCATTGTTATACACGGCAACGCGGCGTATACACATCTTCTATCTAAAGCAGATCTATTATAAATGCCCCTTCGGGCTCATGGATCTGCTCTGATTATAATTTTTACGACCTATGTGAACGTCTCACGACGTACACCGTACAATTATTTATTCAAATTATACACCTCGCACGCCTAATATTAGTCTAACTGTAAATGAGCTCTAAAAAAGAAAAGCTGTTACGTACACACACGATCTCTCTCCGTCTTTCGTTGAGAAAAAAAAGCGTTTTGTTGTATTGGTTATGCGGTGTGGGTGAAAATGAAAAATGAATTTATTGACGATCCGTATTCTAAATAGAAAGTAAATTTAGTAGATAAAAATCGATAAATCAATTTTAATGTTAAATTTATTAACGTTGCTACATGGCATTGATGCTTTTAATTAAGCACTTAATTGATAGATTGGTGTGTTTCGTAATTTATATGAGATAGTTTTGTTTTCGGTTAATTTAGAAAAATATTCTTGTTACCTGTTGGAATTAATCTTCGCGCACCCATGCATACATTTGTAAAGAGATATGTGCGCAGGTTAAATGAAAAATGTACAATTTATGCAAATTATTAGCTGGTGGATATGACATGAATTACAAAAGGTGATAAATAACGTCTTCATGTATTAATAATAATATCGGTTGCAAAAGGTGATGTGAAGATTAGTTGTTGTTTTATTTAAAATAGTAGGTGTATCTAACTTGTGGATGTGGTTTGTATATCTAAATTTTGTATCATAAGTTATTGTTAGGTATTTTTAGAAGTAGAGAAAAATCATACCATTCAATCCGTTTGAGAGGAAGATTCTTTTGAAATTGGTTTCTTTAACATTGCAAGAGAACGAAATAGAATTTCGGCTACCGCTGGGAAATTTAATTTTCGTTTTTTCATTAGCTCTTCCACGACACATTTAGAAATTAAAAAAACCCATGACTAAATACCAACGTACGATATTAATGATGTAGCACGAATCGTTATTTAACAATAATTCGGAACGAATTAAAAATATAACATACAGGGTGCTAATGAATACTTGAAGGTTTCGTTTGGGACCTAGAGCCCTTTGAAGATGGGGTCTTTGACCCATTATTTCTCGACTATCTCCAGAACGTAAATAATGAGTTAAGGACACCATCTTCAAAGGGCTCTAGGTCCCAAGCGAAACCTCCTTTGGCACATGTTTATTAGAACTTTTTGGTCCATTTTTATAAATGCAAGGATGCAAATTTGGAATACCACTTTAAAAAAATCGTATTAATTTATGTGTAAGAAATAAAGAGTTTGAACTGCGTTAAAAGACAGATGCACTTATCTTTTATTCATATAAAAACATTTAACCATCTTGGATTATTATAAGTAGGATAATTTTTGGGTTAATCACAATATTGCAGATTGACGTAGTTTACCCAAAGTGAATATAATTTGGAATAGGCTATTCCAAATTACAATCACCTTGATAATTGACTTTAATTAACTAGTTATTTGGCTTTAAACTGAAATATC
The DNA here is from genome assembly GCA_917563865.1 of Phyllotreta cruciferae. Lineage (NCBI taxonomy): Eukaryota > Metazoa > Arthropoda > Insecta > Coleoptera > Chrysomelidae > Phyllotreta > Phyllotreta cruciferae. The sequence goes on from OU830607.1 coordinate 10,090,473, forward strand.
TAAATTATAAATTATTTTTATTGTTTTCTAGTCCTTGCAGTATCACAAATGTAGCAATCCGAGTCATAGCCAGCAATTTCGCTGTGCACCCTGACTTTGCACATAAAATATTGCACCCTTTGCTCCCCAGAAAAAACAAACACAATCATATTCCGTAGGTTGTGTTACATTAACTCAAGAGGGCATATCTTTGGAATATTCCAAATTAACTTCACCTATCGTATTCCAAATTAGCAACATAACCATTTTTATCTCAAAATACTTTTATGAATTGGTGTTTAGATTCATTTCTAATTTAAGCACGGATTTTTACAACTGATACCCTAAACTGAAGATTTGTGCAAATTTAAACATAAAAATATATGTCTCAAACAAAATTTATTTTATTACTTGCTTGGAAATGTTTCTCGATAGTACTTTCACTACGATGCAGTTTGTCACGGATCTGTTAATATGGCTGTTTCTAAACCACCCCTAATTTGTTTCCTAATACATAGACTACGTTATACCGATATTCGTTAATAGTTCGCGCTATAATGCAGTATTCCAAATTAGCATCCTTTCCTCTACTACCTACCCTATTAGAAGGCTGTAAGACGTATTCATTCCACCCTGTAGAATACGTTTGTTTCCTTTCATATTTCATCTTCTGACTAACACAACACGTAACGATGATATTTAACATTCGACTTCTCGAAATAGACGAATTGCATTGTGGTCGGTCTAGACCGGACGACATTCGAAATAATCGTCATGGAATTCGAATTTCGGTAACGTCGGCCGAGTTTGTTGTATCTCGTTTCGATTACAATGCGCCTGACATTGAAATTCGTTCGAACTGTTAATGAACAACATTGGGACTATGTAGGCGTGAACGGGTCGAAAAAGTTCAATGTTCATTTGCATGTCGATATACCCAAGAAAATAAGGAAGATTAATGGAATAAATAACATCTCTGTATAGAAAGGAATTTTGTAATAATTTACAAATTTTCTTGGTGTTGTGGAGTTGAGCTATAAATATTTGTATAGGCTCAAAAGATTGAATTTAAAATGCATGCACATTGCACACATGCATGCATGCACTTACTCTTTCCAGCGTCTGAAAATAAATGTCCTATATACCTAAAATAATCAATTTTATTTTGGTATACTAAAGGAAGCAATTAAACACATGCACCGCTGCCATTCCCTAATAATTCCTCTATTAAGAATAATACATGTATCGCCTAGGTATAGGTTTAGGGTACGCATTTGCGTGGAATTTGAATACATACGTTCATTTCTCGGATATGCTATGTAGAAGAGAGGAGAGGAAAGCGTTTTAAAGCAAAAGCGGTTGACGCATCTCATCCCAGCCCGTCCAAGCCTGGGCGGGTCGACGAACTCTAACGTGGTTTTACGGGCTTAAACTTTACATATGAAATTATTGTCAAGTACGTTCGAACTAGCCGAGGACCTACCACAACCTCATCTTCGAGATGTTGACCTAAAATAATCACATATTTATTACGAGACTCGCAACGTTACCCAAAGGAGTATAAATGTTAGGTCCGGTTGTAGTTGCATAGTTCAAATATTCGCAAATTTGCCATTAAACTCGGTTCAACGCAGAACCACAGTTGAGCCATGCATCTACAACCGGGCCTAAGAGACCCGTGTGAACTTCGCACCCCCACCATCAAAAAAAAATTAAAAATTCATACATCATGATTTAGTGCTCTTTTAGTGCTAATTTAGTGCCTAATTATTAATTTTAGTGCTCAACTGGTTAAGCAGGAAATTGCGATTGAAAGTGGCGGTGCTAAGTTTATAAAAATCTAGCCACATTTAAATATTTGAACATCGGAATTTAGTGCTTTTTTTAGAACTTTCGAATGCACCAACCAGATTTTAATTTAAGCTATTTTTCTTAAAGATTTTTGATAAAAACGTATTGGAGATATTAGAAAAACTGAAGAATACAGAAAAAATGCATTAAAACATAGAGAGAATGGAATAATTTTAGTCTCTAATTTTACATTGATTTTAGTGCTTCTAAAATAGCCTCGGTCTGATTTTAGGGCTCAATCATTAACCCAAAAAATATACGTACTTTCAATTTTACAGTCTTTTACATAGTTTTACATACTCAAGAGTAAAATCAATGTAAAATTAGAGACTAAAATCATTTCTCTATCTTCATTTTTAATGAGTAATGACACTTTACTCTTGGCGATTGGACTATATAAAATTCAAGAAACCTATTTTTTGGATCTAATGATTAAGCATTAAAATCCGACATAGGATATTTTAGAAGCACTAAAATCAATGTAAAATAGAGACCAAAATAATGTCACTCTTTGTTTTAATGTATTTTTTCTATAATCTTCAGTTTTTCTAATATCTCTTAATACGTTTTTATCAAATATCTTTAAGAAAAATACCTTAGATTATAATCTGATTAGTGCATTTGATAGCACTAAAAAATCACTAAATTCCGACCTAATGTTTTTTAATTTTGTTCAAATATTTAAATGTGGGGTGCTAGCTTTTTATAAACTTAGCACCGCCACTTTCAATCGCAATTTTCAGCTTAACCAGTTGAGCACCGAAATTAGTAATTGGGCACTAAATTAGCACTAAAATAGCACTAAATTATGATGTATGAATTTTTAATTTTATTGATGATGAGGGTGCTAAATTCACACAAGTGCCTATATAAGAGGTATAATCGAATTAGTAGCAAATAGTTAACGAAAATTGACGGCCCGACAGAGCACCAGAAATGACGAGGCGAGCAATTTCTCAGAAAATTCCTCTTTACCTAATCGCTATCGATGTAATCGCCTAGGCAAACAATATACCTATAGGCTTTATCTAATAAAATACGGCGAGGTAAACGATAAGGTACGCGGATTAGGTAACGCGATGACATTTTCCCGTTCTTAGCATTGTCTTTACAAGCCACTTTCTCGAGGCGTCTTCGGTACTCTTATATAATAGTTAACGTATCGTTCACGATCCATCTTGGCTCTGTGAAGATGATGCTCCGCGTACGAGCCAATTCGACTGAAAACTATTAGCTCGAAAACGAAACGAAACGTTCGCTTACGGCTAGTACCTATTTTAATTACAGCGGGATTTTTTTAATGTCGATAATTAATCGTCGTAAAAATTTTATATTGTACGTAATTGATTTATCCTCTGCGATGTAATGAGGGATTTTTGTTTGTACGGTACATTTACTATACGCCTACTGAAAGTTTGCGAGGATTTCTATTCAATGAATCCTACGTTAATTTTGTCATTTGCATGGCAAGGCGTTAGTTAAAATTTAAATTAACTGGAAAATAATAATTATTGTGAATCATTCGATCGCAATTCAAGGTCCCCCTGCTCAGGAAATTAATAGATACATTTTATTCCGCTTTCTCTAAGTACGCTCGTACATTACACATCTAGTAGAAGTTATAATAAGAAAACGAATAAATTTCACGAGAAATACATAAAATCGATCTCGTTACTTCCTCCTTCTTGCGCAACACTTCAAAACGATCCCGTCCAGCCAGCGCTATCGGCTTCCCTACATGCAATTACGTATATAAAAACTAACTGAAAAAAAATACTATACTATTTTCACCGTTTCGAACTGCATCGAGGGGAAATCTCAACTAACGAGTCTTCGAAAAGAAAGTCGACGAAGTGTAAATATTACGGGCCGTATCAGCAAACACTTTTATATAACAAATAGGCGCGCTCCTACGTGGATGTATGCTGATTTACTACACCTTTTCAATGTAAAGGAATAAGTAATCGTTGAATAATTGTACGTAATGAAATTCAATGAAACCGCTGCGGGGTCCTTATGAGGTGTACTGTGCATTAGCAATTATTTTTATATTACAAGTTAGAAGTTCGCTACACTCAGAATAAGGACCGCTTGAATGCAGTAGAGTAGATTAGAGTTAGAGTAGAGTGGAGCAGAGCAAAGCAGAACAAGAGTTGAGAAAGAGTGGAATAGAGCAAGAGTTGAGCAAAAGTAGAGCAAGAGTATAGTATTTTTATATTACTAATAAATTAGAAGTTTGCTACACTCAGAATAAAGACCGCTTGAATGCAGTAAAATAGAGCAAGAGCAAGAGAGTAGGGCATAGCAAGAGTGGAATAGAGCAAGAGTAGAGTGGGGCAAGAGTAGAGTAGAGTAAGAATAGAGTATTTTTATATTAGAGGTTAAAAGTTTGCTATACTCAGAATAAGGACCGCTTGAATGCAGTAGATTAGAGCAGAGCAAGGGTTGATCAAGAGTGGAATAGAGCAAGAGTTGAGCAAGAGTATAGTAGATGAGCAAGAGTAGAGTAGAGTAAGAGCAGAGTAGAGCAAGATTACTTATAGAGTATTTGTAGGTATATTACTTAGAAGTTAGAAGTTTACTATACTCAGAATAAGAACCGCTTGAATGCTGTAGAGTAGAGCAGAGTTGAGCAAGACTAGAGTAGAGCAAGAGTAGAGTAGATGAGCAAGAGTAGAGTAGAGCAAGACTAGAGTAGAGCAAGAGTAGAGTAAAGTAGAGTAAAAGTAGAGCATCAGACAGAAATAAAGTTAAAGCAGTGCATCAGTAGAGTTAGTTTGGCGTAGAATATTTACTATAAATTAGCCTTATCGAAATGATTACAAGACTATCGAATATTTAAAGATAGTGGACAACTTTGTGGAAAATATTGCATATAAAATGCATAGCGTTGCATCTCGGTATCGCTGACATCTGAACGTGGGTTTCGCTACAGTGTCGTTAATTTTTAACAATTCGATTTTACGAGTTCTTACGTTAAGTACTAATAAAATTCGTGCGTTAATGAATATGAGTCTCGGATTACAATTTTGTCCTCCTATTATTTCGGTACGGGTTCGCGTTTACTTGCGATTTGCGACTCGCATCGCCCGCACGTGTTTTCAATTTGCATCGCGGTGAATCGCATTCGATGTTGGGAAATCGATAATTGACTTGAATTATTATCGTAATTTTTTTTAATTCGCTTTGTATTGTTCAAGTCGGATTTTTTATACGCTCGTAAAGAAGAATGAATTGTTGCTGGTATCGAGAGATTTGACATAAATGATTGAGAATTTCTTTTCATTAAAAATTATGTAAAATTAACTGAGCTTTGTATACATATAGCAATACTTATACCTTGTCGTATTCAGCTATAGTTTGTGCAAAATAAAGGTACATGTACGTCACCATAAAATTACACCACTATTTTTACTCGATAATTGAAATTAGATTGTTATAATATTAAATTAAATTCTGTATGTATTTCTCAATTTGTTTTATGTATCTTTAAAAGTTGGACACAATCTTAGCAAGTATGATGGCGACATTAGTGACGCGCTAACTTCATTTTGCACAAACTATAGTTATGTTGATCTGTACAGGGTGTCGCAAAAAGGTTGGGACATGGCTTAACCACAGACTCCTGGGACAAAAATAAGACGATTTAACCGAATTTACCTATATGAAAAAATTGCTTAGTAAAGAAGTTTTGAAGTTAAGAATTAAAATGAGATTTTTTGATATTGTGTCAGATTGGCTTAACTTTTTTTCGTGAATATTTTTACAAAATATCTCTGTTTGGTGATATATTTATGTGTAAATTTCTTTTTTTAAATTTTCCATCCCTCTCTGATTTAAAGGGGGTTGCTAACCCCCTTAAAGCCCTAATTGCTCCCCCCCATGTAATTTATCTAATTTTTAAATCGAAACTAGATTTATTATTTTATTTCGAATGATTATTTACTCTTTGTAATTTTCGATAAAACCCATATTTTTGGAGAACTCTTTTTTTGGCATTAACACGATTTTTTAAATACACATTTTCAGTACATTATTGCAAAAAAAAAATTCATAACACCTTTTTAACAAATTAAGTTATTTTCAACAATTATCTATTAATTAATCATAGCACACGCAGAAAAAAATAACATTTAAAAATTTATCTTCTAAAAATTTGAATTCTATAATTTATAATAACCCTTCAATATGGCCTCCATTAATAATTAATAAATAGATTTTTGTTGAAACTTTAATCTGTTAAAAAGGAGGTATGAAATATTTTTGTTAATAATAACTTGCTGAAAATGTGGATTTCAAAAATCGTATTAATGCCAAAAAAAGAGTTCTCCAAAAATATAGGTTTTATCGAAAACTACAAAGAGTAAAAAAATCATTATAAATAAATAAATAAATGAGAGAGGGGATGGACAATTTAAAAAAAAGAAATTTACACATAATTTTTTTACCAAACAGAGATATTCTGTACAAATTTTTACGAAGAAAAGTTAAGCCAATCTGGCACAATATCAAAAAATCTCATTTTTATTCTTAACTTCTTTACTAAGCAATTTTGGATATAGATAAATTCGGTTAAATCGTCTTATTTTTGTCCCATCAAGAGCCTGTGTTAAGCCTTTTCCCACACCTTTGATGTCCCAACATTTTTGCGACACTCTGTATAAACATTGATAATTATTAGGTATGATTATGGTACAACAACAGACAACGATATTCGTTTTTGATTACAATAGTTTACAAAAGTTAATTGCCGTTTCGACCTTCGAAATTAGCCCGTATCTCATTAAACCCATTAATTATGATCGGTTCGTGTAGGATGGTCGACGAAATCGCAAATACCGTTTACGGGTTAATTTTATCGCCTGCAATAAATGACATTTCGAAACTGACTCGTTTTTAACAGGTGGTTATTTCAGTCGGCCAGTATGCTAATTCGGTTTTATTATTTTTTTGTGTGTGCCTTTCGTTTCGCCCGGAGCCGGGATACTTTTTTTCTCCCCATTTTTTCGTTTTCTCGTACGCAGCGAACCGGTCTCTTGCTAATCAATCAAGGGCTTAATAATGGGGATTTTTCGTGCTCGGTTGCGCTCCGGACGATTTTTTATTTGTTGGAAAATGTTTATAAATTATAAACGATTTTGTATTTTATCTCTAAAGGTAAATTTCAAGTCGCCACAGACCGCTTATTTGGTCACATTTCAAAAAAATAAGCTTCTATTTCGTATTTTTTCAAACAACTTCTTCAATGCTTTATTTATTGAAAGAATTTTTTCATACGCCTCTACATACTTATGTGGGCAACATACAGGATTATGAGTGACATATTCACCAGGAAGAAAAGCAAACTTTTTAATTAACCTTCATGTACACCATTTTCTCGACACATTTGACTTATGTACTGTAGCCTTTTTTTGTATCAGTGGCGTTCTTTTCCAAAGATAAATACATATTTACTTAGCACTAAAACTAAATTCCTTGAAATCAATCATATTTTATTTTTAACCTATTGTGTAAAAAATTATTAGGTCGACATATCTAATCTACAAAGTAAAAAAACCGCCAAAATTTTCCTAGTAATATCTAGTAATAAATTTTATTGTTCCAACATCCTTGCCGGTTTGTAATGGCAATGTATCCTTACACACATCATTTTATCAACGTTTTTTTTTCGTCTCCGAATGCAGCGAATTTCCTGATCGATGCATATACGCGAATAAAAAAATAAATCTAGATACACCGAAAAGTAAATCACCTTCGAAAGCCGCAAACGACCACATACCGAACAACAGAAGAAAAATAGGTCAGGTACGATAGCGTCTGTGCTCTGTACGTTTCGAGAGCGCAGCATTCCCTTATACATATCACACGCAGGTCGATCGTTAATTAGCCACATTTGATACGCTGCATATTATTTAGTCGACGCTTTTAATTTCAACGTGCCATATAAATAACGGGCACGTATGAATTATTCATAATATTAAATGTCCAACCTACTGTATATAAACAGTGGCATTCGAAGAGCGGTGGCCATGCAACGGAAAATTGTGATGACTTTTGCTAGTATGTTATACGGTAGTTTTTATCAATTTTTGGATGTGATAGAAGCTTGAATTATTAGATTGATTGATTGTTTTAATTTAGTTGTTTTGGGCGTTAGATTATATACAGGGTGTTTACGAATTTGGGGTACAATTTAAGGATGAAGTGACAACGGGTCATCTTAGCGAATTATGTGATTATTTAATCAAAACCGTTAAGAAAAATATACAGTGTGTCCACTTAAGTTCGCACCATATGGGAAACTTTTTTATTGCTAATATTACAGAAAAAAGTTATTCTTCATAAAAAGTTCTGCATTGTCCAAAACCTAAAATGCAATCATCAGATATTAAAAATTGTCAGGTTTGTCAAAATATGTGATTTTTGCTCAAGAGTAAAGTACGTTTATTTTTGAGAAGATCAAAAATGTAACGCCACGACAAGACGAAGCCAGTGATTCCTCGTTTTATATTTTACCACAGTTGCTATGGATTTTTAGTTTGTTGGATGTTAATGTTTTTCTCACCGGTTTCCGGTTGTAAGATTTTCTTTAAAAATTCTGTTACATTCAACTCAATATAGTTTTAAAAAGGACTTCTGCATATTAATTACGAGACCCACCACAAACTAGCATTACAAAAATTATTATAAAGAAAAAATGTTTAGAATTAAAAATAACTTTCAAATATTCAATATTGTTTATTTATAAAAATATTTTTTTCGACATTATTTCTTGAAAAAATTTCGTGAAAATGTTGAAAATTTAAGTTTGCACTTTACTAAATAATTAATTTAGGATGCACCGGCATTTTTTATTTTTAAAAGTAGTACCGAACTTCAAATTTCACTTTCCAAATTGTCAACAATAATTTTTTTTAAACCATGCAGCATCAGTTCAATTTTTTAAGTGATTTATCCTAATTTTAGACGAGTATCGGGGATTTTTTTATCGCCTTCGTTGAACTATTTACGACCCGACTTTTCGCCATTTAAGCGCAGAGTTATTAACCTTTATTAAAAGATTCACTCTTTGATGTTTACGGAATTGATAATTACTTTTCGTCTGCGGAGCGGTTATTTTTATCGCAAAGTGCTCGAGTCGTAAAATAAATAAAATACTATATGGTTTACTTTCGGCGTTTCGTTAAATTGAAACTTGCGTATTAAGGGGGGTAAGCACATTTGGAGGTTCAAAAAATTCAGAAAAATAATTCAAGAATATGCTGTCGAAATTTCAAAGCGAAATTCGCATTAGATTAGATTTTATGAGCATAGAAACTGAGTGCATATACTTAGGTAGAGCAATTTATTTTTCAAACGCGTTAATCTCGATATGAGCTTTTTCACAATTGTTTGCAGTTTAACTCAAAAAATTAACTGATAATTCTTAAAATTGATAGTATGATTCTTTAAAAAATTACGAATTGTATGAATCAACTTGTGAGATGATATTAGCTGTTTTCGCGGAGCACATCCTGAATGCATTCGGAGGGACTTCACAGGCGCACTTCAAATTTGAATAAAGACGTAAAAAATATAAATAAATTTGAAGTGCGCCTGTGAAGTCCCTCCGAATGCGTTCAGGATGTCAAAAAAGCAGCTCCGCGAAAACTATTATTATATTTTTGAGGGTATTTTTCTTTGCATAATTAGAGAGGAAAAAAAATCGTGAAAATCAAAGTAAATTGTTACAACGCTCGCAAAATTTTTAATTTTCATTATTTTCACATACATTGTGGTTCATATTCTTAGAAAATAAGTTATTAATGTGAAATCATAACCTTTTTGATATCGGATGAAAATCGGACTGCACTCAATCGGAGATCTATATTTAAAACCTTCATCAACAGACATCACAGCGTAACTTTGTTATTTTTGGCTGAAATTATCCAAAAAAATTCACAAAGATTGTTTGAAATATAAATATAATTCTGTCAAAATTTGATTGAATTCCAATCAATTCCTCTCACCCTAAAAAATGAGCTCCAAACAGGCTCCGCGTGGTTACCCCCCTTAAGTTAGGAGTATATACAGCACGTCCCAAAATAAAATCCTCTTATAAACCGATCATCTAGGCATCGATTATTTCGAGTTCATGTATAGGAAACTACCGTAGTATGTAGGTCCTGACCGGATCTGGTCGATGCTTTCCGTGTCGTTGCAGCTACACTGCAGGCGATCGCCTCGTCATCCCAAAAAGAAATAAAATATCCGCGGCATTCGCAGAATTATCGCTTACGTGATATTTAGACCGTAGTAGGTTTTTGCGATCGATACATGGATGATGCATTATTTAATGCAAGCCGTACAAACGCGAACATTTCTAATACTTATAGTCTATTCATACATGAGGCGGAGTAATAAAACAATATAGTAATATTATTTACTTGGATGGTTCACCTTGTATTGGTATCATGACAGTGGGTTACTTCCCCTCGTTTATGAATAGACTATAGAACTAACCGGATTTTCCATTAATCTTAAATTACCTATATTTTTGTTAATTAGTGTAATCATTGTCATTATAGGCATTCATTTGGAGATAATTGAGACATAAAAAATTATCACCATTCGATTTTATCGGTTGGTAAACAATAAGCAATCGAAAAAGATTTAGTGCTTTATGCATATGTAATAAAGTGTATCGTTTCGCGCTAATTGCATTTATTATCACCGGATAAACCGGAAAGAATCGTCATCGTCCGGGCGATTTTTGCGAGTCGTCGCGCAGGCGGTTTCTATCTGAAATATGCCGTGACCTACACCTGCGACTATAAATTATCTAACTGCGAATTCTCGGACGCGAAAAATGTATATTCGCATTATCCGCGGAATGGCCATCGTGCTTCGCTAATCTGCATTTCTAATTTATCTCTAACCTCCGCTTTCGGGGGAATCGCCGCCGATTCGAGCCGGCAATTATTATTCAATAAAGAAAGTACCGATTAGAATATGCGTTGTTGCGTTGGAAAAAATGTTATAAATTTACTATCGGTCACTCCGTAATATACAGGGTGTTCGAAAAATAGGCGGAGATATTTTGGAGGGTGATTCCTTGTTGAAAAATATGAGGAAAAGTTTCTATGAACGTGAATCCGGAAATGCAGAGTTTTCAAGATACAGAAGATTACTTGATTCTGTTGAAATTTGGTATTGGAAAAGTTGCAAAAACAGACTTTTCTACATATTTTTTTGATTTTTTGTTTTCCAAGGCACTTGCGATTTTTTACCTAAAATTTGATTAGCCTCTTAATAAACTACTCAAAATGAATAAGGAGACCTTTCTTAATTTTTGAATATAAATTTTATTTTTAGACAGAATCAATTCAAATTTCTACTGGTTATAGCAACAAGATGGCCTACAGAGACATATGTTAGATTTTTGATAATTTTGGGACACTTTTAACATAAAAAAAATTAAAACTCTAGAAATGTACATTACAAATAAAGTAAAAAACAATTATTGCAACTGAAAAATGAACAAATTTAAAAAGTAATAATGTGTTCTGCCTCCTCTTGTTCCAACCACCTCAGCACATCGTCGACCCATGCTCTCTACCAATTCTGTGATGGTATGTTGAGGAAAAGCCTCCCATTCTTCAATCAAAAGATTTTCCAGAGCAACAAGGTTTTCAATGGGTTGACGCTGCTTTAATCTTCGCCCAAGAGTGTCCCAAAGGTGCTCTATAGGATTCAATTCGGGACTATTGGCTGGCCATTCCATTACTTCTATAGCTATGGTGCTGATTGATGAACTCCGTAACTAACCAAGCGGCATGGGGCCTCGCATTGTCGTGTTGGAAAATGAAATCTTGGCCCATGTTATTGGCAAATGGTGCTACAATAAGTTCTACGATCTGGTCCCGATACCTCGCCGCTGTTAGTGGTCCACATCTAATTACAATGAGTTCCGTGCGCCCAGTCAAAGTTATGCTTGCCCATACCATAATAGACCTTCCTCCAAAAAGGAATGACTTCTTGTATAGTTGACTCCAGATAACGTTCTCCATACTCGTACATATCCATAGTTATGGAAAAAACTATATCTGGACTCATCGGAAAACATGACGTTGCTCCACTGCTCTCTGGTCCAATTTTGATGACGCTGTCCGAACAAACGCCGAGCTCTTCGATGCGCAGGGGTTAATCTAGGGCATCTAGCAGGTCTTCTGGAACGGAAACCAATTTCATGGAGTTTATTTCGTACGGTCTGATCCGAAATTCGTTTTCCAGTCGTTAGAACTAGAAGATTTTGGAGAGCTGTCGATGTAAGTGTGCGGTCTCGGACCGCCCAAGACCTCAAAATTCAGTCTTCTCGGGCATTTGTCCTTCTCTATCGAACTGGATATGGAGCCCTTCGAATAATACCATGGAGTAGGTACTTGTTCCATGCTCTGGATATAGCGGAATGACTCACGTTCATTCTTCGAGCAACCTCTCACCTCGAATGCCCTTCCTTAATCAAGGTTACAGCCCTTGGGATTTAAAGGGTACTTAAGTACTCTCTATGAACCTTCTTCTACCCACAACTTCGCGATCCATAATTGTGCCGTTAATCAACTACTATCGCCACAATAAATGAAATGAATTGTATTGAATTAAAGCTGGTTTAGTCAAAAGTCCCTTATTTTTCTTTTTAAAGATAATAAAATCAGATCAAAATTCCAAAGAAATTTACATTCATTGAAATAATGAAAATATTATTTATACGATTTCAATCAATTTTATCGCAGCAAATAACACTAATGAAGAAATAAGTAAGTGTCTCCTTGCTCATTTTGAGTAGTTTACAACAAATAACATTGCCAATTTTCAACAGAATCAAGTAAATATTTTAATATTTTAGTTAAATATTTTTTAACAAAAAATCACCCTCTAAAATATATCCGCCTATTTTTCGAACATCCGGTATAAATGTTGTAATTAAGATTCATATATGAAAGTGGTATTTCAATTTAAGAAATTATTTTGTTACGGTTTATTGGATATTATAACATCGAGTTTTAATTCTTCAACTAATTCAATTATTACGAGCTGCTCCAAGCGAGTTATACTAGCACAAATAATTTCTTTTAGAGATCAAAAATCTGTAGCAAAAATCGATTAATCAACGCCGATATAAGATTTTTTCCCATTATTTCTATTGATAATAAATTATCCGCCGTATAATAATTGACACGATTTTTGTTCTCGAAACATTATCCAACGCCTGTCCTATTGAATTTCGCCTCGATAAGTGAAATACACCTGAAATTGTGTAAAATAAAGTACATGCTTCTGGTGAGGTTCGTAAACGTGTGCATATAAATAACGGGTTTCCATAATATCGTGGTTAAACAAGGCCATGCACACGTGTTACAAGATAATTTTAGACATTTACCGGGAGTCACACGAAAATTGAATAATTCGAAGAATATTAATTCGATGTAAAAACCGACTTCTAATGCAGTTAGTATATTCGTTTTTATTGGTGTCAATTCGTGAAGACATGTCGAGTTGTGTAAATTGTACCTTATAGATATTAATTTTCTATTAGCTCTGAAGAGAAATCAGTTATTTATTCCTTAGCGAATTATTTTAATTTAATATACACCCTTGAAGATAATTTTAATGTGAAATTAATTACAATGTGAGGAAAATTCGTATACACACAAAAAAGAAAGCGTCATCTTATTTCCAGCATTTTACAGCACAAAACAATAAAATTAATATTCTTAAGTAATTATTAGTAGAAATCAGCGCTGATACGTTGAAAATGAAAAAAAAGTATTGACGGTTTCACTTCTTGCCGCACGTAAAAATCATATAAAGATTTCGGTTGAGTGGCAGTGAAAGTATTAGACGAGAGCGTTTTCAACAAAAGCATCAACTTCAAACACGGCCGGTTTTGTTTTTCTAATATTATTCCAATTGCTCCTCTATGACCATTGACAATCGAGATCTCGGCGAAAGTAATAACTTACTTTTGCTTGATATTTCGACATTTAACCCTTTCGAAACGGCGATTTTGACATGGCGCTAAAATGGAAGAAAGAGAAACTTTAAAGCGAGCTTTAAAACGCCAATTTGCATATTTGTATTTCATGCTTGATCAACGTTACCGCAAGAAGAAATAAAATCTACATCAAAATTCATATAAAAGAGACTAAAACGACACGAATAAATTTATGGATACATCACAGATAAACAAAACATTCAATCATTGATAAAAGCCCCGAATTGGTTAATGTAGCGCCTTTCGATGGTCTTTACTTTAACAGAAGATAAGAAAACGTATCGGGCCGTATTGTAAGTACAACTCGCGCTCGCGCAAGGTGATACCCGATTGAAATACTGGTGGAAATACTATGATACCGTGTGGAGTTCAAGGTCTCCCAAAGATTTTAATTCAAGTCTCACGATTCTTTACATGTATGGCTGCTGCTGTCGGCCGATTACGGAGAAATACCTAACTAGAAATCAAAAGTGTTCAACTCGTCGAGAATGTGAAATGATCGCCCAGTGGCGGCAGGTTTGAAAATAATCTATCGAGATTTTAATTAAGAGGCGAATTCATTTATCGAGGACTATTAGCGGATTTCGATTTAGATTTAGTGAGCGAATTTAAGTGTGAGTGCAGAGTTGTTATCATTTTATTTACCTTTAAAAATAACTCATTTTTATATTGAATATACAGCGTGTCCTAAAACTCCCTGTACACAGAGCTACTGTATGTTGATGTTCTTCGTTTGCCTCTGAGGAAGCTTCGAAGTTAAAAGAAAATTTTCATTTTTTTCGAAAACGCTTCGATCGATTTTTATAAAATTTGGTATGTAGCTCTTTTAATTGAAGAGCCATTGCTCAAACCAAAAATTATGCCTACTGAAATCATGGAAGGGTAAAAAGTACCATTATCCTACCATAAAAGACATCGTATTTTTTTTAAGGGCTGCCCCTGGTCCCTTAATTTTTTTGGATGGAAAGCTTTATTCGTTTATAGCATTTTTTGTCTCTTGCAAAAAACATGTATCTTACATGGTATTCGAGTAAAAATTTTTTTTAGGGACTGAGGGTCAGTGATTTAAAATTTTCAAGAAAACTAAGTTAGCGGTTATAACTACAGCAACTTGAAAATTGTCAATTTTACAATGTTCTACAACGTTATTACAATAAAAAAATCTTCAATAGGCATAGGTATCGACTGGAAAATAACAATTCAAACAGATGGTTAGAGACTTGTTGTAAAAAATGTCCTTCTCTTTAATTGTTAATTACCAGTCCATACCTATGCTCATTGATAATTTTTTTTATTGTAATAACTTTAAAATCGACAATTTTCGAGTTGTGATTGTTAGGTATAACCGCCGAAAATTTTAAATCACTAACCCTTAGTCCATAAATTTTTTTTTACTCAAATACCATGAGAGATACATGTTTTTTGCAAGAGTCAAAAAATGCTATAAATGAATACAGCTCTCCATATAAAAAAAATGGGGGTCCAGGGGCTGCCCTCAAAAAAAATACGATGTATTTTATGGTACGATAAGGGTAGTTTTTACCCTTCCATAATTTCAGTAGATATAATTTTTGGTTTAAACAACGGCTCTTCAATTAAAAGAGCTACACACCAAATTTTATAAAAATCGATAGAAGCGTTTTCGAGTTATTAAAAAAATGAAATTTTTCTTTCAACTTTGAAGCGTCCTCGGAGGCAAACGTAGGTTTTGTGATATACTTAGGTAATTTTGGCCAAATCGACTTATTTTGATCCCACCAACATTCAGTAGCTCTGTGTACAGCGAGTTTTTGGGACACCCTGTATATTAAATTGTCAATATTATTCTACTCGAAGGAAATGAAGAGCTATTTAGATTGGCGGATTTAATGAACTTCTTTGTGCATAACTATTACTAATATGATTAACTGATGGAATAAAAATGTGCAGTAAATATTTTCAATGATTAAATTCCAAATCAATTATAAATTGCTAGCATTTTTATTGATTACAATTATTTAAATACCTTCCAGTCGAATGTAATGGAAAAAACATTTAATGTTTCATTAGAAACATCATAATTATCACTACCTAGAAACGAGCTATTAATAATTACAGACAATATTTTGTGTGTAATTTACTTTTAATGCCTTATGTTAATTAACGTATAGTGTAGGTAATCGTAATATGCAATTACCTTGTTTTTTTGACATAGTAACCTCCTCGAAAAAACATCGAATTAAATTGTTTACAAACTCCATTTGCTTTCTATTTATTTTATTATTGTAAAGTATCGCCGAGCCTAGATTTTACTTACTAAAAACCGTTAATTTCAAATTGGATTTTATTACAAGAGTACAGTTATGCAAATAAATACAGAAAAAAAAGTATTAATCCCTTTTTATCGTTAACGAAATTAAGTTGTTAACATATCCAAATAAACTATACAGGTAATCACGAAACCTTGAATACACGTATTAAATTTTCACCATTAAAAAAATCGGTGTCAACCGAAATTAACGCATTAACGTCAATCAACCATTTCGATTTTTAATCGACATCAATTAAAACTCGGTGCGTTAGCAGCGAGATAGCAGAGGTCAAGCAAATTAATAAAATTTGATTAATCGCGCACGCTCGCATTATCCGCTAATTATTGCGCAATTACACAATTTATAGATGCGAAAATAGATTATTCTTCTACTTCTAATATATCATTTCAATCGTTGCATTGTATTTTATTGGTAGTCGTTCCCAGCAAGGCTCTCTGCGGAGTTTCGCAACGGCCAGAGATTCGGTAGTTTAATAAACCGAGGCGATTGCGATCGTCGATCGAAGAAAACGAACGAATATGAAGAAATTATCTGAGATCAATGATCCAGTAACGCCGACAGGACGACAATATGAGTGCGATTTAATAGTTGTCGTGCCCGGATAAAGTACAATTAAAATGTTGACTAATAATAGTTCGTTTCGGATTCGATTAGATCGGTAGACGTGATTTCGATTCGGTTCGTTTTAATAATCCAGATTTGAGGTGGGTATACCTGCGATATCTGATTTATCCATTGGGATCGAGTTGATTAGGAGAAATAGGCGGTGTTATTGTCATAATATGTTGTTGAAAAATTGATGTAAAAATTGCATTAATTACTGTAAAGTACAAGGGCATAATGGAGAAGAACACGACTTTTTTTAAATTTTTTTTTCAAAACCGTGTGTTCTAAGAAGGCGCGTAATGAAATTTTTATTTTTGTCTGTGGCCAAATAATGCCGCAATTAATTTTTAAAGTTTGAAAAACGTCACACAATCGTCATACACTCTGCTCCAATCAAAGCGAGAGTTGCAAAAAGAAGTCACATTTAGCAAGTTTGCCACGTTTCCTATTACTCTTCTTTACTCCGCAAAATGTGTGTTTTTTGTATATTTATTGCAATAAATATTTTCTGATTTATCCATTTCTTCCATAACCTAATGGATAATTCGATATATTAATATAGAAATAACATCTTCATCTGTATAAATTGTAACCGATTTTCGTGTTAAAAACACAAATAATGATCCTGAAAAATTTATTTGGCAACATTCTTGTCAACTTCAATATTATCAGTAAAGTGTTTTGTGCCGAACTGCAATTCGTGTAATTTGTTTTGTGTAATTTTCAGAAAAATTTGACAAATGACAGTTTGATTTTTGTTCGTTTGTGTATTCTTTGCGTTCGAAAATTCATATTTACTTATACAACAAGGCGTAAGTGGTTTATGATTGGTTGATAAGGTAGGTATGAGTCAAAACTCGAAATTTTTAAATTTCGAAGGGCTATAACTTTTTAATTATAACACATTTTGAGCAACTGAAAACGGTTTTGTGCTCTAATAAATCATTTCTAATCGTATCTTTGCCGAAATCCGCGTATCTCGCATCGTGGTCTTCTCCATTGTTCATGTAATATACAGGTGTGGACAGAATTTTGCGGGTAATAGAATGAAATCAGCCCACATAGGAGGAACAAGGTTAGCTTCCACTTGATTCATAAATATGAAAAAGATAAAAGATCCGATCGCCTCCTTCCACTAGACCCCTTGCTCGATTCTCTCGCTAGTTCTATTAACGTTCTATTACCCGCAAAACATTGTCCATATCGGTATATAGTTAATGAAAATCACTTAGAGCATTATTTTATTTTTTCAGAGATGGCAACGTCGGTGGTTTGTGCTGTATGATGATGGGGAATTGAACTATTCAGTCGACGAACATGTAAGTATATATAATGTAACAAATACAGGGTGTCCCAGCGAAAGGTAGCCCATTTAATCAGCTTGTAACTTTTAAACGCCTAATTATTAACATGCGGTTTTCGCAGATATGTTTTATTTTGCTATAAGTTTTGTTTCAGTGACACAGAAATTTGTACGGGGTGTTTTATCAGAATCCCCTCTTTTGAACTGACATTAATCAAATTTTATCAAATGAAACACCCTGTACAAATTGACGTCATCTGAAAGATACACTCTTCTACTTTTTAAAAATGTATAATTTGAGCATGTTATTTTGCAAAACAATGAAGATATTTAACTGAATAACGTAATGCAAATCGCCTTAATTAAAATAAAATTACAATAAATAGTAAATTTTTCATTTTAAGGGAAGCTTTATCAGGCTTCTTCAATGGTTTTTCATTAGGAAACACATTAATCTCACACATTAACATTTTCTTTTTGAATTAAACATGTTTTATATGTTTCACTAATGTAGTCAGTGTGCAGATTTACATGCAAGTAACAGACAGCTGATTAAATGGGCTATCTTTCGCTGGGACACCCTGTATTTTCCCCCAATTTTCCCACAAAATCTTGAGTAGGTATAGAAATCTCTACAAACTTGATATAGTACATTAAAACTATTTTATCGGCATTCCCTGTAACAAAAAAAATTTCTAAACAGCATCCGTTTACAAGCGGTTTTCCATCAATTTCCAATCCATAGAAAGCCGTGGCGACTATTTCTGTCCGTATGAATTTATTTATAAGGATATCTAATTGTATGCGCATCGGGTCGATGACATTTTTGCCTGCCGTTAAACCTTTGAACCGGAAAATTGCATTTGAAAATTGCAGTAGCGAAAGAAAATTTCACCAGCGGTACCGTAAGTGATGCATTTTTTTCGTCGCAACGTAACCGCATCGTTGGGCGAAAAAATGCAGCGGTCGACCAATATTTATATCTATAGAAATAGATGGTAAAATTGTTCAATCTTGATTGAGAAGTTTGAGGAAGTGCCTAGAAATGAGTTTTATTCTCGAGTGTTTGATACCTTTTTTTTATTGATATATAAATTTTTATGTTTGCGTTTTCTCCATTTTTAAGTACTTAAATTTCTATTTCTTTTTACTCATTTTCGATTAAACGTTCCTTTTTTCCGAGTAATTAACTTGCATAAATAATTGTTTTTTATAGGGGCCTATTAACGTTTTGCTTATGATTCAGAAACTAATTTTAGAATGTCGTAAATGGAAGTCTTATTTCAACATTACGCAGTCTCTTAATTAATATTTGTGTTCATTTATAGGAAGTCGTTTCTTTGCGATTTAAATTTTTTTATAAAACGTTCATTGATCGTTTTCACTTTCAATTTCAACGCCACAATTAAGGCTAATATGTGTCTAATTTGTCCAATTATCTCTCATATGGAGTCTGCAAACTTGCGAAGAAAATAATTCGCGATCTCTTCTACCTTATTATCTTCCTACGTATAACAGTACCAATAAGAGGATAAAAGGAATAATCTACGGTTTGTTACATTGTTCGTGAGGAATATATTATTAAACAGGGCATAATAGAGAGGTAGGTCGTAATTTATACCGCACAGTTTAGTGACAAAAATAGGTCACAACTTTGCAACTATTCGAGACAAATTTTAACCATATGTTCACAAATTTCATGATAGATATTTTTAACGGGGTGTATTAGAAAATAATGTGATTAAGTAACCATAAGTAAATTAGCTTCTGCGCAAATAAAAAATCGAAAATGGGAAATCGCAAACGATAATTTTAATTTATTTTCTTGTTTACTACTCCGGTTGACGAGACCGTCAATCTGCGGTAATTTTAGATAATAATGTCTGCGAGTTTTTTCTTCTGATATTACATTAGCCTCCTTCGACACGCAATATTTTTTTACGTTTACACGCTAATTATAAGAAATGAGCCAACTAACATAACTCGCGTTGTCCATGTTGAAATTAATGAATAAATTATTCTTAAAATATAGTGTCTAGCAAATCTTGAATCTCGATATAATTAGGTAGAGACTAATATCAGTTGAGCAAGATAATTTTTTGTGTCATTAATCGATAACTATCATTTGAAATATTTGCGTTGTTACTCAAAATGAATAAGGAGACACTTTTTAATTTTTGAATGTAAATTTTATTTTTAGATAGAATCAATTCAATTTTTTACTGTTTATAGCAACAAGATGGACCTACAGAGACATGTTAGATTTTTGATAATTGGGACTCTTTTAACATAAAAAAAATTAAAACTCTAGAAATGTAGGTACATTACAAAGAAACTGAAAAAAAAAATTATTGCAACTGAAGAAAATGAACAAATTTAAAAAGTAATTATGTGTTCTGCCTCCTCTTGTTCGAACCACCTCAGCACATCGTCGATCCATGCTGTCTATCAATTCTGCGTGATGGTATGTTAAGGCAAAGCCTCCCATTCTGCAATCAACAGATTTTCCAGAGCAGCAAGGTTTTCAATGGGTTGACGCTGCTTTAATCTTCGCCCAAGAGTGTCTCAAAGGTGTTCTATAGGGTTCAAATCGGGACTATTGGCTGGCCATTCCATTACCTCTATATGGTGCTGATTGATGAATTCCGTAACTAACCTAGCGGCATGGGGCCTCGCATTGTCGTGTTGGAAGATGAAATTTTGGCTCATGTTATTGGCAAATGGTACTACAATAGGTTCTAAGATCTCGTCCCGATACCTCGCCGCTGTTAGTGGTCCACCTCTAATTACAATGAGTTCTGTGCGCCCAGTCAAAGTTATACTTGCCCATACCATCATAGACCTTCTTCCAAAAGGAATGACTTCTTGTCTAGTTGACTCCAAATAACGTTATGGAAAAGACTATATCTGGACTCATCGGAAAACATGACGTTGCTCCACTGCTCTCTTGTCCAATTTTGATGACGCTGTCCGAACAAACGCCGAGCTCTTCGATGCGCAGGGGTTAAACTAGGGCATCTAGCAGGTCTTCTGGAACGCAAACCAACTTCATGGAGTCTATTCCGTACGGTCTGTTCCGAAATTTGTGTTCCAGTCGTTAGAACTAGAAGATTTTGGAGAGCTGTCGATGTAAGTGTGGGGTCTCGCACCGGCAAGATCTCAAAATTCGGTCTTCTCGGGCATTTGTTCTTCTCTGTCGAACTGGATATGGAGCCCTTCGAATAATACCATGGAGTAGGTACTTGTTCCATGCTCTGGATATAGCGGAATGACTCACGTTCATTCTTCGAGCAACCTCTCACCTCGAATGCCCTTCCTCAATCAAGGTTACAGCCCTTGGGATTTGAAGGGTACTTAAGTATCCTCTATGAGCCCTTCTTCTACCCACAACTTTTTGATCCATAATTGTGCCAATTATCAACTACTATCGCCACAATAAATGAAATGAATTGTATTGAATTAAAGCTGGTTTAAAGTCCCTTATTTTTCTTTTTAAAGATAATAAAATCAGATCAAAATTCCAAAGAAATTTACATTGACATAATGAAAACATTATTTATACGATTTCAATCAATTTTATCGCAGCAAATAACAGTAATGAAGAAATAAGTAAGTGTCTCCTTATTCATTTTGAGTAGTAATTTTTGTAAAGTTTTCGATAAATATATGAGGATTTTGAATTCGGTATTTATAAAATATCAGGATTTGCGTGAAGATTAAAATAAAATTGCGACTTGTAGACTAATTGCCATGTTTCCAATAATTATTAACCTCATGCAAATAATTATTCCACGAAGCATCTTTTCCCCACGTTATATAAATATTTCATTTCCTTTCCCACATATTAAATACAAGGTTATATCGAGTTTTGCTCCAAACCTGTATCTATATTATGTCCGATGATACGAGGATGCTAAATTACAGATTTTCTTCTGTGTATAGGTACAGCAAAATTGTACTATAAAGAAATAAAATTGATTGTTTAAGCATATCAATTTCTAATTGACTGATTTTCCAATTGGTAAAATCGCCTCACAACCTAAATATAAAGCCTATTGAACAATAAAAATCGAACCTCACGTTCTCATCGAGTAATTAACCATCGGTTTTAAACAATTAAAATTCGCCGTATCAATAAAACCGAACTGCTACGAATACGAAAAAAAAACTTTCACTCCTTGTACGCCGACTTGCCCATATACCAATTATTTTATTCGCTTTCAATAAAGGTACAGTCATTCTTTTTCTAATGGATATATCCGCTCCGACGTTTCTGAATCGCCGATCGCAATTCGAAAGTTCCTTTACGTTTTAATTGAATCGACAAAATGATTAGAGAGTTTACCCGTCGTAACAATGGAGTAGCATGCGCTTCGCGTGACATTAACAATGAAAAAAATAATACAATATCTTTTATTTAAAAAAAAGCTAATACGCGTTGACTGACGGACGGATTGATGTTTATATTATGCGTGTTTAACGTCTTTATGCATATATTATAATTAGAAAATTATGTGTATCTGTTCTGTAGCAATGATTGACAGGTGGATAGGAAAAATAGATCATCAAAGAGAAGTATTAGTTACTTTTTATACAAATTATTCGAAGGAATATATTTTAAGAAAACGGGAGAGTTAAAAGTTGACTATGGCCCGGTTGTAGATGCTTAGTTCAACTGTGGTTCTGCGTTGAACCGAGTTTAATTCCAAATTTGTGTTGTAAGTACGTTTATCACTATTTTTCTGTTATTCAGAAAGAAGTTTACATGAACGGTCCTTCGATCATCAAGAGCGTTTAAAGGCGGTTCAATAAGGTTTTAACATTTGACGTTGAGTTGTTACCCCCAAAAAGTGAGGCTCAATTTCTGATATACAGGGTGTATCAAAATTATAGGATAGCTCGATTGAACCTAACTTACGTACCTTAGTACAAATGTGCACGAAAAAAAAGTTACAGCCCTTGGAAGTTACAAATTAAAAATCGATTTTTTTTCAATTTCGCGAAAACATTTTAGTATTTTTTTATGAAAATGGACTACTGCAAGAGCAACATTCTACAAAAAAAATACGAAATCTGAGCACCCCATAACATTTTTATGGGGGTTGTGATCCCTTTAACCTCCCCAAATTTTTGTGTACGTTACAATTAAATTATTTTTGTCACGTCATTAGTTTAACATATTATTTTGGAAACTTTTTTGTCTCTTAGTACTTTTTCGATTAGCCAGTTTTTATTGAGGTATGGCCTCTTTTCGATTATGTTTTAAAAATTCTGAGAATAGAAAAAGTAGATTATAAGTGAATTTTCAAGTCAATCTGATGTTAAAAAATATTTATTGAATCTAATTAAATATTTTATGTTTTGTAAATATGATTCAATAAATATTTTTTTAACATCCGAATGACTTCAAAATTCACTTATAATCTACTTTTTCTATTCTCAGAATTTTTGAAACATAATCGCAAAGAGTCCATATCTCAATAAAAACTGGCTAATCGAAAAAGTACTAAGAGACAAAAAAGTTGTCCAAAATAATGTGTTAAACTAATGACATGATAAAAATAATTTAATTTTAATGTACACAAACATTTGGAGAGGTTAAAGGGATGACAACCCCCATAAAAATTTTATGGGGTGCACAGATTTCGTAATCTTTTTGTAGAAAGTTGCTCTTGCAATAGGAGAACCATCTGTCCATTTTCATAAAAAAATACTAAAATCTTCTCGAGAAATTGGAAAAAATTGATTTTTAATTTGTAACTTCCAATGGCTGTAACTTTTTTTGGTGCACATTTGTACTAAGGTACATACGTTAGGTTCAATCGAGCTATTTTTGTCCCCAGAATATGTGGTTTAATTTATGGCCTATAATTTTGATACACCCTGTACAATTCGTTATTCAAAAAGAACGTATTATTAGAAGCAGATGAAGATTTTTTACAAATTTTGAATGGTTTTTTCCACCCTAAAAGACCACAAACCTTCAGAAATAGACCCAGTAATTTTGAAATATGGTCCGATATTGAATTTAATGTAGATTTCGATTAAATATTAATTGTCAAGAACTTCTCAAATGTTTGTTGATCTTGCACTCTGCAACAAAAACTAAAATGATCTCGGTTCAATGTTGACTAGCAGTTTAATTGAACTAACGTTCACCTGTGACATCTATACTACCTGGTCTTTGTCTTAATGCATCTTTTAGCATAAGTGAGATCTTAATTAAGCACCTATTGTGTTAGATTTGGTCGACATATTCTTCCTAGTTTGTCGGCCTTTATCTACGCAAGTATCGAGTCAGCTTAACTTAATGAACCCATTGTTTCAGCCCGATACGGTTCCCCAAGGCTCGGTGGACATGTGCAAGGTCCTGGAAGTGACCGGCGCCGAGCAGGTGACCGGCCATCCGCACTCCCTGGCGCTGACCAGCCCCGATCGCGTCACCTTCGTGAAGGCGGCGAGCCGCGAGGAGGCCAGATGGTGGGCCGAGCTGCTGGCGGTGTTTCCACGCCGGCACAAGCGCAGCGCCACCTTCCCCGGCGGCAGGGCTTCGCCCAGTTTGCCGCAATTGGGGCGCAGCGCGTCGCCGCAGCCGCCGCGGCCCCGCGACCTGCCCGTCACCGGGCCGAGTCCGCGGGCCAACTTCGAAACGCCGCCGCTGAAGGAGGAGCGGGAATCGCCGGCGAGGGAGCACGACGGCTGCAAAATCGTCCAGGCCACTCCTGCTAGGAGTTTGCCCATTGAAACTCCTGCGCCTACTGTACTTACGCCGTATTTGAGACCTGGTGAGTTTTTAAAGACTTTTCGAGACGTGTATAGTTTATGTAAAACTAAGGTAGATGCACGTCATCATAAATTTAATACAAATAGACAGTGTTGCCGAACTTTCATGAAGTCTACACAATCTATGAATTTTCTAAAATGTAGAAGACCACAACTTTTTTTTTTAATTTTTTTTTCAAAACCGTGTGTTCTATGAAGGCGCTTAATGAAATTTTTATTTTTTCCTGTGGCCAAATAAGGCCGCAATTAATTTTTAAAGTTTGAAAAACGTCACACAATCGTCATACACTCTGCTCCAATCAAAGCGAGAGTTGCAAAGAGAAGTCACATTTAGCAAGTTTGCCACGTTTTCTATTCTTTACTCCGAAAAATGTGCGTTTTTTGTATATTTATTGCAATAAACATTTTCTGATTTATCCATTTCTTCCATTACCTAATGGATAATTCGATATATTAATATAGAAATAACATCTTCATCTGTATAAATTGTAACCGATTTTCGTGTTAAAAACACAAATAATGGTCCTGAAAAATTTATTTGGCAACATTCTTGTCAACTTCAATATTATCAGTAAAGTGTTTTGTGCCGAACTGCAATTTGTGTAATTTGTTTTGTGCATTTTTCAGAAAAATCTGACAAATGACAGTTTGATTTTTGTTCGTTTTGTATTTTTTGTTACTGCGTTCGAAAATTCATACTATTTACTTATACAACAAGGCGTGAGTGGTTTATGATTGGTTGATAAGGTATGAGTCAAAACCCGAAATTTTTAAATTTCGAAGGGCTATAACTTTTTAATTATAACACATTTTGAGCAACTGAAAACGGTTTTGAGCTCTAAACAAATCATTTCTAATCGTATCTTTTGCCGAAATCCGCCTGTCTCACATCGTGGTCTTCTCCATTACATTAGTGACATTAGTGACGTACATCTAGCTTTGTTTTGGACAAATTATACAGGGAGTCCCGGAAAGTGTGGGAAATTTCTCGGATACAGATAGAACATGATTAAATAAATTGGGTTTGCTCAGTAAAAAATGTTCATAACGGCTTCCGTTTTCAAGATACAGGGTATTGAAACAAAAAAATATATATACACATTTTTTACGATTATTTCAAAACTACTGGCAAGATTGTAATGAAATTGTGTACTAATTTTTTTTGGAAGCTAACGCATCGTATAAATTTGTTTTTCTGTCTGCCTCTCATAGAGGGCGCTAGTTACACATTTCGGACCGAGTAGTTTTAAACATAACTTTTGTTAGGGTAAATTTTCTTGTCCAAATTTTATTTGAGCCGAAAGACCAATCAATTTCACACCAAAAAGGTACTTTTGGTAAAAATCTATACTGAGTGCCGTTTTCGAAATATTTTGATTTGAAATTAATGAAGCAGTAACTGATGCTGGTATAAAGTAAGAATTTTTAAGTAACCATTACCTATTTATTGAAATCAAAAAACAATTACATTATTTTAATGCTAAAGTTATTAATTAAAGAAAGAATTACAGAAAAAAATTAAAATAAATTTGATTCGAAACATGAAATATAAAATTAGTTGAGTAAGTGTTCAAAATGTCCTCCGTTTTCACGAATACACAATTCAATCCCTTTTGAATCCAGAACTTTAGCATTAGAATAATGTAATTATTTTTTGATTTCAATAAATAGGTAATTGTTACTTAAAAATACTTACTTTAGACCAGCACCATCAGTTACTGCTTCATCATTTTCAAATCAAAATATTTCGAAAACGGTATACAGTATCGTGTTTTATCAAGAGTATGTTTTTGGTGTAAAATTGATTGATCTTTGAACTCACATAACATTTGGACAATAAAATTTACCCTCATAAAAGTTATGTTTAAAACTACTGGGTACGAACCGTGTAACTAGCGCACTCTATGAGAGGCAGATATAAAAAAAATTAAATGATGCTTTAGTTTCCAAAACATATTTGTACAAAATTTCATTACAATCTTGCCAGTAGTTTTGAAATAATCGTAAAAAATGTGTATAATTTTTTTTTTTTGTTTCAATATACTTACTCCTGATGTATCTTGAAAACAGAAGCCGTTACGAACATTTTTTACTGGGCAAACCCAACTTATTATTTCATGTTCTATCTGTATCCGAGAGATTTCCCACACTTTCCGGGACACCCTGTATATTTTTTTAGTTAATATGGTCCCTTAAGAATGCGAATTCAATACGCTTTGAAATTGTACTGAGATTTTCAATCCTGTAACGTTCTTGTTTAGTATGTAGCAGTACTAAATTTTTATTGTGACAAGAATAGTAATAATTTCATGTTTGCGCAGTTTGTTTTAGATTTAGAGCGCGATAATGGACGACATTCCTATTTGTATAAAGGTTTCTAAATGGTTAAATCAACATGTTCGTTTGCAGTGATAAATGTAAGAAAAATGAAAATCAAATACATAAAATTCGTGCGTTATTGATGCAAGTAGAAAGGATTGCTGTTTGGGGTACAGTAATAAAATTAAATGCGTCAAAGGAGTATAAATATTTAGCAATTTTTGATTATATTGTTGTTAATTATCTGTGTGTACGCCGTTGTTTTCCTGCTAAAAATTGATTGCGGTCTGTTTTTGGTTTTATTGTAACGTTAAAAATGATATTTTCTATAAATTCTTGGAACGTTTTGTTTGTGATGAGTTTAAAAGAAAATGAGATTACATTAATCTGTGTCCTGGAAAATTACTAAGGATAAGATATAAATAATTGATCAAAATAATCGCTTTATATCAGATTAATGGCGGCGATAGGGCTTTTCCAATGACTGAATTTGACCTCTTTTATAACTCCTCCGCTTTTCCTCATAATAAAATGAAGCCCTACATTTGAAAATTGTGCGTGAGAAAATTTACACTATTTCTCACTTTCTACTACATTATTTTTTATAGTGTCGTTTCTTTCAATTTTTCAGAACAAAACTGAAATTCTCCTCTGCTCTAATTAATAATAACTGTAAACGAATCGAACGATTAATACACACTTAATTAGTCATTGTTCGGAACTGAATTTATTGGATTAATCGCGAAAGTTAATTTCATTTGCGTTGTGTCCTTGTTTATTATGTAAATTACAGTTCTACTAACCTTTGGGAAATGATAATTCCGTGAAAATGATAGAAGTGTCGTTAAAACGCAATCGCAACTACAACGCCATTTGACCCGAATCGATGATGAAATAATGGAAAATGCGTTTTAAAATTTCCATAATCATTTTGTTATTAGCCTGTTAAGTACGACTATAAATTCGAAATTCGATGATTTATAAAAGCCTATTAGGTAATCTATAGTAGATAAAAATGTCCGGTATTCCTATATATAAATTTCGTTCCATTCGCATCGATTTCCACTTGGTCTTCCATTCACGCCGCATTCTTACGGACATAAGCCGGCACATCCTATTAGCGGGGCCTAATACCGATCATTATACAGGAATCCGTTAAAAGATTATTCAACAATAATGGGTTATGTAAGCGCAAAGCGGGCGCATGCACCTGTGAAGGGGCATCTCGTCATCTCGTGCTGAAAATACAACAAATAAGGTTTTAAACGGATGACCTTGTTTGCGGATTATCCGAGCGGATCAGGAATTCTATATATTCTAGAAAGCTGAGATGCATCACGTATACTTTGCTTTTAATTTAATGCCGTTGATTTGTATGCAATAAATAATTTTCTATGAAAAATGGAAATTTTTTTCGAATAAATAAAGAAT
Organism: Phyllotreta cruciferae; assembly: GCA_917563865.1. Classification (NCBI taxonomy): domain Eukaryota; kingdom Metazoa; phylum Arthropoda; class Insecta; order Coleoptera; family Chrysomelidae; genus Phyllotreta; species Phyllotreta cruciferae. The sequence continues at coordinate 10,119,091 of OU830607.1, forward strand.
TCGTATAATGTTTGATGCGAGATTTGTTGCATTAATTAGCATTTAAACAGAATTACATTTATACAAGGTGTTCCAGAATGTTCCTTAATGATATGCTTATATTTAAGGGGGTGATTCTTAGACCAATTTTTAAAGGAAAAGCTTCATATGAACTACGTCCTAAATGTCTATTGAGATAGGGTGTTAAAGTTTTAAGAAAAAAAATATTTTTTATTGTCATTTTCATACCACTTTAAAGAGCATTTTATGACCTGAAGATCAAATGATCTTTATTTTATTATAAAAATATTTTATTTATTTCTTTATTTTATAAATCTTTTATTTCCAACAGTGGCGTCTATACTGTACTTAGACTAGATATTTTTGAAGGAAAAAGTGATACTCTTAAGTGGTTTCTCTTAAAATAAAATTTTTGTGGTCCCCGTGTAAAGTAACCATTTATAATTTTTGGGGTACAATTTACAACAAATTTGATTTCTTGAGTTTTTCTCGTACGACTCACCATTTAGCTTAAAAAAATTAGCGCATTATTAACGAATTTGTACTTTGAAGCTCTTATGAAATTAGGTTTATATGAAATAAGAATTATAGTCTATTCATAAATTAGGCAAATATATCAATTGGCATAAATCAGGCATAAATCAATCAATTGGCCAAATTCCAGCCTACACAGAAGCTACTATAATATTTTAATATTACCTGAATGTTTCACCCTGTATTGGTTTTTCAAGGATCACGACCGAGTATTACTCCTCCTCATTTATGAATAGACTATAGTAATAGGACATAGACGGTATCATATGAAGTTGTTTCCTTAAAATGTGTCCACGAATCACCCCCGTCAATATGAGTAGAGGAAAGGATGCAAATTAAAAAACCACTTTTAAAAAAATCGTATTTATTAATGTTTAAGAAATAAAAGAGTTTGAAATGCGTTAAAAGACGGATACAATTATCTCCTATTCATATAAAAACATTTAACCATCTTGGATTATTATAAGTAGGATAATTTTTGGGTTAATCATAAAATTGCAGATTGACGTAGTTTACCCAAAGTGAATATAATTTAGAATAGGCTATTCCCAATTACAATCACCTTGATATTTGACTTTAATTGACTAGTTATTTGGCTTTAAACTGAAATATCTAAATTATAAATCATTTTTATTGTTTTCTAGTCCTTGCAGTATCACAAATGTAGCAATCCAAGTCGTAGCCAGCAATTTCGCTGTGCACCCAGACTTTGCACATAAAATATTGCGCCCATTTTGCTCTCCCTCTTGATTTTCGGTAAATTGTCTATTACAGAAAAAGCAAACACAATCTTATTCCATAAGTTGTGTTACATTAACCCAAGAGGGCATATCTTTGGAATATTCCAAATTAGCAACATAACCATTTTTATCTCAAAATACTTTTATGAATTGGTGTTTAGATTCATTTCTAATTTAAGCACTGATAATAGTCCAGACATTTAGGGTATCAGACAACTGATACCCTAAACTGAAGATTTGTGCAAATTTAAACATAAAAATATATGTCTCAGACAAAATACAAGCCGATTTATTAATTGCTTGGAAATGTTTCTCGATAGTACTTTCACGACGATGCAGTTTGTCACGGATCTGTTAATATGGCTGTTTCTAAACCACCCCTAATTTGTTTTCTAATACATAGACTACTTTATACTGATATTCGTTAATAGTTCGCGCTTTTCTATATTTTTATAATGCTGTATTCCAAATTACCTGTATAGTATTCTAAATTAGCATCCTTTCCTCTATTGTTAAAATCTTAAAATATTGCACTTTATAAACCAACAAATTTCTACGTTTTGTGACCTTAAAAGAATCCAAATACAAACCAACTGCTCCTCCTTTACGTGGAGCATTAAGCCTAATTTGCAGTATTTTTTTACATCTTTCATTTGAATACCGTAGCGAGGATATTTCGATCGGCACCGACCGCCGTATATCTGCGAATCTGTGTTGCGGTCATCGGTTATTTCCAGAGGTTATTACTCTGTAATAACATTCAGGTCATATGTAGGTAGTTCTTAGTACACGTAGGTATTTGTACAAGGGACGAACGTGCCTCTCGAAAAAGAATCCTCTCGACTATTCCGATAACGTTGCTCTACCATTTTTTTTTTGTATCTGGGATAAGTACACAGGAAATCGAGCCGATTTTACCTGTTTACATGGAAAATGGTCTAGCGGTTACCGGAGCAGCGCGTTTTAATAGAGATAAAATACAATGCTATATTTCTTGTGCATCAATAAAATATGTATAAATAGGTTCGAAATGTAAGCGATGATAAAATGTAGCTGAAAGCTATCCTGATAGCATCTGAATTGCCTCTATCTATAATTTATTTTTTAAGATGTAAGATGAACGTAGAATTAAATTGTTCACGAAGAAATTAAATAGTGAGTATTTAATCTATTTGGGTTGAGTATAAAAAAGTAGCAAGATAATTAAAAAAATAAATAATAGGTCGAGAATAAATTGGAGTTGAAATGGAAGATTAAAAAGGGTTTAATTGAGACAAACTTCAAAATCTATTTATTGATAAACTAGAAAATCACTCAATTAATAATAATTAAAGAATCTATAGTCTATTCATAAATGAGGCAGAGTAATCCGCCGTCGTAATCCTCGTAAAACCAGTACAGGTTGGAGGTTGAATCATCCAAGTAATATTAAAATATTTTCAATTTCTGTTACCGCGTTTACATGCATGCTTGAGAGATCGAATCGAGATTGACTTGAGTTATCTTTTTCTTCGTCGAGTCAACTCGATCCGTGTTTACAGAAGAGTCGATCCAGGATTCAAGCCGACCTCAAGCCGACTTGAATCCCGCTTGTAAACTGGGTATGTGTTGGGCAGGTAGCTTCTGTATTAGCCTCTGTCTATGCTAGAATTTGGCCAATTGATTGATTTATTACCCTGCCTCATTTATGAATAGACTGTAGTATAATCAATAATGAGTAAAACCACGTTGATACGTCACTGATCAACCCCTCGCGTGCAATAAACGTATCCTTTACAGATCACACCTATCATCTTCTCGGCATCTCTTTCAAGGCCTTCCCGTCTTTTTGTTTTACCATTTCGCTCCCCTCCCCCCCTCCCAACCGCGGCGTATACCTAATAAGTAAACGCTCATTTTCCGATGCACGTTGTTTTTATTTATTTTTTTGTATTATCTTTTTCCCCGTATCCGCAGATTACCTAGTGAGCAGCGGCTCGCCACCGACTCGAGACAAATTGCGATGCGACGATAAGGCTCGGGCGCGAACGAATTGGAGGAACGAAAGGCTGCGGGACATCGCGACGTCCCTTACCGAGCACCGGCCGCCGGCCGCCGAATCCACCACGCTGACCTTGCCCGCCGAGGGCCTTCTGCATCTCAAAAAGGTAACGTGAACTGAACAGAAGAGAACCAGCAACCAGCCCAGTTAAGTTGAGTTTGAGTTGGACAGGGCGCATTAAGCATGTTCGATTTGGTGAATGTATACCGAGTGAATGTAGAAAAAATGCTTAATTTTACTCCACAATAAATATACGGGGTATTAAAAAAAAGGGTAAAAAAATTAAATGGGGTATGGCCCAAAATATGCCGAAAAGTCTTAATAAACGTATGTCCCCAAATTAACGGTTTCGGAGATACGGATCTTTTTGCGTTTGAAACAATTTTTTAATGTGTACCAAAAACAATGATATAAATCAGCCATATTGGCTAGGATTTGATGACATCCTAGCTCTACCTTTGTTGCAGCTCCTTGAGGTTATTCACAGGAGTGGTAGTAATACTAAATATCCAACCAAATGTTTAATGAAAAACGAATTTAATGCCTGGATTCCCCAATACTATGAGGATTTTTGTCGACCCAGATACTTGATATAAAAACTCAAAACACTCCGTATCTCCGAAACCGTTAATTTGCGGACATATGTATATTAAGACTATTCTTTTATTTATTTATTTATTTATTTATTTATTTATAAACGAAATAGTCATTGTTAACTGGCTAAATTAGTTAAAAAAAAAACAAAAACACAAAAAATACAAAATTACAATTTGCTCGATATAATAAAATAAAAAGTAATTAATATTAATATATAACAGACACATCCTGCTAAGGAGAAGATTAAGAGCTGGCTATAGGTCGAAGTTTCTGAATAAAAGAAGAAAAAGACAGGGACGTTAAATGGAGAAGACCACGACTTTTTTTTTAATTTTTTTTTCAAAACCGAGTGTTCTAAGAAGGCGCGTAATGAAATTTTAATTTTTTTCTGTGGCCAAATAAGGCCGCAATTAATTTTTAAAGTTTGAAAAACGTCACACAATCGTCATACACTCTGCTCCAATCAAAGCGAGAGTTGCAAAGAGAAGTCACAATTAGCAAGTTTGCCACGTTTCCTATTACTCTTGTTTAGTCCGCAAAATGTGCGTTTTTTGTATATTTATTGCAATAAACATTTTCTGATTTATCCATTTCTTCCATTACCTAATGGATAATTCGATATATTAATATAGAAATAACATCTTCATCTGTATAAATTGTAACCGATTTTCGTGTTAAAAACACAAATAATGGTCCTGAAAAATTTATTTGGCAACATTCTTGTCAACTTCAATATTATCAGTAAAGTGTTTTGTGCCGAACTGCAATTCGTGTAATTTGTTTTGTGCATTTTTCAGAAAAATCTGACAAATGACAGTTTGATTTTTGTTCGTTTGTGCATTCTTTGTTACTGCCTTCGAAAATTCATACTATTTACTATACAACAAGACATGAGTGGTTTATTATTGGTTGATAAGGTATGAGTCAAAACCCGAAATTTTTAAATTTCAAAGAGTTATATCTTTTTTAATTATAACACATTTTGAGCAACTGAAAACGGTTTTGAGCTCTAATAAATCATTTCTAATCGTATCTTTTGCCGAAATCCGCATATCTCACATCGTGGTCTTCTCCATTAGCTAAGGAAGTAAAAGAGTTTGCATTTGACATGATGCGATTGATAGGAGAATATTTATCATAGTTGGTACGGCTTGCAGGAATATGGAAAATGAGGGTTAAACGGGTTAAATGTTGAGGCGAATAAAAATTTGAGGTGAATAGAAAAATCAGACTGTCAAAATTAACAGAGTTGTTAAGACATTTGTATGGAAATTTAAGGTCGAATTGGATTCTTCTGGACCATAAGCTGGGGATGTTGAAAACAGCTTGTAAGTGATCATTCTGCATATTTTGGGCCATACTACTCCCCATTTATTTTTTTTACCCTTTTTTTAACACCCTGTATAATAAATTTATTAATTGCGAAAGCATGCGCCTGCAAAATATCATCGATTAAGATAACAGCATTTCTAAACAACCTATTTACTTTTTATGGTATGAAGGTAAAAACGTTAGAACGTTTTTTTATTGCATCGCTAAACTACAGTTACGAGATCTCCGAATTATTATAAAATTTATTATTTGCTAATGCGGCGTTACGAAGAGGTACTCCTCCGCAAAAACGCACTGTTAGTCCATAAACAATGCCTTCATTCAGCCAATTTAGGTCAAGATCGTCGCAGGTAAATGTAATCGAGATAAAAATGCATGAAGGTACACAGTTTTTGAAGATTTTCTGATTTAGGCTACACTTTATTACTCACTACATTTATTCACTCCTTCTACTATCTTTTCCCATGTTATTTTTATCACACTTCATCGTTAGACTCCCTTTCAATGGACCATCAATGAACACTTAACGATATTCTTTAGGGCTGGCTGTGGCAGAAAATAACCGATTCCGAATGGATCCGAAGATGGACGGTCCTTTGCTACCCCACACTACAGCTATTCCAAGACCAAGACGAGCAAAACAACGCCAAATTAACCATCGAACTGTCAACCATCACGAATTGCGTTGAAGTACCAACAAATTGTAAATACGGCTTCGAGATCCGGTGGTCGGGGCAGGCGTTGGTTTTGAGCGCCGTGACGCAAACTATCAGGTACAATTGGCTGCAGGCTCTAAAGCAGGCTGCGAATTTGAGCAACGATGGAACCAATAACATCAGTAGCCCAATTTCACCATCGACGCCCAAGTCATTGCTGGCGTCGGCGTCCAGCGATGAGGAGTACAAGACCGCTTCGGAAGGTGGTAAGTTATATTGCATCCAAAAGTACTTTTACTATGGTTTTATTCAGCCAGTTGATTAACCTTATTAGTTAAGACACCTACACTGTGTCCCATTTTGGTCGCGACCGGGGGGTATCTCGGTTATTAGACTTGATAGGACATTGCGGTTTTCGCGAACCTGTACTACTTTTTTGTCAAACTTACAATGGCACAAACAGATTTTTTAAATCTCTTTTCATTTTTGAGTTACAGGGCGATAACGAAAATTCTGACTTATTCAGCCACCCCCGTATCTCATTTGCTATTGACGATATTATAAATGTGTAAACTGATTATAATAGATAATTTGACGTAGAATTCAGTGACGTTCTTAGTTTTTTATGGGGGTTACCATTTCTGAAATATGACACCAACTTGTAATTTTTTTAATGGGACTACCTATATTTTTTTTGCCTATTAAATTTGTAATTTTTTCTCTTTTTAATGATATGGCACATTCTATATTTTGAATTTTCTTAAAACGCTCAAAAAAGAGAAAAACTAATTTATTGTAAAAATAGAGGGCTATGCGGAAAAACAAAAAAATCGTAGAAATGTTTTATTTAATATTCTCAACAACTATTTTTGTTCTAAAAGTATTTTATTTTGTGTTTTCTACATAGCCCCCTAATCATTTTTCGAATAAAATAGTTATTCTCTTTTTTGAGCGTTCTAATGAACTTCAAAATATAGAATGCGCCATATCATTAAAAAGAGAAAAAAATTACAAATTTAATGGCCAATAAAAATACAGGGTGTTCCATTAAAAAAAATACAAGTTGGTGTCATATTTCAGAAATGGTTACCCCCATAAAAAAAACTAAGGACGTCACTGAATTCTACGTAAAATTATCTATAATAATCAGTTTACACATTTAAAATATCTTCAATAGCAAGCGAAATACGGGGGTGGCTGAATAAGTAAGAATTATCATTATTGCCCTATAACTCAAAAATGAAAAGAGATTTAAAAAATCTGTTTGTGTACTTACCAGTAAGGTGTTTTTTGTAATTACTCAAAAGTAAAGAGAAAGTCGTACGTACGCCACTGATTGTATATATGTATGTAAGTACTCATACGTATGTGTGTGTACTTATTAAATCGATTTAGCTGTCGAAGTGGAGAGAAAAAAATTATTGACAATGACCCAGTATTTTTATTTTGCAATTGAAAGCTTAGGTGACCATAACAATTCAATCATCGGGTTATTGGTTTACCGATTTTTTTCTTCAACTCGTCGTATCAAGGTTAATTCGCTTAACATAATAAAATTATTTATTTATTTATTTATTTATTCACTTAGTTTAATTATTAGGGAAACGAAACCAGGTGGGAGAATACGCGAAATCGATAAATATTATTATACTTGTTATGCATATTTTTTTTATTGTTTATAGAAAGCTTGTAAAAACTAGTTTACAGTTTGTTTACTTAAAATACCTAAAAAATGATAGCATTTACGGTCATTAAAAAACTAATAACTTTAGAAGACAATTAACATAAGAAAGTCTGCATTAAGAGTACTATCTTTCCAGCCATTGCTTCTTATTTTATTACCCATTAAATCATTAACACTAATTAATACATTAAAAGGTCGAAGAGGTTCTGAAGATTGGGGCGAACTGTCCCCGTCGCCGCCCCTGAACCGGCTGTCGTTCAACAAGGTGAAAGACAGGGCGAGACTGAGGCCTAGATTACCCCGTTGTCAATCCAGGCACTCTACTGTAGATAGTACGTCAACAGACGAATTAGACTGTGCCAAAGAACCCGATTCGGTTCACGTTCACAACGCCATCAACGCCACCAAGCAGACCGAGGAAATCGCCGAGCTCCACAAGAAGCTGCAGAAGGCCGAGGACGAGGCCAGGCTGCTCCAGGAGGAGATTGCCAGGTACACGCAAATTAACAAAGCGTTAGTAATTGTGTTATTGTGGTGATTCGTTTTTAGATTGAAGAAATTTCAATCCGACGCAGCCGTTCGTGAGAAGAAGTCCAAGGAGATGTTGTCGAATCTGGAGCAAGTAGAGATCGAATTGAACCAAAGAAACTCGCAACTGGAAATCGATTTCCTGAAGGAGCAGAGGGCGCTGCAACGGCGGCTGCTGGAGGCCGAATACGTCGCCAGGATACACGAGGAGAAGTGCGACATCCTCGCCAAGGACCTGCAGGTGAAGCAAAAGGAGCTGGTCAGCCTGCAAGACGAAGTGTTCGCTTCGAATAAAAAACTGAACGAAGAACAGGACGAGACCAGCAGATTGTATAATAAAATACGCGAATTGGAAGGTAAATCGAACCGAAAATCGAACGTGTACCAAACGGATTCCATCAACGAACTGATCGACATCAACATGGACATCGACGTCGACGAGCTGAACCAAAACGAGCTGAAGGAGTACTGCTTGGACCTGCAGAGCCGCTTCGAGCGGGCCGTGCAGGAGATCAGGGCCATGAAGCGGGCTCTTCGGGATTGCGAAGAAAAGTGCGATAACTTGGAAATCACGAACAGCCGGTTGACCGGTGTTATGGAAGTCAGGGAACAAGAACGCGAATCGGAAGTTAAGCTGCTGTCGCAACGATTGGACCATCTGACGACGAAGTTGATCGCTACGGAGAAGCAGCTCAAAGCCAAATCGAAAAGCGAGGCCAGAGATAAGAGGAAATCGCTTTCGTTGAAAGGTATGGAATAGGGTAGATTCAAAGACATTATAATTAAGAGACCGAATTGTTTACATTTTTATCGGTGTTGGTCAATTGGTCCCCGCGGTCATTTTTGTCAGCGGGGTTCCATAATCCTACAGGTCGATTGGTCCCAAGTTTCAAAATTTAATGGGCTAATTGGTCCCCGCGGTCAAAATATTCCTAATCCGATTAGATAAGATTTTACATTGCATGAATAACTATCATTTGGCTAACATCTTCTGGTGTACTTGCATAGCTGAGAGAATTTCGACAAAATGCAGCTTTTAGTGTTAAAAAATATTTAATATCTAAACATATACAATTGGTACAATATATATTAAAAGAACAATTCCGTACAAAAAAAGAATTATTTTAGTTTTAATATACGAACGGATTTCAAAAAATAGTTGGCATCATATGGGAAACTTTATTATTAATTTTACGAAATATTTATTCTTCACAAAAAGTTCTGCATGATCTAAAATCCAAGATGCAACCATCAAAAATCAAATTTTATCAATCTTATACGAGGTATGTCAAAAAATGTGAATTTTGCTTAAGAGTAAAGTACTTTCATGTTTTACAATATCGAAATTTGTTATTATGAAAAGTACACCTAATTTTCTAGAAGTATACTGGAAGGGATGGGATTTTCCCTACATTGAAATAGAAAAAAAAAGACAGAAGTCAAGAAATTTCCCCTAATCATAAAATCCTCATTAAATTGTATTACGAAATGAAAATACATAATCGAAATTTGCCAGAGAATTTTGAAATTATAAATATTCCCATCGGTCCTTCCTAGAAACCCTTAATCCGGTATTGGGGACCAATTGACTGATAGCTTTCGAGTCGAAAAAGGATTATATTGCATTCATTTGAATCAGTGGAGTAGAGTACCGGATATTCTTTTAAATATCATTAAATTATTCTTCTTTTTCTTCTTCCTTCCTATACATACAATCAATGCCTGTTCCTTCTTCGTCTCCATGCCTAATCTCCATCAATGGTAATATCGCTCCATCATTTCCCTGGTCTTCCCATGCTTCGTACTATCCCAGAACATATTGTTTTATTTATATAATATAAAATTGTAGTTGTAGGGTAGTTACAATACATCAATTCCATTTTTCTAAACCGACAATGGCCCAATTCTGCGATAATATCGAGTGACAATTAATGATTTTCCACATGAAAATGTAAACACTCTGTTACAGCGTTGCCAGCGAGTCCTAAGAGATATATATGTCTGTCTCTCTCCCGCTCACTAGCAATTTTAAAACAATAATACTCCGCAATTTTATGAGATTTATCATTGTAACATTTGGTCTCTTAATTCTAATGTCTTTGGGTAGATTAAAGTATGAACTGGGATTAATTGTGTGTTGTTGCAGGTAGAGAAAGTTTTTCGATAAACAAGGAGCTCGAAGATAAAATCACGGAATTAGAGGCCAAGATCATAGCTTTGGAGCGCGGTAAATCGAAGCGGGCCTACAAGAGAGACAGGAGCAACGACAGGTCTTCACCAGTGGATAAATCGTTGAGGCGCAATCGTAGGAAGAGCTTAGACAGCGCCACCTCCTCCGAATCGATGAAGCTGTTGATGCGATTGAGCAGTCTAGAGACTAAAGTCACGAACGCCTCCGACGATTCGTTGAACACTCTACAAGGCAGCACCGTGGACTTGAGCACCAAATCCGAACAAATCCATTCGAACAACAACAACAACAACAAGACTCTAGACTTTGACGTTTTACTATCGACGGCCAAGCTCAAAGTCAACGAATGCTTGAACAACGTCTATTTGCTGAAGAACAACCGGAAGAGGGCCTCGTCGCCCAACGTGGACAAGCTCGTTTCGATCGAGAACTCCTTGAACGAACTCTTGGATATTTTGAACAAACGCGATTGCGCCATCGCAGCTGACGAAATAGATGTTATTAACACGTCGGCTGGCGCGGTGGTGAAGCAGTTGCAAAATCTATTAGTGGATAAACTGGCGAGTTTGGCAGAGAAAAAAAGACTGTTAAAAGTAAGTAGCATATGCCCACTTGCACCAAACTAAACTTAAGTTGTACTTGCCCAAGAAATTCTTAAATTTTAAGTACATAGACCTAAAAACGTTTTGTCTTGCACCAACTATTTTTAACTAAGATCGACGAGTTTCTGGCAACAGTGTATTTTACTTCTTTTTTTTTCTTATTTTATATTTTGTTCACAGTGATTTTGCAGGAAAAAGATTTTTATAGGTTAGTTTCGATTTTTATAGGTATAGGTCGCAGTTTATTAGCATTAACTAAAACTATAAACTATAATAATTGGGCAAGTGAACCCGTGGGGTGTAAGGTGTAATTCTACTACTAAATTATAAAAATGGAAAAGAAGGAAAAAATGAGAAAATTCTCAAAAGCAAAGGATAAAGTTGGAGGAAGAGCCCCAAATTATACTTTTGCTGTAAAGCAAACGCGTTGAGAATTCAACTTTTATTTACCTATCATATGTTCTCCTAGGAAAACCATTTTCTACAAGCTCTAGGAAGCTCCAGGCCCTCATTAAATAATTCCATTACATTGGCAAAAACAAAGGCAATATAATAAAAATTAGGTTAAGTTTATTAAGAAGAACTTATAAGGGGTCAAAAAGGGCTCCTTAAATTTAAGAATCTTAAATTCAACTTAAGTCATCATTTTACAGCGGTGCAAGCCTAATCTGTTACTAAAGTTAAAGATGTAACTTAAGATTTCCTTAACTTGTTGGTCCAAGTGGCCAATAGTCACGTAAGGCTTCACGAGCTCGAGGGAAACCCCATTGTACCTGATTCGATTTCTATGCTCATAAAACCTAAACGAATGCGAATTTCGCTTTGAAATTTCCACAGCGCCTTATTGAATAATCAAGCTAACGATTTCTCCTCTTAATTTCAGGAAAACAATAACTGGGATACCGTAGGCAGATTGCAAATTCTAGCCGAAAAAGTAGCCTACGAAAACATACTAGTTAGTAGGATACAGGAAGCTCTCGTGTCTCCGGCGACTGGAGAAGCGATCTGCGAACGATTGGCCAACAAGGAGATCCGCGAGACCGCCTGTCTCATCATCGGCCTACAGAACAAATTGAACAACTCCAGTACAACGCAGCAGCCTTCGTGCAGGACGAGCGCCGAGTACTTGTCCAAAATACTGGCCAAGTGTTTGGTATCGGCGGCGCACGGTTTCAAATCCTGCAAGAACTTCGTAGCGATAAAAGGTACAATTTTACCACACTTTCATCATCCTCATCATCATCATACAGCAGCTTGTCTCGTCAACTGCTGGACATAAGCCTCTCTTAATCTAAACCATTTTTCTCCGTCTTGGCCATCTTGGATCTTTTCAAATCGCTCGTTCATCGAGTCCACCGGACTCTAATTTATTGCAAATGAATAATTGTATGTTACAGGTACGTCCATTAACCTCCTCTGTGATGAAAAACGCCACCTCGACTCCCTGCTGACCTCGTACAAATCGACAAAGTTACCACAACTGGCGGAATCGTTGGCGTTGGAGACGGTGAACCAGTCGTGTCGCATCGATTCCGCGACCAATGAAATGACCAAAAACGCGCGGGAAGTCGTCAACGCGGAGCTCGTCCGGTCCGAGGTCGATCACGTCTTCATGAAGGCGGCGAGGATGTTCCAAGCGAACCTCGACGCCGATCACGCCTTCTTCTTCAGCTTCTTCGCGAGCGAACGGGCGGCGCTGGAGCTGTGGTCCGACTCCGTCGGAGACCATCTGGCCAAGGAGATCAACAAGAGCGTGGCCGAATTGACGGAGCTCTATCAGAACAATTTGAACAAGTTTCTCAAACAGAATTGGGGGTAGGTCGCGTATGCTTGCATGTATTTCGTTCGTATCTAATAGGGTGTTGTGTTGCAGTTGTAGAGTAGAATCCGAACACAATTCTCGAACAACAACAAAAATGCTGCACGAGTACGCCGAGGTGATAGCCCACAAGGCCCTAATCGATGCCAGAATAGCGGTCTTAAACGGGCAATACGTCCCCGACGACTGTCGCGACTCGAGAAGCAGCCTCAATTGTTGGTTGGAAAATGAAAAGTACTGGTCTTCGCTCGAAGACCAGTCTCTTCTTCAGATAAACCAAAGTTTAGAAGCCGAATTCAATTGTATGATAGACCGGTTCAGCAAGGAGTGCTACGCGTTGATCAGCCGGCCGGAGCTCGAAGAATTGGTGGGGTTATTGAACGAGATGTCTTCGAGGATCGCTGATGTACAGAAACATTTAGACGTGCCTGTTAATGATGACGATGCCATCGTGGAAAACTGGAACGACGTTTGCCTGAAGTGCACCAACTTGAAAAACAGCTTGGAGGATATACATAAAACGTTAAACGAAAGCACAACATCTAAAAAGTAAGCTATACTGCTCCAAGAAATTAGCGCACCACTCATACATTTCTAAATACAGGGTGTCCCAGCGAAAGGTAGCCCATTTAATCAACTTGTAACTTTGTTAAACATAACATTAGTGAAACGTATAAAGCATGTTTAATTGAAAAAGAAAATGTTAATGTGTACGATTATTAAATGTGTTTCCTAACGAAAAACCATTCAAAAATCCTGATAAAATATCCTTTAAAATGGAAAATTTAAGATTTGTTGTAAATTTTATTTTAATTAAGGCGATTTGCACTATGTTGTTCAAAGTTAAATAACTTCTTTGTTTTATAAAATAACATGTAGAAATTATACATTTTTAAAAAGTAGAAGAATGTATCTTTCAGATGGCGTCAATATATACAGGGTGTTTCATTTGAAAAAAATTGGTTAATGTGAATTGAAAATAGGGGATTTTGATAACACACTGTACAGCAGATGCAAAATTTCTATGTCACTGAAACAAAACATATCAAAATAAAACATATTTGAGAAAACCGCATGTTTTTATGATTAGGCGTTTAAAAGTTACAAGCTGATTAAATGGGCTACCTTTCGCTGGGACACCCTGTATTATATTTGTAAAATTAAAATAAGTAATCAAACATTATATTTCAATAATTTTAATTAATTTACTCTCAAACAAAGCATTTTTTAACGATGTATTCCTAAGAATAGGCCGTAAGGAAGAAAATAAGGGAAAAAGTACAAAATTATGAATACGAAATTTTGAAAGAAATAAGAAGTACAGGCGTCAAATTTCGGGATTCGCGTTGCATCTTATCAGTTTAACCATAAAAATATCGAAATGCGTAAAAGGTCACTTCCAACGGGAAAAAATCAAACCACTACTGATTTTAAAGTCGATTTATCTTTTAACGATTTTAGTACTATAAAAAATTATCTGCACGGACAAGTACTTTATTTAGTTGTTAAAAGACACAATATACAAGCGGGGCATTTTCAAAAGTATTAAAATATTGTTCAGTTTGTTTAAATTGGTCATATTTTTCACAAAATATTAAGCGGTGCGTTAACTTATTGGGGCAATGTATATGATTGGGTACAAAGTAGTATTTATTTTGTATTATTGTAGGTATAATGTATTAGACGATGAAAGACCGATTTATCTAAGAAGCGAATATCTTCCTCAAGTCGAAAACCTTCATTCAGCTTACCGAAGAGCTTTGGCAACGTGCCAGTATAGACATAAGGAATTGGATGTAGAGCAATTACAACAATTGTGCGAAAGAGTATTATCCACCATGGAGCAGTGGTATCTGCGAACAGTCAACGAGCTACGCGAAGCTCATTCTAGAGAAGTAGAAATACTCAAGCAGGTATGTTAATTAGCCGAATTACAAACGTATAAGAGGCCATTTATTATTATTGCTATTTATTAGGAGAAAGAACAAGCTCTAGCTGAAGAAACCCAAGCCACTCTGGCCGCTTTGGATGCGATGCGTAAGGCTCACGTTGCCGAAGTGCAACGCGAGGTGGCCAAGTTCAAGCAGGACTTCATCAGGCAGCATCGGGATCGAGATAGGGATTTAATGGATTTCAGCGAAAAACTGTCGATGAAATCGTTGGAGATAGCGGCGCTAGAGGAACGACTCGACTCGGCGACGAGGCAGCTCGCCAACGCCCAGCAACACATATTGAAACTCGAAAGGAACCCACAGATTCCTGCCATACAGGTAATTTAATGAGTTTTTCTGTACCTTTTTTTATGTAAATTTCATTTTCTGTTTCAGAACTGACGGTGTTTATCGCGGCCGTGCCTACGGTATTAATTAAATTCAAATATACTAGTCCTAACAAGCCTCATATACCAGTATAGTTAGTACAACATTCACCGTTGTGTACAGATAATCGCACATGTTTGACTCAAGTTTTTAACCGTTGTTTTTACCCTTTCTAATTTTATTTATTTTTTTTTGTACCTCAACTTCTTTATTTCCATAGCTGTACAAAATGTTTTTTTGCATTAGTTAACAGTTTAATTGTTTATATGTGTTGGGTTTTACGGAATGTTTATATTGAAATATACGATTATTAATAATTAAAATGCGTTTGTGAATAATTCCCGTGGGGAAAGCCATTAAAGAGGATGTGGGTCGTTTGGTTAAAAATTTATTTATCACATAAAGAATATTAAATTAAATCGTGAAATTATAAGTTTTACTATAAAATAAATATATAAAATTTGATTCGTTTAAAAAAATACTGTAAATAGCTTAAATAATATCAATAGCAATAAATTGACTAGCTTAATCTGCTTATACCAGCTGCTCGGGGAGTTAAATTAAAAAAAAATTAAAAGCAATTCTGAGGTTTTAGGCGAGTGTTTTGATTCGAGAAATTGGATTCAGAAATCTCGACTATAACATTTAAAAGCTTTAAATCTTAGCATCAACAACTAGATATAATTTATGGTTTATAAAGGCTTTTCTTGATACTCTATAGAATTTATAGGTTTATATTAGAGTTGATAAAACAACCCTGCCTTTTTTCCCAAGTACGGCTGGTAAATAATAAAAATGCTAAAAATCATCTGGGAATTCGAAAATACCAAATTAATCAAAATTTTTGAACTTCAGTAAAATCACAATTTGTTAAAATTAAATCTAATTAAAAGCTCGAACGCTTATATGTTGCCAGTCTCCCTAAAACAAATTCCAAATTTAATTCTAATTAAGTAACTTTTTAACTTAAAATCCTACCTATCCTAGGATTTCTCTACTTACGTTTATTCCTATATCCCATCCTGATCCAGCTGGATTAGCTGTGCATATACCTTCCCTCCTCACAATAACTCCACCGTTAGTAGTAGCCCAAACCTGATTATGACTGACAGATACCTGCCTAAAACCCGTCGTATCAGGAGCAGAATCTGGAAAATCAATCACATTTAACCACCTCCAATTTCAACGAGTTGACCTCAAAACTCACTCAGAATCGTAGGATCAGCAACTATAGTTTGCCAATGAGTCCCTTCAGGAAAAGTCGCCGTTATTTCCTTCCTAACATGCAATCTCCCTAGTTGATCCACAGCCCACACTCCGATGCTACTGACTGATATCTGCTTAAGGGGCGCACCTGGTGGCGGTTCTATACACATCCACTTATCCCCTTCCAGTTTCTCTTCGGTGATTCCTAAACGATAATAAGCACAGCCTTTTTTCCCAACAGCCCACACATGCTTGAATGGACCGCAACTAATACTGTTCAACGGTTGGTCGGTGTTCACGTGTTCCCATACATGACCCTAAGGAAAATAGAGTAAATATTTTACACCAAAACTTTACTCCCAACCGCTTCTAAACTGAGCGTGATAAAGTATGGTTGCCTATCTATCAGGGGCTGATGGCAAACATTTTTCAACTGCACAAACTTACAGCGGGATTAGATCTGCAAACTCCAACTCTAACCATAGCCTGTCCACCAGTGGCCAGAGCCCAAAGACTAACGATAGTATCAACGCAATCACCGACAGGTTCCAAGCTCACATCCATCAGCTTCGTATGGCCCAATTCCTGCCAAGGCCCGGTGGTGGCGATGGCGCATCTCCTGTACCACCTTCGCCGCCTCACGTAGTCAGTGAACTGTTTATTCGCGTGGTAGGTGGAAGGGAAATCCACGGCGTATTGCCACCCCTCGCGGTCTACTCCTCCCGGCACGTGGAAGTCTGTCATCCAATCGGATACCCACTGCCAATGCACCGATAGCAACTTCACTTGGTCTCTTGTTCGCTTCTTTTTACCAGTGGCGTCGCTCCACATGTATCTATCAGTGGGTAAACCTGAATTATAAGTAAAGAATTAGATACGGGTGTAGGTTTGTAAATGATTCTTTTACCTGCTGATGTATAACCGGTCACCGGATTCCACCTCTGGTTCTCGTACACTCTATAATCCTGCGAATCGGTCATAGGATGAACATCGCTACTGTCCAATGTACCCAAGAACCCGCCGCCCCAGCCGCCTGTATACACCCAAGCGGTTCTATCGTAACCGATGCCCCACGTAACACCCGCCCAACAGCTCTCCACCTTCTTCAGATGCCCGCCCAATTGCCTCCAGTACAAGTCCAGCATGTCCATGATCAGCACCGGGTTCTTTATGACGAGCTTGAAGGGCTGCATTTTACCCCAATAGCTCAGCACTGACACAGACTGCGGGGGCAATCGGTGCCTGAACGTGGCGAATTGCTTGTCGTTGACGAATATATGGTAAGCATCTTCTGTGGTCTCAATGCGAAGATTGAATTCTTGACCTTTCACGAACGGATTGTCGCCTTCTTTCTCTTCCTCACCCCATTTGCCTGGAATTAAATCAATAAATAATCTCGTTTTTGAGTGTAAGTGAGTGATCGATTACCTTCGACCATAGCGTTTCTAACGACCATATTTTGCGAGAATCTCGGGTTGAGATGTAAACAGATGTTCTCCAATTCGTTGTGCGCTTTATGCCTCAATTTATAACTAATAGGAGCCTCTAAATTAATGGCTATTCGGTCAGCATCGTCGCCTATGCAACCGTTCAACGTTATAATAGTACCGGGCATGCAGCCACCGTGCAAGGCCACTTTGAACGGGGACTCCTTGCGACTGAGGTCGAACTTCTGCAGATAACAATCGTCCTCTCTGAGCTGATGGGCCTCCAGTTGCGACGGGTCCCAGATGAAGATGTCGCCCAGGTGGGTGATGGCCCAAAGGCTCTCGTCGCACGGTTTGTCTAAAAAAGAAATGTAGATAATGATAAAAATGTACAGGGTGGCCCAAAACTCCCTGTACACAGAGCTACTGTATGTTGGTGGGATCAAAATAAGTCGATTTGGCCAAAATTACCTAAATCAAAAGTTCTTCGTTTGCCTCTGAGAAAGCTTCAAAGTTGAAAGAAAATTTTCATTTTTTTTAATAACTCGAAAACGCTTTGATCGATTTTTATAAAATTTGGTATGTATCTCTTTTAATTGAGGAGCCATTGTTGAAACTAAAAATGATACCTACTGAAATCATGGACGGATAAAAACTACCCTTATCCTACCATAAAAGACATCGTATTTTTTTTTGAGGGCCGCCCATGGTCCCTCAATTTTTTTTGTATGGAGAGCTTTGTTCATTTATAGCATTTTTTGTCTCTTGCGACAAACATGTATCTCTCATGGTATTCGAATAAAAAATTTTTTTATGGTCTGAGGGTCAGTGATTTAAAATTTTCAAGAAAACTAAGTTGGCGGTTATAACTACTGCAACTTGAAAATTGTCGATTTTACAATGTTTTACAACGTTATTACAATAAAAAAATCATCAATGGGCATAGGTATCGACTGGAAATTAACAATTCAAACAGATGGTTAGACTTATTTAAAAAAAAATATCATTCTCTTTAATTGTTAATTTTCAGCCGATACCTATGCCCATTGATGATTTTTTTTATTGTAATAACCTTAAACGACAATTTTTGAGTTATGATTGTTATAACGGCCAAATAAGTTTTCTTGAAAATTTTGAATGACTAACCCTCAGACCATAAAAAAATTTTTTATTCGAATACCATGAGAGATACATGTTTGTCGCAAGAGACAAAAAATGCTATAAATGAATAAAGCTCTCCATACAAAAAAATTGGGGACCAGGGGTGGCCGTAAAAAAAATACGATGTCTTTTATGATAGGATAAGGGTAGTTTTTACCCTTCCAATGATTTCAGTAGGTATAATTTTTAGTTTCAACAATGGCTCTTCAATTAAAAGAGCTACATACCAAATTTTATAAAAATCGATAGAAGCGTTTTCGAGTTATTAAAAAAAATTAAATTTTTCTTTCAACTTTGAGGCTATCTCAGAGGCAAACGAAGAACTTTTGATATAGGTAATTTTGGTCAAATCAACTTATTTTGATCCCACCAACAAGCAGTAGCTCTGTGTACAGGGAGTTTTGGGACACCTTGAATAAAGAACACAACTTACTTAAAGTGTCGTGTATTTTCCCGCAACTCGTAGCGAACAAGGCCTGCCATTCTTCGAGCAAAGCGTCAGAACTGAACTGAATTCGAACTACTCTAGTGGAATGTCGGGGAATGTGAATGGCTAGTCGCGCATTGCCGGGTTCACTGCACAATTGAACGCAAGTAACATCGCCCAAACTAAATGAATGCTTAAAACAAACCACGTTAAATTTAAAAACGAACCATACTTATATAGCTACCATTGTAGTCGCACCATCAGGATTCAATATCGTCAGTGTTCCAGTAGTTTCGATCCATTCCAGCTGCAAGATGCAATCCTGGAACGCTGACGTATGGAAGCTAACTCTGGCTTCTCCGGTGTGAACCCATGAGGTCGTGTTAACAGCCAATTCGTAATTCGAGAAGGAGTTTTTTAACGGTAGCCTCATCTTCAAGTCTTCTAGAATTTTTAATCTCCACGGCTTGTTGAAATGAGCGCTAGCATTTTGTAAATCCAAGTCACCGAACCAATTCGGCATTTGCGATGTATCTATCGTACAAGCACCGGATTCTACCTGCAATAACGCAGTAAATTAACTGAAAAACATACGCAATTTAGTGAGTACATAATAAACAATTTTCAAGGTTTACTGCAAAGGTTAATTCCATCGTAATCATCAAGGTAGTTAACTGTTAAATTGGTCAAATAATTTTGTTGGCTGTATGAAAACTTACGCAAGACCAAGGGGCCTCGTAGTCGGCCCAGCCGAGCTCCTCGTCGTCCGCGAAAATGCAGGAATCCCTGCTGGATTCGCTCCAAACGCTTTCGTCGGTCTCCGGGTGTACTTCCATACCCACTATCGAACCTACGGAATGTACGGGGCTCCAAGCTTTCGGGTTCTTCGGCTGTATTTCATACCTAGCGTTGCTGAGATCTCCCACTGGCAGCGAAGCTGGGGCGTTAGGCACCGAATGAGCGTGGCTATCCCATTCTGTTATAGCCGATTGCTCTATCATGCTGCTCGGCCTCGATTGCTGCAACAGAAGTATCGATCAAGTCAAGCTCGCGCAGCTAGCGAGATTTCTACTAGGTAACTGTTTATGGTGCCTTACGAGATTGCAATAGCTCTTGTGGAACCTGTCCCTGCTAAGACTGGCGTTACTGCTGGCTCTGCTGACTTGTAAGGGGGCGCGTACGGCGTGCCAACGTTTGCCGGTTAAATTCTCCGGAGTGACGCCGGTTCTGTGGTAAATCAGTCTATCATCGGCGCCCACTGCGAATACTTGATCGTTCGCTGCGACAGATACGTGGCTGATTCGTCCAACCATTTCCACCCAACCGCAGCCGGTCGATAGCTCTTCGCTCAAGCTGGCGCCTTCCCCTTTCACTCCTTTCCTAAGAGAATAGCGGGAATTAACTTTATATATTCGGTAGATGAAATTAACTCACCTGAACCAAATCTGTTTGTCGTGCGTGACGGCCCAAACGGCGCAAGTGCCTACCGATAGCTGGACGATTCGTAAGTTATCGGCCGGGCTGGGTACCGATACCCAAGCATCGCCTTGCAAATTGTCCCGGCCTACTCCGGCGCGTATTAAAGCGGTGCCGTTTATTGTGGAAGCCCATACGAGCCCCGTGGGCCCCACGCTTATTTGGCACACTTCGCTTCCCTGTGGCGTTTGAACGTGAATCCAACGGGCTCCTTCCGGGGATTTCGTAGTCACACCTGATCTGTACATTACCTAAAGGTAGCTCAATTAGTACAAATATTTTTACATATGTATTTTAATACCCTGTTGTGGGATGTAACAGCCCATACTAGCATCGTACCGCTCACAGCACCGGCTACATTTTGACCTCCTATTGAAACATCAATGAAAGGCTCCTGTAAAACGAATAATAATCAATCCTCGTATAACATTAATAAACAATTTACGTACATTAGTAGCATCTTTATGTAAAGGGGCAATAGCACACAACGAATTCACAGCACAGTATCTCCTCGATCTGACCCACAGCCTTCTTCTTACGCAGCTTTTCCACTGTTTCTTGGGGTAATAAGTAGATGGAAAATCGACTGCGTACGTCCAGCCATCGTGATCTAACGGTTGGCCGTTTAAAGTTAATTCCTTTTGCCAGTCGCCTTCCCATTGCCAGGCCATCGAGGGTAAACGGATTTTGTCGATGCTGCGGTCTTCGGAACCGTCTGCGTTTGAAAAGTGGTACCGATCGGTGGGGAGCAGGCGAGACGTGAAGCCTTCTATTGGAAGCCACCTCTACAAAAATTTAGTATAGTTTATACTTTATACAGGGTGTTTCAAAAAAAGGTGACCCCCTTTCTAGGAGAGGTAGAACATGACAAAATAAGTTGAGTTTGCTCAGTAAAAATTTTTCGTAAGGGCTTCCGTTTTCAAGATACAGGGTATTGAAAAAAAATAATTTTTACACAATTTTTACAATTATGTCGAAACTACTGGCTTGAATGTAATGAAATTTTGAACAAATATGTTTTAGAAGCTATCGCATCGTATAAATTTGTTTTTATATCTGCCTCTCATAGAGGGCGCCAGTTGCACGGTTCGTACTGAGTTATTTTTACAATAACTTTTTTGAGGGCAAATTTTCAAGTCCAAATTTTATGTGAGCATCATTCAATTTTACACCAAAAAGGTATTCTTGGTAAAACTCGATACAGTGTACCGTTTTCGAAATATTTTTATTTGAAATTGATGAAACAATAACTGATGCTGGTATAATGTAAGTATTTTTAAGTAGCAATTGCCTATTTATTGAAAACAAAAAACAATTATATTATTCTAATGTAAAGTAATTAATTAAAAAAAGAATTACATGAAAAAATTAAAATAAATTTGATTAAAAACATGAAATATTAAATCAGTTGAGTAAGTGTTCAAAATGTCCTCCGTTTTCACCAATACACAATTCTATCCCTTTTTGAATCAATAACTTTAGCATTAGAATAATGAAATTGTTTGAGTTTTTTAATAAATAGGTAATTGTTACTGAAAAATACTTACATTATACCAGCATCAGTTATTGCTTCATCAATTTCAAATAAAAATATTTCGAAAACGGTACACTGTATCGAGTTTTACCAAGAATACCTTTTTGGTGTAAAATTGAATGATGTTTGAGCACACATAAAATTTGGACTTGAAAATTTACCCTCAAAAAAGTTATTGTAAAAATAACTCAGTACGAACCGTGCAACTGGCGCCCTCTATGAGAGGCAGATATAAAAACAAACTTATACGATGCGTTAGCTTCTAAAACATATTTGTTCAAAATTTCATTACATTCAAGCCAGTAGTTTCGACATAATCGTAAAAAATGTATAAAAATTATTTTTTTTCAATACCCTGTATCTTGAAAACGGAAGCCCTTACGAAAAATTTTTACTGAGCAAACTCAACTTATTTTGTCATGTTCTACCTCTCCTAGAAAGGGGATCACCTTTTTTTGAAACACCCTGTATATGGATGTAAATAAAGACTTACCTCATTTTCGTAGGCTTCTTCTACTACTTTTATTGGAACATCTAAGCCATATACGTAAACGTAAATTTGGTGGTCTCCTCCTAGAGCCCATAGAAAGTAGGGAACTGCTGATAGTTTTTTGAATTCTTGTCCTACATAGGGTAATTCGCGCCATCCGGATCCGGTTGTTGAAAGCGTATGAACTCTTCCCTCGTTATTAATGCCGAAAAGTAAAGAACTAGGCATCCTCTGTTTTTATTAAAACGTAACTAATATTAAAACATGACGAAACTTTAAAATACTATGGAATATTATGGTGGAGCAAACCAGTTATAAAAGTATACGTAATTGTTTCTACTTAGCCTTATTGTTTTTCGATAAAAACAAAAATTTACGTACTTATGACTAGTTTTAGTTTACTGACTACCAAGTTTTGACAATTTATCAAACGTCAACAAAAAAGAATACTGACTTTGACACTCATGATAGAAATCAGGTGATGTTGACAGATAGGGATGGCCTGCAATATTGCAGTTATTGAAACACTTTTCAATTAATTACGTATCTTTTTCTATTTGTTTTAGAAATAAAAAGACAAATAAATCGGAAATATTAACCCGGCGTACATCATTTCTGTGCTAATATTTGTTCCATTTCATATAATGTTCGTTCGTTTACACTACTCCGAATTCTAATGTGCAAGATGAATGCAATTTACCCATGGTAGAAAGAGAAGCACATATTTATATTTAATACAAAATTATCTAATTTGCAGAAGGAAAATAATAAAATTTATTTATTATTTAATCCTAAAAATATAGATATTGATTAATAAAGTGATAATTCAAAATATGAACCCAAAACTTTATAAGGAAGGCAAATGTAGGAGGTCGACATATTTGAATAAAATTAGGTCATAATTATTTTAAATAACTCCACGCATCTTCGGGTGTAGTTAAAATTCGAGTAAATAAAGCGATTGTTAATTTTTATAAAGTTTACCCCATTGATATATTATGAAAGTGATGGAATTTAAGGGTATATCAAGAAAAATGGATCAGTTGCATTTGAATTGTCATTAGTTTGCCGCCATAATCAGATGTTAGTAAAGTATATTTTCGTAACTAGCAGCAGTGAACGAAATCCCCGAGTTTTTGTAGGAGAAAAAGAGCAGTTCAGTTCAGCAATAAAAATCGTAAAATGGTAAAAAAATAGTGAATATTTCTAGTGCAAATCGAAGGAAAAAGTGCATATTTGTTGATCAAGCAATCTGATGTCCAGCCATTCTGTCAATGTTATTTAGTATCATAAAATCTGATAATTTTTTAGTTAGTATGTTAGTAATATTAGCATATAACAATAGTGTTTTCACAGAAGATAATGAAGTGTAATTGAAACATAATTCCTTCGAGTCGTAATGATTTCGAATGCAATTAACGTGAGTAGTGCGAGTGCTTTTAGGTTATGGTCAATAATGTCCCAATGAAGTCCCTTTATAATATATTCGATTATTTATTTAACCGAGTAACTCGCAGTAGCACGACAAGATTTTAACGACACATTTAGGTACGTGTGAATTACATGTGAGTTCGTTATCAGATGCCAAACTCAACTTTTGAAAATAGAACATTCATTACAACACAGTTTGCATTTTTGAAAATTTTATTTGATTATAGGTATCTAATACATTTTTGGTTTATCCTACATTTTGCAGCTATTCTGGCAATCGTTTCAAAAACAGGAAATCTTAAAGTTCTCCGATGTAGTATAATAATATATTTTAGTACTTTTCAACATGTAGGAAAAATCAATCAAATTCCCTGTTACATTAATTAAACGTATTGAATATTCATTTACAATTCAATTCCATATTTTGCAAATTTTGCAATTGAGATAGAAATAATCACTGCAGGTCTTTAAATGCATATTTATTGAGGATTACACGCAGATTATATAAGTAAACATAAATATGCAATATTGTACGATTAAAAAAGTTGCTAAGCATGTGAAGTACCTACATAGATATTAAAATTTTTATCAAGTCAATATAAATCTCACGTAGAATACAGCACAATAATTACCTTTTTTTTATTGAATTTGTGTAAAACACATTGTTATGTACAGTAACATTAAATATTAAAAAATAAAATAAAAAACATGACCTAAAAATATAATAAAAATAAAAGATAATTGATTAAATTATTTGATTAATAATGCCTAATTAATTGGATATTCTAAATTTTCAGAAATTTCCACAGTAATATCGATGTAGTCTGGAAATGGTGTGTAAAGAGGACGTTTTATTATGGTTCAAAGACTTGGATAGTCACGATAGGATAGATTTAATGTACGAGTTACTGAACATGTGCTTGCCATTTGAACTCCGCTTCTTCGGATCGTGCATCGAGGAATTGGGGAAGCACACGTACCAGGAACTGAGGGGCCCCACGCTGATGGCGAACGACTTGGAGAAGCTGTCCAAAGACGCGTCGTTCAGTCAAGGCGTCGTCGACGAGAGTGTGCGACATAGATTGATAATTTACCTATCGGTGCTTTCGTCTAGGAACTATAGCGTGGCCAATTGGGTTTTTAACAATTCGTTAAGGACAGACTCTATCGAAGAGTATCTAAAAGATAATGGAAAGGAGGAAATGTTAATTAGTGAATTTTTATTGTTGTACACGATGGCGTTGCATCATCCTGCATTTACGTTCGAACAAAAACAATTTTTCAGTAGGGTGCTTGTGAACATAATCGGTATTAGGGAAAATAGGGTATCTGCTAAACATAGTGCTCTAGGATATCCACCAGGATTCGGGTATCCAACACAAAAGGTAAGCAAAATATATCAGATTACAACAATTATCGAATTGCTTTTGATTCGTTATTAATATATAATATTAATATTATTTATTTGTATAGCAAATGGATGTTCCGGTGGTACCAGTAAAGACTGCTCCGACAACATGTGGCGACTCACCTGCTATATTCCATCAACCGCCCGGTTTGGGACACATGCCTCCTGTACCGCACGTTGATTTCACCATAACTCCCATAAATTGGAATAGGGGTTTCCCCTACGGTGCTCCAGAGGTACAATCTCATTATACTACTAACAACGTTCCTAAATCACAATCGATTTTAAAGGTCCCATCGTTTCCTCCACCTCAGATATCTCCGCTAGTCAGCCAGGCAGCTTCGCCGAGCCAAAGCCGAAGCACGTCGCCGCTCAGAACTAACATCGTGAGGCCCCCACCTCCACCGCCTCCCGGTGCATTGCAGGTAAAAAAATCTTCGAATTTTTGTGATATAAGGCGAATATTGTAATTTTGTTTTAATATTAACAGCCTCCTCAGCTTCAACTTTCGAACGTGCCACCGCCGCTCACTTTACCTCCTCCACCATCCGCTATAGAAATCGTCACCGGACAGATAGTTCCTACACAGCTTCCTGTGGAACCGCCGCAGGCCGCCATACCAGTGTTTAATCCCCCGCCTGATGTTAAGACGATCGAGGATGACCCGGTTAAGGTAACTCTTCATAATTTACATAGGTGGTTTGTTCGGAAATGAGTAAATTAGGCCACCTGTATACAGATTGGCAAATTTTCGTCTATAGAAAGAGACTCCCAATCAAAATGTAAATGCTTTCGATATGACATCAAGCAGACGCTGCTTCAGCGCGTCATAGTATCATATGCTCTCTTTGTTCGATACATTGCAAAATAATTAACTGTTTTCGTTAATTACTGGAGTACAGTATAGATTAAACAATTTCTCAGTTTTGCTGGGTTTAATTGGCGCATTTTCGGCGATAATTTTGCTAGATTCATTTTTGAACAAATTTTATTGAATGGATTTCGAACAACACATATAACAAACACATTACACAAGTACCAATTTAGGATTTCTCTTCCTGTTCGATGAGTTCTTTAATCCCCGTAAACATTTCCTTGATGATATCCTTTTCAGCGACGCCCAATCTTCTTCTATTGGAAATATCCATGATCCCTTCTTTGGATTCGGTGTGCTCCCCGCCGCTGCCTCTAATTTGCAAATTGAGCCGATTGGCGATCTCCTTCAGCTTGGCCTCGTCGTTGGACAGCTTGGGCAGCTTGATGTGCACCGAGGCTCTAATCCCGGTGCCGATGTTGGTGGGGCACATGCTCAAATATCCGTATCTATCGTGATGGGTGAACTCCAGTTTCTTATCCAGCTCTTTGACGGCCGTAGCCAGTCGCTCGTAGACTTTGGCCACGTCGGCCCCCTGCTCCAGCGATATGATGCGCATGTGGTCCTCCTCGTTCACCCACACGATGAACGTGCGGTTTTTGTTGAGGAACACCCCGCGGTGCTTCGGCCAGAAGCGATAGGCGTTGGCCGACTCCAGGAACCGGTCGCCGCCCTTGAACAGGATGTGATCGTCGATCAGCTGGTTGATCTCCTCCTCGCTCATCTCGGTGAGGGGCGTGTAGATGCCGCGCAGGTCGCCGGTGAGCGAGCACAGGGCGCAGCTGACTTTGGCCTCGATGTCCTTGTATTGGGCCTCGCTCATGCCGGGATTGAAGGGGTAGCATTTGATGGATCTGGCCGTTCGTACTCTGGTGGATATTACGTACTTGCCTTCGGGGTCGACGTTGTCGAGTTGGCCGGATTCGCCCCAGTCCTGTGGCGGGTGGCTGGCGGACTTGGGGAAGCCGTGGTAGTCCTCGATGACGGGGTCGAATAGGTCGCCGAAGAGGTCGTAGCTTTCGGGACAGGCGGCGTACAAGCCGCAGGAGGAGTCGGGGTTCTCGAGGCCGGTTTGGACGCAGTCCAGCAGGGTCATTTTGTAGGAGGTTTTCTTCCATTTGAGATCATCGAAGACTTCGGGCGTTAGGTATTTCTTTAGAAGGGATTTGGAGTCTGAGCATACGAAGGACTCGTATTTGCATGTTAGGGTTTGAACGACGTCCGGATGGGCTTTGCCCTTTCCGCATTTGTCCTCGCATTTGCGGCTGCATTGCATTTTAAATTTTTTGAGGGCGTTTTTGAGGGAATTTCGAAACACGGTTTGGATTTTGCTATTAATGACTTTTGCTTCAAAATTATAATGGCTGTCAGGAGAGGTCTGTCTCTAAGCATTCGGTTGTCTACACGTTTCATACACTAAGTTGATTAGGGTCCATTTAGACTAATTTTTGCTTGAAATACTCCGGTCAAATTTATCATAGAAACTTTTAATACTTGTAGATCCGGTTGTAGATGCATAATTTAACTGTGGTTTAACTGTATTCTGCGTTGAATCCAGTTTAATTACAAATTTTTAATGGAAAATTTGAACAATGCTTCTACAACCGGGCCTTAAAGTGAGATTACTCTCAGTACATTTTTTTCATTCATATATTGATTTTTGAAACTTCCTTCATATTAGTTCGGGCAACGAATGCTCAAAAGAAGGCATAGAGGGAAATGTTTTGAACACAATTTTTGACTTCGTAACTTTGTTGGGGCTAGTTAGGAGGTGAACATATCAAAAGTCCCCGCCCGTAGCCTTTGAGCCGGGGGAGGTAGAGGGGTCTGAAGATTCCATTTTTCAGTTTTTCACTTATATCTCGGAAACTATGCGTCCCAGCGACACGACCATTCTATAGAAAATGAAAGTTGATTAAATTTTCAACAAGTTTTATTCCGACAAGTTTTTCGATATCTCGTATTGTTTTCGATATATCAGCTATTGAAAGTCGGTAATATGGAAGAAACATTTTTTCATCACATTTTCTTGCTCTTTTTGAGCGGTTAGCCCTTCAAAGACGCACAAAAAAATAAATGAACATAGAAAAGGGAATAACATTACAACAGTATATAACATTGAATCAAGTCCTTGCTCTCTTGGGGTGGGAAGAAGCTTCATTCTCGTCTTCGTTTTCATCATATTGATATCATCTTTAATCAGCTTTCATTTTGTAAAGAATGGTCGTGTCGCTGGGATGCATAATTTCCGAGGTATAAGCGAAAAACCGAAAAATGGGATCTTTAGACCCCTCTATCTCATCCGGCTCAAGGGCTACGGGTGGGGACATTTGATATATTTTCCTCCTAACTGGTCCAAACAAACTTATGAAGTCAAAAATTGTGTTCCAAATATTTCTCTCTATATCTTTTCGTTGCTTGGACTAAAATACTTGTAGGCCCGGTTGTAGATGCACAATTTAACTGTGGTTCTGCGTTGAATCCAGTTAAATTAGAAATTTGTAATGGAAAATTTACAATTAAACTCTGTTCAACTTTGAACTATGCATCTACAACCGGGCCTTAAAGAGTGTTAGGATTACTCTCAGTACATTTTTTTCATTCATATATTGATTTTTGAAGCTTTAGTTCAGGCAACGAATACTCAAAAAAAGGTAAATAGGGAAATGTTTGGAATGTTTTGACTTCGTAACTTTGTTTGGACTAGTTAGGAGGTGAACATATCAAAAGTACCCGCCCTTAGCCTTTGAGCCTAGGGAGATAGAGGGGTCTGAAGATCCCATTTTTTGCTTATATCTCGGAAACTACGCGTTCTAGCGACACGACCAATCTATAGAAAATGAAAGCTGATTAAATTTGCAACAAGTTTTACCGACAAGTTTTTCGATATCTTGTATTGTTTTCGATATATCAGCTATTGAAAGTCGGTAATATGGGAAAAAACATTTTTCCATCACATTTTTTTGCTCTTTTTGAGCGGTTAGCTCTTCAACGACGCACAAAAAAATAAATGAACATAGAAAAGGGAATAACATTACAACAGTATATAACATTGAATCAAGTCCTTGCTCTCTTGGGGTGGGAAGGAACTTCATTCTCGTCTTCGTTTTCATCATATTGATATCATCTTTAATCAGCTTTCATTTTGTAAAGAATGGTCGTGTCGCTGGGATGCATAATTTCCGAGGTATAAGCGAAAAACCGAAAAATGGGATCTTTAGACCCCTCTATCTCATCCGGCTCAAGGGCTACGGGTGGGGACATTTGATATACTTTCCTCCTAACTGGTCCAAACAAACTTATGAAGTCAAAAATTGTGTTCCAAATATTTCTCTCTATATCTTTTCGTTGCTTGGACTAAAATACTTGTAGGCCCGGTTGTAGACGCACAATTTAACTGTGGTTCTGCGTTGAATCCAGTTAAATTAGAAATTTGTAATGTAAAATGTAAAATTTACAATTAAACTCTGTTCAACTTTGAACTATGTATCTACAACCGGGCCTTAAAGAGTGTTAGGATTACTCTCAGTACATTTTTTTCATTCACATATTGATTTTTGAAGCTTCCTTCATGTTTTTGTTGATTTTTGTAGCTCTTTAGTTTAGGCTTGCAAATATTTGAGTAAAAATGTCTCTAAATTGTACCTAACATTTAGTTCTATATCACGATTTCTGGTGGTATCTTTAATTTAACATAATTTAATTTTCCCATCTAATAGGAGATATTCCCAACACTAGATTCTAAAAACACAAGAAAAATTTCACCAGTTTTTAAAATATGTCATTATATATTTTTTATAATTTAATTATTAATTTTACAACTTATTGCATCAGCTAGTTGTTGTGCCAATTTCGTAACATTGAATGTTACAGCAGTTTCTAGATGTGAGCATTGCAATTTACTGTTGTTAACTGGGTGGATTTTCATCCTTCTGCGTGCAGTCTTTTCCTAAGAACGGCGCTACGAAAGCTTTCTCTGCGGCAATCATCCCTCTAACCGAGGAATAAAAACCCCTGACTATTTCATATTCAGTCAAGCCGATGGTTTGCTTGCTGGACAAATCGAACCGTCCCGATTTCACCTTCATGTAATCGCAATCGATTCCCTTTAGCGTCAAATTGTTCAATTCCGCCGCCTTCGCCAGCGCCTCTTTCACCCTACCCAGCTTGGGCAGCTTCATGTGAACGGAGCACTTTAGGCCTGTTCCCAAGCTGGCTGGATTGGTGGATAAATAACCCAGCTGCTCGTGCCTAGAGAAACTGAGCAAATCGTCGAATTGCGTCAAAGCGTCGATCATTCTTTCGTAGGCTTCGCCCAGATTGCCGCCCTTCTGCATCGACATGATGCGCAAGTGGTCCTTTTCGTTGATCCAAGCCACGAACGTGTTGCTGCCGTTGGCGAAGTAGCCGCGCCCGGTCGGGTAGAACTCGTTCATTTTGCCGAACGTTTGCACTTCGTCCATGAGTTGGGGGAGGATGTGCTGTTTTCTCAACTTCTTCATATCGTCTTCTTCGATCTCGCTTAGGTTGGTGTAAGTGCCCTCCAAATCGCCCGTCAAGCGATTCAATGCGCCCGAAATTTTCATCTCGATTTCGGGATAGGCGGCCTTCTTGAGCGCCGGGTTGAAGGGGAAGCCTTTAATGGCGCGACTCGCTCGTATCCTGGTGGACATGACGTAGGTGCCGGTGGGGTCCATGTCGCCGATCATCCTCGGCTCTTCGCCGAAGTCCCTCTCGGGGTGGACCTCCGATTTGCCGAAGCCGTATTCGAGGTTTAGGAAGTTTTGGAACATCAAATCGAAGGCGTTGTAGGCGTCCGAGTCGCAGGCGTAGATGCCCACTTGATCGTGGTACTCGAGGCCGGCTTGGATGACGTCGTAGAGGCTCTTGTTGTACTTGGTGGATCTGAATTTGATTTCGGCGAATATGTCGTAGGGTAGGATGGGTATTAGAGGCGAGTCGGGCCAGCATTTTAGGAGTTTTCTGTAGAGGATTTGGAGCTTGCGCAAGGTTTCGACGTCGATTTTTAATTTACCGCATTTCTCTTTGCACGTCTCACATCTTGATCTGCGTGACATATTTTAATGGGGTTTGATGTTAAATGTCTGTTAGACTGTTGTGACTTGAGTCGTTTGTTCAGTGGAATATTTTATTGGTTACTTCTTTTATTTATGCTGTTGTTCTGTAGAAAATGGATTAGTATTACCGAAAATTTTTGTCTCAATTTTTTGAAATTTGTGCTTTTATTGTTTCCTTAAGGGTAGTTTTTTTTTGAGTTGGGAGGTCGACGGGATAATTTTTATGGGGTAAAACCAAATAAGAAGCTATTTGAACCTCATTTTTCAGGATTTTTTTGGGTGGGAAGAATTAATTAGAATTCAATCAAATTTTGGCATAACTTTATTATTTATCTTTCGAACAATTTTTGTGAATTTTTTTGAATAGTTTCACCCAAAAATAACAAAGTTACCCCCTGATGTTTTTTGGAGGTTTAAGGGGGGAAATCTCATTAGGATGCTGTTTGAACCTGATTTTACAGGATTTTTTTTGGTGGGAAGAATTAAGGCTGTTTTATCGGTTATGACAACACAGATTGTTATGATTTTTGTTACGCGTCGGCACTTTAACCAAATTTTTTTCGCTTCATGTCAGCACTGACTTTATTTCACTCTATCCTTCATAGAGATAGGTCGCCTATTTCACTCGCACATTTCACCGATTTAATGCTATTCAATACAGACACGCACTCACATTTTTTCTTCGTAGAAATATACCTAACAATTTTATTTTATTATTTTCGTAACTTATTAAGCAATATACTGTCGGTTATTGCAATTTTTAATTTAATTACAATCTAGTAGAGTTAGTAAGAAAAAAGGAAGACAAAAAGTCTGGGGTTCTAAATAATGCGAGTACGTTTCTGTACACTAATAGTTTGCGAAACACGCTGTAGAAATAAGCGCGAAAGCGATATAGTTTCAAAAAATTCGTAAAATTTGAAATCGGTTTCCCATTTCTTATGCTTATTTTTTACTTTAACAGAAAATTTTATATAGAAAAAAGTTTACAAAAACTATGGTCTACTACAATCTGTTGGAATGATATTTTTAATATTTTATATTTCAGGTGGATTTTTATTTATATTTCCAAAAGTATGAGGTAAAGTGAAAATATCGTTCTGACAATTTCTTCGCAAGTTCGCAATTGACTTCTCACAAAAATTTCAACAAAATTTAACTATTAATAACGGAGATATTTGGGAAACCGTTTTTATATGTAACGAATATATAGGTTGTTAGCCATAATGGGGTGATATGCCAAATTTTGGCATAACTTTTTTCATATTTCGAACCATTTTTGTGATTTTTTTTTAATAGTTTCACCCAAAAATAAGAAAGTTACGCTCTAATGTTCTTTGGAGGTTTAAGGGGGGAAAATCACATTAGGATGCTGTTTGAACCTGATTTTTCATATTTTTTTGGGGTGGGAAGGGTTAATTGTAGTTCAATCAAACTTTGACATCATTTTATTTATATTTCAAACAATTTTTGTGAATTTTTTTGAATAATTTCAACCGAAAATAAAAAAGTTACGCTGTGATATCCGTTGAAGGGTTTAAGTATAGTTCTCCCATTGAGTGCATTGTAATTGTAGCCATTCCGATTTTCATCTGAATTCAAACTGTGATTCCACATTAATAACATATTTTCTAAGAATATGAACCTCAATGCAGTTGATAATAATGAATATTAAAAATTTTGAACAATTTACCTCGATTTTCAATTTTTTTCCTCTAATTATGCAAAGAAGAATACCTTTAAAATAATAATATCATCTCACAAGTTGGTTCATATAATTCGTAATTTTATAAAAAATCATACTATCAATTTTCAGAATTATCAGTTTATTACTTTTTGAGTTAAACTGCACGCAAATGTGAAAAAACTCGTATCGAGATTAACGCGTTTGAAAAATAATATGCTCGATATGCACTCACAATCAGTTTTATGCTCATAAAATCTAAACCAATGCGAATTTCGCTTTGAAATTTCCCCAACATATTCTTGAATAATCAAGCTAACGATTTATGAACCTCCTCAAATGGTTTCCTCCCTTAAGTACCAAAAATAATACTAAATAATATATTTCTATTCCAGTTGAATTCGATGGAAGAAAAACGTGATATTCTGTGGCCTCAACAATGCCTGATAAATCCCGACGCGAAGCCGAACGGCGTGCGTTTTCCGCTAATAGGAACCGCGGGCAAAATCCGGCCGTATCTAGTAGAACAAATCCAAGCAATGAATTTGGAAGGCGAGAACTCGCTGCACCATTCGAATTCGTCGAGCAATAGTAGTCTAAACGAAACGCCGCCGGGAACGCCGTCTATCCTACCGTCGGCGACGCCGCACGGCCCCGGCAGGGGGCCCGACATGAAGGGCCGCTCCAACGGCATGCCCTTCGGCCCCAGTCCGATGCCGGACACGCAGTCTCCGCCGCCTCAAAATTTCAACAATTCTGTGCCTTACAGTTTCCCCCAGCCGTTCGCCACGCTGCCGCCTAACAGGTCAATGTTCCATTATAATCAAGGCTATAGACCGAATTTTACCGCTCACTATCCCAATTTTCCGACTGAGAATTTCCCGACTTACACCTTTCCTTATTATCCCATTATGTATTCTAGCAGCCAGTACCAGCCGAGGACTCCGCCGGGATGTTATAACTGCGGGGCTCCCGGCCATTTGGGAAGTGAGTGTAGCAGTCAAAATATCGAGGAGATCACGCAGAAGAAGACTTACGTGTTGGATTATACATCTTCGTTGCAAGATTCGGAGAAATGATAGTGTATGATGGGGTTTTTTTAGTGATTTATCGAACAGTTACCGTACTGTTTTAAAAATGTAATTTAGGAAAACGTGTAATTAATTGTAAAAAGTCTTATAGTTGACCTCGTTTCGTTGGTTTGTTGGTTTTTTTTTTCGTAGATGCAAGCTAGGTCGGAAAACTGTTAAGTGTCAAGAGATTTACTGCGATTACGTAAATTATTTGAGCAATTTGTGGTATTAAATTTTCGGTGTACTTTCGATTCTTTGCATTTTTAATTCCGGTCCGTTAGAAAAGGTTTTATATTTTTATAAAAGCGGTTCTAAAATTTAAATGAAACGGTTTTGACTAATACAGGGGGTCCCAAAATTCCGTGTACATAGAGCTAATGTATGTTGGTGAGAATGTGGGATCAAAATAAGTCGATTATGCCAAAATTACTTATATCAGAAAGTTCTTCGTGTGCCTCTGAGGAAGCTTTAAAGTTGAAAGAAAATTTTCATTTTTGTTTAATAACTCAAAGACGCTTCGATCGATTTTTATAAAATTTGGTATGTAGTTATTTTGATTGAAGAGCCATTTTTCAAACCAAAAATTACACCTACTTAAATCATGGAAGGGTAAAAAAAACCACTCTTATCTTACCATAAATAACATCGTATTTTTTTGAGGCCATCCTTGGTCCCCCATTTTTTTGGATGGAGAGCTGTATTCATTTATTGCATTTTTTGGGACACCCTGTATATCTCGGTATTTTTTTCGATAAATTTTTGATTCCGCGACTTTTTTGTATGTAGATACACCATTATTAATGACTTCAAAATTTGCGAGAAACATTTGTTCTAATTATTAAATTGTTTTAGTAAATTTTAGACCCTTGTTAACTTTTTAAGGACTTTTGTACGAATTTACTGCAGACTTGTTTTAGAATTTTAATTCTAATAGTGTAATAATCTCTTTTATTTTTCAAGCATGTTTACATAATGTAGGTCAGAAGTGGATTAATTGAAAATATATTTGTATGTTAAAATGTAACACTATTCATTATTGTGTTGTGTACATAATTTTTCAGGAAGAGTCCCTTCGCCATTTCTTTTTTGACCTAGATTGCACTTCATTTTAAAGTTTTTTTTTATCAAACTTTATTTGCAGGAATCAGATCGTTCGGAATCTCGGTTTTTTTTTTCATCTTGTAATTTTACGTAGCCGTTTTTCAATTTATATGAACTAAAACCAGTACTTACCACCTATAGCAAATTTGTTGCCATAAAAAATTGTAGCTATTTTTTACTCTGCGTCAATAAGCTATAAATAAATAACCGTTTGATAAAGGCGAGTAGCTGTAATTTTTGTTTAATTTAACCCCGAACTGACGCAGCTTGACGAACAAAATCGTTTCTGGAAGAGCTTTTGAGGAAGCTTCTCGTGCTTTGTTTGAAATAGATTACCTAGTAGATGGAGTTCGTAATTGATATTAGGCGAATCGTAAATGTGACATTGTTTTTTTTTTCCTAATAGGATTTAAAAAAACGTAACGGAAATAAAAGGAACAGTTTTAGAAATAATACAAGTTTAATATAGTTTTGAGTGTTCAAATTTCGGTATAATTGGTATTTTAATTATGCAATCGCCAAATTGAGAACACAAAACGATCACGTTATAGTCTATTCATAAACGACACGGAGTAATTCGCCGTCGCGATCCTTGCAAAACCAATACAGGGTAAATATTAAAATATCGTGAACATTTCAAGTTCTGTGTTGGGCAGGTAACTTCTATATAGCTTCTGTGTAGGGTGGAATTTGGCCAATTGATTAATTTATTACTCCGCATCATTTATGAATAGACTATATATGTATTAGACGAAAAATACCGCTTATAAGTTCGTCAATAATCAACTCTAAGCAATAGTCGAATAATCATAATCGTTTAGAGACTGAGTATGTGTACTTTCTGTATTAGATAATTACACGTTTTGAAAATCGTGTCAAAAGTGTGGGTTTCTTAATAATTATTGTAGCAATTATTGCTTGAACATTTTAGGACAGTCTTCCAAATTAATTTTAATGTTGTCATGGCAAAATTATACTCGAACAATTTTAGTGGATATTTCAGTTTGTTATGATTAAAATCAGTTTTTTTGTAGGGATACAACGAAAATTAGTCACTTGGAGAAGTTTTATTCCTATTTTTTAGTTTCTACTAAATGTAATACATAAAGGCAAATTACTGTTTAAACAAATGACTTTTTTTTTGAAAATTAATAGCTTTTTTCTTAATTTAAGCAAATTGTATCAAAAAATTTCCTAGCTCACATTATAACACTCTAATCTAATCGAATGATTCCTAATTTTAAACTTTCAATGCAGTATGCCAAATTCACTAGATTTAAGTCATTAATTTATTGTTATCATTACATAATAAATTATTGCTTGTCATTATTCGTCTTTCTATATACATAAGTATATTTTTCTGTAAATCATCATTTTACTGTATATAGTGACTTGTAGTTACAATTAATAAATATTGATATATTTATAATACAATCAGTCTGACTGAAAGTTTACCCTAAATGAGATTAATAAAAACAAAAGTTTTTCTAACGATTATTTTTTTTCCTTATCCTTCTGTAAATATAATGTTCATAAAACATACAGTTCAAATTAAACACCAAACTGCGAACAAATAAAACAATTTCGAATTAACTCGTGATATTAGTTTAAATAAGTACATAAAGAAAAAATTAAGGAAAACTATCATCATCATCTTCAGCCATTTCCTTGGCCAATTCCAAATCCTGCTGCTCCCTCTCCCGTCTTTCCTCAGCCGATTCCAGTTCCTTTCCGTACGCATTCGGCGGGTATCTCATGGCTTTCACGCTCTGATTGTGCAAATCCAAACAAAATGATATCCTCTGATGAAAGGCCAATTGAGGCTCTTTAGTACAGTAGATATCAGTACTCTCTTTACTCCTCATGTACCCCCCTTGTGGGTCCAAAGTAGCTTCAATAACCCCATCTCGAATAGCCTTTGCTACGATGAATTCCGCATCCTCCGCTGAATCCAGCCCCAATTTCTTAGCTATATCCTGCGGAGATATCCTGGAATACGACAAACCAATCGACCTAATAGCTGTCTTGATAACATTATGCCGAAGCCGCAGGATCAAAGTAAACGTATGATCTACCCTAAATTGCGGCCCAAAATTCTCCAACACCTCCCCGAACCGTTGCAAGTTCCCCATTCTCACAGCCTGCGTTAACTGGAAATACGGGGCAAGCGAATGCCGCATGCTCGCCTGCCGGAATATCTGCCTCTCCGGAATATCCCCCAACAGCAACTCCACTACGACTGTTAGTTTCTGGACGGTTTGCCGGAAGCCGATCGCAGTGTTCTGGGGCGCTTTACGCATCGCTTGTATGAGATGCTTATGAGCTACACTGTACTCCAATCGGGCCGCTTTGATCCTGCCCAAGTAGTACAAGAATCTCGCCCATTCGTTGTTGCTGGCTGTCTCCGGAAAAACGCATTTGTTCACCAACTTATCGGCTTGATCATACAGCGAATAGTGTAAATAATTCCTCAATAAGCAGTTAATTAGTACGGCTTGTCCTTCGAAATCGTTTCTGAGTGTGGCTGTACGCAGGCGGGAATGCAAGAAGCCTCTGATCGAGTCCAGCTTGTCGGTGAGCTCGGCTACTCTGGAGTAGTAGAAGTAGCATTTAGCTGCGACTAGGTCCAGAGTTCGTCTGTTCTGGCTGGTGATTTTGTTCATGAGAATCTGCGAGCAGCGTTCGGCTTCTGCTAGTTTATTGGTGTCGATTAAATGGACTAAACATAGCAAGTTGATGTAGGTGTCGATTTCTGCTACAGGGGACTTGGTGGCCGGTCTGGCTTTAGTTTGAGTGTTGTCGAGCTCACCGGCGGATTCTTCGATGAAGCTGAGGAGTACGTCTCGTTCGACCACCGGGTAAATTTGGTTGATGAGACTTCTGAGGACGATGCCGTTGAGCTTTCGTCTGGTGTTCGGCATGCAGCGGAGCACTCGGAGAATGAAGCGGTTTTCCTTGTTGATTATGCCCTTTTCGATTTGCTTGGCCTGTTCACGAATCTCCGTGAAACTGTTCAAATCTTTGTCTCTCTTGTTGTCTCCGGCCTCCAGCCCTGTGGGGCTGTCGGCGTTTTTCATCTCCACGTCTGTCTCGACGACTCCCATGTTTTGTTTACTAGTGAAAACTAACGCGTAATCGAAGTAATTCAATTAATTCTTTTTCAGCTGAGTAATGTTGATTGAAATAAACGTAACAATTTTCAGTTTTATATTTGACAGAAGTCGTGACAGATGACATTGACATGACAGATCTTCTTTTTTTGGTTCAATATTTTGGCCACAGATGCAGAATTATTACTCTGTTTACATGCGGGTTTGCAAGTTTGAACCATAAATACCCCGTATACATGCGGGATCGAAGCCGGCTTGGATCCCAGATTGGATCCCAGATCGATCCTGAGGAAACACTAAACACGGATCGAGTTGACTACTCGACGAAGAAAAAAGATACCGGATCGAGTTGACTCGACGAAGAAAAAGATACCTCAAGTCAATCTTGAGCCGAGCCCTCAAGCCTTCATGTAAACGCGGTAATTGACAGGTGTCGTTTTGAAAGTGACAAATGATTTGACAGAGAGACGAATCACTTTCCTCTTTTTTATTTTTGTAGACTTTCGCTTTTTAAGTTATGCACCAATGAATTTTTTCATCGTTCTTATTCAAGTTCTTTTTTGAATAACTACAATGTTTTATTACTAATTTAATCGTATATTTTATGACGACAAGTGCAACTAGCCAAACAATTCTTTTTCCTCTCCCTGCCTTCTCTGGTATCAGTAGAACACAACCACGTTGGAAACCTTTTAAATATTCCCCTGCAATTTGCATATTGATCAGCTGCATTGCACGCATTCCGGCACAGTTTGTTTTTTCCACAATGGTTCTTGCACGAGCTGCACGGTTTCCCCTTTTTGTACGGTCTATGGACTTTTTTTCGTCGATTTCCCCTGAAAAAAATACGTTTTTTATCTTTAACAAAGCTGAAAGTTTTGAACAAGAACACTTACGTTGGACAGTAGTTACAAACATAGCTATAAAACACATTCCTCCCAAATGCATTGTATTTATCACTAAAGCATTCAGCAACGCCGCATCCTACTCTATGGGTAGTTGCCCATACCATCTGGGTGTAATGCCCAATGGCCCAAGAAGGCTGATTAGGCTTCCCATAAACAAACGAATACTTCTCCATCAGCCACGTTTGAATCACTTGAGACCTAAAACAGAACAATACAGTTCATGTTTTTTTTATCTCCAACAATTTCTTCACCATTTAACTTTGTTGGTCGATATGAATATGTTTTGCCCGCAAGCTCCATAATTGTCTATGTACCTTCCATTGTCGTCGTCGTGGGTTAGGTAATTGCATTTTGAGGCCCATCTTTGAGCTGCGCTAGCTGCTCTAACGTGCCATCTCTGAAAATCAACCAATTTCAAAAATCTGGTACAAGTCTTCTATTGATGATATTGAAAATATTAGCTTACCATACGCAGCATGTTTGATGCTGTCGGTTTCACTCTAGATCTAAGATGATTATGGTATGATACAATTTTCTTTTGTAATGCTGTTCTTCTAGGGTCGAGTAAAGCCATACTAAGGTGGTTATTAGGAGTGTAAATGTATTCTAAAAATTTAATTAACACAGTATCTATATTTTTTAGTTTATTTAAATTTATAATACTTACCATTTGCATTTTGTCCGTTGTGGCTGTAGAATTCACTAGTATTAGCGTGGATCATCCAAAGAAAAATCGATGAAAGAATGTAGCTCTTGAAGAGCATATTTGGATTGAATAAATAGCTTAAGAACATAACTTAGAAATTACACTACAAACTTACAATAAAATGCAGCACAAAGTTTTGATAGAGAGTTGTAAATTTGCCACCCGACAATTCAATCTTTTTATCAATTTGCATTCTTAAAACAACGAAATACGAGCTGCTTGAAAAGCATATCTACTTCGTAATCGTTATATTCTACAATAATATAACAACTACAGGGTAAACAAAAATTACTAAATTTTCAGTTCAATTTATCGCTTCAATATGAATGTATTATTAGGTATAAATAAAACCAGAATTTCTACAAATTCTACTCGGAGAACACATCTAAAAAATCATTCAAAAATTAACTAAATCAAATTCCCTGTCCATCCTTAAAGTAATCGTTAAACTTTCGCTTTCGTTGTCCCATTTGGCGTTGCCCAATTGGGGATCCACCGGATGGGGCAGCTGCAAATCCAGATAGTGTTTAGGAGTCACCAACACAATATTATTTTTGTGGATTTTCAAGTCCATATTGTAATGGCTGTCTCCAGGAAGTTTTACTGTTACTATCATGTCTTCGCAACTTGCGGTCGCCGGGCCTTTCAAACCGATCTCAAAAGAAATAGAAGAAACTGAAGATAATTTGAGATTTTATAAGTATTGAATAGTTACTTGTAGAAATACATCAGAAGCAGTGACTTGTTGTTTGTAGGCAATGTCCCAAACTGGAGTCTTCTTCCAATCAGATTCGCTTTTTTTACCTTGTTCTTCAAAGTACGCTTCTTCGCTCAGATACTCCTTGTATGCGCTAGTATTTTCCAGTTTGTCATAAGGATTTATTTTCTTCGGTTTCGCTTCGGCGTTATCGCCACTCGGACCAACTAAAATGTTACAATTACAAACGAATCCAAGAGTTATAAACACTTACTGATATCGGTGGAGTTATCTTCATCTGTACATTCTTGATTATCATCTTCGGAATCGGAATTGTCTTTAGGCGGGTTGAATAATTTAGTAAGTTGTTGGATATCGCTGAACCCCAATTCCATTTTGATTGGAACTTGATTGACAAAACTTCCAACCGAAACTATGGTTACTTATAGTTGGTGTAATTCTTCGTTATTTTCAGTAAATGAGCCACTTTGTTATGATTTTTGTTACGCGTCGGCACTGTTTACCAATTTTTTTTCGCTTCATGTCAGTACTGACATTATTTCACTCTCTATCATTCAAAGAGATATGTCGCCTATTTCACTCGCACATTTCACCGATTTAATGCTATTCAATATAGACAAGAAATCAGATTTTTTCTTCGTAGAAATATACCTAACAATTTTATTTTATTATTTTCGTAACTTATTATGCAATATACTGGCGGTTATTGCAATTTTTAATTTAATTACAATCTAGTAGAGTTAGTAAGAAAAAAGGAAGATAAAAAGTCGGGGGGCTCTAAATAATATGAGTACATTTCTGTATACTAATAGTTTGCGAAACAAGCTGTAGAAATAAGAGCGAAAGCGATATAGTTTCAAAAATTCGTAAAATTTGAAATCGGTTTCCCATTTCTTATGCTTATTTTTTATTTTAACAGAAAATTTTATATAGAAAAAAGTTTACAAAAAATATTGTCTACAATCTGTTGGATTTACATTTTTAATATTTTATATTTCAGATGGATTTTTATTTATATTTCCAAAAGTATGATATAAAGTGAAAATATAATTCCAACAATTTCTTCGCAAGTTCGCAATTGACTTCTCATAAAAATTTGAACAAAATTTGACTATAAATAACGGAGATATTTGGGAAACCATTTTTATATGTAACGAATATAGGGTATAGAACAGCCTTAATATTTAAATAATGAATAAACAAATTACTCTATTGTTTTAAATAACTAACGTAACAAACGATTAGTAGCGATTTTATGGAGCAGCTAACTATGCAAGATGTCATAATGTCTGGTTGTGAAATGCATTTTAACTTCTGAATAGGTTTTTCCTATTCTTCTTGATAGCGTATTTCCGATCATTCCTAACATTCTATAAGCCGGTATTTATGACATTTTGTTAACAACATGATAACAAAACAAACGTTTTCGAAATTAAGCCAACTCTATTAGACACAGCAGCTTTATAACTTAATTTCGTGAACTTAACAACTCCCAATCTAGCCGTTTTTTCTGGTTTAAATAACTGAAACGTACACCTTAATGTTTTCACGGTGCCTATCGGCATATGGAATTAATCAAGTCGCGCTGTCGAGAGAAGAATAAGAAGTAGCCAAGCGTGATGTCATGCCGTCTTGGGTCGCACTTCACAGAATCACAATTACAATACTTAAATTCAACAAAAGTCCTTAGTTTACTGACAAACGCGAACAGAAAATAACATGCAGTATTACGGGGCCTGCAATAGCATTAAAACCTTTCAGTAAATTTAAATAATGATGCTGCCCAAGAGAAAAACCCGTCGAGTTAGTGACAAAGTCGTGAGGTTCCCCAAAATATTGGAGTACGAGAACATGGAGATTGATTCTTTGGAGGAAGCATCCAGTTGCGATGAACCACAAGTAAGTTCCCACTTTTTTAGTTTGCAATAACTAGATTATTTGTGTATTTCGTTCAAGGAAGCTCGGGGGGATTACCCGGCCACATCGAACGATGAACAGCCGACGCTGAAACACCTGAACCTAAACGGTTTATGTAACAAGAAAGAAGAGTGTTATATCGAAGAAATCGTACTTCCTGGCGACTCGATACAGTCCCTGTCCGATCTGCAGGTGCTCAGTTTGCGCTCAAATGGCATCCAAAATTTTCCCAACAGCGTGCTGCAGCTCGTTAGTTTAGTGGTGTTGGACATTACCGATAATAGCTTGTTGACTTTACCGCCGGAGATCAGCCAGTTAAAATTGTGAGTACCTATTTGATGTTCCTTTAATTAAGCTTTTAGTGTTTACAATTTTATTGCACCAAATCAGTACTGATATAATTTACGCGCTAGTGCACTATAAGCGAGTTCACAGGAGATAATTGTTAGGAAGTTGGTACTTTGAGAAAACGGCCGTACTTGAATAACTTTGTCTAATGGAAAGTATTGTTCTAATATCTATTATTCTACGAATTAGTCTACCCAATTAGTCCTTGCCAGTCTTCTCTATCGTTTCAACTGAAGCGTTAAGTAAAAGTTCATTAAATCGGCTATTGGTTTAATTGTTGTTATTGTTTGCTGGTCAAGAGGAATGTAAAGCCTTCGATAGATATCATTTCGCAATTTTTATGATTTAGAAAGCGACACCAGTACTATTAATTTCTAATTATTAATTGTAAAATGACCAGTTTTCGTTCTTTTATCTTGCTATTCCCTCCAACTATTATTATTGCAAGAGGTGCACTGGACGTTTATGGAAGTTAATAATATTCATCTATGCGTAATTCATCTAAAAAAACGATAAGTAAATCACCCGTAAGTGTGCCACTGCCGGCACGAGCTCACCGTTTGAATGTTTAATTTTAATGGCATGCGTCGTCTCGGAAGATCGAGGAACCGTGGAAGAAACAACGGAAGTTCGTTCACTGCAATTTCTACGTTTTTAGGATCATGTGGAGATAATACCTACGTATTGTTTCGAGTTTCGCAAACCTACAGTGATTCATGTGATTCGGATATCCACTACATTTTATTGGACCTTTGTTATCTACTGTACTCTGATGGTATTTCAAATACACCCTTGTATATACATCCCACAATAGGTAGAAATACACCCTCGTATGCGTATTGAATTTGAATGGGAAGAGTATTAATGGATAACAGGAAGAGGCTGATTAATCTATTCAGAGTAAAATGATATGGATCAGAAGTTACGGGTATCGTTCATATATACAGGGTTATTCACGGTAGCCGTACATTAGAAATATTTGGCGAATGGCTGTGTATAAAATTATGAAATTTTTAATACAAGGGTTTTTGGATGTAAGGAATTTATTTATTTATTATTACCAGAGTACAAGGTACAGTTACACGTAAAATCGTGCTCACCATAATCCCCCAGGCC
This sequence comes from Phyllotreta cruciferae, assembly GCA_917563865.1. NCBI lineage: Eukaryota > Metazoa > Arthropoda > Insecta > Coleoptera > Chrysomelidae > Phyllotreta > Phyllotreta cruciferae. Next base: position 10,163,326 of record OU830607.1, read on the forward strand.
AATAAAAGCTTCCTTGTTTAACTCGCCCTACCACCTATTTAGATGGCCAGCGCCTCGAGAGCGCATTGTAAAGCTGGCAACATTGCTATGGCCTGGGCCAGTTGAAATCGGATGTCGTACTGTTCGTTTCGGGTCCCGTCTCCGTATATCGGGTATCCATTTGTTTATACCTTCGATATACGCAGACGGGACCCGAAACGAACAGTACGACATCCGATTTCAACTGGCCCAGGCCGTAGCAATGTTGTCAGCTTTACAATGCGTTCTCGAGGCGCTGGCCATCTAAATAGGTAGTAGGGCGAGTTAAACAAGGAAGCTTTTATTGGCCTGGGGGATTATGGTGAGCACGATTCTACATAACCTAGCAGAGGACAATAAATTTCCTGTACGCTAGCCTGGTTATATACAAAATTATAAACTAACAAAAGCAGAAACAAAAACAAAAAACAAAAACAATAACAAAAGCAAAAACTGAATTAAAAATCAAAAAATTTAAATTTAAATTTTACACTTTATATATTTTGCCCCAATACAAGTTTAAATTTTACCCAAAAAGCAAATTTTAATTTTGAAATTTCACCCCAAAACAAAACAAAGTGATGATATAACACAAAGAAAAATTAGAAGTAGAAACAAAAACAGTAACAAAAACAAAAGTAACTATAGTAACAAAAGTAACTATTATATAAATTCATCTAAAATATTTTCAAAAATGGCCGACTTCCGTTTATGCTGGAAGTTGACCGTTACTTCGCTATTTTAAATGGGACAACCTTTATATTTTTGCATTTTTGGATTCTACTCAATGAGCTAATTACAAGAAGGTATTACACTTGGTGTTTTGGTCTCATAATAAAGGTTATACAGCCACTCATAAATCACAAAATTTTGAATTTAGGTGGCTCTGAAAACCAAACAGTTGAAAATCAATAAAAACGGCTTACATGGTCCTATCCTAACTTTTCAAGTACTACCTAATGGTACAAAAATTTTTGATAAAACTTTTGAAATTTTTGATCGCCCTGTGTAAATTTTATATCATGCCATTAGATAGTACTGGAACAGTTAGGATAGGACCATGTAAGCCGTTTTTCTCGATTTTCAACTGTTTGGCTTTCAGAGCCGCCTAATTTAAAAATTTTGTGATTTTTGAGTCTCTGTAAAGCCTTTGTCGTGAGACCAAGATACCAAGTTCGATACATTTTTGTAATCAGCTCATCGAATAGAATCTAAAAATGCAAAAATATACAGATTGTCCCATTTAAAATAACGAAGTAACGGTCAACTTCCAGTATAAACGGAAGTCGGCCATTTTTGAAAATAATTTAGATGAATTCCTTACATCCAAAAACCCTTGTATTAAAAAAGTCATAATTTTATACACAGCCATTCGCCAAATATTTCTAATACACGGCTAATACCTTGAATTACCCTGTATATACCTTTAAAAAGTTTATTGTTATATTGTGTAGCAATAGATTTCAATTTATTGTTTATCTACGCCACTGCTCGTCGGCCAAACGAGCAACTGAAGCGTATCAGGTGGAATTAAACCGAGCACCAGGTTCTGATTCCACATTGAACCTCCGAGTTCTATCAAATCGAGTGGTAAATAAAGCGCGGGGAAGTGAGAAGTCGTAAAATTAAGTTTTATTAATCGTTTCGAGGAGGATATTGTGAAGAGCCCGCAGCGACCTCGGTGGTGTCCCGCATGTGCATCCGCCGAAATGGTATCTAACTTTCGTTTTTTCGCGTTTGCAGACTGCAAGAGTTAGTGTTGGACCGGAATTTGCTGAGCGTTTTGCCGGCGACCGTATGGGATTTAAGGTTTTTGAAAAGCCTAAGAGTGGCTAGCAACAGATTGGCCCTGCCTCCGGATAGAAGAGCTGAAATGAGAGCCCTCGTTCTGTCTGTAAGTAGGTGAATCATTTTCTTTTTTATATCAACATTGACTTTTATTTAATTTGCATTGAAAGAAGTGCTTTTTGTGCAATCGTGGTGACTACAGATTTTTGTAGTTTGATTTTTTTTGAATTACCATGAAACTATCAATTCCACAAATGTGCCTTAAGGGGCTATACCAGTGTGACACTTTCAAAAAATCGATTTTTGTTTTTTTTGGCTTATTCGATAGTTTATGCTTTCAAAAATATCCTGTGAAAGTGACAATGTCTTATCTTGAATAGTTTTTGAATGGCAGCGTTCTGAAAGAGCGGCCGCTCGCACTTTTAAATGGATAGTTGATAATTTAAACGCGCTTTTCTCGAAACGAAATTTTTCAAAATTGTTGACATCATAACTCAAAGAGAAATTGACCGATCGACTTCAAATTGAAACTGAGCATTCTTGAATATACACTGCTCAACAATTGATAAGGATCACAATTATTTTTTGACTATTTTTAATTTAAATTGATGATACAGCTTTTTATTTTTAGTTGTTGCTAGAAAAATAATTTTTCTATGGAATAGGAACAAACAGAAATAAAATAAATCATTTGAACCAGAAGTAATTGTTTATTGTAATAATTTAACAAAAAGTCGTGTTCTTCTAAATTAAAAAAAAATCATAAAAGAATGAAATAAAAAATTTTAATATCTTGTTGGCCCTCCTCGAGCACGAATGAGGCTTCTTACTCTATCAGGCATACCCTCTATCAGTCGATTCAAACTTATTTTTGATTTAGAAGAACACGACTTTTTGTTAAATTATTACAATAAACAATTACTTCTGGTTCAAATGATTTATTTTATTTCTGTTTGTTCCTATTCCAAAGAAAAATTATTTTTCTAGCAACAACCAAAAATAAAAAGCTGTATCATGAATTTAAATTAAAAATAGTCAAAAAATAATTGTGATCCTTATCAATTGTTGAGCACTGTATTTACTATACAATGACCTACGATCTTTTTGATTGGCTGAAAATTGTTAATTTGGCATTAAAAAAACGACAATTTTTTGACCACAAAAAAACGACACTTTTCTTCAGAACTACTCCATTTTGTTAATTTTTGATATTCATTGTATAGGAAGTACCTTCAACTTTAATATCCTTTTTGATTTTTTTTGTTTCACCTACTCATTCGGCCGGAATCATGTCAGCAGTTGGGGAACTTTTTTTTGGCACATCCGAAGAGAGCACATAACTCCGTTATTTTTCAATATTTTTGTGAAAAAAAAAATCATAAAATATAGCTGAAAATATACCTTATTATGTCCAAAAAACTTCAAAACATTCTATCTAGTACTTTCTTTTAAAAAAATTCGCGAAAATCGCCTAATTTTTCATGGGTTACACTGGTATAGCCCCTTAATTTATTTAACAAAATGGCAAATAGTTTTAAATTGCCAAAGAACTCATCATTTACTCATCCCAATTAAAAAATTTAAAGTACCTACTTGGTACTTGGTACTTGGTAGCATTCATGGTGAGATGTATGAGATTGTATGAGATTGGAGAGCGAGTTTTTTAACAATTTCATTATTTTTTAAATTACCATGAAGAGATATCAATTCCATAAATGTAGATACTAATTTAATTAATAAAATTGCCAGTAGTTTTCATCCCAATTCAAAAATTTTAAGGACTCCTTCAACATCGATTTAAACATAAGTATCTCAATGAAATATTTGTTGTGGTGTAGCAAAGCAACAATATTTATGTTTTTTAATCAAAATAACGGATATATGCAAATTTTTATCGGGTGTACCGTCACCGTTTACGGATTTAACAGTAACATAACGTTCCTTCGTAATAATGATCGTTACACCATTCGAAAACACTCAATTTGTAAATTAATAACATCGTACATTACGATAGTAATTGTTCATGCTAGCTCCTTTTGTTTTTACATTGCGTTTCGTCGTTACTTTCTCTCGAACAAACGAAAAAATATTAAGTATTTACCTACTCGTGTTACGTAAAAACATTTCGTAAATTCGATAGAAAAATTCGTAAATTTTCTATTGTTTCAATTTCAGGAACCCGAGGAAAAGAACGAAGATCCCGAAGGTATTACAACGTTAAATTTAAGATGCAATCGACTTAAAGGCCACATTATTCTCGGAAATTACGGGGTAAACTTATATTTATAATCAAGTACATAAACAATTAGCACAACTTTTATTTTTTTAGAGTTTAACCGAATTGGATGTAAGCGAGAATAACATAGAAAATTTAGATCTCAGCGCTGTAGGACAACTGCAAACGCTCCAGTGTTCCAGAAACTGCCTAACAACATTAACAATCCATGGCAAAAGACTTACCTCAGTTATCGCAGGAAATAACAGTACGTGCATTTTTAAATACAGTCGGTGCAACACAAAAATTAACGCACGTTACCATAAATTTACTACGTCACAAAGAGACAGGGTTGCCGAACTTATATAAAGTTTACAAAATCTAAGAATTCTCTAAAATAGTCATATGTCAAAATGACAAAAACAAATTGAAAATTAGCGGTTCCTGCTTCACTTTCCTAAACTACCGATGTGTTCAGGTGCTCACTGCAATTATCATCAAATTCCTTTATCATCTGAAATAGATTTAATAGGACGAGTGAAAAATTTTGTGTATATTTTTGTCGTTTATAAGTGTACATCGTGAAATATCAGAGAAAACTTTCGTAAAATATGAAATATTTAGTGCCGAAGTTGTGTCATTTATAACATGTGAAAAAGATAACTACGCAAGAAATTCTTAATTCTTCATCATTCGGCCGAATAGTTATTAGTAGTGTAGGCTAATAAACTAGAAAGAAGAAGAAAAAAATAAAAATTAAAAGTACTGATCGGATGACAACGGCAACTATGCGACTTGACAGTCTGTGCCTATCAACATAAAACAAGAAAAAATTATTTATTTTATATAAATACGTTGAATTTTTGTAATATTAATTTTTCTTAGATGATTTAATTCCTTTATTTAAACATTTTCTATCATTCCTTGTTAATATTAAATTAAATTCAGCAGGTATTAAACTTAATCTGTTTTATGTATTTATTTTTAAAAGTTGGACACAATGCTTAGCAAATGACGTCACATGAGTGACGTGCGTTCATTTTTGTGTTGCACGAACTGTACCACATTAAACCACATTTCGTGGCTAATTTTTCTCTTCCAGTGTTAAAAAGCATATCAGTAATCCACCATCCCAAAGGCCTGAAGCATTTAGACGTCTCCTACAATCAACTAGAATCTCTACCCAACTGGTTATCAGAATGCCACGAACTAAGATCTCTATTCGCCAGCAACAACACCTTATTGTACCTACCGGATTTTCTATTCAACAACGAATCCCCGTACTTACACACGCTCCAAGTGGCTTACAACCAGCTGCAAAGCCTTCCTAATACCACCACCAAGCTGCCCATGCAGGAGCTCTTCATGCAGAACAACAGCTTATCAATTTTACCGGAGGGTTTCTTCAAGTGTTTGACGAGCATGAAGGTGTTAAACCTGTCGAATAACCGCTTGTGTGATCTACCGAAGCCCGATGATATATTGCAAATTGATAAATTGTTCCTGACAGCAAACTGTTTGATCGACAACTCGTTAGAGCGGTTGGCTCCGTTTTTGAGGAACATACGAATCCTGCACGCTGCTTATAATAATTTCACGACTCTACCGGAGAACTGCACGATGTTCTGGCCCGAAATCGAGGAGCTAGTGCTATCCGGCAACAAGTTACTGAAGCTGCCGCAAACGCTGGACCACATGAAGCACCTGCTGGTGCTGCGAGTGCACTCGAATCTCCTGCAAACCATACCCAAACTCTCCTCACTAACATGTTTGAGGGTCTTAGATCTAGCACACAACCAGCTCGATCGTGTTGACCTCAACAACCTGATCCCGCCGAATCTGAAGTTCCTCGACTTGTCCTGCAACACCAACCTCCACGTGGACTCGCACCAGTTCAACACCTACAGGACCCAGAGGCCCATGAGCCTGGTGGACGTGTCGGGGAAGAACAGGACCACTTTGCCGCTGACGCCGTCTCCTTTCTGCGAGAACGACTTCACCGAGCACTGCTGGTCAGTGGGGTTCTCCGAGACTGCTGGTAACAAGCAGAAGCTGTACATTTCGCAAATTCGTTTACCAGCTTTCTGCAACACCGAAGCTTTGTTCGGGATTTTCGATGGGGAGTCTAACAATGATATACCTAGTGGTATTGAGAAAGTGGTGCCTAGGATACTCCTGGAGGAGAGGACGGTGAAGGAGACAGCTCATGATTATATGAAGTACACGATGCTCTCGGTGCAACGGGCGTTAAGGGATAAGGGTCAGAAGTTAGGGATGAATGCGATATTAATACATGTGTTGAAGTCCAAACAAACTGCTGAATATTCGTTTTGTGGTAGCATCAAGAAATATGTAATGAAAATAGCTAATATAGGCGATGTTAGGATAGTGTTGGGACGAGTTTCGGGGCCAGTGAAAGTGCTACCTAGAAAACCAAAGAAAATTAGAACGAATCTACAAGTACAAATGATCATACCCGATCCAGACGTTACAGAAATCCTGCTGGAGGAACAAGACGAGTACATGATCATAGCCAATAAAAATCTATGGGATGTTATCACACCCGAAAACGCTATAAAAGAAGTCACTTTACAGAGAAACGTGATACTAGCAGCTAAGCGCCTCCAAGACCTCGCCCAAAGCTACGGAGCCGAGGAAAACTTGAGCATAATCGTGGTGAAATTCAACGTGCTAAGCTCAGATGTGGATTTGTTGATGCGCGAGCTGAGGCAAACCATCCGCAAGAACAAGTACCAACCCGAGACGAGCCCCTGCCGGCCGGGCTGCTGCTGCGAGGCCCTCAACCAGGAGTGCCTCAACTGCCTGGAGCAGATCCCCGTCCCGCCGCCGATGATGCCCTGCGACGACCGCTCGTCGCCGAGCGGCCAGAGCGAGAACAACTGCAGCGACTGCAACTTCTCGGCGAAGATGTTCATCGCGCAGCTGAACAAGCAGAACGAGAGCCGGTCGGTGCGCAGCCTCACGCCCTCCATCTTCGAGAGCGTGGACGTGAAGACCAACCCGGAGAGAAGGAGCTATCGAGGGGTGGCCAAGGCGCTGCGCCAGCGGAAGGAGGAGGAGAGGAATAGGGAGGATTCCGACTCGGCGCTGTCCGAGGAGCAGTTTAAATGTTGGGAGTACATGCTGGAGCAGAACACGCAGCTGCTGTTCGATAAGGAGTTGAATAGCACGTTGGGGAAGCATTCGAAGAACAAGCCGGCTGCTTTGAAGTTGGCGGTGTTGTCGAGGAGTTCGCCGCAGCTGGCTGATTCAGGGCCGGGGTATCAGGGTTCGTTTCTTTCGAAGCAATTCGGTAGCACCAGGTCGTTCAATCCGCTGTTGTCCAGATCGAGCTCCAGGTTTGCGTTGGATAAGAAGCAGCTGCTTGGTGGTCCTCATGCGGCTTATTTTGGGAGTTTGCAGCGGTTGATGCCTTATAATTTGGAGTACGATTTTTCTTTGATGCACGAAAGGGGCCTGGCTGATTCGATGGACTTGGATAGGATGCAGCAGTATTGGGGTGTAACCACCACTGAATTGTAACAGAATTATTATGTGAATAAAAAGTTGTATGAAGAAGAGAAACCGTTGCTCTTATTTTTGTATTTATCGAAAGATATTATAGAAACAATAAATAAAATTAAATATTTAGTTTGACGACTAGAATATTACAACAGACACAGATCATTTTTCTTCATTGACTAGAAAGTAGGTGCTATACCTACGTACACATGATTTTTGGAAAATAACTGGTTTTGGTACTTGTCCATCAGAGTATCAAATTACCAGAGCAGATATTTTTAGAATTCAACTTTAGAATGTATCTGAGTAAGTATAAATCACAGTTATGAAAATAAATAATAAATTAGTTAAATCCAGAAAATATCTACACATTTTTAAACCACACATAACATTTATTTATGAATAAGTAGTAGGTACTAAAGAATAGTATCCAAATAATTATCGATAAGAAACAGTATAGTAAGTATTGATATAAGAAGAATAGGAACTTTTTAGTTAATGTTATGTTTGGTTCAACTCGAAATTTTGATATTCTGATTCGTATTCTTGTCTTTATAATTGGTCACAACCAATTCCATAATATTTTGTACAATACTCTTTGAAATTGACCGATTGTTGCGTTAGAACACACGCATAAAGAAGCAGACGTATAGCAAATATTAATGATATCACGGCAGTAGAAAATTTACTCAAACTTCTTCGGTTCCATGTCGATTAAAACGGATTCGAATGCAAAGAAGCAGACACATAAATTCGTATAATCTACAAGTAAAAACTCTAATTTAGTCTACTTCTTTAAACGTTGGCAATATTAGTTTGAATTTACACGAATAAAACTCTGCAAATGTTCAATATAGTCTGTAGCACTGGTAACTGGATTTTAGTAAAGAAGACGTAGAAGGGTCAGTAATGTGCGCTGGACGGTTCTCCCAGCCAAGAATCCGGGCTGGGTGGAAAATCTGGATAGCCCCTTGGACTGCTATCGTTACTGATATCGGTATCAGCACCTCCTGGAATGTTGTGGCCTATAGACATGGCTGTATGCGCTCCTTGACCTAAAATTAATTCAAAATTAAATATCTTCATCAGGTAGATTTTTTTTGGATCGTACTTAAACTGGCATAAACTGATAGTTGGTCTGGATACGAAGAGAAATGTTCGTGCCCATGCGGGGACGCATGGCCTGGTAAAAACGACGGGGAAGCAGCTCCGTGGAGGAAAGAGGGTCGTCCGATGCCGCTGTGAGGCGATGATCCCTCCTGGTCCATTCCCATATTTACAACTGTACCATAACTATCATCGCTTAGATCTTAAAGAGCAAGATTAATACGGTGGATAATACGATGGATATAAACTCACCGTGATGACTAAAACTATCTAAATCCACTTTCATCTCGTCTTTATCTAACAATTTATCGTGCCTGGGCGATGATCCGCCCTTCATAGATCTAAAGTATTGGCTCCATCTCGTCCTGCCGGCGTCTTTCTTCAATCGCTTCTCTTTCGCACGTCTAAAATAGAATATTTACATCTAAAAGATCTCTAAAAATGTCTATACACCAACCTGTTTTGGAACCAAACTTGCACCACCCTCATGTCCAACCCGGTGTCCTGGCTAAGCTGCTCCCGCACGTGCCTAGCCGGCTTCGGGCTGTTGTTGTACGCTGATTTCAGAGTCTCTAATTGTTTGGCTGTTATCGTCGTCCGCGGCCTCTTGTTCGGCTGGTCGCCGTCCAAGCATTCTGAAGCTAACAGTGGCGTTAGGCAAAGCTAGCAGTGGAAGTGTTAGTATGACAATACCTTTGCTCTTGGCCGCCTCGTAGTCGGGCTTGCAGACCAGCTTCCTGTCCTCCATGAGGTAGAACTCGTCGCCGGTGTTGAGCTGCCGGGCGCACATGATGCAGGCGAAGCATTGCAGATGGTAGACGTTGTCCTGCGCCCGCCTGACGACCTGCGTGGGCGGTATGCCCAGCTCGCAGCTCGCGCACTTCGTGCCGAATCGTCTGCACCCACAGCACGTGACACATACACACAAGCTGCATTGTTACATCTGAACTACTCTACTTTCGCTAGGTTGTCTACTGTCGTTTTTAGGGCCGGTTGTAGGTGCATGGTTCGACTGCGGTTCTGCGTTGAACCGAGTTTCATTGCAAATTTGTATTGTAAGCACGTCAGACACTATTGATCTGTGTTTCAGAGAGAAGCTTACGTGAAATGTCTTTGAAGAGAGTTCAGTGGTGGTTCAAAGGTGGTTGAAAACCTTGGGAATTATTTTTGATTCAAAAATGTATTTCATACCTCATTTTGAGCATATAACTAGCAAAGTTTTACAAATACTGGGTTTCGTCAAACGGACTACTAGTGATTTCCGCGATATAAGTGCTATAACTTTACTTTAGATCGTTTACGTTATAACTTAGTTAGATCTGGAATTCTGCTCTACTGTATGGTGTCCTTTTTACAGAGTTCATATTGAAAGAATGTCAAGGTGTTCAGCATAAATTCCTCAATTATCTTGCCTACAAATCTCATATTCCTTATTTTAGTTTTACGTATGAGGCTCTTGAAGATATCTTTCATCTTACTTCGCTTGAAACTCATCGAACCCATTTTGATTTAAAACTTATTTACAAAATCTTTAATGGTCTAATTAAATGTTACAACATTAGCAAATATTTTGATGATTTTGATGATTTTGATGATTGATTCGCATATTTATGTCCCTTCTCGTACTATGCGGAAAAATAAAATATTTTATGTACCTTCTAGTAGAAAAAAACTATTTGTTCTATTCACCTTTTAAAAGAATACCTTTGTGTTGAATACCGATAAATATTTCTCTACATTAAACGATATCAAGAATTTACCTTATGCAACATTTCTCGATTCTCTACCGAGAACTTTATTGTAATTAACTCTTTTATTTGTATTTTAGACCTACTTTCTGTTTTATTGTAATTCCATATATATATTTTTGTGTAACTGACATATGCCGTTAAATAAAGAATTATTATTATTATTAGATATTATTAAGAAGGTTTTAACATTTGACGTTATTATTCAAAATGAACGTGTTAATAGAAGAATTAACCGATGATGAAGATTTTTTACAAATTTTGAATGGTTTTTTACATCCTAGAAGACCACAAACCTTCAGAAATAGACCTAGTCTTTTTAAAATATGGTCCAATATTGAATTTAAATGCAGTTTTCGATTAGATATTAATTATCAAGAACTTCTCAAATGTGGATAGTTCTAGTCCAAATAATTCAAAATAATCGAAATATCAAAAGTGTCATCAAAATAGAATCATCACAGCCAACGTTCAATTATAAATTATAAATTTTGCCATGTGACATTACAATTCATATAAGAAAAGGAAGTTCAGTGCAATCAACGTGACCTGAACGGTGTTCAACCAAACCAATGTTGATCTTGCACTCTACAACAAAAACCAAAATGAACTCGGTTCAAAGTTGACTATATGAACGAACGTTCACCTGTGACATCTACAACCGAGCCTTAACGTTTCGATTCAATGAAATATGTTTAATCTACTGGTTGTTGTATGTATAACTACTATCCGTATAAGTAATGACCGTCTAAAATGTTGTGGGGTTTCTAACTACCTCGAACTAAGTAAGGAACTATTCAGATGAATCATTTATAAATGCATTTCATTAAAATTTGAGGGGTTTCTAGGGGTATTGCGGTTTCATCAATTACCATTCAAATTATTTGCTCTATTCCGGGAAGGATGTTACGGCTTCTTAAACGTAATTGAGCTGTTAGAAGCAATGATTTTTAGCAATATAGAAATAAATGCAACATAATTAATTTAAATTTTATGAATGAAAGACACAAAATTTAGTCGAAAATGTGTAACAAATACTCATTATTTCTCAAACGAAAGATCGTTCGCGAGATTCATGGGAGTTTCTACGTTATCCTGTTTTTTGCTCCTGCGTTGATTCAATTCGTTCTGCAATCTTTCGATTTTTTCCCTGATCCACTCGCCTCGCCATTTCTCGAGTTCGTACAAGCACTTCCAATCAGACGTTAGTTCTTCGTTCAAGTTATTGAACATAATTGTGTTACAGTTATTCAATGTATAACTAGAATTTCTAAATTTGCCCTTAGACACAAATACCTACATACATGTATAAAATGATTTGTGGTGACACAAAAACTCACTGTCATTCTCATTTATTTATGCATTTATTAACGTTCATCATGTAGTAAATAATGGAATCTAGGCGGATCTGATACTTACTTGAAAAAGTCTTCTTTGCAAAACAACTGTCCGTTTCTAGCGAAGCATTTATCAGTCAGTTGTATTCTACAGTCGCTGCATTGGAGACATTTCGCGTGCCAAGTTCTATCCGCTACTTTTAAGATGAACCTATCCAGAATCAGTTCGTGGCAACCGCCACATTTCGGTATTGTAGCTGAAATAAAATAAAAAATTGTCACACCATCTCCATTTAATTCTGGACCAAAGTTATTCACTACTTCTCGTATTTAGAATCAATAAATCTAGGGTAGGCATGAAGTAAAATAGTGGAGTAGAATGGAGTTGGGTGTAGTAGAGTGGAAAGGAGTGAAGCAGAAAGGAGTAGAACAGAATGGAGAGGAGTGGAGTAGGGTGGAGTCGAGTGGAATAGAGTATTAGAAAGGAGTACAGCAGAAAGGAGAGGAGTGGAGTACAGTGGAGTAGAAAGGAGTACAAAAGAGTAGAGCAGAAGAGTGGAGTAGGTTGGAATGCACTAGAGTAAAAAGGAGTAGAGCAGAATGGAAAGGATTGGAGACTGTAGAAGAGTGGATTATTGTGGAGAATAGTGGAGTAGATTGGAATGGAGTAGAGCAGAATGGAGAGGAGTGGACACTGGAGGACACTGAGAGAAGAGTGGAGTGGAATGAAAAGGAGTAGAGACTGGAAAAGACTGGAGTAGATTGAAATGAAGCAGAGTAGAAAGGAGTAGAGTGGAGAAGAGTGCATGAGAAAAGTGGAGAAGAGTGGAGAAGAGTGGAGCACAGTGGGGAAGAGTGAAGTAGGGTGGAATAGAGTACTACTACTATAAGATTAATTAAACCCAAATTTCGTGGTTTTGAAATTGACAAGAAAATAAACTGTATAGTTAATTTATTTAGTGACAAAAATTCTTACACCCTAGAATAAGTTTCAAGATTCTTCGATACAAAATGTGGGTAATACATTGTTTATTTCACAAAAAAAAATCTCATCTGCTTCAAAGTGTAAATAATTGCCATTAAAAATGACCATTGATGAAGATATACCTATGAATGAATTTATCAATGAAGATTTAAACGAATGACTATGTTTCTATCTTATCAGGAAAGTATAGAGATCAACATTTAATCTCTCTCAACCAATTCCTCTCATTTTGTCTTACACCAGAATTTATAAATACTAATCAACCAACTCCCTTAAAAACTAAAATAACCACGTGCTCCATTCAAAATACTGGCAAAAAAGAAAAACTTACATAATATCATATCAGGAATATCATCGAGGGATATCGGCGGCACCCTAAACATTTCGATATCGAAACCAGCGTTATCCTCCCTGTTACCGCTAATCATATTTGGTGGTATAAACGAATTAACACACGAATCAACAGAGAACTTCCCGGATCCGACGGACGTCGCTCCGTCCGCACGACTGATGATATATTCCGGGAATGCGCCGCCGCACACCCCGTACTTTTATTATCGACCCTTCGTACGCCTACCGCGTTGACGCTCACTAGATTGAACTCTATTAAAGAGACTATCCCTTGTTTTCCGGAGCGTATCGCGCGATTGGCGGACCGGCCGGGACGCCCCTCCTAAATTCGTACGCCCTTAAATAGGGCGACTTTTCCTAACTCGATGATCCCGCTCGGATTGAATTCGGCTGTTCATTCGTTATGCGGCGGCGATTTCGGACGGTGCTGATTTTTATTGCCGACGCAGGTCTTGTATTTTCTGTGAAATTTATAGCCCGGCTGGGTCTTTGTTTTCGGTTTGTTGTTTTGTTATATGAGCTGCTGCAGGGTGGGCTATGAAGTGGTACATAAAATGCAGCCCCGGAAATTGTTATTTAGTATTAAAGGTTTTTGAGCAAACTATTTGGAGGATCTGAAATTGTCTCTTATTGCTATAAACAATTAAGAATTATATAGAACGATTAGAACGATTAGAAGATACACGATTTTCGAAGGATTTCGTCACTTTTAGATAGGTATAGTTTGTGCAAAATAAAGGTAGATGCACGTCACTAATGTCGTCATATTTGACAAGCATTGTGACCAACTTTTAAAATAAATACATAAGATTTGGTTTAATATCTACAGAGTTAATTTAATATTAACAGGGAATAATAGAAAATGTTAAAACGAATCACTCATCATTCATCATTAAATCATAAAAATTCAACGTTTGTATATAAAATAATTATTTTTTCTGATTATAGGTTGGTAGCAGGCACTGACTGTCAAGTAGCATATAGTTGCCGTTATCAAACTATCAATAAATAGCCTACTTTTTGTTTTCAATTTGTTATTCTCATTTTGCTTTTTCGGTTGTTGCTTTATTCATTCTTTCTTGTTAATATTTAGAGTTATTTAAGTTTATTTAACAAAACTGTTCTATAAGCAGTTATAAATGAACGATTATGCGAGAAATTATTATTTTTAAACGTTCTTCATCTCTAGAAATAATCCTTCTTGACAATTTTAGAAAATTCTTAGATTTTGTGAACTTTATAAAAGTGTGGCAACACTGTTAATTTGTGACCTAGTAAATTTTTGGTGACGTGCATATAACTTTGTTTTGCACAAAGTATACATTATTTTTCTTAATACAGGGTGTCCCAGCGAAAGGTAGCCCATTAAATCAGCTTGTAACTTTCAAACGCCTAATCATAAAAACATGCGGTTTTCGCAGATATGTTTTATTTTGCTATAAGTTTTGTTTCAGTGACGTAGAAATTTTGTATCAGCTGTACAAGGTGTATTATCAAAATCCCCTATTATCAATTCACATTAACCAAATTTTTTCAAATAAAACACTCTGTATATATTGATGCTATCTGAAAGATACACCCTTTCTACTTTTTAAAAATATATAATTTCCAAATGTTATTTTACAGAACAAAGAAGTTATTTAACTTTGAACAACATAATGCAAATCGCCTTAATTAAAATAAAATTTACAACAAATCTTAAATTTTCCATTTTAAAGGATGCTTTATAAGGCGTTTTGAATGGTTTTTCGTTAGGAAACACATTTATAATCGTACACATTAACATTTTCTTTTTCAATTAAACATGTTTTATACGTTTCACTAATGTTATGTTTCACAAAGTTACAAGTTGATTAAATGGGCTATACCTTTCGCTGGGACACCCTATATAGCGACATAAATGCCTAATATACATATAGTTAATAGAGATAGATATAGGTACAATATTTCAAAGAATATTAAAGATTTTAGTTTTTAATGAAAAGTAGGAGAAAAATCAATCAGAAATAGAAGGCAGATGTGGAGAAAAATCTTTTTTTTTTCCTCTTAATATGGGCGATAAATTCGCTCGTGCAACCTTGACAAGCGACAAAGAGATTTAAACGATCTCCGGTTAATCTACATCAATCCATTGTGAATTAAATAAAATGCATGACTGAACAGTTGAACTATTTAGTTATATAATTTATTCACGATCAAGGCTAGTCATTTTTTTATTTTTTTAAACAATTACTGCACATTGTGGTCTTTCAACATGTACCTATATATTCACGATTAGACTATTTATTTGCATCCAATTGTAATATATACTTAGAAACGCAATACGAAAGCTCTAAATTATGCAATTAACTTCGATATTATTTTTTAAAGCACACAAACACGAGATTTTTACGAGCCGCTAAACTCCACACCATTTTAATTAAATTCTCCCGAAATCCATAAACGTTCTTCATACACCGAACCACTCTTCTAATTATGGTAAGTAGAGGAGTTGATCCGGCCACTTTCGAAATAAACGGGGTTAAAAGCGTCTATACCACCACATCCATGAATAAATAACATTCACTTGCACTTCGCGTGGTCCAAAACCCAACTATCTTATCCTCCTGGACACAATCCCTACACTCATTAACCACCTATATTGATTGGAGTTACAAGTATTAGACAAAGTAAAGAGAATTAATTATGGATAGGTAAGCGAGTAGAGAAGATGAAGCTAAAGAATTCTGTGGATAATGGAGTTTTATTGGCGGCCGGCAAGTGTTGCAATTGAATCCAATGTGTGGCTGGTGCAGGGGAACGCGAAAGGGGACACATCGACTAAATGGACCGGATTACGGCGTGTGCCACCCCTTGAAAATAGTCTGCAAAGCCGAATTCCACTTGCAAGCTATTGACTAATGGATCGGATTAGAAATGTATGGGATCTACATGTACTGGAACACAGTGGTGTTCACTGAAAAATGTTGTTTTTATAGCTTTGATATTCGTTTGTTGCCAGTTCATTCTTTTACTGTAATTGGCCATTTTTCATCTAGCTGTTTTTGAACCAAAAGCTCAATAAATTAAACTTTTTCTGACTATTGTTCTTCTCGAAGAAATTATTTCAAAAGCTCCTCCAATAATGCATACATATAATATTTATTGGATTACTTCTATTTTCTATTTAATCAAATCTCTTCTCCCTATTAAAGAAATTAATTTAAAGATAATTTCAATTAACTACGCCTCTGATGAATGGGGTGTTAGATAAACAAGTGCACTCAATTCAATTAGTTCGAAGGATTAACACCGATATCATCGAATATAACACTTCTTTTGAGGTACGTATTTTGGCAAGTTTTGATTGAATTGAATAATTATGAATACCGAAAACTCATACGCATAAGGAAATGTTGTGTTTTTTGTATTATTACATGAACTATTAAAATGTACAGGAAGAAATTTAAATAAAATCTGCGGCCAACCTTGCGGTGAATATTTGTTTTTAGGCTATAAAAGTCACTCATTCGGAGCCTAAATATTTGTAACGCTCGAGTAGTTCGGAATTTCTAGTTTTTCTTGTCAAAAAAACGCATTACAAACTTCCTATATATTATCTAAATTTATGGAGATTGTTGATTCATGAATTATTGCACGTATTTAGCAACATTTCATTATGCATATAATATTTTTTTATGAAAAAATTTCCAAGAATAAGGCAACAGTACTAACCTTCGGATCTTAAGAACTTGTTAATGCGGCTAATTAAAATTCTTTTTACGACTGATCGACGTACAATTAATAACTTCTAATTAGATTTTTTGCAGCAATAAAACTCGCTCACCATTGCGTACGGTTTAAATCATGCATTCGCAGATTAACTAAGGTGGGTAAGTAAGTGCATTATACATGCAGTTGGAATAAAAATTATTCAAACTCTTTATTGTACGCCTAAATGATAGGGCAATAGTCATAAATAGCCGTTTAAGCCGTCCAAAAATAATCCAGGGCAGTACTCATATAATAGAGTATATTCGGAATATTATTTATAATGGAGAAGACCACGACTTTTTTTTTAATTTTTTTTTCAAAACCGTGTGTTCTAAGAAGTGTCGTAATGAAATTTTTATTTTTTTCTGTGTCCAAATAAGGCTGCAATTAATTTTTAAAGTTTGAAAAACGTCACACAATCGTCATACACTCTGCTCCAATCAAAGTGAGAGTTGCAAAGAGAAGTCACAATTAGCAAGTTTGCCACGTTTCCTATTACTCTTCTTTAGTCCGCAAAATGTGCGTTTTTTGTATATTTATTGCAATAAACATTTTCTGATTTATCCATTTCTTCCATTTCCTAATGGATAATTCGATATATTGATATAGAAATAACATCTTCATCTGTATAAATTGTAACCGATTTTCGTGTTAAAAACAGAAATAATGGTCCTGAAAAATTTATTTGGCAACAATCTTGTCAACGTCAATATTATCAATAAAGTGTTTTGTGCCGAACTGCAATTCGTGTAATTTGTTTTGTGCATTTTTCAGAAAAATCTGACAAATGACAGTTTGATTTTTGTTCGTTTGTGTATTCTTTGTTACTGCGTTGGAAAATTCATACTATTTATTATACAACAAGACGTGAGTGGTTTATGATTGGTTGATAAGGTATGAGTCAAAACCCGAAATTTTTAAATTTCAAAGGGCTATATCTTTTTAATTATAACACATTTTGAGCAACTGAAAACGGTTTTGAGCTCTAATAAATAATTTCTAATCGTATCTTTTGCCGAAATCCGCGAATCTCACATCGTGGTCTTCTCCAATACTAAAAGTGATAGAGAGTCTTAAGAAAGTGGTAGTAAAATTATGTTTTAGTAAATGAATAATAGTGTGTAAATTTTATGGATTTATGGGGAGATTATCCGCAATTTGCACCGAGCCGATCCTGCGAATAGTCCAAATGGCTCCGAAATTAGTGGCTGCAGTCAACATCTATCGCATAGGGCGTTAATGCTCAAATGGAATAGAAAAATGCACCATCTGTTGACGATCTTTAGCCGAAATGTGCACCATATTTTTTGCATGTTAACTCAATTAACCCGAGCCGTTTTTTACACCGAAGCTTTTTAACGCCGCAAATTTATTGGCGCATGAAATCAATCACACGATAATAAATTTACACAGCCATCGATTCGCTCGCTGTTGTATAATGCAAAGGGTAGCTTCGAATTGTATATAGTTAGGAGGCGTTTTACCAATCTTCCTCCAAAATGGTACGCTGTAATTTAAAAGCGTTTAGGAAAATTGCAAAAACAGGCGTGCCAATTGCATCCTAACAAACAAAAACTTAATGCGAAAACCGTATTCAGATAAGTCACCGCCATCCATCAACCCCTCATAATCCGCGACATGTTACAATCACACCCATTTACGGCATGATGTCGGCCACGCGCAGCTCTATAAATTGCATGGAATTGTCTACTTATAACATGTACAATTGTATATCCTTCGGATTATCCTTTGCTAAACGTGTTCAGCTTTTAGCAGAAGGATATTAAGCAGTACGCCGAAGGTATTAAGAAGAACTTGGCTAGTTTAGAAGCTAATTAGAATGTATTGAAAGACTGCTGATTAGGAACAGATGGTCCATAAGGGGTTGAATATTACCGAAGATAAATAGCCCTCGAACAACGAATGGAAAATAACGCGACAGGTGTGGCCGCACGCGACCCAAGCAACAACCAAATCAGCCCTAGGTATATGGATGGATAAAGGAAAAACGAATGGAAAACGCGCCGTTCCCGAGGGAGCCCCGCTCTACCACATACTCCACACATTTCTAATATTGATCACAATAGCATATCGAACGAACATCGTCGACGCAATTTTAATAATTTCCATCACCGTTCCTGATTGAGTCCGATTCTATAACTAGAGAAAGAAACCAGCGCCGCGTTGAAGACCCGAAGGATCCGGCGAGCGACTTTAATATTTCTCTTTTGAAAGAGTCGAAACTCCGGGAACTTTTGGTTCAGATTAACCGGGAGCGCGTTAATAATTCAACGCTCCGGCGGCGAATTCTCCCGTCCAAAGGCCGTGGGACGCTGAAAAATTCAGGAAGGTCGGAGGAAGAGATTCGCCAAAAGAAAACCTTTTCCAACTAACCCCGGAGTATTATTTTAATTTTCTGTGAAAGTTTCAGCAGTCATAATTTCAGCAAGGAATTATGTGGGTATATACTACATAGATTAATGAAGTGGTTGCAGTAGAGGAGCAGAGTAGAGGAGCAGAGTAGAGGAGCAGAGTAGAGGAGCAGAGTAGGGGAGCAGAGTAGAGGAGCAGAGTAGAGGAGCAGAATAGAGAAGCAGAATAGAGAAGCAGAGTAGAGAAGCAGAGTAGAGGAGAGTAGAGGAGAGTAGAGGAGAGTAGAGAGTAGGGACTAGAAGTCCCATATCTATAGAAGTCAAAAAAAAAATAAGGCAATCAAGTAAAATGTTCATTAATTGTGTTAAGCTTCAATTTTATTATTTATTTACGGCACGCTCGACGGAACATGTACTCAATTTTGTAAATTGGTATTACTGGTGGGTCCGTGACGCAAGAAGTGTTAGACAGATTTCCCGTTGAAAGGCTCAAAGCCAAATTCGACGTGACAATACGTACTTAGAGCCCCACGAATCCACCCCCGAAAAAGTATTCGCACTACGAATGTAGATCAAAGGGATGATTAAGCTAATGGATTAACCGTTTGTTGTTTTCAATAACATCAAATACTTGTGTCGTATTTGTTGTTTCGTGAGCAAAACAAGCATTTATCACTGTCGCTTTATTTCATTCAATATTCTAAATGCGAGGAAGAGTAGTTATAGAGCGAATAAAAAACTGAAATAATACAGTAATTAATTGTAAAATAGGGCCGAAAAATGAAATTGAAAGCCGCCTGTGCGTTGGTAATACGCAAGAAAGAAGAATCGCTGGGGGTTGAATACGGCCAGACAAGTGAATAGAACATAGCGAAAACCCGATGAAATACGGGGGTCGAGAACAGAACGGGCATTACGGGGCTTCAATCAGACGAGTCGGGTCGAATCGGGGAAGAGGGCATTGTTGTGAAAAGTCAGCGGGTTTTGTTTGATTAGAAAAGCAGAGATCGTTTTGTCCCTAATCATCGTCATGAATACGGTGAATGGGCGCAGATTAAGAGCCGGGAGAAGGTATTACTTGCTCGCCTAACAGATTGTACCAAAAGGATGAATCGGATGGATTACGCAGATGATCAGAATATATTTATACCCTAAAATATTGTTCATAGCATCTATTTATTAACTTTCCCTGCATAAGGATTTGCTGTATATAGGGTGTCGCAAGAAGGTTGGGACATGGCTTAACCACAGTCTTAAAAATAAGACGATTTAACAGAACTTACCTGCTATATCCAAAATTGCTTAGTAAAGAAGTGTTAGTTTTGAAGTTAAGAATAAAAAAGAGATTTTTTTGATATTGTGCCAGAATGGCTTAACTTTTTTTTTGGGGAAAATTTGTACAGAATATCTCTGTTTATGTGTAGGGGAGAGTGGGGCTAGTTGTTACAAAATTAACACTTGATTTTTTTTATTTTAAAATTATTAACTGAATCGGTGCCAAATTTTGAGATAATACGGCCCAATGTTTCTGCTCTACATTCCTGAATTTAGATCCAACAATTTATGTAGAAAACACATTTAAAATAAATATTTATGAGGGCGTGTAAAATGTAACAACTTGCCCTACCCAGGGGAAAGTTGTTACAATGAATATTATGGGAATTCAATGAGTTTTAAATACTTTTATTCAAACCAAAAAATGCAAATGTAAATCAATGATCTTAAACATGTTAATCGCCATCAGAAAGGCAATGAATACAAACGTAGAAATTGTCATCTTCTCTACAAGAGACTTGTGCCCATGTCTTGCAACGTAGATAACGAAGTCATTCGTTAAATTTGGATTCTGAGTAGAGTTTCAAGCATATGCCTAAGACAGTGAGTCCTCTTCTTCGGATTCCTCAGATGAGGAGTTTTGCCTGAAGTTTTTTTTAAACTTGCTTTTAATCTTTCATGGAAGGCGGAGGGCGGAGGGGTTGAATTTCTTTTTTCCTATATGTGCTCAGAAGCCTCCAGGTTCAGTTGAAGGTTCAATTGCAAGGGTTTCTCATGGAATTTACTTCTTACAATTAGTGGGGTTATTTGTTACTGTAACAATGTGCCCATTAAATTTTGTAACAACCAGCCCCAACATTCATTTTGAGGTTCTGTATTGGTTTTTGCTAGTTCGCTTCTTTTCTGGGAGGAAAACTATTAGCGCAAATGAAAGAGTGATATGTAAGCATTAGAACAACACGTTTTTGAAAATCAAATTATCTACCGGTTAGTAAAAACCTTGATCGAAACATCAACACTTCACACAATAATTAGGTATGAGATTAAAAAACGATTTCGGAGGTTTACAACTATCGAATTCAACTTTCGTTCATTATAGTTGGGGCTTCATGGCAAGTATTAATAGCCAGAATTACGGATTTTTAGGCACATTTTTTTAATTGTCCATCCCTGTCTGATTTAACGGGGGTGGCCAACCCCCTTAAAGCCCTAATTATATTTAATTAAAGCATTAATACGATTTTTGAAATGCACATTTTCGGTTAAATCGTCTTATTTTTGTCTCAGGAATCTGTGGTTAATCCATGTACCAACCTTTTTGCGACACCCTGTATACCCTAAAACATTGCTCTAATCTACTACATATTAACTTTCTCTGCATAACAATTTATATAAATATTTTTTGTAGATTCATCTATTCAAACTTAGGTAATTTATTGTAAGTGATAAATTGCAGATAAATGGTGCATTAGAATGGCGCAAATGTTTTGTATTTGTGTAATTTATCTTCCGCGAAGAATATAGTAGAATCCCCGATACCGAAATAACCTGCTAGTGCAATGTAGTCATATCACAATATCTCTAATGGACTGTAAGGGGATGGTTAAAACTTTTTATTGCAGCACGCTACGTTGGGTTTAATGGCCCGTCTAGTGGTTATAACTTATATTGGGCTAACATATAACATACTATACATATGAAGGAAATAAAACTGTATACTATTTACTTTATATGTAGTTAAGTATATGATTGGTTCCAAATTTAGTGTGGAATTTGTGGAAGATGCTTAGTGATAAAGCAGAGGGCCCCGGAATAATACACGCACGACATGAACGAAATAACAAAACTTTGTTGAATGGAAAACCACCAACACACGTGGCACTTGGTGGATTTCCACGCACGCGACCGACATGTGGTGAATTAAACGGCGAACAAAATATCTTGCGCCCGCCCAGCGAATTTTTAGCTCTATATCATACAGATTGTATTTCCGAACTGACGTGTTCCGGTTTATTTTTGGGGCTTTTCGCCCGTCGTCCGGGGGCTGTTTTTCGACGTACGCAATTCGATAATTGCATGGAAATGAGTTATAATTAAAGATAAATATGATATAAGATGAGTAGGTACATGTACTCATTTTTTATGTACTCATTTAGAGCTAAGGTAGATGTATACTGCTCCAAGAAATTAACGCACCACTCATAAATTTCTAAATATTATATTTGTAAAATTAAAATAAGTAATCAAACATTATATTTCAATAATTTTAATAAATTTACTCTCAAACAAAGCATTTTTCAACAATGTATTCCTAGGAATAGGCCGTAAGGAAAAAAAAGGGAAAAAGTAAAGAATTATGAATACGAAATTTTGAAAGAAATGGAGAAGACCACGACTTTTTTTTAATTTTTTTTTCAAAACCTGTTCTAAGAAGTCTCGTAATGAAATTTTTATTTTTTTCTGTGGCCAAATAAGGCTGCAATTAATTTTTAAAGTTTGAAAAACATCACACAATCGTCATACACTCTGCTCCAATCAAAGCGAGAGTTGCAAAGAGAAGTCACATTTAGCAAGTTTGCCACGTTTCCTATTACTCTTCTTTACTCCGCAAAATTTGCGTTTTTTGTATATTTATTGCAATAAACATTTTCTTCCATAACCTAATGGATAATTCGATATATTAGATTCGATATATAGAAATAACATCTTCATCTATATAAATTGTAACCGATTTTCGTGTTAAAAACACAAATAATGATCCTGAAAAATTTATTTGGCATCATTCTTGTCAACTTCAATATTATCAGTAAAGTGTTTTGTGCCGAACTACAATTCGTGTAATTTGTTTTGTGCATTTTTCAGAAAAATCTGACAAATGACAGTTTGATTTTTGTTCGTTTGTGCATTCTTTGTTACTGCGTTCGAAAATTCATACTATTTACTATACAACAAGACGCGAGTCGTTTATGATTGGTTGATAAGGTATGAGTCAAAACCCGAAATTTTTAAATTTCGAAGGGCTATATCTTTTTAATTATAACACATTTTGAGCAACTGAAAACGGTTTTGAGCTCTAATAAATAATTTCTAATCGTATCTTTTGCCGAAATCCGCGAATCTCACATCGTGGTCTTCTCCATTAGAAGTACAGGCGTCAAATTTCGGGATTCGCATTGCATCTTATCAGTTTAAACATAAAAATATCGAAATGCGTAAAAGGTCACTTCCAACGGGAAAAAATCAAACCACTACTGATTTTAAAGTCGATTTATCTTTCAACGATTTTAGTACTATAAAAAAATATCTGCACGGACAAGTACTTATATAGACAGCATAGACACAATATATAAGCAGGGTATTTCCAAAAGTATTAAAATATTGTTCAGTTTGTTTAAAGTGGTCATATTTTTCACAAAATATTAAGTGGTGCGTTAATTTATTGGAGCAGTGTATATTCCTTAGAATTCCTTCAAGATGTTGTAGCATATACTACCGATCTTATCGCCCTCGCTTTCCAGCAACTCGACTCCATTTACGTTTGGAGTATTCGAGCATTTACCTAACTCATTCAGCTCTAACACAGCTCGCTGTAAAAGGAAAAATAAGCGAAAAAGAGCGAACATAAAAAAACGCGTCTTCGACAGTCGACTCGATCCCTTTTATTCCACGATATATACGTGTATATAGGAGTATATATAGAAGTCGGGAGAGCGCTGGGCGAAAAAGGCAGAGCGGGAGGCAGGCAAATGAGGCGGTCGATGATGCGTGTGCCGCGCGAGCGGTCGCCCGTGCCACTCTAGTTGATTAGATCGGGGCGACGGGGGCGGCATCGGCAACGAAAACGGCCCGGCTACGACGGTTCGCCGCACCCGAAACGCAGCTGCACCGCCGCCGTCGCCGTCGCCGTCGCCGTCGGTTTTCCTAATGCACTTCGACGCGGCGATTTGTTTAATCCTGATGGGGTTACCGCTCTACCCGGAGTTTGTATCGACTACCATCATTCTCTATAAATTTCATTTCATTTTTAACAATAATATTAAGTCGACATTTGTACCTACGTATTGCTGTGCCTGATTTTCCATGAATTTTGCATCTATTCCATGAAAATCGTATACTAATAACTTTATCTATACTGTATACTATATAGAAATTAAACGGATTGATTTGAAAATAAATTATAGCCTTCACAACATTGAAAATATCGTGAAAATGTACAAAATAAATATTTTTCGTTAATTTCAATCATACTATTTAATTTACAGCGTGGTATACCAATCGCAAAAGTAACATTTTCTCTGCTATTTAAATGGAACACCTTATACAGGGTGTTTCTGAAATAAGTGGTCAAACTTCGTGAGCATGTAGAGAACCTCAAAATTTGACAAAAACTTAAATGTCATTTTTTCGAAATGTCCTTGGTTGTCAGTACACAGGGTGTTAAAGATGGATTCTTAAGAGTTAATTTTATTAATAATTTCATTAATAGTGAAGGTATAATGATGAAATTTGGTATACATACTAAGTAAATGAAATGTCTTATGGCAACATATAATTGGGTCGAAAAAGTTGTCCAGGAATGGGTCAAAATGGGAGGGTCGTTGGATAATTCTAACCTAATTTTTTTATTTTAACCTTTTTAATTGATTTCTTTAAAGAATATGAAACATTGAAGTTTTCTACATAAAAAAGGTATATACTTGTTAAATTTCCGCAAAGTGACCCGTTGTCTCAAAACATAACTTTTAAAAATTCTGGTACACGTTAAAATAAAATTATTGTCATCTTTAATAATTAAGTAGGAAGGCATACTTTCCAAAACTTGACAGTCCGTGACAATGACGTTTCTGAGAAACACATAAAACCGTTAAGAAAGCATATTGTCACTAACCGTCAAATTTTTGAAAGAATATGTCTTCCTAACTTGATGACAATAATTTAATAATTTTAACGTGTACCAGAATTTTATAAGTCATTTTTCGTGAAAACGGTTCACTTTACAGAAATTCAACAAGTATACCTTTCTTATGTAGAAAACTTCATTTTTTCATATTCTTTAAACAAAGGTTAAAATAAAAAAGTTAGGTTACAATTACCCAACGATCCCCCCATTTTGACCCACCCCTGGACAACTTTTTTGACCCAATTATATGTTGCCATAAGACATTTCATTTACTTAGTATGTGTACTAAATTTAATCATTATACCTTCACTATTAATGAAATTATTAATAAAATTAACTCTTAAGAATCCATCTTTAACACCCTGTATACTGACAACCAACTTTGACCACTTATTTCAGAAACACCTATATTATTTCACTACCAGGAAATATTTTTGAAGGGCTTTCATTCTTATTAAACATTCCCTATACCTAAATTTAATAAATTTCAAGATATTGAAGATTGAAATAAACTCTATAATTACCCAATAATTATATATATTTCTCCAATAGCATGCTCTAAAAGGCTATCAAAGTTGAGTTCAATCAACATATTTTGACCTCTATTATACACTTGGTAATTCTACACTACATCCCCACTATTTGGGCCTCCCTGTATAACATATTAGCAAGTTAAAAGATTGCAATAAACTCCCACGAGTCTTCTAATTACCCAATACTTCTCCAATAGCTCTAAAAGTCTCTCAAAGAAGTGCAGTCAACATATTTTGATCTCTATTATACACTTTTTAATTCTACTAGAGCCCCAACTATTTGGACCACCCTGTATAATATATTAGCAAGTTAAAAGATTGCAATAAACTCCCACGAGTCTTCTAATTACCCAATACTTCTCCAATAGCTCTAAAAGTCTCTCAAAGAAGTGCAGTCAACATATTTTGATCTCTATTATACACTTTTTAATTCTACTAGAGCCCCAACTATTTGGACCACCCTGTATAATATATTAGCTAGTTAAAAGATTGCAATAAACTCCTCGAGTCTTCTAATTACCCAATACGTCTCCAAATAGATCTAAAAGTCTCTCAAAGTTAAGTCCAATCAACATATTTTGACCTCTACTATTTCACTTGGTAATTCTACTACATCCCCACTATTTGGGCCACCCCGTATGACATATTAGCAACTTAAAGGATTGAAAAAAACTCCACGAATCTCCTAATTATCCAATACTTGGTCATATGGTCAAAAATATATCCAATCAGCACGGTCTGTGAAGCACACACGGGCTCTCGAACGGGCTCTCGATTATTCATGCGAGCTGGTGTCATAAAAGCGATGTAAAGCGATCCCGTAAAGAGATAGCGCGAATACGAAAAAATACGATCAAAAAGTCAGATAGGTAAATGACCATAGCATTAGAGCGGGTGAATCATATAGGGCGGCAGATGGTTCGACTTATGGTATCGTCAAACTACCCGAGGGGTCGAAGAAGCTTTATAGGAGATCTGCGATAGTTCATTAAGCGGCGTTTCGCGTTTAGTCCGGCCGTAACCGAGGAAATTTATTAACTATAAATCCTTAAAGAACTATAATATAAAAAAAACTGCTTTGGTATGAGCAGACTATTTAATTTCTCCATCATGGATCTCTTTTTTTTGTGTGTAAGTAGATTTAAAAGGGATCTAAAGGTGGTGATTGATGATGGGGATTTTTTTAAACCTATAGTTCCCTGACTATTGATAGTCCTCTAGGACTCTGTAAGATTTCATTAGTAGGTACTCCATGAAAGGGATCATAAAATAACAGAGGATGAAACAATAGAAGTTACAGTTAACTGCCGGCACTTGAACTGTAATGAAACTTTATGCTGCCGTTCGATGCGGTCCATTGTGTTTGGAACTCCCGTCGAGATCAGCTCGCTATATGTTTTGTCAGGATAATCAGGCTGTAATCGAATATTTGGGCCAATTATTGATGGCGAACGATAACACATTTTTTTCCTATAAAGAAAGATATTTACTTAAAAATTTAAGTGAGAGCGTAAAATATTACTCCCCGGTTTGAGAATATTTCATATTTTATAGTCCGAAATCAGTCATGTAATCAATAAACCTCCCGCCTCCCGACCGCTATCGCTCGCCGTCTCCGGAGACTGTGAGTAAATACTATCATCAATTCAACCTACAAATTATACCGTGAAGGATGGCTGTAATATGGACCGAATAAAAGACACCCTCAACGCCGAAGTTGATTTCACCCCTTGTGCAAACTAGATGCCCTTGTGGTTTGACTAATAAGCTACCCGTCGAGTGTTTATTTTCGCTTTATTTAGTTTTCTTAATCAAAGGTTCTTTTTTGTTCATGTGCGGCCAGTGTGATCTTTATTGAATACAACATGGAATAAAAGTAATCATAATTGATAAATAAAGTATGTCATTTTTATCAGCTGTGTTTTATTGAATGTGTGCTCAAAATGATTGGAAGATATAAATAAAATAGTGTATTTTAAAAACGATATTATTTATTTCCAAAAAAGAAGCGTTTTATAATTCAAAAAAAAAAGTCAAAAAGTAACTGGAGGCGCCGGGCATCGATCCCGGTACCTCTCGCATGCTAAGCGAGCGCTCTACCATCTGAGCTACGCCCCCTGATGGTAACACGTGTGTAAAAGTTTTATATAAATACACGTACTGATATATCTGTTCTACTTTTACATGGGTGTGTATCTTTTTATAAATCGAAATTTTATTTTTGGATTGATTTAGTTTTCCCAGTAAAATAAAATAGATTGTAGTGTAGTGGAATAGGGTGCTGTAGAATCCAGAAGAATACATGCGGGATTCAAGTCGGCTTGAAGTCGGATTGAATCCTAGATCGACTCGATCGACTCTTCTGTAAACACGGATCGAGTTGACTCGACGAAGAAAAAGATAACTCAAGTCAATCTCGATCCGATCTCTCAAGCCTGCATGTAAACGCAGTAATTGTGGTGTAGAATCGAGTAGAGTAGAATAGGGCAGAGTGGTGTAGAGTGGACTGGAGTGGAGTTGAATCAAGAAGAGTGAAATAAAGTAGAGTAGATTGGAGTAGAGTGCACGGAGGAGAATATTATAGGGTAGTGTGGTGGAGTGAACTGGAGTGGGGTAGAATCAAGAACAGTGAAAAAGAATGGAGCAGAATATGGAGTAGAGTAGAATAGAATTTAGAGTGGTGTAGAATGGAGAGGAGTGGAGTAGAATCAAGTAAAGTGAAATAAAGTAGAGTAGATTGGAGTAAAGTGGAGGAGAATAGGGCAGTGTGGTGGAGTGAATTGGAGTGGGGTAGAATCAAGAACAGTGAAAAAGAATGGAGTAGAATGGAGTAGAGTAGAGTAGAATTTAGTGTGGTGTAGAATGGAGAGGAGTGGAGTAGAATCAATAACAGTGAAATGGAGTGGAATTGAATTAAGAAGAGTGAAATAGAATGGAGTTGATTGAAGTAGAGTGGAGGAGAATAGGGTAGAGTGGTGTAGAATGGAGTGGAGCGGTGTAGAGTTGAGTCGTGGAGGAAAGTGGAGTAGAATTTGGACTCGATTAGTGTGGAGTAGTGTAAAATAGATTGAATCAAATCAATAAAACCCAGTCAATAGCACCATTATATCAACTCTATAGTGTCAGGGGTGGTTAAAAATTCATGGCGCTGCGTGTGGCGCTAAACCGGTCAAAACACAAAAAAAGGAAGGATTCCACGGAACATTCACACCTCCACGATAGCCGCGTGCACTCACCGAAACAGGATATCGACAATGTCCGGGCGCGCGGCCGTCGCCCGCGACTGTTAATCGCCGGGGAATCCCCTTCCGCATCCCCTTTTTTCGAGAGCCCAACTGTTGACACCGCCAACCCCGCGCGCTTCCGGTCGAAACAAAGTCGTCGGCATTAAGGCAAATCTGCGTTTCCGCTATCACAATGGTTCCGATTAATTTCAATAGACATGCACTGGAGGGTGAACGGGTTGTCCCGATGGAAAAACTCTCTTCGGAAAGGAAATGACAAGGCCGAAATGAATAATGGAAATCTGGAAGTCGTTGTTTAATAAATGTGCTGTGGTGTTGCGAATAAACACGTTCTCATTGTTATTGGAAAGGTGTTTTTTTTATGATTTATAACTTCATCGGTGCGGTTCTATTTTATGGATTTTATTCGATTGATAATTAAAAAATATTAAATTATTCTCAGCTTGTAATCGCATAATTGAATTTTATATGCATTAAATTAGAATAACTCCTGCAATGTTTACATTTTAAAAAGAAACACCTACTAATTAGGTA
This sequence comes from Phyllotreta cruciferae, assembly GCA_917563865.1. Taxonomy (NCBI): domain Eukaryota; kingdom Metazoa; phylum Arthropoda; class Insecta; order Coleoptera; family Chrysomelidae; genus Phyllotreta; species Phyllotreta cruciferae. Next base: position 10,193,009 of record OU830607.1, read on the forward strand.
AGTAATTATCCACACATTTTATAATCACGTGGGAATAAATAATTTTGTATTGTATCTACTAGTATTTTTCTTATTTATACAGGGTGTCCGGTAATGAATGAGCCATACGCTAAGGATGCGTTCTTTGGGTCAAAATATGACGATTTAACCAAATTTACCTTGGTCAAAGTTGCTTCTTTTGGAAGTTATAGCACTATGATCAAAAATCGATTTTTTATTTCGATTTTTTTTGTTCATCCAGCGTAATTCAAGAGATATCTTTTTCAAATTTCACATATGGAGGTTTTAGAGGTGTCCCATTAAGAATATGTTATCCGTTTTGCTATTAATTCAGAGGGCGCCACTTCAGCACACTTTTTTTCCTTCGAAAGGCCATAACTTTTTGTACGTAGGAATTTGACCAAACGGGATCAATTTACAAAAACTACAACACTTTAGCTTTAAAAAAGGTATACCTGTTTTCAGTCGCTAAAATGCACCGTTTCAAAGATAAATGATTTTGAAATGTGTGCTGCAATCTTTCAAAACAAGGGTAATAACGAAGCTTTCGTCTGGATTAACTGTAAATATCTGGAAATTAATGGAAAATTTCTGTAAACTGCCTGTAATGTCTGGAAACTGTCCAGAAATGTCTGGAAAATGTCTGGATAATATCTTTAAATGTCTGGAAATGTTTGGAAATATCTGAAAACTTTCTTGAAATTTCTGGAAATGTTTGGAAACTGTGGCTACGAAATGTCATAACTAATAGCCCCTAATTCATTACCTACAAAAAAGCATGCAGCGCAAATTTTAAACTCATTTATCTTCGAAACGGTGCATTTTAGGGACTTAAAATAGGTATACCTTTTTTAAAGTTAAAATGTCGTAGTTTTTGTAAATTGATCCCGTTTGGTCAAATTCCTACGTACAAAAAGTTATGGCCTTTCGAAGGAAAAAAAGTGTGCTGAAGTGGCGCCCTCTAAGTTAAGCGCAAAATGGATAACATATTCTTAATTGGACACCTCTAAAACCCTTCATAAGTGAAATTTGAAAAAGATATTTCTTGAATTACGCTGGATGGACAAAAAAATCGATTTTCATAGTGCTATAACATCCTAAAGAAGCAACTTTGACTTAAGGTAAATTTGGTTAAATCGTCATATTTAGACCCAAAGAACCTATCCTTAGCGTATGTCCCATTCATTACCACCGGACACCCTGTAATACATCCATTCTTATACAATTAATCACTAATCAACATTTTAACTCCGTATAAAAACTGATTATCCTTCGCCGAGAATCGAGCAACCCGCAAGCAGGAACAGATCTTATCGGGTCATGGCAGTAATTTCCCAACAAAAGACCATCGATTCTAAACTAATTATCGAAACCAAGCGCAGCGGCCAGATTAAAGTCGGGCGGAAAGCGGGAGATTTCCCATGTGAATCGGAGGCAACAGTCTCCACCGGGTCCTCCCCGTAACCTTAGTCCTGCGCCACGTGCGAGCGGTGCACGTGCCGCAAGGACGTCGCCTTCTTTCTGGCCTCTTTTGCTACTGTGTAATTATGGACATTGACATCGGATCCACGGCTGATCGGGACTTTTCGATGGGGTTTTAATATGATAATGCTGTGTTTGGTTGTGTTTTTTTTGCTGATTGAATCGGATGAAAACGGTCGTTGAGAGAGCTTTCGCAGGAATATTATATCACTGAGTAAATAATTTATTAAGGATTTTTTAAGCTTGGTGCGATATATGTAGGTTTATTTTGCAAGTATCGATTTAAAAATGCTTTCCCTTCGTTCCCTTAAGTTTATGGTTAAGAGGGCACCAGGTGTTTGAAGGCAGTTGGTTTTATTTTACGGTGCAAAATCACTGGTGTTCTATTCATTATGTAATTAAGGATAATTTTATGATAATAGCGATTTTCCCGGGTTAATTAACTATACACCTTTTAAATTTTAATACGCCCCAAGCAGAAGAGGGTGTAAAACTAATTAGTAACTATAACAACACAAAAAGATGTTTGATGATTTTAATAAGTAATTGAAAGACTTGATTTAGGGTAAATGTTTAAGAGTTAGTTTATTGTAAAATATAGTTAATGCAAAACAAAGTTAGATGCACGTCATCATAAATTGCAACGTCACAAATAGACAGTGTTGCCGAACTTTCATAAAGTTTCCAAAATTTAAGGATTTTCCATAATTTGTCTAATATGAAGATTTCTAGAGATGAAGTATACATTTCCTACTAACTATACAACTGAAACCGAAAGAATCCATTCATTCATTCATTCATTCATTCACTGACTCATTGGCGTGTTTTTTTTTTTACGGCCAAACGCGAAGGAAAATCGTCGCGGAAAAAACGCTATCCGACGTAACTCGACGAGATCTATCGGAAAATCGATATTTCGAAACCCGGAAAAGTTTCCTTCCGGGTGAAAAACCGGATTTTTGGGGTATTTTTGAGGTTTTTCGGGATTTTCTCCGAAAATCTTCCGACGATTTTCTTTAAAATTTTCCAAAATATTCTTTAATATATTACCAATCACCTCACGCAAACCGCATATCGGGGAAAATCCATTTACCGGAGTTATAGGAAAAACAAATTGTCATTTTCGCAATTTCGGCAAAAAAATTGAAATATCTCGAAAAAAGATGCGATTTCGAAAAAAATTTTATTCTTCGAAAATTGTAGAGAACGTTTTTCTCTATAATAGGACATATAAGGGGTTATTCTATTTTGAACCGTTTTTGAGTTATAACGATAAAAAACAAACTTTCCTTCGCGAACGAAAAATTTATATTTTACAATTACTCAAAAACTAGCCGTTTTTTGAAAATTTCTCAAGAATCGAAATTTGTAAAGAATAGTATTTTGTATAATATATGTGGATGGGGTGATTTGATTTTGAGCGGTTTCCGATTTATAGCGCGATATCGATTTTTTAAAATAAACGCAATTGACAAAAAGTCGAAATAACTCGAAAAAAGATGCGATTTCGAAAAAAAATTTATTCTTTGAAAATTGTAGAGGATATTTTTTTACATAATAAAAAGTTTACGGGGTGGTTCCAACTTTAACGGTTGTTAAGTTACGACGAAAAACCTGCGATATTGCTGGGTAAAACCGAGCTGATTGGCGTGTTTCTTTCTTACGGCCGTACGCGAAGGAAAATCGTCGCGGGAAAAACGCCATCTTTACGAATTTTGACGAGATCTATCGGAAAATCGACATTTCGAAACCCGGAAAAGTTTCCTTCCGGGTGAAAAATTCCGGATTTTTAGGGTATTTTTAGGGTTTTTTGCGATTTTATCGGAAACGAAGAGATCGATTTTTCTCAATCTCTCCTAAAATATTCGTCAAATTAATATCGATTATCTCACGCAAACCGCGGGAAAATCAAAATTTCCTTCGCGGAGTTATGGCAAAAATAATTTAATTATAATTAAATTCTTTATTATTTACACGCTCAAATCTCGAAAACTATTAGGTTTACGATAATTTTACAAGAATACAAATTTGTTAAGCGTAGTTTTTTCCAACTAACAAAACAAACTGCATATGTTTATCTTGAACAGTTCAAAAGTTTTAGGGGGAAATCTAAGTCGCGAACATGAGACTCGAGCGACGGATTAATGGTTCAAATTCGCGCAGCAAAGGGATTCCCGAAACCGGTCTCTCCGTAGAGTACAGGGACGGATCGAGAAGGAATTACTTTATGAATAAATACATTATTATCTTCGAAACGGAAGGTTTACGAAAATTTTACAAGATACAGAAATTGTTTAGAAATGATTTTTCTATCGAACGGTATATTTTCCGAACCTCGCGAACAAGCCGTAACAAAAATCGTTTTTCCGGAAAATTCAAAATCAAATATCTCCTAAGCCGTTAGATTTACGAAATTTTTTCAAACTAGGTGATTTGTAGGGATTATTTTTTTACATCGAATAGTAATTTACAAATTTTTATTCGACAATTAGTTTTTGAGTTATTAGAAAAGGTTTAATTTTAATTAGTCATAATTAAAATTATCACGCTCAAATATCGAAAACTATTAGGTTTACGAAAATATTACAAAATACAAATTTGTTAAGCGTAGTTTTTTCAAACTAACAAAACAAACCGCATATTTTTAACTTGAACCGTGAGAGGGCATTTTACTTTGAAACGTTAACTTGAAGCGGTCGAGAGTGGGGTGTGCAATGTGCATTAATATTTTGGCATTTTGGATTTTGGCCGAGCGATTATTAGCATTAGCATATGTTAGAAATGGGGACGGCACTGCGATGGATATTTATTTAAAACGAAAGAATTGTATCGAAAATGTATGATTCACGGAGGGACTAGTTTTTATGTTGATAAGGTGGAATCGGATGATGTATTACTTTACTTTGTTATTTTGTTCTTGGGTGTTAATAAAGAAAGACTTACAATTATTTATTTTTTGGGGTGCGTTTATAAACCTTATTTCATTTGAAGCGAACAAATTTTTGGATTTGGACGCTATTATCAAAGTTTTATTAACAATTACGGCTAATAAACTTTTGAGCTTACAATTAGTGATTTGTGATAATGAAGCAGTAGTGTATAGTTGTATGGTAGAGTGTATAATAGTGGTAGTAATTGCCTGACTAAGTGACAAGACCACCAAAAGATTTAATTGCAACAATTGACGACCTGGCAACGGGTCAGTGTCCCAAGAAAGGGCGCGTTAGCGCCCTTTCCAACCATTCTGCGAGTAAAGATAATAATTCTCTTAAACCTTCATTTGAAGCTGCTTAAGAGAACAGTTTTGTTTAATAACTCGATATATTAACAAGTAAGAATGAATAAAACAACAACAAGGCAAAATGACAAAAACAAATTGAAAATTAAAAATACTAATTAGCAAATAACGCCAACTATGCGACTTGACAATCAGTGCCTACCAACCTACTATAAGTAAAAATTAATTATTTTGTATACAAAAGTTGAATTCAATATCTATTTTTCTTGTGCGATTTAATTCTGCTATTCAACTTTTTCTATCATACACTCATCAAAATTGTCTGCGGACAATTAAGTATCAATTTGATAATACCTACATTTAAAAAATATTGAAATCTAACAAATATGGAGATTTTTTGAAACATGAAATTATGGAAAAAAAGAAAAAATTGTTGTTCTATACAGAGGGAGTATAACAAATTGGAAAAAATCAATAAGAAATTCCCATTAAAATTTTCATGTCCCCTAGACCCTAGACCATTTTGATAAGTGTACCTTGTTAATATTAAATTAAATTCTGTAGGTATTCTGTTTTATGTGATTATTTTTAAAAGTTGTCCAAAATGCTTGTCAAATATGACGATATTTGTGACATGCATCTAGCTTCGTTTTGCACAAACTATAGATCTCGATATACATAGATACACTAGCTTATTCGATTTGACTATAAATAGTTTGAATATGGTTTTGGCATTAAGGAACTTACCTTCTAGAGCTTTGTTTCTGGCTAAAAGGGCAAGTAGAACATCGGAATTCGGGGCACCGTCCATGGAATGGGGCGGCATCATAGGTTGGGCGACGGGTGGCAACCCCTGTATGTGCGGTATAGTCCTGGATTGATCCAAAATGGACATATTAGCCTCGGCTACCAACTAAATACAGGATTACCGCCCTGTTTGTGCAATCTGTGAAATTAAACCACATGTATATAATAATAAAATAATATGTATATAGTACCTACTATATTGATACTATATTGATTGTTTTTTCGGGGAAAGCTTTGGAGACAAAAGTTTAAGATAGAAAATTTCCAAAAAATCAAACTTACATTAGTTAGGAGTCGATTTGCAAAGGAAGCACATACATATACTTTGTTTTGCATTTCTTAACAATTCGTAATTCGCACTGCGTACTTAATTGTGTACATTTTTTATAACGCAACTTTATCACTTTTATTATGCGTCCCGCTATCACCGCAATAGAAAATGCGGGCGACCGGCTGCGGAATTGGATTAAGATTTTTTTTATAACATTAATCGGTAAATAAGACTTAATCTTTGTTTGCAAACTAGCAGCGTCCCGTTTGTAAATCGTTATAAATATAATATTTGATTGTGATGTAGTTACTGGAGGTTACAAAAATCCGCAAACAAAAATGTAGAGTATGTGCTTGCTCGCTTTATTATTTGTATATATATTTTGGGATTATATTATTCGGCGTAATCCGTTGAGTGAGTTGGAATTATTTATTTACAAATTATAAGTTAATATTGATATTTTTTGCTATTTAATATTAACGTCACAATCAAATATACTGCTCCAAGAAATTAACGCACCACTCACAAATTTCTAAATATTATATTTGTAAAATTAAAATATGTAATCAAACATTATATTTCGATAATTTTAATTAATTTACTCTCAAACAAAGCATTTTTCAACGATGTATTCCTAAGAATAGGCCGTAAGGAAAAAAATAAGATAAAAGTACAAAATTATGAATACGAAATTTTGAAAGAAATAAGAAGTACAGGTGTCAAATTTCGGGATTCGCGTTGCATCTTATCAGTTTAAACATAAAAATATCAAAATGCGTGAAAGGTCACTTCCAACGGGAATAAATCAAACCACTACTGATTTTAAAGTCGATTTATCTTTCAACGATTTTAGTACTATAATAATTATCTTCACGGTCAAGTACTTTATTTAGTTGTTAAAAGAAACAATATATTCAAGCAGGGTATTTCCAAAAGTATTAAAATATTGTTCAGTTTGTTTAAAGTGGTCATATTTTTCACAAAATATTAAGTGGTGCGTTAATTTATTGGAGCAGTGTTGAATGTATGTAGAGTTTTCGTTTTTAAATTTATTGGGTATAAGATTTGTATAAAAAAATTGAATCGAATAAAAATTTACCTATTCAAAATGATAATCGAGGCAGATTCTTTCGCCCCAAACATTAAAAATACACATAGAATCGACGACGGCCCGGCCCCATAAAGAAAACCGGACAAATGAAAAATTAAGAGAAAAAAAATCACTGGCAATTCGCGAAAACTTCGGCCGATTCCCGCCTCGTAAATCCCGTTAATCTCCTCAGATACGTACGTTTCATGTAGGTGATATTTTTCAATTTGCGCTCTTAACTTAACTCGGTCTGTCCGATTAATTTCACTAAGTGTTCGAGTCTAGCTAACCCGAGATTCACTGCCTCGCGAAAGACACTGTATAATCCACCCCTCCAGACTGTTCCTGATCGACGCCATTATTAAAATCTGTCTTCATAATAGAGCGTGACGTCACGAGACGCCGCGGCGTCTGCGCGCCTCCTGGACACTCCCTCTGGAAGAACAAGGATACGCTTCCAAAGCGAAAGGAATTGTGCGATATATGTTGTGTAAGAACAACCATACATATTTCGAATTTATGAATTTTTTACTCATTTTTTAGTAATTTAGTTAACAAAAAAAATATAATTTTTCGATTAAGAGGAAGCTTAATTTGTGTTAATTTTCGTGTTGTTCAAATAAATCGTTTATTAGGTATTATTAAATTAGAAACAATAAACCTACTTCTAGCCGTATAAAGTTAACGATTGCCAGTATAAATTCAATGGAAAGCTAGCCGGAATTTATTTTATATAAAGTAAATAGCGTAAAAGGCGCGGGATGAAAGAGGATGACTAGGATTGTATTTAATACTGCTGGGTGTGGTTGGTAATACTGGGGCGGCGTATCCATAGCAACAGGCCATATCGACACGCTATGAAAAATCTTCTACTGTTGAAAAACTGAATCAATAATTATGTATTACCGATACATAGAAGGATACAATTTTTGATACAAATAGTTTTCTGTTTACACAACCTAGATACATATATTAATAGCCTATTGTAGGTATAATATGTGTAGATATAATCATTGTATAACTATTTAGGTTTATGGAGTGATAGAGGAGTAAAATTAAAGCTATTTTTGGAGCTATTGTACAACTTGTACAAACCCTATACATGATAATAAACTATACCAAAATAGATAGCATCAACTATCCTATCATCTATCATATATTGGTTATTAAGTTCTGCGATATCCGAACGCGGTTTGAGCTTCATCCACGCCAGGATATCGCGCACATCGCACATTCAATTACGGCATTAATCCCGGAACAAATATTTGATAAACAACGAATAAATCAAGCAGCAGGAGATCGCGGGACGCCCGGAGAAGTATGCGCGTCCGACTCCGGGGTGCATAACGGCCACCCGCCGCGTCCGGGGCGATCGCACCCTCGCTAAACAATCGCCCGGACGGCAATAAATATTAATTCAGTTTTTTATGGTGTACTGTTTCGATGTGTTAATTCGACATTATGTTTTGACATATTGGCTTCGTGAATACAGGATGTTGAGGAATATGTGGCATAAACTTTAGGGTAGGTATAGTGTACGTAAAAATAGATCGAAAAGTTGTAGTAAACATGTGCTATAGTTTATTTCACAGACATGCGAACTCCGACAAAAAATGTTGCGATCTTTTAACAAAGGAAATGTACTTGAAATAAAATATACCTAAGGATTAAATGAAAGTCTCACTATAGTTTAATGAGCTAAAAAAGTTAAATAAATTATCAATTAACCCTATAAAGTAGTAAAAATGTGGACCATGTACACTGAACCAAAAAGGTACCTAATATTAAAGAAAAAGTGCATCAATCCAATGATCACCAGTTATCGATTTACCTCCGAAGAACGATTTCACTAAATCAATGAATGGTCGTTCATTAATCCAAGGAATTGTAATTTCATTGAATCAATGTTGTGCTTTATTAATTTAATGTAGGGTTTACATAATATTTATGTATTATCACTCTTAGAATCAATGAATATGATTCTTAGTTTTAAAGAAAGTTATTCATTGATATAATGAATTAGCGGTATTTGGGCTAAGGTAAAATTTATTCTTTGAATTTATGGACTGTAATCTTTGAATTAAGGAACATTGTACATTAAATCAATGTTCCTGATTCTTGTATCACTGCAATACTTTCAGTGATTTGACGCAGGTGAAATTTAAATAAAATACAACTGAATAAGAAAATTAACATATAATTTTAAAACACCTAGAACTTTATAAGACCATTTCACATAAAACGAAAAAACAGTTCCATCTTCTTTTCGAACTATCTTCATGGTGGGAACAAAATATCCGTGAAATGCCCATAGCAAAGCGTCATCTTTTCCATCTACAAACAAATAACAACAAATTACATTAGGTTCATTATAAAAAAAAATATGTAGAACTCACTTTCTGACGTTTCTTCATGTATGTCCTGAAGAATTTCCTTTACTTGTATGTCTTTCACATTCATTGATGGAAACTTGTGCCTTGGTACTTCAAAGTTTTGTTTCCATGCATTCATTGATTAAATCTTCATATTTAAAAGCAACATCAAAATCGAAGAGCCATCTATATAAAAAAGAAATTTAAGGAGAAATATGATGCATGAAAAAATCAGTCACTTACAAGTCTATAGCCAGATGATTTGGAGTAAAATGGTCAATCCTTTAAAATATCTGAATTTGCTTATTTTATTAACTGGAGCAGCCTTGCATTGGAGCAACCAAACTGTAACAAAAAATTAAAAATGACGACTAGAAACACAAATTTATTTCAAATAATTTTAACTTACCCGTAACTCTAATTAAAATTAGATGCATCTTGATAGGTATTTGGTGTATGTTGGAATTAACACGAATTATCAAGAACTTAACACTTGAAAAGAACGCGACTGCGACGCGAATGACGCCTAAACCGGCAAAATAGGCGGTTTAGGTGGGGTATAATACTATCGTTCCTTAAATTAAGGACGGCTATACATTGTTTTAATAACTGTGTTCCTATATTTGATAAAGGAATGCACATTTAAATTTTGTTCATTAATTTAAAGATATATAGTTATTGAAATAATGAATTATATTTGTTAACTCAATGCACAAAATATTAATTCATACAAAGAAAAAAAAACATTACTATTAAGATATTTTTTCACTGTAGTAATGAAATATCGAATCTTTAATTTAATGAATGACCATTCATTGATTTAATGAATCGGTTTTAAATTTATGAAAATAAAGTTATTGAATTAAGGAAATAATTCATCGAGCCAATGATTTTTTTTAATGTTCAGCATTCATTAATATTAGGTACGAAAATTTTTTCAGTGTATATTAAGAATATCCCAACAATATGATGAAATCATAATAGGGACTAATATTTTTCTGGTCGGCTGCGGTATTTTTGCGAGTTGTACTCGATAACTGATAAGCTATAAATGATTTATTTTCATTAGCGGAGTGAATAAAATATTTAATATTTATAAATTTGCATAATATATTATATTTTCTGAGAAAACAAAACCGAATTTTTTGGGAAAACACATCAGTGACGTTCCCTGTATGGGAATGGTTAAAACATATTCATAGTTATTGTATAGTTGCCTAGAGAAATTTTTATTTTCCCATCCTTTTTTGTATATTAAAGTCGCACGCCACTGCAACTTGTTTTATTTTGGTTCGCATGTCTGTGAAATAAACTGTAGGAGGTTTAGTTTGGGACCTGGAGCCCTTTGAAGATGGTGTCGAAAAAGGGCAATTAAATGAATTCGTGATTTTTTTTTATTATTACTGGGTAGTCATTACAATAAGTGTGCATTTTGTTAGTAAATATACCTTGAAGTTTTCAAATTTGATGAAAAAAATATAAAAAATTGAAAGCTAAAAAATAAATCAGAAAATAACCCTCGCCCCCACCCAAATGAGACGCTTATGATTACTTTACAAAAACCACTTCTAAAGCTAAAAAACCGTTATTCAATGTTTATTAATTGCGCCCAGTTTCAAGTTCAAAACTGATGAAGTTGTGGAGATATTCCAGAAATAATGAGTCGACACCATCTTCAAAGGTCCCCTAGGTACCAAAAACGAAACCTCCAGGGACACATATTTATTAAAACTTTTCGGTCTATTTTTTACTCTATTTTACCATTAACCCCCTGTATACCAATCGAAACAAAAAGATGTAACATATGGACAGTAGATCAACGATAAGAAACTATAATAGTTGATATAAAAAATCCTGGATTGCTCATTTTATTTCAAAAATTTAATTTAAACTTTCTACTCCCGCGAGACCCGGCCGTAGTTACTCGAAACGTAATGAATAGCCTGAAGGCGGGCAAATAGCGGCTTAAATCATATCCCGAAAAACTGGCGGGCCTGGAAAATATGGCGCGCAAAGGGCCGCAATAATTTTTAAATAATTAAGAAGGAAAGCGTCGAACGGGGCGCGAGCTCCGCGGCCCGCCGCTCTCTGTTTTCTAATTCCTTTATCCAAACATCTCCCGACGCTCCGCAGGGAGAAACGACGTATTAATTGAATTACAACCCCCTTCCCTCCACGACGCGGCCTTATTTTCCCAATGTATTATCCCGTCGTAAAAACCAATTATGATTCGTTACCGGAGGCGATGGATATCTCAACTAAATATTTTGTACGAATACTATAGGTACTCTAATGCCCGATTTCACCAACCAGTTCTTAAAGTTTGGTAATACTTACTCTGTATTTAGGAATTCCTAAGTGCTGTTTGCTTTTCATGATGCTCTAAGTAGTACTTAAAGATGACAGGAAATAACTAAAGTTAGGACAGCTCATTGGACTTGCCTAAGGCATTTAGGAAATACTTAACCATATTTTTATCTTTGGCAGGATTTAGATGAGAATCTCACTAGATCTATGAGCTACAAAAGTAAAATAAATTATCAACTAACTGTATACATGTGGATCATGTATCCTACAAACTATACAGCTGAAACCGAAAGAATCCATTCATTCATTCATTCACTGACTCATTGGCGTGTTTTTTTTACGGCCAAACGCGAAGGAAAATCGTCGCGGAAAAAACGCTATCCTACGTAACTCGACGAGATCTATCGGAAAATCGACATTTTGAAACCCGGAAAAGTTTCCTTCCGTGTGAAAAATTCCGGATTTTTAGGGTATTTTTAGGGTTTTTCGCGATTTTATCGGAAACGAAGAGATCGATTTTTCTCAATCTCCCCTAAAATATTCTTCAAACTAATATCTATTACCTCACGCAAACCGCGGGAAAATCAAAATTTCCTTCCCGGAGTTATAGCGAAAAATAGCTTAATTATAATTAAATTCATTATTATTTACACGCTCAAATCTCGAAAACTAAGGTTTACGAGAATTTTACAAATTTGTTAAGCGTAGTTTTTTCCAACTAACAAAACAAACCGCATATGTTTAACTTGAACCGTTCAAAAGTTATGGGGATAAATCTTAGTCGCGTATAAATTAATCTTCATATTTTGGCCGAGCGATTATTAACATTAGCGAATATATTAGAAATGGGGACGGCACTGGGATGGATATTTATTTAAAATAAACGTCAATGTCACTGTGGATCGAAAACAGGGGTTCGAAAGAGGGAATTTTTTACAGAGATTTTTTTCCTGTAATTAGTTCTTGAGTTATTACAAAAAGTTTAATCTTAATTAATTTCATTATAATTATCGCGCTCAAATCTCGAAAATTATTGGGTTCATGAACATTTTATAAGAATACAAATTTGTTAAGCTACTTTTTTATAACTAACAAAATAAACCGCATATTTTTAACTTGATCCGTTCAAAAGTTATGGGGATAATTCTAATTGTAAGTCGTATAAATTAATCTGATAATGTAACGCGACCGGTGTTGAAGCGGGTGAGAGAGGGGTGTGCATTAGTATTTTGGGCATGGGCGCCGCTAGAATTTTTTTCAGGGAGGTGCATCTGCTCCTACACATACATAGGTACTATTAACTAATATTTTTTTATTATTATTTTTATTTTTAATTAATTTTTTACATGTATTGCACCCGGTTCCCGGCGCCCATGATCTTGGCATTTTGGATTTTGGCCGAGCGATTATTAGCATTAGCTAATATGTTAGAAATGGGGACGCCACTGGGATGGATATTTATTTAAAACGAAAGAATTGTATCGAAAATGTATGATTCACGGAGGGACTAGTTTTTAGGTTGATAAGGTGGAATCGGATGATGTATTACTTTACTTTGTTATTTTGTTCTTGGGTGTTAATAAAGAAAGACTTGCAATTATTTATTTTTCGGGGTGCCTTTATAAACCTTATTTGATTTTGAATTTGGACGCTATTAATAAAGTTTTATTAACAATTACGGCTAATAAACTTTTGAGCTTAGTGATTTGTGATAGTGAAACAGTATGGTTGTATAGTAGTTTATATAGTGGTAGTGATTGTCCGACTAAGTGACAAGACCACCAAAAGATTGCAACAATTGACGACCTGGCAACGGGTCAGTGTCAAAAGAAAGGGCGCGTTAGCGCCCTTTCCAACCTTTCTGCGAGTTATAATATGCCAGCAATAGGATGAAATGAATAATGATAAGGGACTACTATTTTGCTGGTCGACTGAGGTATTTTTGTGAGTCGTACTCGATAACTGATAAGCTATAAATGATTTATATTCATGGGCGGAGCGAATAAAATATTTAATATTTATATATTTGCATAATATATGTATAGATAATACATATTTTCAGAGAAAGCAAATTTGAATCGAAATTTTTGGAAAAATCATCAGTTTCCATGTATGGGAAATGGTTAACATATATTCATAGATATTAGTTGCCTATAGAAATATGTTTCGTTTTCTTATCCACTTTAGATTAAGGGGCTGTACCAGTGTGACATTTTCAAAAAATCAATTTTTGTATTTTTGGCTTATTTGATAGATTATGCTTTCAAAAATATCCTGTGAAAGTGGCAATGTCGTATCTTGAATATTTTTTGAATGGCAGCGTTCTAAAAAAGTAGCTGCTCGCAGGTATAGTTGAAACTTTAAACGCGTTTTACTCGAAACGACATTTTTCAAAATTGCTGACTTCATGACTCAAAGAGAAATTGACCGATCGACTTCAAATTGAAACTGAGTATTCTTGAATATATTTACTATACAATGACCTACGATCTTTTTGATTGGTTGAAAATTGTCAATTTGGCATTAAAAAAACGACAATTTTTTGACCCCAAAAAACGACACTTTTCTTCAGAACTACGCCATTTTGTTAATTTTTGATATTTTTTAAAAATAGTAGGTCATTGTATAGGAAGTACCTTCAACTTTAATAACCTTTTTGATTTTTTTGTTTCACCTACTCATTCGGCCGGAATCATGTTAGCAGTTGGGGAACTTTTTTTTTTTGGCACCTCCGAAGACAGCAACTAACTCCGTTATTTTTCAATATTTTTGTAAAAAAAATCTTAAAATATAGCTGAACATATACCTTATTATGTCCAAAAAACTTCAAAACATTCTATCTAGTACTTTCTTTTAAAAAAATTCACGAAAATCGCCTAATTTTTCATAGTTTACACTGGTATAGCCCCTTAAAGTCACACGCCACTGTATCTTCTTTTGTTTTGGTTCGTGTTTCTGTGAAATAAAATATAGCCTCATACAACAAATTAATAACATTTCAACATTTCAACAGAATCGAGTAAATATTTTTTAATATATGAATGGGGTATTTAATTTGAGGGTATAATTACTATTTAATAAGTCAAAATCAAATTTTTATATAGGTATTTCTTAGTACAGTGTTAGTGTTATTCGATTTAGGTAAGTACTCGATTTAAGAACTTCCTCTCTTATGAATTACTTAGGTATTTGAATGGGTTGGTGAAATCGGCCATAACAGTTTTAAATATTTTCCGGCTCTCCATGTACCCACGCAAAAACAGGAACGGGAATAAAAGCAATATTCACGGGCTCGAACAAATTTCCCCGCTCCTTTGGGAACGGCGGATGATAAAATAAGCTCGTCGAGTCGTGTTCGACTAGAGACGGGCTTCGGTGACTTAACAATCAATCACATTGTTGAGGGACTGAAAAGGTCCCGCGGTGTATGGGTGTACACGATCTTTCAGTACGGTGGATGCAGCAATGGGGGATGATTAATGAGACTGGAAAACTCGTTCGGTTGCCTTTGATGGGCGAATGTTTTAGCGGAAAAGCGGAAAATGTCTGCGCTACATCAAGCGTATTCATAAATATACTGTTAAAAATACAACTGTATATGTATGTGTCTATATTTTATGTGGAATAGAATGTGGTGGATTAAATGAAAGGTCTTCGTTGGGATCCGGGGAAGTCCATATAACTCAGAGGAAACTATCTTTATCGTTAGGTTAGAGTTTAATCCCGTATTTTTCCGTTGAAACTTCCAAGCCATTAAATCAAGTGTTTATGGTGTTTATAGCTTTCCTAATTGTTCGGAATGCTGTAGGGCAACGGATTTATAATGGTATAAATTTTAACGTTCTGAAAAAGGTTGCTATTTGCTACTTTTAACAATGTCGAATAGTTGGTAAGTAGTATTTTTTTAAATAGTAAAATAGAAATTAATTTCTAATTTTCGCATGGAAATGGGAATGAATCGACTCAAATACTGGGTCAAATCACTCAAGGTCACATGCTTAATTTTGTTTCATTGATCTTGCGACTAGCTTATGTAATATTTACCTTTTGTTCGGTCGTCGATGGTCGATGTAATAAGGTAATTATAAGAAGCCTTTTGGTTCATTATTTTATTCGTTAAGAAAAAAAAAATCACTAAATTAAAAAAATTAATTCATTAAAAAAAGCACAGCTGGGGATATTGATTTATAGTAGACCTACTCTAGGTAGCAAACTATCTAACAGTAGTACTTATAGTAGTATATGTATTATTAAATTTAAAATTACCCCTAAATTTTTAACATTTATAATTATTTTAAAAAGTATATGGAGCTTAACTAAATATTTTTTTTTCAATAATCTTGTTTAATTTGAACCTATACAGTTAAGTATTTTAATGTGACTGTAATTAAGAAAATGGAAAGCGGGTTGGTTACGAGTACTTGTCCACAAAAAATCAAACTACCATGCAGCAGATAGAAAAGCCTCTTGGTATTTCCTCGATTGCGGTTCGAAGCGTATTATTATGTACCAAATAATATTCTTCGATACATCGAGAGATATTTTCCGCATGCGAGACCCACTTCCTCGCAGCCGTAATTGACCACTTTCACTAGCTAAATCATCGAGACTATATAGTAATTTTGAGACAAATTTCATTAACTCGACAGTTACGTGATAACAGTGATGACAAAGTTTTAAAAAATATGATGAAATACGTCATTATAAAATACATTATCGACAGCTTTCTCTTTAAGAAAAAAAAGCTACAACGTACGTGTATCATTGCACGTGTAATTTTGTAAAAAAAATGTGCTCACTATTAAAAACAAACACATTTATATTAATTGTCCAAAATTTTGAGTGGCTGTATAGCTTTTATTATGATACCAAAATACCAAGTATAACCCTTTTTGGTAATCAGCTCATTGAGTAGCATCTAAAAATGCAAAAATATACTGGATGTCCCATTTAAAATAACGAAGTAACGGTCAACTTTTCTCAAAATTTCGAATTTAGGCGATTTTTGAGTGACTGTATAGCCTTTATTATGAGACCAAAGTACAGAGTATGAACCCTTTTTGTAATCAGCTCATCGAGTAGAATTTAGAAGTGCAAAAATATACAGGATGTCCCTTTTAAAATAACGAAGTAATGGTCAACTTTTCACAAAATTTCGAATTTAGGCCATTTTTGATTTTTGAGTGACTGTGTAACCTTTAATATGAGATCAGAGTACCGAGTATGACCACTTTTTGTAATCAGCTCATTGAGTAGAATCGAAAAATCCAAAAATATACAGGGTGTCCCATTTAAAATAACGAAGTAAAACGGTCAAATTTTCACAAAATTTCGAATTTAGGCCATTTTTGATTTTTGAGTGACTGTGTAACCTTTATTATGAGACCAGATTACCGAGTATGATCACTTTTTGTAATCAGCTCATTGAGTAGAATCGAAAAATGTAATAATATACTGGGGGTCCCATTCAAAATAATGAAAAACGGTCAAATTTTCACAAAATTTCGAATTTAGGCCATTTTTGATTTTTGAGTGACTGTGTAACCTTTATTATGAGACCAGAGTACCGAGTATGACCACTTTTTGTAATCAGCTCATCGAGTAGATTCTAAAATGCAAAAATATACAGTGTGTCCTGTTTAAAATAACTTCACAGCCATTCACGAAATACTCTAATGGACTGTGAAAAGTCTCTACTCTCTAAAAGTTGGTCTCTACATAAACTTGTAGCAAATTCTATTTTGGGTAACTCTTTTAGAAACATAATTGTTTGACGTTGTTTTACAAAGCGTGGATGGTTAATCCGTAAATCCCCGAGGTCCTCGGGGACCAGCGACTAATGGTCCAGGACAACGGCAAGCGGCCTCGCCTCCTGCTCTATCGTGCTCAGGAGAGCAAGCAGGGCCAGGATCGGTCGATCGTCGCGCAACACGACAGCATGCAGCCTGTCAGATAACGCCGCTAATTATATTAAAGCACCGAGAGTTGCATCCCTGAGGGCCCTTAGCCCCGCTTCCAGCGAGAGAAGTTCTCACGCCGCAGGAATCTGCAACAAACAAAACCCAACGTCACAAAGTCATGTCATAATGATCGAGACGAAAACCGTGACGGTTTAACGCGAGTTTTTTTTTTGGAAAATTGGAAAATTTCGATATGAGCGACAACGAGGTCGCTCATCTGAAGTTCGCCTTGAGCAGCGCCACCGCCGTCGAGCCGAAGCCGGAGCGCCGCAACCAGGACTTCCTGGACATCAACAACGTCAGGATAATACCGTCATCCCTGTGGTTCACCGGCGCCTACGATGGCAAGAAGTTCTCGGAGAAGATGCAGATAATCAACACCGGGAAGTCGCCGGTGTTCGTCAGGATCTCCAAGATATCCTCCAAGGTATCATCTTCCAAAACTTCCAGTAATGTCCATTAAATATGCACCATTTTAGGCGTTCAAAATGAAGTTGCTGCCTAGAGGCAAGATGCTCTCTTCTGGCATGAGCATCATCAAATATGTGAGTTTTCAGTTCAATAAGGCTGTAGCCATTACACAGGCTCTTATTTATATTTACATTAACGATGAGCCTGTGTACTATCCCATTGAAGTGTAAGTTTATTGCATGTAAATTGTGATTGTGGATTTGATGCAGATTTATTTTTTAGCCAAAACGCGGTTTCATTCGTTAAAATCACACCCAGGATGTTGTATTTTGGTGAAATTGATATGGGTAGATCATCTGAACAATTGACCGTGTCATTGGAAAATGTGGGAGAGAAAATTGCACAATTTTCTATAGATTTAGGAAGAAATGATCTCGAGTTAATTATCGAACCAACAAGAGGGATTATTAGAGTAAGGTTTCATCAGTTTCATCCTCTTCTCTAAGCGCTATTTTACAATTATAATGAATTAATAATTGTAATATAAACAAGAAATATTAATGAAAATAACAAATTGCAATTGAATTAGCAGCATGTAATTACATCTATTTTATCAAGGTTACGATCGCATTATTATATTTGCTATAATTACTGCGATATTTTTACAAAAATCCTTAAGGAACCTTATATACATAAGCCCTCGGGAAATACTAAAAATTATATACCCAACATTTCATGCAGTAGTAATAAAAAATGTATAAATAAAAGCAAACATTCGCGTAAATAAGCAGGTAAAAATTTTCCATAGTCGAGAATAAAAAAAATCCAATTTACTTATAATATTTCTAATGTATGTGTACCTTTCACAATGCTAATTTGCGCAATATAATTATCTAATTACTATGCAGATTTTTCTTGGGCGAAATAATAGATAATTGTCTTATGTAAATCCGCAATTAGACTGTATGATTACGGAAAACAATCACGAAATTGGCGAAGTTATGAGTTCGATTCAAAAGTGAAGAGAAAAAAAAATGTACTAACGAATGCATCCAATTAATAAATAACAACATCGAATGATAAACGCGGATCGTCCTTGAATTAAAAGAAAATGATAGTACTATTGTAGTATCCTTTGTAACGAAAATTAATTTGACTGCGTGTTACATAAATCTATTCATCGCAATCTCCGCTGTAATTAATATTCATTCAGCATCCTCAACACGTGCTGATTTTGATGAGAAATGCGAATTTTTAACTAGTTAAATGGTCATTTTTAGCCAGGAAATAAGACAGAAGTGACTGTTGAATTGCTGGGCTCCCGCACTGGATCATTTCTCAAGGAGTTTTGGGTGAAAACCGAACCATTGCAGAGAATATGGATAACTGGCACGTTCATTATACCCAAATTAAGAATCGAACATCCGGTGAGCAGCAACTTCGACTGCATCGTTATCGATTTTCCCAAAACATACTGCTTGGCTCAAAATAAACGGATAATCGTGGTTAAAAATCACAGCTCGACGAATTCCATGTACTGCGCAGTGGCCGAATACAACAAAGGCGAATTTATCGTGAGTTTTATTAAAATAAATCGTTGATGATGATTTAACGAGTTTATCTTAGGCTTTGGATAAGGCTAAGGAAATGGATGAAAGTTTGAAGTTTTTTCGATTGAATCCCGTTGAAGGGCGGTTGTGTAAGAACCACAAGGCTGCTATTACAATTACGTATGAGTTTCCATAAGGGAAATTAATAATGTGATACAGAAATTTATTTTAGATTTGCTCCTTATAAAATGAAAGCACTGGGCAATAAATACTATTGCATTACATTCATCAAAATTATGAAAGTAAATTACAGAGATGGTGTTGTTCAAAAGAAAGATATAGAAGTAAAGACGTTTTCAGGAACTGATCCTGGTAACTATATCTCATATTATATATTTATAATTATTATTCTCCTGGCTTCCTTAGATCAATACCAAATAGCCGATATTCGAAAATCCGAAGAATCTTTCTCCACGTTCGAGCTGAAGCAATCTGAATCAAACATAAGAATTTGTTTGTACGGCGAAATCGAAGAAGTGAATGTTGTACTAACACCATCGAGTATATACAGGGAACATCTATTGGTCAGCGAGGAAACGAAGCTAACATTCAACATAAAAAACTACTCCAAATACCTCCCCATAGCGTTCAAACACGAAAAAATAGCCAGCTTCTTAATGGAGCCATACGAAGGCACCCTAGCACCCCAAGCCTCCGTCGACATCCTGCTGCTACTCAAACCCCGCACCATGGGCACCTTCAACAAAAAACTAAAAATATCCCTAACATTCACCAACCGCGACAACGACACATTCAACGTGGGCACCGCTTATTTGAGCATCTCCTACAACGCCCATTACTGCGAAGACATCCTCAGCAAGAGGACCACTCCCAAATACGTGATGGGCATCACCAGCCCCTACATCAACGAGGTGGGGCATCTAGTGGGCGACGTTCGCTACAACACCGCCGACGTCACCAAACTGCCGGTCAGAGCCTTCGTCGATCCGGCCAACATGCACCAGGTGCTCGACGAGAACAACTACCATCTCATCGCCTTCCCCAACGACATGCCCAAATGGTTCCAGCCCTGGCGCAACGAAGTACCGTAAGATGAAGCTGCATAAAACATTTGGAAGTGGATTTATGTAGTGTTTTTTTGCAGATGTACTACGATATTCAAACAGCTGCCGAGGTACGTGACGCCCACGTGCTACGACATGACCTACACTCCGTCGCAGTTGCAGTTCAAGAAGGACAACGCGCAGAAGTATATCCTGTATTTGAAGCAGAGAGGTTTGAAGAAGCCGGTGGTGGAGAGCCGCGAAGATGCCAACAGGTGTTATCCCGTGGAGCAGTCGAAGGTGTTGATGTCGTACGCGAAGACGCCGCAGTGTGCGTTGCCCTTTACGAACGAGGCCGAGTGGCCTAAGTTGATACCGTTGGCGCCCAACGAGTTGATGAATATCGATATTAAACCGCAATGCGTTTCGCTGGGGAAGGTATACGCTTTTATCCTAAATGATATCTAATTTGTATACAGGGTGTCCTGGAAAATGGGGGTAATTTGTTGGATCCAGATAGAACATGAAAACATGAGATGACAAGTTCCTATAATGTTTTACGTATTTCCAGCGGCGTTCTTCAGAGACATACCTATACAGGGTGTGTCACGAAGAGGGCCCATTAGCCCATTAGAAGAGGACCCAAAGTTAGGTACCTAATGGTACAAAATTTTTTGATAAAAATTGATCACACTGTTTACATTTTATATCATGTGATTAGATAGTACTTGAAAAGTTAGGATAGGACCATGTAAGTTGTTTTTATTGATTTTCAACTGTTTGGCTTTCAGAGCCACCTAAATTCAAAATTTTGTGATTTTTGAGTGACTGTATAACTTTTACTAGAGGTCTGAGATACCAAGTGTGGCACCTTTTTGTAATCAGCTCATCGAGTTGAAACCAAAAATGCAAAAATATACAGGATGTCCCATTTAAAATAAGAAAGTTGCTATCCACTTTCGGTATAACCAGAAGTAAGAAACAGTTGAAAATACTTTCATTAAATCGAGCGTATCGACAAATACTTGTATAAACGACGTCCAAACTATTTAGACTAATTTTCAGAATTTGGTTATTTCCACGCAGTTCAAAATTTCCCTAGTGTCAATGTTAATTCTGCCATTTGACTAGGGGAATTTTACGACGCGTGGTTGAAATGCCGATACGTTGTTGCGATGCGTTCAGCACATTGACATTTATAGGTTATGTTAAATTTGTTAAAAGTAATTATCTATTTTAAAAATCATATAATATTCATTTATATTAATACTCGCAAGCTCATATCTCCTCCTGATTTTTTTTTCTTGTTTAAATTCGACTATTTATGCCTTTTTTAATTTATAAACATGACCTTCAAATAACCATAACCTGAAAATCTGCAAAATATAGGATTTCCAGTACAACCCGGCAACGTTGCACCAGGCTGGCTTTTCACACATTAGTCTAAATAGTTTGGACGACGTTTACTACATAAATTTTCAAATTTTCGTGACACCCTGTATAACCCCCTAGGAAGGATCTAGGGAAAAACTTGTCATCTTATTTTTTCATGCTCTATCTGGATGCGAGAGATTTTCCAGAACACCCTGTATAATGATTTTTTCGTAAACTTGCAGATAGCCCCGCATATAGTATGCAACGATTTCTTCGAGATAAAAAACAACAATTCGTTTCCCATCACGATTAAAATATTAGCGCTGAGCAACAGCCTGATAATCAACGGTAAAGATCGCCTGCAGATCTACGGCAACAAATCGGAAAAATTATATTTCGACTGCTTTTCCTTCGGACTTGGAAAATACTACGTGCCGGTATACATTCTAATCAACGACTACCACATATTCGACGCCATCGTCTACGCCGAAGTGGTACCCACAACAGTCAAGTGCAAGTCCAAAGAAATTATAATTAGCGCCAAGGACAACGTGGGATATTTAGAGCTGTACAATCCGGTGAATTGCGCCATAGATTTCGAGTGGGAGGTGCAAGAGGAGACCTACCACATAATGCCGACGAGCGGTAAAATCGAATCGAGAAAATCACTTTATTGCAAGATCGTGTTCACACCCCGCATCGGCGCTGTTTTTAGAACAGAGATTTATCTGCTATCGCAAAGCGGCGCCAAGCAAATTGTAAAAGTATCGAACGAGGAGGTTAAATTCGCGTTGAAGTTCAGCACGCAGGCCATCGAAATGAAGAACCTCCCGTTGAACATACCGGTGAGCAAGCAACTGGTGATACGCAACGAATCCGAGGAGGCTGTAGCTTTGTACGTGAGAAACCCCCAGCCTATAGAGCAAATTCATATTACGCCACGCGAAGGGTTGATAGAAAGCAAATCCGATATATTTTTCAAAGTTACAGCTCACTTTCAAACCATCAAAACGTTCAGTTGCTTGTTGGAGTTCGTGTTGCAAGATGGCAGAGAGTACACCATACAAGTATACGGCAACGTGTTGTACCCCAATCTGATTATAGAGCCCGAAATCATGCACATTCGCAAAATCCCCCCCATGGCCTACCAGCGCAAAGTCTTCAGAATCAACAACAACTGCTGGTCGATAACCACCATCCAATTCGTGCTGGAAGGCCACCCCGATCTGGCCGTCACCGATCTCGACTTCAACAAACTAGACAAAGAAATAACCCTGCAACCCAAAGACTACGTCGAACTGTACCTGGAGTTCCAACCCGTCGAACCCACCGCCTACACCCTGTACCTACCCTACATCATCAACAACTTCATCGGGCCGCCGGTGCTGAACAACCCCAACAGCTTCAAGATCGGCACTTACCTGAAGCCGCCCAACATGGAGATTGCCCGGCAGATACCCACGCTGCGGGTGACCTGCGCCGCCGGCGCCCCCTGGTTCAAATTCTCCGACCTGACCCTCGCCTTCGAGGGCAGCAACGACGAGAAGAAGTTCCAGATGACCAACGTGTCGTCGTTGCCGCAAACCATCAAATTCGTCACCGAGAACATCGACCATTGCTTCACGGCGAAGGTGGACAGTTGTACTGGCAAGTACAAGACCGAGGAGAAGTTCATTAAGGTGTTCCTGCTGGTGGGTGATACTGTGGAGCTGTCGTTCAAGTTCGAGACCGATATGTATGGGAAGTACGAAAGCGATTTACCCTTCTACATCAAGCATTATTTCGATAATTGCGCTTTCAACTACATCAAACTGCGCGGTAAGGTGTACAAACCTTCATTCGCCGTCTCCAGCAGGACTATTATGATGCCCACTATACCAGTGAACAGGACTTTCTCCAAATCTGTCTCGGTGAGGCTCCAAAACCACAAACCCAGTTGCTCGGTGAGCATACAGAGAAACCACGATTCCCTGAGGACTGAAATGCGATACGACCGCGACGCCATCGAAGTCACCGTGACTGTTCACCCCCTGCACGAGGGCAACATCGTCACCAACATGGTGTTGTCCTGCACCTGCGGCGCTTCCTTTACCATCTACGTGAGAGCCGCTTGCGACAATTGTTCGTTGCTCACCTACAGGCACAAGATGAAATGCTGGAAGGATCCCTTTGATACCACCTCGGATCAGGACACCTACGCCCTCAAGCTGGACAAATTGAACAAGCTGCTGGAAACTTACATCTTTAGCGAGGGGTTCTTCTTGACGTATTACTTTAAGATTCCCCACACGATTTCCAGATATCCTTACACGATGTACGCTATTAAAATGGAGCTGAAGCCGCACAAACCCCGCAAGGAGAAAATCGTCCATTTGCCGATTGTTACGTTGTTTAAGAATTTAATCAACGCTTCAGTGGTGTCTCATCTTACTGATGGGTTAGTAAATATTACTGTAAGAAATGAAGTAAGTGAATTTGATTAACTTTTAGGAAAAATACAGCGTCTTTGGAAGACAGGCAAGGTACTGCGTACGATTACAGCGTGTACAAAAACATGCTGCGGTTCATGGAAGGCTACAAAGTCTTCGTGAAGAATCTGAATCCGGAATTGCTGCTGCACTACGAGCGCTATGTGATATTCAAAACGATGTTGATCGACGAAGAGAACCTTTCGGGTGATAATATACTCAGCGAGGAGGAGTTCGACGCGTTGAGCAGGGAATGCTGGTTGGATTTGTTGATAAAAATTTACAAATTGTTCCACTACGATCGGTTGTTGAAGGACGTGCCGCCGAGAACGGGGAAACTGGAAGTCGATGATATTTATTCAGACGAATTCAGGAAATACTACACCAATAACATCGAATCGATGCCGCCGGATATCAACGAATGCGAGACCAAGCTGATGCTGTGGGTGGAATTCCACTTCAACGAGCAGCGCAACAAGCTCTGGCCCAATCACAATTTGCAATCCAGGAACATCAGGGATCTTACTTGCGATTTAAGAGACAGTCTGCCTCTAGCCGCCGTCATGGCGGCGTACTGTCCCTATTTATCCGACATATTCAAAGACATTTACTTCGAGAAACCCGACAATTCCGCCCACTGTCCCCTCCACCACAACGCCTGTCTGATCTCAGAGGCCTGGAACCACTTGAATCTTTCCTTCAAAATATCAACCACCAGCATATTCAAACCCAACAACATAGAAATGCTGTTCATACTATCCTACTTATACGCCGTACTACCCAGTTTCTATCCACTGGAAACCGTTACGATCAAATCCCATTTAGGCAAAACCTCATCGGCGAAGGTGATTCTGAAAAACCCGGGAATATCCACGATCAGCTACGTGCCCAAGTTGTTCCTCAACGACACCGAGAGCTTCCACATCGAGTGCGACCACATCCTCATACCGTCCAAAGGCGAGAAGGACCTGATCGTTTCGTACACGGCCAAGCACATCATCAAGGAGGAAGCCGTGCTGCTGGTGACCGGCGAAGATGGCGGCGAACGGTTCGCCAAAGCCACCGCGATAAACTTGATAGGTATTCCAGATATACTGCATTTCATACAGGAGATTAAAGTGAAAGTTGATCTCTACGAGACCGTCACCAGGACTATTAATATTGTCTCGCCGTATGCGCAATCCTACCAAGCAAACACTTACTTTTACTTGTTTCAAGAAGGGAAGCCGCCGCTAACCATGAACGATTTTGTATCGGTAAAAGTGTTGTATTTGTTGCAGAGTATTTTTCTGATTCTAAAACTTGCAGGTGACTGCTTTATCGGATTTGCCGAGGCAATTGGATTTGGATGGGGTGTGCGTGTTCAACGAAACCGGTGTCCATAAATTAACCATAAAAATGTGCTTCGTGGCATCTGGCGACTGGATCTACTACATCTACTTTTTGAACAAAGACGTGGGGATATTCTCGGTGAAGATCCAGATCCGGGCTGAGCCTTCTCCCGAAATGTTCGAGACCATCTTCGTGAAGTTAAATTCGAATTTCGACCCGTTGGCTCCGTGTAGATGC
This sequence comes from Phyllotreta cruciferae, assembly GCA_917563865.1. Lineage (NCBI taxonomy): Eukaryota > Metazoa > Arthropoda > Insecta > Coleoptera > Chrysomelidae > Phyllotreta > Phyllotreta cruciferae. Next base: position 10,218,972 of record OU830607.1, read on the forward strand.
AAACCCCACGCCAAGAACCTCTTGTGCTCCAGGATACTCTACGTGGACATCCCCAACCAGAACAAAGATCTGCTGGAAGGCTTGAGGAACATGATCAAAATCTACGCCAGGAAGGACGAAATCGATTTCTGGAACGCCCATTTAGGTACACCGCAATTCTCCTACGATTATCTTCCAAATTCGTTTCAGTTTTTTCGAAGGGAATCCACATCTTCCGGGTGTATTTGAACAACACCTACAACGAGGACTTGGTGCCGTTCAAGCAGGTGCTGTACCCGTCGGTTACTTATAAATTGAACAAACCAAACTCGCAATTTTCCACTGACGAGGTGCTCCACATCGACGACACCACCAGCGAGGGCACCCAGAAGCTGTTGATCCATTGGAATTCGAGGGAGATGCCCAAGCACGAGCACTTGACTCTGAGTGCAGTGCACGGCTTGGAGATCAGAGACTACAAACTGCAATTCCTGCAGAGGAAAACGTGTACGTATTGAATAATTACTAGTTGAAATGTGTGGATAATACCGCTGGCCGATTGCACTTTTGAGCTTCAAAGTGTTGCGATTGGTGTAATGGGCTATATGTGATTTCGTGAATGGTTGTTCTTGTTTTAAAAACAATTTCAGTTGCATAGATTATTTTAATTTCAGTAAGGACTTCTAAGAGGGTCTCGGAGAACAAAATTCCTTCTCGCCAAAGCTCGCGCATAAAGTAAACGTGAAACTATTTCTGATGCTTAGCTTCAGTATATTTAAGCGGAAATCTCACTAGCTCGTAATTTTCGGACCGTACGCGTTTTTGTTTTTCGGTGCATTTAAATTGATTTCTATAGAAGAAATAGCGAAATTTTAGTCGTTAGTAGGTTTATTTATTTATATTTTATTTTAATTATTAATATACGATTTGTGAATAAACTTTGTTTCATTAGTATGAGGCCTGTTTAACGAAACGAGATACCGGGTTTTTTAGGATATCTGCGACATTCAGCAAACGATGAAAGTAATAACACTGTATAAACGCCAAGAATTGCTTAACGTAACCGAGTGGGTGAAGATAAAATTCATAATAATGGCTGAAAAAAAGTAATATAAATTATAACGACAAACGTCTTTTATTTTACTATAATTATAAATTTTTTCTGATAGTTAATTCGGCTGGATTAGTCCGATTGTAAAGCCTGCTTGTAAGTAGAAAGTCGCAAAATAATCGGCCATAGTGGGGAAATGATCCCCACTGCCACCCTTCGAAAACTTTAAGAAGAGCCAACGAAACTTTTATTTGATCAAATCATGCTAGTTTATTAAGAGCAATGTCGTTGACGCGTTCGATGAACATGGTAACATGAAACTAACCGCGTCGAAATAAAAAACATTTGGACGAGGAAGGCGCTAAATGAACGTCGAGAAAAAACCGTTAAATTTTTTTTCACCATTTTCCAAGGATTTGTTGAGGTCTGTGACGACGCCACTCAGCCAAATATGATTCGTGTGCTATATAAGAAAATGCCGCTTATCGTTCAGCTATTGTCCAAGAAGTGCCCGGCAACGTGAAACAATAAAAAGTGCTCCGGAGTAGTTCGTTGAAGGGCAGTGTAAAGCAGTGCAAAGCAAACGGTCACAGTAGATCCGACGTTTATAAAAAGAGAATCGCCGTTTATTCTCACTTTTATTTAAATCCTCCTCCAGTTGCTGGTTATTACTGCGATATTCAGAGTGAGCGTGAAAGTGGGCAAAGTTTCGTTTTGACCTTTCAGAGAAAGTGATTTTTTTTTCGTTCGATTTATTATTTTTTTTCTTCAACGGTAATTAACATGGATGTACAGGAATTCAGGGAGTTTGGCAAAGCCGCCGTGGATTATATTGCTGATTATTTTGAGACAATTAGGGATAGGTAAGTGGACCTAAAAAATGCCTTAAATTCGATTAAAATCAAATAATCATTTTATTACTAATAATGTGTTAGAAATAATCTTATAAGAATATTTTTTTAATATTGAAATTCGTTACTTCAAACAAACATACAAAATTTAAAAACAAAATTTTTGTACCAATACTTTTCTAAAATATTACATTTTCATTAAATTCATGCACGTAATGGATTTAAAAAGCGTGTCTGTTATATAATAATCTTCGGTTTTCCTGTTACATTCAGGCGTAATGGAGGTGCATTCTGGGGAAAATTATAACAATTACGGCGTTACCAATTTATAAATACGAAAATCTGACATTGATATTCGACGTGCTTAATAATCTTATTGCGTAATGATCGAAGTAATCCCGGACATTGTAAAGACGAATAATTTTTTAATGCGTTCTTGTAGAAAATTATTGTATTTTAGTTTGCAGTTCATTGCTAAGCTCGATTTGCGATTTCTATAGGATGTTTTAATTTTTTTTACAAATATTATGAATTTTGCAAGTTTATAGAATATTTATGTAGGTGTGTAGTATTAAGGCCAATGTCAAGATATTTTTTATTATGTTATATTAAAAAGATTACTAAACTTATTTTTTATTTAAATAAATTATTTTTATGTAAGAATTTTAATAATCAGGTGTTTTTTTATAATTTGACGTTATTTTACAAGATTATAATGAAACAAAAATCAATTTTATTCAAAACTTTTTAATAGTTCAATTCAACATACATTACAATTTAAGTTCAATCAATAGATATATTAAATATTAAATTTTCAACATTTCTTAAGTTTTTTAAATCTCATAAACGTGTACATAGTTATTTTACATTACTCTAAAAATACAAAAAATACTATTATAGTCTATTCATAAATGAGACGGATTAATAAATCAATCAATTGGTCAAACTCCAGCCTGTACACAGAAGCTACCTGCCCAAAACAGAACCTAAAAAATGAACCTAATTTCAAAACAGAAATTGAAAAAAAATAATGTTTACGATAATATATTAATATTAATTATAAGATAATATATCAATATTACTCACCCTCTGTATTGGTTTTGCAAGGATCACGACGGCGGATTACTCCGCCTCGTTTAGGAATAGACTATAATTATTCAATATTTATTTTAGTTGAAAATTAATCACAATGGTAGTATGATTGTATGGAAAACCGGGTTATAACGGTATAATTAATACTGTCATTAACCTAAAAGAGAGATTCAAATAATTTTCGCTCGTAATATATTACATCACGTCTCGTAAGATGTAAAAGTACGGAGCATACGACTAATTCTCCACTCAGATTTATATAATAATAATGATAATCCCAAGAGAATTATTGTGAAATTGTAAATGAGTGTTTTAGTTTAAAAATAATCCAAAATTTTACGCATTTCTCAAACAAAATATTTGTACAATATCCTTTTTTGCAAAATCTCCATGAACTTCTATAGCCAGTATTACTGGCAGTGAACTTGATTATGGAAGGTTAACTACTTGAGTAACTTTCTTGAGTACCCAATCTAGACAAAAAAAAGCATTCAATTAATTTAATAAGACAGCTCTAATTGTTTAATAATTGAACCGTGAGATACTATTTATTTACTAGATAAAATATTCTATTAATATAAATTCTATATATTCATAAGATAAGATTTATTGAATAAATTGTTAGATAATAAAGTTATTCTTGTTTGAAAAATTCAACATTTTCTAGTAGAATAAAAATTCTTCTTTTCCGAATCTAATTCATGTGAATATTTCAGGCCTGTCTTACCATCGGTGAAACCTGGCTATTTAGGCGAATTGTTGCCAAAGGAGGCCCCGCAATCGGGCGAATCCTGGCAGGACGTGCTGCAGGACGTCGACAGGATCATCATGCCAGGACTCACGCATTGGCAATCGCCCAGATTTCACGCCTACTATCCCACCGCGAACTCTTTTCCCTCCGTCATCGGGGAGATGCTGAGTGCTGGATTCGGATGCGTCGGATTGAGCTGGGTACTACCAATAATTCCTAATTCATATAAAATTAATAGTTTACTAATTATTTTTATATCTAAAATGTGTTTTTTTTAGATCGCAAGCCCGGCATACACGGAACTGGAAGTTGTGATGATGAACTGGCTAGGGAAGCTCCTGAACCTTCCAGAAGAATTCCTGAATTGTTCAGAGGGACCTGGAGGTGGAATAATCCAGGTAGGATATATCATATTCTCTTGTATCTTCATAAATTTCAACTTTTGTGCTATCTTCACAGGGATCAGCTAGTGAAGTGACATTCATCGGCTTGCTGGCAGCTAAAGAGAAGAAAGTCAAAGACCTTATGGAAGCGAATCCAGAACTCAAAGAAGCCGACATCAGAGGCAAACTGGTGGCCTACTCCTCCGACCAATCGAACTCCTCCGTGGAGAAAGCCGGCCTGCTGGGCTCCGTACCCATGAAGCTACTTCCAGCCAACGAGAACGGCCAACTGACGGCCGAAACCCTCCTGGAGGCCATCAGAAAGGACAAGGAGCAGGGCCTGATACCGTGCTACTTGGTGACCAGCCTGGGCACGACCCCCACCTGCGCGTTCGACGACCTCCTCGAGCTCGGCCCCGTGTGCAACCGCGAAGGCATCTGGCTGCACGTGGACGCCGCCTACGCCGGCACCGCCTTCGTCTGCCCCGAGTACCGCTACCTGATGAAAGGCGTCGAGCTGGCCGATTCCTTCAACTTCAATCCCCACAAATGGATGCTGGTGAACTTCGATTGCTCCGCCATGTGGGTAAAAAACGCTAAATTCTTAGTGGAAGCCTTCAACGTGCAGAGGATATACTTGAAGGACAACCACAACGGGCTGGCCCCCGAGTACCGCCACTGGCAGATATCGCTGGGCCGGCGGTTCAGGGCGCTGAAGCTGTGGTTCGTGCTGAAGATCTACGGCGTGGAGGGCATCCAGAAGCACGTGAGGGGCCAGATTCGGCTGGCCAAGCAGTTCGAGGGGTTGGTGCTGCAGGACGGGAGGTTCGAGGTGTGCACGTCCAGCATGGGGCTGGTGACGTTCCGGCTGAGGGGCGACAACGCCCTCACCGAGAGGCTGCTCGAGAGGCTCGACCAAAGAAAGCGGATCTTCGTCATAGCCGGGCATTTCGGCGGGAAGCTCGTCATAAGGTTCGCCATTTGCAGTAGACTGACCAACGGCGATGACGTCGATCTGTCCTGGGGGGAGATCAGGTCGCAGGCGGACGGGATCGTGCCCGCGGGGGAGGACATGAAGGTCAAGAGGAGCATCGGCGCGTTCGAACTGACCGATACGGCCAGGGAGAAAATCCGAAGCGAGAAATCCAAATGATGTAAATGTATATACCTCCTACCTAATTCGTTCAAATTTAAATTAGAATTGTAAATGAATTTATTTATTATAAGAAAATTTAGTTTGGTAATTTAATAAAAAAATGTGATAAAATTTGGATTTTGTTTCAATAAAAGTTTATTTATGAAAAATGGTTTGTTTTATATCGTACTGATAATGAGCTAAATATTAAACTATTAAATTTATTATAAAAAATTCCAAATTAAGGCTGTTCTATCGCCCTATACTCGTTACATATAAAAACGGTTTCACAAATATCTCCGTTATTTATAGACAAATTTTGTTGAAATTTTTGTGAGAAGTCAATTGCGAACTTGCGAAGAAATTGTTAGAACGATATTTTCACTTTACCTCATATTTTTGGAAATATAAATAAAAATCTACCTGAAATATAAAATATTAAAAATATCATTCTGACAGATTGTATAGACAATAGTTTTTATAAACTTTTTTCTTTATAAAATTTTCTGTTAAAATAAAAAATAAGCATAAGAAATGGGAAACCGATTTCAAATTTTACGATTTTTTTAAACTATATCTCTTTTGCTCTTATTTCTACAGCGTGCTTTGCAAACTATTAGTGTACAGAAATTTACTCATATTATTTAGAGCCCCCGACTTTTTATTTTCCTTTTTTCTTTCTAACTCTATTAGATTGTAATTAAATTAAAAATTGTAATAACTGACAGTATATTGCATAATAAGTTACGAAAATAATAAAATAAAATTGTTAGGTATATTTCTACTAAGAAAAAATCTGAGTGCGTGTCTGTATTGAATAGCATTAAATCGGTGAAATGTGCGAGTGAAATAGGCGACCTATCTCCTTGAAGGATAGAGTGAAATAATGTCAGTGCTGATATGAAGCGAAAAAAATTTGGTAAACAGTGCCGACGCGTAACAAAAATCATAACAATCTGTGCCATCATAACCGATAAAACAGCCTTAATGAGGGATGATAAAAAAATAATATTCTCCATACCCAAAATTTGGGACATCCTGTGGGACATCTAAGGGTTGAATTCAATTTACAATATAAATTTACCAACAGAAAAAACAGTTATCTACTCTAAATGTTCAATATCGATTGAGGGAGGTCTGCTGAATTAGGGGTGGCTGCCTCCCTCTGTTGCCGATGGCTTAATACTAGGTGAAATATCGATTATAATTTTAGAAGTTTTCGAATTCGAATTTAATTCAAATGAGTTACAAATAGGCATTTCTTAAGACAATAAATAATCATATCGGATCCTCTGAGGACGAATTGAGTGCAATAATGGACTAAGCCCAAATTATTTAAATTAAGATAAATGGAAAATAAGAATGGCTCTTTTTATGAGAAAGATTTACCAAAGCCAAAACCGTAATAAATTTTATTTTTAGCACATTATTTTCAGATATAGTGTTACATTTAAGAGTGAAATATTTTTAATATAATGCGATTTTTGATTTTGATGTGGGTTAGTACAAACCCTAAAATGCAATAACGGTTTATGTGCTTCAATGTAATGAATATAAAGTAAAGGTGGCTTAGACCATTTTTACATCAAACTTATGCCCTTATTCAGAAGTTTCGATAATAAATATAACGGTTGGTTTTATGAAGTTATATGGAATTTAACATGGAATAACCATGGCAACTTATGATAACCAACCGTTATATTATTATCAAAACATCTGAATACGGGCATTCGGGCATTTATGTTGTATATTTGCTAGTAATATCATTAGTTGAAAATTGTTAATTTCGTGGGTTAGTCCGTTATAGCACCGAAGGCCTCAATTATCAACAATAGTTTATAGTAGGTAAATTGATGAAACTTTTTATCTAATTAATTCAAAAACATTAAGAATTTGCCAATTAACTAATTAAAATAAACGTAACCACATTTACTTGGAACTACTTCTTCAACTGAACGTTTAAAAACCATCTATCATTCCATTTAACTTCTTACATAATTTAAACAAAATTCACTCGTTATTTCAGCGTGGCCTACCTAAACTGATTTTAAAGATGACTTAACTGTCGGCAGAGAAAGTTATTATAATGCTAAGAAGAAATTTCATACAATCAGTAGTATTTCATAAGCTGCGTAAGACAAAATGAATGTCGAGGAATTTAGAGAGTTCGGTAAAGCTAGTGTCGACTATATCGCAGATTACATTGAGAATATTCGAAAAAAGTAAGTTTTTTCAGAGTTAAACGTTTGTTAAGTGTAACAGTAAGTAAATAAAAATATTTTTTTACAAATAACAGCTCAATTAGTAATCAATTAAGTGTTTGTTAATATTATTCCTCCAGCTTATTCAAAGGAAGTTTGCAAATATTCTGTACTCCATATGAGTGAAACAAATCTTCCTATAAATTAGTGCAACTGAAAAAATATACTAACAATAATTTCATATTATGGGGGTTACATTATGAGGAATGAAACCAAATATAGATTTCTCAAATGCAGTCTGCAGGGGAATATACAGGAGAGCAGAAGCATTAGCAGGAGAATAATATCCTGGTTAAAGAACTTGAGAACCTGGTTTGAGACTCCCAACTCAGGACTATTCAGAGCGGCAACAAATAAAATAACGAATAGGCACTAGAAGAAGAAGAAGAAACACTAATTTCGTCTCCATCGAATGTCCATTTCTAGCTAACTTTAATTACATAATTCCAATTACAGGCGAGTGCTGCCCTCAGTGGAACCAGGATATCTGAAAAACGAGATCCCGGAGACGGCGCCCTCTTCAGGCGAGCAATGGCGCAACGTCCTCTCCGACGTCGACAGAGTCATCCTCCCGGGGCTCACCCACTGGCACTCGCCCCATTTCCACGCTTTCTTCCCCACCGCCAACTCCTTTCCGGGCGTCGTCGGCGAGCTCTTCCTCTCCGGATTGGGATGCGTGTCAACCGATTGGGTAAACTCCATACATTACTGCAATTTTTATTTATATTAATATATTATTTTCCAGCAATCGAACCCCGCTTGCGTCGAATTGGAGGTGAGAATGATGGATTGGCTGGCCAAAATGCTGGGGCTGCCGGAGCATTTCCTTAACGAATCCGAAGGACCTGGCGGTGGAGTTATTCAAGTATATTCATTATTTACAGCATATAAGCATTGTTTTTGTAATTAACTCTTTTTTTAGAACGCGGCAAGCGAATCTACGCTGGTAGGGGTTCTATCAGCTAAGCAAAAGACGGTTGGGATGGTGCTCAAAGAGCATCCTCACTTAACTGATGTCGATGTTAAAGCGAAATTGGTGACATACTCTTCGAAGGAATCGAATTCTTCTGTGGAGAAGGCCAGTTTGTTGGCCTCGGTGCCTATGAGGCTACTGCCAACTGATGCAGAATGTCGTTTGAGAGGTGAAATAGTTAATAACATTGTTAATTTGTTTGCTAATAGTCGCTTGTTGTATTCAGGAAACGTTTTACAAGAAGCAATCGATAAAGACAAAACGAAAGGATTGATACCGTGCTGTGTGGTAGCCAGTTTAGGCACGACAGGCACTTGTGGGTTCGATAATTTGGAAGAAATCGGAAGAATTTGCAGAAAAGAGAACATATGGTTGCACGTTGACGCTGCATACGCTGGAGCCGCTTTGGTTTGCCCAGAATACAGGTATTTACTCAAAGGTATTCGCTTCAACCTCACCTACAACAAATTCGCTAAAATCGACAATTCCCAGGTATCGAGTACGTGGACTCGTTCAATTTCAACCCGCACAAATGGTTCCTGACGAACTCCGACTGCTCGGCGATGTGGTTCAAAAACACCAAAGACGCTGAAGCCGCGTTCAAGGCGAAAGCCTCCATTCCAGCGGAGCCGCTGTTCGAGCCCCAGCTGGAAAACTGGCAAATACCGACCACCAGGAGGTTCAGAGCTTTGAAGCTGTGGTTCGTGATGAGATTGTACGGCGTGGAGGGGCTCCAGCGGCACATTCGCCACCAGGTGTCTTTGGCTAAATATTTAGAGCAGCTGGTTAGAGGAGATGAGAAATTCGAGTTGTTGGTGTCGAGGTTGGGGGTCGTGGGGTTCAGGATAAAAGGGAAGGATTATTTGACACAGACGTTGCTCAATAAAATCATGGAGAGGAAGAATTTGTATCTGATGCCGTATTATTTCCAAAATAAGCTGATGGTGAGGTTCGTGGTGTGCAGTAGATTGACGGAGAAGGAGGATATCGATTTCGCTTGGAATGAAATTAAATGCATTACGAATGAAATGCAAACGAATATTATAAATCGAAAATTGATCAGTGTGAAAAAGGAGAAGATTAACGCTAATATTTTGACTAAAGTAGCTTCCAGCACTTTTTCACCAGATCTAAACGAGAAACTGAAAGTCGGTTTGTTTCTCTAACAATTGTATTATTATTAGTAAAAATAATAAAATTAATAACATAGCGCATAATAAAAGTAATTGTTTAATATAACTGTAGATAGTTTAATAAAGTTTTTCAATAACAAGTAGTAATCTTTATTTGACTCGAATAAATCCAAAAAAAGAAGAAACACACAACTGACAATCACACAAACACATCAAACATTTACATCACCCATCTTCATAACGAATTAAATTTATGTGAACGAATAATATGATTAGGACAACTCTACGAAATATCACGTGAGTTTAGAATATACAAAATTAATCTTTTCCACAAATGGTCGTTTTCCAGAAAAACTCTTCAAGAAATTAACAGAAGAACCCGCTCCAACTACACCTTCCTGGGAAAGCACGAGAACAAATTAATATCAGAAACTCCTTTTTGCATCATCACCGATTGCGCTGTGGATTTGGACAAGCCCCAACCATCAATACTGATCATAGGTGCTGGTATAGCCGGACTGTCCGCTGCTCAAAGACTGCTACAATGCGGCATATACAATTTCAAAATACTGGAAGCTTCAGACAGGTATCTAGCAACACCCTAAAACAATAATTACTAAGTAAAATTTTTTAAGGCTCGGTGGAAGGATCCATTCCTGCAAGTTGGGCGATGTCGTGGCGGAGATGGGTTGCCAGTACATTCGGGGAGCTTGTTGCAATAACACAGTTTTCAATTTAGCAGCGCAGGAAGGGCTGGTTAGGAAGCTTCCCAGCCAAAGGAGGAAGTCGATTTTCTACTGCACCAGCGAAGGGAAATTCATCAACAGCGTCGTCGCGGCGAAAGCTTACAACATTTTCAGGAAAATTAAGAGCGACGCTCAGAAGCTGTTCAAAAACAACAAATCGAGCAAGAAAGGATCATTAGAAAAATTCCTATGTAAATTCACTGTTAGTAGGATTTAATAGAAATACATAAAGCGATTGTTTGTAGACTTCAAGATACAAGAAGAGCTTCAAAAGTTGCCAGAAGAACAACAAAGCGACGTTTCCCGAATCCTCCACGGTTTAACCAACGATATAAGATACTCTGTGGGTGAGGATTTAGGGATTGTCAGTACGGATAGTATAGGAAGTCTTGTAAACATCCCTGGTGGAGATATAACAATACCTAAAGGTTAAGAGTTAGAAAATTGCAAACTAAGCACTTTATACACCCTGTCCCACGTAAGGCGAGCATTAGAAGTATTTCGCGAATGGCTGTGTATAAAATTAAGAAATTTTGTATACAAGGGTTTTTGGATATAAGGAATTCATCTAAAATATTTTCAAAAATGGCCGACTTCCGTTTATACCGGAAGTTATTTTAAATGGGACACCCTGTATATTTTTGAATTTTTTGATTCTACTCAATGAGCTGATTACAAAAAGGTATTATACTTGGTATTTTGGTCTCATAATAAAGGCTATACAGACACTCAAAAATCACAAAATTTTGATTTTAGGTGGCTCTGAAGGTCAAACAGTTGAAAATCGAGAAAAACGGCTTACATGGTCCTATTCTAGCTTTTCCGATAAACGGAAATCGGCCATTTTTGAAAATATTTTAGATGAATTCCTTATGCCGGGTCCAGACCAAGCAGACAAAACAACGACAAGACAGAAACACTGATGTTTCGAAACAAAGTGACGACAAATCAAAGATATTTCTGCGACATTTTTGTCTCATTCTTGTTTTGTTTCAATATTTTGAGACATTTACAAGTCCCGTCTCGAGCCGGTAAAGATCAAAGAGTCGCTGTTTTGTCTAGGGTATGTTGACCAATGTAGGAGACCAGTCATAATCCTATCTTATCACGAATTTTTAGTTCTGTTGTGATAGGTACTTCGTCCTGTTAAAAATGACTGTAAAAAATGTTAAAAAAGAAAAAAAACGGAGCATTGAAAATACATGCAAATTAATTGAATTGAGAGCCATCCAATATTATGGAACCCTAAAAATAAGGAGTATAAAAACCGTTATGAGAAAGTTGATGCATTAAAGGAGATTTGTACAGCATTAAATATAAACTCAATAGATGATGTTGAGAAGAAAATAAGAAATATTAACAGCCAGTATAATGTTTGTCCTTCTTTTGGTGGAAACGCCACATGGTTAAAAGACTGATTCATAAAAAACACTGATCTTTCTTGTTGCACTTTTATCCTTCTGGTATGGACAGTTTGTCTCAATTTAGTCTTGTCTTTGTTTTGTATTTTTTTGACGCAATTTTGTCGCGTCTTTGTCTCAAAGTCGTGTTCACTTTTTGTCTGCTTGGTCTGGACCCGGCATTATATCCAAAAACCCTTGTATACAAAATTTCATAATTTTATGCACAGTCAATCAAAAAATACTTCTAATGCCTGCCATACATGAGACCGGCTGTATAAAGAAGAATTTTTAGGCTTTATAGGCGTGTTGGGTCCCCTCTTGAAATGCTTACCAGACAACATCATACATTTTAAAAAAGTAGTACGTCTCATAGATTGGAATGTGAAGAAGAACAAAAGGAAAGCCACAGTTTCTTGTTACGACAACAGCGTATATTCAGCCGATTATGTAATACTCACGGTATCTTTGGGCGTGTTGAAGGAACAATTAAAAACCCTGTTTACACCGCTTTTACCCGACTACAAAACCAAAGCGATAAACTCCATAGGTTAACCTAAAATAGCCCATTAAAATTCCAATCTACAAAATTTTCGTTTCATCAGGATACGGTTACGCTGATAAGATCTTCATGAAGTACGACCGACCGTTCTGGGTATCCCCGAACGGCAACTTCCGGCTGGCCTGGTCCCGCGAGGAACTGGCCAACAGAACCGACTGGACCAAGGGATTGAGCTCCATCGAGGAAGTGGACGGCAGCGACAGCACCCTTTGCGCCCTCATCAGCGGCCCGGAGGCCGTTTGCATGGAGCACTCCACCGACGAGGAGGTCGCCTGTTGCCTCACCAAAGTGCTCAGGCAATTCACCGGCGACCCCTCGCTGCCTTACCCCTCCATGTTGCTGAGGTCCAGGTGGGCCACGGACCCCTTCTTCAGAGGATCTTGTAGCTATTTGAACTTGCAGTCGTCGATAGGGTTGCAGAACGAGCTGAGCAATCCGGTTCCGAACGATGCAGGTCGGCGGGCTCCGGTGTTGTTATTCGCAGGTGATCCCCTGGTGTTCTGGAGGTTTTAAACTGAGTTGGTAAAATGAGTTTTGTTGCAGGCGAAGCGACGTGTGAGGGACACCATTCGACAGTGCACGGGGCTAGGTTGAGCGGGATAAGGGAGGCTGAGAGGGTGGTTTTGCTGACGAGGCGCTACGGAGGGCCGCCGTTGAATGAGCGATAAGTGATTTTTGAATGCTTTATTTAATATACATGTTCGTACGAGCGGGATTAGCATCGACGGTAACTAGTCTAACATAAATAAGATTAATTAGAAACTATTTAATAAATTAAAGGTTAACTACATAACTTGGTGTCTTATTGAGACTTTCATAAATATTTCTTTACATTAAATTTGCCAATCAACGTTTAATATATTTTTTTTATTGTCATTTTAGACTCTAATAATTCAGTAGATGCAGTTTATATTTGCAACAAATAATACTGGTTTTTAAACATTCTTAGACAAAACATCATTAGCCGCTTCTTTAATTTCCTTCCAGGAAATCTCTATATCAGATTGTTCGGTTAATCTCGAACAAACAGCCAATCTAAGGAAATACACATCCCTGATTTTCGAAGGAACCAAATGCACAACACCTCTACCATTAATCCTCTTCAACAACGACTCGTTAATTTCGTTGGAAGCCTTCAATCTGAAGCACACCAGCCCCATGATGACCTCTTCAGTGACTTCGAATCGATCATCGCTGCCCAACAAACTCTCGAAGTGCTTGGCCAACGATATCTGCTTCCTGATGTGCTCCTGGATGTTCTCGATGCCGTAGAGCCTCAGCACGAACCACAGCTTCAGCGATCTGAACCGCCTGCCGAGGGGTATCTGCCAGTGGCGGTAATCGGGAGCTGATCCCTGCTGCTCGTGCTTCAAATACAGAGGATCCACGTTGAAGGCGTTGACCAGCCAGGAGGGGTCCTTCAGCCACATGGCCGAGCAATCGAAGTTCACTAACATCCATTTGTGGGGGTTGAAGTTGAACGAGTCAGCTCGCTGGATGCCCTTCATTAGGTACCTGGATAAAGCGGTTGTAGAGGATGTAGGTCACAGACCAGTCACTATATAGACGTTTCACGTAAATGGCTCAAGGTGGAGTAAAAAAATTATTTTTGGAACAGATGCCTAGATGGCAATCTAATACAATTGTACCTAGGGACTTTACATTTTGCGTTTGAAATGTGTGAATCCCTTGTTAAGTGACATTTACCTATGCGTTTCATTTCATTTCTTTTGTATTTGAAGTTTCAAGTTTGAGTGCTGTGTCGTGGTGTATGTGTAAATAATCATGCCTTATATTAAAAAATGTTGTGTTGCAAAAATTGCAAATATAATGATAAAATTCGGTATTTGTTTCCCAATAAGGATATTGAACAGTATAAATATTAAATATTATCTACGGAATTCAGTGAAATGGACCCCATGTTACTCATGATAAGAAAATGCGTTCATGAGAAACGTTTTAATTTTGGTTTTCCATGTTTTATTCATTATTATTATTAATATTGTTATGAATTTAGTTTCATGGTAGCTTAAGAAATTTTGATTCATTTTTAAAAACTTTGTTCATTTCATATTAATATTTAAAAACATATTGGTACAAATGATTTAACACTTCTGCCAACTTTTTTTATGGGCAAATAGTTTTGGATCAGATTCCCAGATGGAGCTTTTCTTACTCCATAAAATAATATTGGCGTGACACGTCTATATAAGTGACTAGTTTGTGATGTAGGTGAGATTGTAGATGGGAAGTTTACCTGTATTCTGGACAAACGAAGGCGGATCCAGCGTAGGCCGCGTCCACGTGGAGCCAGACGTTGTTGTTGTTGCACACGGGGCCCATTTCGTCCAGTTTGTCGAAGGTGCACGATGATGTTGTTCCTAGTGTTGATACTGCCTGTAATAGTACACATTTTATAATTGAGTAAAATGAAAATGTTTTGTTCTTACATAAAAAGGTATTAATCCTGCATCCAAATCTTCTTGAATGGCTTTCTCCAAAACTTCACCGGATAATCTGTTCGTTGCGTCTGGTTGCAGAGACCTCAATTTTACACCTCCCAATAAACCAGCTCGTTCGACCGATGAATGACTTTGACCTACAGAAAAAAATGCACTCAACAATACATTTCGCAATAAACACAAAATATTCTTACTAGATGTATACCCGACTAATTTTCCAACGATTTCTGCATCGCTCCAATCGGGGTTATCTTTCTTGACCCTATCGATGGCGCGGGCTTTGGCACCAAGCAGGGCTACTAAGGTAGCTTCACTAGCAGTTCCTTGGATGACTCCACCGCCTTTTCCTCCCGAACAAGCCAAAAACTCATTAGGCAAGCCGATCATTTTCCCCAGCCAATCCATCATCACCACCTCCAGCTCCGTGCAGGCCGGACTGGCAATCTGAAACATCAACGTTTAGTTTGATGTATAGGATGATTAATATGCAATTCTATTCTTCGGTGGTAAGTAACGAAGTGTATAATTTCGCTATTTCTCACCGACCTGATTTACTGAGATCAAACAAAGAGCGCCACACAATGGTTTTCCCGCTTTTCCTTTCGACGTACATTTCGCCCGGATTCAGACCCTCGACTCGCTCGAAGGAGCGTAGGGCTCATTTCCTCTTTTCAGCCGTCTAAAACGATTAATTCGAGCACGCTTTGACCCTCTTTCAGGGCCCAGAAGCCAATATTATTTTCTCTACTGCACGAGACACTTGTTGAAGTTGAGAGTTTAATTGGGGAACTAAATTATTTGTATGACTTTTTAATGGAGAAGACCACGATGGGAGATATTCGCGGATTTCGGCAAAAGATACGATTAGAAATGATTTATTAGAGCTCAAACCCGTTTTCAGTTGCTCAAAATGTGTTATAATTAAAAAGATATAGCACTTCGAAATTTAAAAATTTCGGGTTTTGACTCATACCTTATCAACCAATCATAAACCACTCACGTCTTGTTGTATAGTAAATAGTATGAATTTTCGAACGCAGTAACAAAGAATACACAAACGAACAAAAATCAAACTGTCATTTGTCAGATTTTTCTGAAAAATGCACAAAACTAATACGAATGGCAGTTCGGCACAAAACACTTTACTGATCATATTGAAGTTGACAAGAATGTTGCCAAATAAATTTTTCAGGACCATTATTTGTGTTTTTAACACGAAAATCGGTTATAATTTATACAGATGAAGATGTTATTTTTATATTAATATATCGAATTATCCATTAGGTAATGGAATAAATGGATAAATCAGAAAATGTTTATTGCAATAAATATACAAAAAACACACATTTTGCGGAGTAAAGAAGAGTAATAGGAAACGTGGCAAACTTGCTATTTGTGACTTCTTTTTGCAACTCTCACTTTGATTGGAGCAGAGTGTATGACGATTGTGTGACGTTTTTCAAACTTTAAAAATTAATTGCGGCGTTATTTGGCCACAGACAAAAACAAAAATTTCATTACGCGCCTTCTTAGAACACACGGTTTTGAAAAAAAAAATTAAAAAATAGTCGTGGTCTTCTCCATTGATTGTAAACTTGCTTACCCATGAGAATCCTATGCAGGCGATTGCACCGCTCAGTATGTCTGCAACTATTGCAGGATAGGAATTCGCTGTTGGGTAATAGGCGTGAAATCTGGGTGAATGCCAATGCGTCACCTGCGGAAAATAACAAATAACAAAAACCCAATTGATCGTTTAAAAAAACTGCACGGTTCATTGCGAATTGTTCGGTCGTTAATTGTCCTAAATAAGATTAAAGACACAAAGTTAATAAATGTAAACTTGAAATTGGAAGAATTTGGAAAATTTGTAATTAAACTCGGTTCAACGCAGAACTACAGTTGAACTATGGGTCTACAACCGGGCCTTAAGATTAGTTTTTGTGTGCGTACTTACTCCGGGCATGATAACTCGTTCTATGTCTTTCATTATGTCTTCCCATTTGTCCGGTTTTTCCGGTGCCGTTTCCGGAATTAGAGGTCTCAGATAACCCGGTTCTACAGTTGGCAGTACTCTCCTAGATAAACATTTAATAATTATGTATATTTTATCAATTTTATCAATAAATGCAATAGTTGCATAATATTATCGTTTGTTATATTTTTTTGGTGTTAAGTGCAAGTCTTGAATTATTCGAATTAGATGCTAAAAATAGATAAAATCGCCCCGTGAATATATTAATTATTGTTATCATTCAACTAACTGGATCAAGGTTAATTATTGCTTTCACTTATTCTACGATACGAGAAATACGAGATTTAGCGCTACGTATCTGAAGAATTAATGTTACAGAAGACCTCCCGTAAGGTCAAGGTTTGTTTAATTAAAAATTAGCTATTAAAAACATCGTTAGTATTAATTTTGCTAATAGAATTTCATTTGAATAAAAACTTAATTTTATTTACCTTTCCCTTATATTCTCGAGGTAGTTCGCAACGTAGTCAATCATCTCCTTCCCGAACTCCCTAAACTGATTAGCCTCCATTTCTGCAAATACACGAAAGCGAATAGAATTAAATTTTGTGAAGATATAATTTATTGACTAAATATTTCATTAGGAGTATTATTCATCCCAGTTTCATTCAAAATTGTAATACTCACTGTCCATTTTGTCACTCCAAAGCCAGCTATTAGAGCAAGAATAAGTAGTGTTAAAAAGGACTACGAATTGTGGATAATTGGAAAATTGGGTTATTTAGTATTGTTAGTAATATAATAAAATGGTGTATATAATTAATAAAAATATAAATAAGTTTGCAGTGAATCAAATATTAAGTAATTTTGCAATCAAATTGTTAAGGGGCTATACCAGAGTAGCCGATGAAAAATTAGGCGATTTTCGCGAATTTTTTTAAAAGAAAGTAGTAGGTAGAAAGTTTTGAAGTTTTTTGGACATAATAAGGTATATTTTCAGCTATATTTTAAGATTTTTTTTACAAAAATATTGAAAAATAACGGAGTTATGTGCAGTCTTCGGATGTGCCAAAAAAATGATTCCGGCCGAATGAGTAGGTGAAACAAAAAAATTCAAAAAGGTTATTAAAGTTGAAGGTACTTCCTATACAATGACCTAGGATTTTTGAAAAATATCAAAAATTAACAAATTGGCGTAGTTCTGAAGAAATGTGTCGTTTTTGGGATCAATAAATTGCCGTTTTTAATGCCAAATTGACAATTTTCAACCAATCTAAAAGATTATAGGTCATTGTATAGTAAAAATATTCAAGAATAATAAGTTTCAATTTGAAGTCGATCGGTCAATTTCTCTTTGAGTTATGATGTCAGCAATTTTGAAAAATGTCGTTTCGAGAAAAACGCCTTTAAAGTTTCAACTATCCATTTATTCCAGCGAGCGGCCGCTCTTTTCGAACGCTCCCATTCAAAAACTATTCAAGATACGACATTGCCGCTTTCACAGGATATTTTTGAAAGCATAAACTATCGAATAATCCAAAAAAACAAAAATCGATTTTTTGAAAATGTCACACTGGTTAGCCCCTTAAAAGGATTCTGATTTTGCATAATAAAATTAGGAAATATTCAGGACTAGATTAAATTCTAAATCGTTTTAAATATGCAAGGTGGTCCAGAATCATGTGCTGTAATTTCTTTTTAATTACTTCAAAAATTTAGCAATTTTTGATTCTTCTTCTCCTTTTAGAAAAAAACATTTTTTTCACAACTTTCAATATCTTTTCCAAAAAAAATAGTATATATTAGAGTACCTATTTTCAATCATACCTAGCACCTCTAGAAATTATTATGCACAATTCTGATCCACCTCGTACGATAGATAAACTTACTGTTAGATAAAAAATCACAGACATGCACTAAATTATCAAAATTTTGGCCACCATATACCACTCGCACTGAACACCAAAGAACCGAATCCCAGCCGTCGGCGGCAGCAAGCTTTAAATCTGACGGAAAACCGTAGTGGGGCCGCCCGTCAACTCGGAGCACTTCTGGCGATAATATCGATCACCTAGCACGGGATGCATCATAATGGCCCAATGGGACTCCCATCTCCCATCGCTGGGTTTCCAATAATAATTTGCTTCATCCGGAAATCGGTTTACGCAAATGTTAATTGCCCGGTTGGGTATTTTCGATGCGGTGAATACCCTTCCTATATATACTGATACGAAGTTTTTTTATCATATTTATGAGTAGCGAGTATTCGATTAAAATGCCCAACATCACAGTTTCCAGTACGAGTGTTAACTTGGAAAAAATTATATCTAATAAAATGAGTAGTTGCGATTACTTAATTGTATTAATTTTCCACCATGCACGTGGTATTAATAACTAGGTGAACTAGTAGATTAATTGGGGAAGCAGTACGAAATAATTGGGCATTTAAATAAAGCGCAATTTGTGTTAAGGAAAATTTTGTGCGATGAATAAATCGGTAATTTTATTAAAATTATAAACAGTATCTCTTTATAACAATCTCCACTGGTAAATAGGTATATCGCCCTTGAGAAGAATAGATTGCAAGAAACCGACCAAAAGTGGGTCAATATCCTTCCTTCCTTCTTGATTACAAAATATGTTATTGAGACCCAACTTTTAATTCGACCTCATTAAACGATTAATAACAATACCTTCGGCTACTGGGAGAATGTAGGAAATAATCCACTAATCCCTAATATTATTGTTCTTGAGGCAAATAACCTTTGATTAGATAAAAAAATCAACTCTATGTACATAATATCGTGTACCAAAAAAAAATATATTTTCAGAGTAAAAAATGTTGATCGCTATTTTCTCGTTTAAAATTTGAAGGTTGTTCGAATGAAACGTTATTTACACGTTATTACACGAAGTTGTTATGATGCAATTGAACCGGCATTACTTGGACAAAATCAACCAATTAAAAAAATCCTAGAACGCTCGTTAAACCAATTTTATTGGTTGAAAACCAATAAAATATTTCCTATTAAAGTATCTAACGATATTGGAACGAACCTAACCTCTTGGGATGGGATAAAAATGGTGATTCGCGAAGCGAAGGGATTATATTCTTCCTGTAAATCGCGTCGATCTGGGAAATTCGAGAGAACACTTGATTTAATTCGCCCCCGGACTACCTTACTTGTTGCATCTCGAGAGCACTCTGTCGTCATGGCGACCCGGAACATTCGGCTCGAAACGAAGTTAATTTACGGGATGGTTCTGGAAAATTTTTATTTATCCAGAAAGGTTCTAGCGATAAGAAAAGCGTCGAAGAAACGTGCTACATCTGCAGGAAAATCCGACAATTAACGACATTAAAACGTATCGGAAATAATCACAAACGAAACATAAATGTAATTAAAAAATTCCTTCGACAATTATAGTTTTCTTAATTGTGATTTTATGGACGGTTTTGAGGTAAATCTCATGAATTTTTATAAGCCATAATTTACAGTTGAGCGATATTTCGATTTTTTTCAGTTTTTATGGACATCCTATATAAAGTTCGCCCTCACATATCAATTTCAACGTAAAATTAATTACCTAAAGCCTTTATGGCTCACTTAACCCAGATTTTTTATTGTTATAGAACAATATAGTAAAGCATTGAAATATACCTACAGGATGTCCCAATAACGATACCTCACAAAACTTTTATTAGCTAATGTCTGTAACCCATAAATTAACAATTACAAGAAAACCCAACTAATTTTTTTGGGAATCAATTAAATTCCAGTCGAATGAAGGTCCAAGAGAGAATCGGGGAATTCCAATGAAAGTTGATTTGCCACATTCAAAAGAAATGCGTAAGCTTTATACAGTTGCATAAAATCAAGTAATTAACGTCTCGTATTTGCAAATGAGGTATTTATGCAAATTCATAATTGATTTTAGATATAAATGCAAGTATATTGATCTAAAATTTAGACAAACACCATCTGAAACATGATGAAAGTGCAAGCGTAATTGCAACACAATTTAAGTTTATTCGCAACGAGACTTGAAGGACTCTTGTAGGATTGGCAGGGGAGATAATGCACCCGAGAAACAGGATATAAATCAACGAATTGAAACAATATATACAATGTATAATTAATGAAACAATGAAAAAAGTAATGCTTTCACATGTTGTTTTATTAAAATAATCATTTGCATAATTAATTAGATACGCACAGTAATTTTTTCCTCCCACAATATCTGCATCTTACATACGAATTCCTATCGATATACTTTATAATGCGGGGTAGAGTTTCGTATGAATGAACAATTTATTTGCTTACCTACATTATTTTTTCTTTGTTTATCGTGTTGTCTAGACATATGAAGACATAAAAAATTCCCTACAAGGTTTTTTATTAACATAAAATTTACCGCAATTCCGTAATTAAATCACAAAAAATATTTTTTATTAGCACACCGCTTGGTATCATTTTTGGAACAACAAGTACTAGACCGCGTCTGGCGCTTCGTCTCCTCCCCATCCACCAATTTACTCCTTTTGGTCCTCCTCTTCTGCGGCACCCTCCACTTCTCCCCCAATTCGTTATCGCTCACCGAGCACCTTGAACTCCCCACTTGCGCCACCAAATCATCCCCGCATTCGGACCCAACGCAGTCCCGAATCTCCTTCTCGAGCCCCCTTTTAACGAACCCCTTAAACCTCCACGTCAAGTCCTCGACGAAGCCGCCCACGCCCTCGTCGATCGCCCTCAGATCGACGATTCTGGTGGCATGAAGAACGGTCATGAGAAAGAAGATGCTCAAGAAGTAACTTACGACGTAGCGCGCCGTGGCGTTGCGCAACGAATTGTAGCACTTCCACTCGTCGTCGGTCAGCAAATCGTCGATCAAATCGGCCAGCTTCGCCACGTTGTCCATCGCGGCGGCTTCCAGCGGCAGCCAGAAGTCCACCGTCATGCCTTCGGCTATTACAGCTGTTACCAGCACCTGTGAGTTTCGTTATGGATTGAACTGCATTGGTTGGCTTAACGTAATAGTTACCTCGAAGAGTCCTTGGGCGAGGAAGCCGAGTTTTCGCAGGGAATTGGGGTACATGGGGAGCTCGCAGAGCAGCAGGAACAGGGCGATTAGGAATATGTAGGAGGACACCAAGGGGCCCGGGGCGGATGATGGAGCTTTAAAAATCTGGTCGTTGGTGAAAATGGTTAGGAACGCCACGAAAATCGCCAGGAAGCTTCCCATAATTTGGAGCGTATTTCATTGCAAAAAAAACACTGGAACTTCGTTTGGAACTGATTGAAATTTTGACGGGAAACTTCGAAATAGAAGGTAAGGAAGATTTGAATTACTTAAGTCAAAATATGCTTGTCAAAACGGTTTAAATTTTGCGGAACAAAATCCTGGTATAGAGCATGGGAAAATTTTTAGCGGTATTCCTGGCTTATGTCTTAATGTGCAATCAATGCCTGATTTTTAGAGACCCCAATGCGAATTATGCAGGACCTAAATTATCTTCGTATGTGTTTCTAACTGCTGTGTGTGTCCTTTTGTACGATTTGAGATTGTATCCTAAGCGTTTGAGGAAACTTGATCACTTGAGTCAGAATATTGTTGAGGTGGGAAATTGTGTGCTAATTAGATTTCGGGATTTAGTTGTTTTCAGTTTTTTGTAGCAATGTTCGCAATGGAAATCATACTGCAAGATTTCTGGTACCCACTTGTAAATGGGTTAATAGCGCTTCTTTTACATGGTGCAGAAAATGTTGAATATTTTAGTGACTTCGGTGATTCCCTAAAAAAACCATCTACGCTTGACAGTATTACATATATTTTGAGCTTTTTCTTCTTGTTCACAGTTCTGCATGCTGTGAGAGTTGTTGATTTTCGAGCGCTTCGGTGAGTTAATTATTTGATTAGTTCAATTTTAACCGATTAAAGTTTATTTTTAGGGATGGTCCGAGTTGTTTTTTTGACGATATTGCGTACAGGGGAAGAAGATTTCTGCTTAAGAAAATGAGGTATTTGGGTTTCGCCAAGAAGCGGGTAAGAATCAAGGAGAGCAAGGATAAAAGGTCGAGACGTAGCGAAAGGAATGATAATGAAAAAACAGGAACTATTGATTTAGAAGATTTTAGTAAATCTGGCGACACAAATGTGGACGAAAGCATTTGTAGTAATAGCGACTGTGATTCACAGAAAATTTGCGACTTCGACGATATTGATTTATTGATTGACATTGATGAATGAATTTAATTAAATAAAGAGAATTACTATTCCATGCATTTTTATATACCTCGTTTATATGCAGGCTTGAGGGATCGGATCGAGATTAACTTGAGATATCTTTTTATTCGTCGAATCAACTCGATCCGGTATCTTTTTTCTTCGTCGAGTCAATTCAATCCGTGAAGAGTCGATCGAGTTGATCTAGGATTCAAGTCGATTTCAAGTCAAAGCCGGCAAAGAACGGAGTATCTGTAAACACGGATCGAGTTGACTCGACGAAGAAAAAAGATACCGGATCGAGTTGATTCGACGAATAAAATTTTAAACGAGCTCTCAAGCCTGTATTACCCCGTTTACATGCGGGATTCAGTGATCGGATCGGGATTGACTCGAGATATCTTTTTCTTCGTCGAATCAACTCGATCCGGTATCTTCTTTCTTCGTCGAGTAATCAACTCGATCCGTGTTTAGTGTTTACTCAGGATCGATCTGGGATCCAAGCCGGCTTCGATTCCGCATGTAAACGGGGTATTTGTATACGGGATAATAACACAGCTTATACACATCCAGCTAGAACACTCTCGGCGGCACCTTTGATCTCGCGGTCTACGATCAAGCGAGACAGAAGCGTTGCTTTCTTTGTTGCACACGGGGGAAAAGTCAGAGCCGGATTAAAACGATTATTTTCTGCCTGACAGTACCGTACTAGGTAATTTTAAATTTTATTGGATTACGAAATTTTTTGAATCTATATTGTAATATTACGATAAAAATAGGTTCGTATTTGGACTTAATAATAATAAATTATTAATAAAAATAAAGAGTTACAATAGTTTTCAGAAAAATTTAGGTATTGATTTGATTTAATTCTAGTGAGTAAAAATATTACTATTACTAAAATATCTGTATTACTATTAAAGAGTAAAATGGGAGAGAGATTTTATATTTTTGTATATTCAATAAAAAAAATCACAAATGAAACACAAAAATATACGCACGGCTATGACCGCTAAACGTCGAATAAGTAATACCGATCTCCCGACTACACGACAATGACATCTTTTCCCCCAAAAGGCGGAGCATAAAGCCTGCGCGAAGAGATCGACGCAAACCGTTCCCGCCAAGAGAGTGTTCTAGCTGGATGTGTATAAGCTGTGATAATAAATTACTGCTATGAAAAGTGGTCGTTTGTAACATTAGTAAAAGTCACATTTTGACACGTCAAAATGTCAAAATTTATATAATATTGACATTGACAAAAGTTTAAAATTTGTAAATAATTCCAATAACCAATTTTAACTTTATAATCACAAAAATGTACAAATTTATGAGAATTTTGTTCAACACAAAAACGTTAAATCGATTAGTAGTTCCTACAGTCCACAAAAATTACGTTTTTCTGAAACACCATAACCAAAAATTACCATTTGTGCACACGAACTACTCCCAGGCAATTTCCAAGTTTCCAAAACCAAATCCAGCGTCCATATTAGCAATAAGCCTGTTATCGTGGCTGGGTTTCGCAGATGAAGATAAAGACAAAGATTCCGAATTAATAATGACTCTAAAACGGTCAGTATTATGCATTAACAGGGAACAGTACGACAAAGCTGAGCAAATGCTGCATTTGGCATTGAGAATAGCCCAACAACAACAAAACGAACAGGGCGCTCTTTATTGCTTCGACTTAATGGCGAATTTGGCCTTCGAACAACGAGATCTGGACAAAGCCCACAAATTATTCGTTCACATCCTAAAATTACTTTTAAGCAAAGGAACACCGGAGGATGATAATAAGGTTTGTTTCAACATGTCAATCAATTCATTAGTATTTAACATATTTTATTGTCTACAGGTTATCCATATTAGTTTAAAATTAGCGAGAATATATCAGCTAGGAGCGGAACTAGAACAAGCTGAAATCGGTTATGCGTGGTGCCTCGAAAAAATCAAAAACAAAAAAAATGAAAATAATGAAAATATAGACACCAAAATCTTATACGGCGTGATCAATGATTGGTATGCGCAGTTTCTTCTAGACAAAAACGATGTAAAAAACGCATTATTTCATTTAAAAGAAGCTTATAGTGTTTGCAACGAACTTAGTAGGGAAGATGTCGATCAAACTGTTCTGTTATTGAACGATTTGGGAACGACTTGCTTTAGAGCTAACGATATGACCAATGCGGAGAATTACCTGAAGCAGGCAGTTAGTATTGGGAAAGACATGCGGGACAAGTCTTACTTGGGAGTGGTGCATGCGAATCTGGGTTTGATTTTATTGGAGAAGGGTATTTTGGATCAGGCGAAGAAGTTTTGTAAAGAGGCTTTACAATTAGGTAAAGGAAACGTTTGGGTTGCTTGAGGGTTAAATTTTATGTTGATTTTTTGTTGCAGGAAAGAAGCATGAAAATAGTGAATCGGTTAATCAAGCCAATTATTGCTTTGATCAAATAAAAATGAACTTGAATAAATAACATTTTGGTGTTTTTCGATTAAAAGCGGGAATTTTGAGTCGGTTTCAATACGTAAAACTTCGCTATAACTTTCATATTTTATATCTTGTTCGTGTATAAGTTCTGCTGTTTTCACCAATAATACTTTGTGATATGTACATACAATTGAAATATTAAGTTTATCACAAGAATTTTATAATTTATGAACTATATTAAAAAACAGTATTTTTGAAATTATTTTAGTATCCCCAGAAACGCAAAATTGAAATAAACACCCAAGTTCAACACAATTTTAATTGAAATATACAACAATTCAATTCGTATTGCCTTAATTTTCATCCAAACAATTTTATCACATTCTTAAGATAAAATAAAAAATATATTTATGACATATTCCAATTTTAGAGACTTATTCATACTCTGCTATTAACACCATCATCCCAACTCCAGTCAGCATAGCAGCCACTTGAAACAGAGTTTGAAGCACACTCGGTTTTTCTTCATCTAGTAATTCGGGAATCACCGAAACCAAAGCTATGTAGATGAAACCTCCAGCTGTGAAAGGTAAAACCCACGATGTAGCGGCAACACCGCCTGCATTTTGAGCAAGAAGTGATAGAGCAGTCCCTGAAAAATTTGATTTAGAAAAAAGTAAATCGATAAATAAGTTAGCAAAATACCTGCAATTGCTCCCAAAGCTGTTGTGAGTTGCAACATCATAGCATTTTTCCTAGACACTCCTGATTGAAGTAATATCGCAAAATCTCCGATTTCGTGAGGCACCTCGTGCAATAAAATCGTAATTGTAGTTACAAAACCTAAAATACAAAGCAAATTAATACTAAATTTCTTTTATAGTAAAAGCGATTAATTACACAAAAAAGCTGCATTACCTTAATGAAGGAGGCAACCAAACATTTTAGCATGATTTTTTTAACCACTTAATAATTGGTCTGTCAAAACACAATTCTTAAATTAATAAAAATTAACTAATAAATAACAAGTTATTACCAATAGTATTTCCGGCCAAGTACGAAGATCCAATTGCCAAACCATCCGTAAAGTTGTGGCAAAAATCCGCGGCCAAATTGAGGTATCCAGCCACTTTGATCTCCTTCACAGGCTCGTCAGCATCTCCTGCTTTCGTTTTATTCTCCTTCTTCCCAACTTTATCCGGCTTCTTCGTTACAGCAGCGTGTGAGTGACTATGACTTGTACCTTTTATAATCCTCACTGCTTTCTCGACAACCAAAAATACAACAATTCCAGCCAGCACCCACAGGCCAACGGACATATCGTGCGAATGTTCCTCTCCGTGACCATGGCTATGCGAATGAGGGGTTTTACTATCTTCTACGCTCATGGCAGCATGGGGAATCAGATGCAAAAACGCGTCTCCTAATAAACCTCCTGAAGCGAAAGCTAGTAATATTTTAAGCAACGGTTGGCTGCTCTCCGTGTTATCCAGAGGAACGAAGAATAATATAAAGAAAGGAGCAGCACTTATTAATAACGTGGATCCCATAGAGTGAATCCACAAATCCCTAGTACTCAGCGGGGCAGTCTTAGATTTTTGCGAGTGTGAGTGTTCATTCTCTAATTTCTCATTTGCAGCTTTCGAATACTTGAATGATGGAGGCTCTTCGTGGGAATGGCCGTGGTGATCATCGTGATTATGAGAATGACTGTCGGTAAAACTAATAGCGCAAATTACCACACATATTATAAGGAGTTTCTTTGATAACATTTCGTATATTTATATAAACACTGCAAATCAATCGTTACATCGGTTTTTTAAGGTTATATTTTTGCTCATAGAACAATATTATCAAACGTTTGCTTGTTTGGCAGCTGCTCATTGGTTAATGAACTTGACAATCTGTGTTCTACGCATTTGTTCTGTTGTTATCGTTGGATCTACGATACAAAAAAACGTACATTGTATGACATTGACGTTTGATTTTTCTTACAAATGGCGTATTGTTGATGATAAAGCGAAAATTTTGAGGTTGTGTATATTTTGATCAACCGTTCGTCTGATAGAGTTTACGAAAATGTCGTCGAGATACGATAGAGCTATCACAGTATTTTCTCCTGACGGGCATTTATTACAAGTAGAATATGCTCAAGAAGCCGTTCGAAAGGGTTCCACAGCGGTAAGTTATATCGTTCATAACCTACAAAATTTTTGCCCTATCATCTTTCATTTCCTTCACTGGGAAATATTTTATTGTAGTTTCATTAACATTAGAAAGAATATTTGTTAATTTTTGTAGGTTGGTGTAAGAGGCTCCAAAGCCGTTGTACTAGGGGTAGAGAAAAAATCCGTAGCCAAACTACAAGAAGAAAGGACAGTTAGAAAAATATGCATTCTAGACGATCATGTCGTTATGGCCTTTGCTGGATTAACAGCCGACGCCAGAATATTAATAAATCGAGCACAGATCGAATGTCAAAGTCACAAACTAACGGTTGAAGATCCGGTTACTCTAGAGTACATAACCAGATACATAGCTTCACTAAAGCAAAAGTATACTCAAAGCAATGGCAGAAGACCCTTCGGTATTTCTTGCCTTATCGGTGGATTCGATTACGACGGTAAGCCACATCTCTATCAAACCGAACCATCTGGAATTTATTACGAATGGAAAGCAAATGCAACAGGTAATGTACTTATCTACAATGGAAACGAGTGAAAAATTTTACAAACTTTTATTTATTTATTAGGTCGTTCCGCAAAGACTGTTAGAGAATTCCTCGAAAAGTTCTACACACCGGAAGAAGTTGAAACTGAGAAAGGTACTGTGAAACTGGCTATCAGAGCTCTGCTGGAAGTGGTACAATCCGGGCAAAAGAATCTGGAAATCGCTGTCATGAGACACGGAGAGCCAGTGGAGATGTTAGACGGGGATACCATCGAGAAATACGTAACGGAAATCGAAAAGGAGAAGGAAGAGGAGGCCGAGAAGAAGAAGGCCAAAAAGTGAAGGAGTCGTTAGGATTTAGTGCATTCACTTGATAAGATTAATTTCGAAAGAAACAATTTTTTTTAAAATATAATAACTCTGTAACTGCTTGTTTCATTTTTTGAAAACCTGTTTCTAGGTTGGTGTACTGTACATTTCAAAAAAATTAAATTGTGATAAAAAAGAGAACACTAAATTATCTTCTGAATTTCATCAATTTTAGCTAATAAAACTTTATTATTTGTAGGTATTATTACACAGTAATGATAACTTATTCGTATTTAGAATCTTCGATAACTGAATTTAACTGGTTTGCAGTGGTTACAATTAAAGAACAATGCTTCCTCAAGATTGACCACTCTCCGTTTAATTTCATCTCGACGTTTTTCATTTCTAATAATTTATTTTGG
The DNA here is from genome assembly GCA_917563865.1 of Phyllotreta cruciferae. NCBI lineage: Eukaryota > Metazoa > Arthropoda > Insecta > Coleoptera > Chrysomelidae > Phyllotreta > Phyllotreta cruciferae. The sequence continues at coordinate 10,247,789 of OU830607.1, forward strand.
ACCTGCTCCAAGTTTTTAGACGTTTCATCTCGCGACGGTTCCGATGAAATTTCCTTAGCGATCATATCGTAATTCAATTTCTGCTGCTTGAACTTCTTCACCTCAGAGAGAAGCACTTTGCTAGCCTCTATGGTTTCGTTGATGTCGTTGATGTTTTTCTCCAAATCGTTTTTGTAGCTTTCGTATTCAGTCAGGTCTTTTTTGTTGGTTTTTTTCAGCAGTTCTGACTTTCGCCGGGAGTGCTCGACTGCTGAGAGTTGGGAACATATTTTATTAAATACGTTTAAATTATCTTCCTCCGACTCGTTTCCTAGTATCCATTTTGCTATCATTTTTTGTAGCAAATTCAAGCGACGTTCGTCCCCCAGTCCTTCCCCGTCGAAGATTAATTTTCTTTTAATGGCCAGCTCTAAAGAAACGTACAAAAAATTTTATTCACTAATATTATTACTTTATTTGTTTATACTACCGTCTTCCATTTTTGTAGGTATTTGTTTATATTTTTTTAACGACTCAGGAAAATCGGCTTATTTTCAATTTATTCAGGGCTGTCAACATTATAAATCAAAAATAACTGCTATTGCGTTTGATTTTTGGAAATAAATTTTCAAAATTTGACAACTTTTCGAATAACTAGCTTGGTAAAATAACAAGCATTTAATTAGTGCGTTTTAACGATAAAATAAACTTTTAAACTACAATTAAAGTAAAAAAATAGGTTGTAATTTCATGTTATTCATGCGAGTTTGTTATCTTGGCATATTTCTTCTGTAAACTGCGGCTCGTTGTTTCTTTAATTTCGATTTGTGTTACTAATTTTTCTTTTAAATCATTACTGGTAGAAGATTCAATTTTACTGATGGTTTTCCTCAATCCTGGATCCTCAATAGTTGATTTTTTATGATGGTGTTTACGCCTACGTCGTCTTCGTTTTGGTTTATTTGTTGTAATAATGGCCATTTCCTTTTCGGTTTCTTCGATATTTGGAGCTGGCGGAAGGGCAAATGAAGTCAAATTTTCTGTTATATTCCTAAATTTCATGGTGTTATTAGCCCCTCGATTGGTATTATTTGTATTAATAAATGTGTTAGGATGTTCCAACTTCACTCCATCTGTTATTCCCACTTTGGGTTTCCTGGTATATGTACGATTTGCTAATGACATAAGCATTTTATTCGATATCATTCTCTTCTCAGCTATCGTCTGCTTTACCAGCCCACTTCTCAACAATTGCTTACGGAATTTCCTTACATCCAATCGATTTTTCTTGTACCTATTATGATGCCTTCTTCTGTAGCTTACCGTACCATTTCCTTTCTTCTTCCTAGCTTCACTCAACTCCTTGTCAAGTACATTCAAATTCACTTCCTTCCTCAACTCAGCGCTAAAATCACTCCCTTCGCTGGTCGCAAACTCCAGCGCCACGTTCACCGGGAAATGACCGAACTGATTGATCTTCTTCACATCGTTTTCGTCGATTGCAAACGAACTTTCCATGTCCACATGGTACCTCACAGTACTCTCAACGGTAGTGTCTTCCTCGAAGACGTTGCTCCAATCGTTAATCGCATTCAAGGCGTCCTCGGTGGTGGTACTAGCGTACAACTTCTCCAAGAACTCCATCACATTGTCCTCCACCAGCTCGCTAATCGAAGGCAGCGGGTACTCCGTGGTGGTGGTCTCAATCCCTGAGGAATTGCTGTTGAACAGCGCTTTAACCATGTAGTCCAGCATTTTGTCTGGCGATCCCGACGTGGTGGAGCCCAAATAGTCCGTGTGGAGTTTGTACTTGACGAATACATCGATGAATCTGTCGATGTTGGGGAATTCTTGCGCTACTCGAATGATGGTTGAGGGTGCTGTGGTGGACCTGGAAGGCTGGGTGAAGGATCCGTGAAGTTGCGTCAGGAAGTCCTGGTAATCCCCGCTGTTGTTGCTTCCTTTTAGAAATGACATTATAGCGTCGTCTGCCAGGTGAAATAGATTCGTTGTAGTTTCGTAGGTTTCGGTTGGAGCGCTACTAGGCGGGATTTTTCGCAATTTAAACCGCTTAGGCATTGGTTTGTTAGGTTTAGAGGTGACCTCCCTTTTGGTGGGTTGAGTCTTCTTAGTAGCATCAGTCGCGTTTCGTAAGATTCCCCCGATTGGCTGCGCGAACTGCGCGAACGAGACCACCAATTCACCAAGAGGAGTGGATTTGGAGCAGTTGACGCTTTGAAAACCGGTGAATCTGCCATCTTCAGTAAATATCAAAGCAGAGTCCATGTTCTCGACGCATTGGCTGCGAAATGGCGCTGTTTTGAAGGGCCTCATCGCTTCTTTTGCAGTCGAATTCCACCCCATTATGTAGTGATTTAGGTCGCGGTTGAATCGGCCTTCGACGAATAGAGTGTCGTTGGGGCAAGTGGCCAGCAGCTGGGGCTCCGGCACCAGCACCACGATGGAGCTGTTGTCGCTGGTGAACAGCGTGTAATTAATTATTTCGTAGTGCTCGTCGCTTATTATCCAAAACGGGGAGCCGCTGGTGAGGTAGTGTTTGCCCTTTACTGGTCGGCCGGAGTCGAAGCATTGGGGTAAGGCCACGACGAGGTTCTCGCCTAAATTTAAGGCTGTACACAGGAACTTGTATTTGCTAATATCGGGGGAAATCTTCTCCACTACAGCTACTATTTGGAGGGACGAGCAGTTGCCGTCTCCGACGACATATTGGGATTTTAATGAGAGATTTGATGAGCTGAAATAGCCTTTACTCACTAAAATAATGCACAGAATTATTGCTACTGCTAGAATTGGGACCGTTGTTAATAGAGATATAACTATGATGTTTTCTTTGGTAAAGTCGTCTCGGCACATTATCCATTGTAACTATTAATTGATTGATTGATGAATATTTGTATGTCAATTTTAACCATCAATTCACAAGAAAAAATTGTATGGATAAAATGATACAGAGGAAGTATTTGGTTATACAAAGAACTCCATTCTAAGGATATTGCATTAAATATTAAATAAAATATGATAAATCAATTTTTTTCAATAAAGATATTATATGTTTCAATTATAATCAAAAATGAAATAGAAGAAGTATTAGTTGAAGATGTATAATTTTAAATTAAATTGAATAAGTAGGAATTTTTTTGAACCTGATATTTAACCGGAGTTCTTAATAGCGGTTAAAAGATTTTCCATATGAATGTTTAATAGGATCACATGAAGCATACGGATGAAAAATGAATATCGATTGCATAAAAACTACTTGCAAATATAGGCACATGTAATTACGCCTAAAATCTGAAATAAAAAAGAATTTAATAGGGAGTAGCGAATAAATAATTCATTCGAAAAACCATACAATTATGCGCATAAGAAATTCAAACGACAGAGATTGAAAAACTTGCATTAAATCCTCATAAGCTGTCCCCGGCCATTCAAATTTTTTTAGGCGACTAGAGAGAACTGGAAAAATGTTGTTTGACCGTAAGTCAATCATTCAATTATCATTAATAAATTTCCATATCGCCATATCATCTCCGAATTTCAGGTCTGGGTTATCGCTTGATGAAAACCAACGATTACTGCAAACTACCTCTGTGGTTCACGAAGTTTCTACTGCAATGTGGTCTGCTGTGGCCCTTACAGAAATCTACAGCCACCAAAAAACTCCTCTTGTTCATGGTGATCATGGTTTTCATGACATTCATACTATTCGGTCTGTCCGTCACGCTCACTTCTAGATCATCCAATATAGTGGAATCGGCTGCTCAAATAAGAGATATTACTCTTATACTTCAGGTAATATACAAACATTAGTCTTCTACCTTCCCTTCTGTCATAAATAACATTCCAGGCGACAGTGAAGATCGTGTTTCTTTACTACAACCACAAGAAATTCCAGCCATTCCTCAACATGATACTCAACGAGTTCTGGCCATCAAATCTATTTGATGAGCAATTCGAGAACCGTTTAAGAACCTTCTACAAATTGGTGATAACGATGATGATAATGAACACTATGTTTTCGACGTCCTATTGCATCATCGTCAGCATCACAGCCCTGTTGAAAGGCCAATTCCAAATGGACACCATGTACCCGTTCATTGACTACAAATCGAGCCCTCTCTATGAACTCATCGTGCTGCTGCAGTACGTCAGTTTGCAGTACTTCTGCCACGTCGGAATATTCGGGGCTGATTTTCTGTTCATGTCTATCTGTACATGCGTGATTTCGCAGTACAAGCTGTTGTGCAGGGCACTTTCAGCCTTCGGTACTGACGAGATGGGGGAGATCAACGAGAAGCTGAGAGGCATCGGGAGGGATGAGCTGAAAGACAGGAATTATCGGCTGCATAAGGAATATTTTGTCAGATGCGTTCATCACCACAGGATGCTATTGATGTGGGTATAAGATGTTAGAGTATGCAATTGATTTTTGAATGTTTGGATGGTTCTTAGGATAACGGAAAATGTGAACAGCACGTTCAGCTTCATGACGTTCCTGACTCTATCTGTGTGTACGGCAGGAGTGTGTACTGCAGTTTTCACATTAAGTTCATCGGTAATTATCTAACGTTTTAATTGCTTTGTCTCGTGACGAGTACCTACGATATATTTCAGGAAACCATATCAGTCTCTATGGTTTTAATTATAGTTAATTTTACCATGGGATTTCTAACTGAACTGTTCGTGTACTGCATAATAGGAAACGAATTTTACGAACAAGTAATTATATTTAATAAAATTAATTACTTTTTTTGCGCCTATTATTATTCCATACAGGGTGTCCGGTTATGAATGGGCCATACGCTAAGGGTGCGTATGGCGGTGCATGCTTATGTAGGTAATGAATTAGGGGTTATTAGTTATGACATTTCGTAGCCAGAGTTTCCAGACATTTCCAGAAATTTCAAGACAGTTTTCAGATATTTCCAACCATTTCCAGACATTTAAAGATATTATCCAGACATTTTCTTGACATTTCCGGACAGTTTCCAGACGAAAGCTTCGTTATTACCCTTGTTTTGTAAGCCTGCAGCCTGCAGCACACATTTCAAACTCATTTATCTTTGAAACGGTGCATTTTAGCGACTAAAAACAGGTACACCTTTTTAAAGCTAAAGTGTTGTAGTTTTTGTAAATTGATCCTTTTTTATCAAATTCCTTCATACAAAAAAGTTATGGCCTTTCTAAGGAAAAAAAGTGTGCTGAAGTGGCGCCCTCTGGATTAAGAGCAAAATGGATAATATATTCTTAATTGGACACCTCTAAAACCCCCATATGTGAAATTTGAAAAAGATATCTCTTGCATTACGCTGGATGGACAAAAAAATCGAAATAAAAAATCGATTTTCATAGTGCTATAACTTCCTAAAGAAGCAACTTTGACTAAGGTAAATTTGGTTAAATCGTCATATTTCGACCCAAAGAACCTACCCTTAGCGTATGTCCCATTCATTACCACCGGACACCCTGTATATTCCAATTTTTTTAGGCTATTCTTTTGCCAGAATTTATATTCGCAAGTAATTGGGGTGAATACGCGAATAACGAAATGACCAAAGATTTAAAATTTATGATACACAGATCTCAAAGCGTTTCACCGTTACACGCTTATGGTTTGTACAATATCAACATGGAATCATTCGCTAAGGTAATTAATTTAATTAAAAATAGTGACTGAATTAGAGCAAAAAAATATATGAAAATAATCTACAAAATTTGATAAACAAAATAGTAAGTTATTTGAAAACAAATATTTTTGATTGACGAGCGCATTATTATCGTTTAATTATTCTTTTAGGTACTCAAATTGTCGTTTTCGGTTTATACCTTTTTGTCGACCATAAAAGATAAGTAGCCTTTTATTTTAACGACAAATATTAGTAAATGGCTTACTAAACAGAGGACACGGAATGGCTTTAAACTTATAATAAAGTTTAAAAAGTATTAAATTTTAGCCTTAGATATTGTTAATTATAATAGCTAATTGTAGACACTAAATATTAACTGCTTTATCACTTTCAAATTGCAATTTTAATATTTTATTCACTGATGAAAAATAAATTGATAATTGAAATCGTTAAAAATACTGCTTTATTCAGCTTTCCATCTCCTTTTGCATCTCTAAATGTCCATATACTTAAACGAATCTTAGGATAAAAATAATAGATAAATAAGCACAGATGAAGTATATTTGTTGTATGAATAACCCATTCTAAAGGATATTACATCAAATATTAAGGAAAATCTGATAAATCTATTTTTTGAATCATCATATACAGCGTGTCTACTTAAATTGGAACCATATGGAAAACTTTTTTATTAGTGGTTTTATGAAAAAAAGGTATTCTTTATAAAAAGTTCTGCATCAGATATCAAAATTTAGAAGTCATATACGAGGTTTGTCAAAATATGTGATTTATGCTCAAGAATAAAGTACCTTTTTTTGACAATATCGAAAATTATAAGAAAGAAAAAATGTTAAGAATTAAAAATAACTTTCGAATATTCACTATTGTTTATTTATGAAAATATTTTTTTCGACATTATCTCTGTGAAAATGTTGAAAATTTAAGTTTGCTCTTTATTGCAAATAAATTTAGGATGCACCGGCATTTTTTAAAAGTGGTACCGGATTTCGCATTTCACTTTTCAACGTTTTCAAAGAGAAAATGCAAAAAAAATATTTTTATAAATAAACAATATTGAATATTTGAAAGTTATTTTTAATTCTAAACATTTTTTCTTTATAATAACTTTTGATATTTTCAAAAATAAAGGTACTTTACTCTTGCACAAAATTCAAATTTTTTGACAAACCTCGTATACTGCTTTAAAAAATTGATATCTGATGGTTATGAATAACATTATGAATTATTATGAATAACAAAGAATGTTGAAAATTTTAAAATTTCGAATATCTTCCGGACGGGTTCGAGTTGTTTCCCAATTTTCAAAATCTTAAAATCTTACCTGTACGAAAAAAGGTCGTGTCCGAGTTGTTTCCAGTCTATTGTTATAACGGTTATTTGTAGCTTATAAGGGTCTAATTATCTGATAAGGAGGATTAGGCACCGTTCCTTCCGTGAACTTAAGAATGTTTCGGGTTCGCGACATTTTCAATCGAGCTGTTTTTCGATTAATTGTTAAATGAGAATTTTTACCCTTATTCCTAACAGATACAGTAGGATGTTTTTATGACTCCTACACCTATTGAAAATTTTAAATCGCATTTTAATGATCTTATTTCAAGGTCTTAGTTCAAGGTATTGTGAAATAAGGTAATCGTTTCTTTAATATTGGAAAATTTACGCTACATACGCCCCCCCCCCCCTACCCTACCCTGCTGCGTAATAGTATTTGCTTTTTATCATATTAAATAAATTGTACATCCTATATATGTATGTAAAAGGAAATTTTAGTTTTACCTAAATTGTAATACTTAAAATGTATAAGTAGGTACGTACATATTTAAAGTGAAGTTATAGGTACTACAAAAAATATCTAAAATTTAAAAAAGTTTGAAATAATAAAGATTAAAAGTTTTAATAAATATTTAGGGTTTTTCAACGAAGAAAGATTAATCGGAAATTAATTAATTGCAGTATCTACCTGCCATACTGGAAACAACTCGGACACCCTCGGGAAACAATTCGACCTATAAGAATTTACCTGCTCGAATGCGGGAAACAACTCGAACACTCCGATTTTCCAATATACGTACCTGATGCTTTATTAAATAAGAAATTTATTTATGGTAGTCATCCTGTCAAATAAATGCCGAAAAATAAATAAATTTCTTATTTAATGAAGCAGGTACGTATTGGGAAATATTAAAAAATTAAAAATAAGGTAAAAATTATTAAAAATATCATTGTTTTTCAGAATATTCAAAAAGTTTATTTGAAAAAGTTGCTTGGAAGAGATTCATACACAGTTAAAAAAGAAGTATCAACTTATGATACACCCTGTATGTAATTACCTAAAATCTGTAATATAAAAAAATCTAACATGAAGAAGCAAATTAATAATTCAATCTAAAATCCCTACAAGAAATTCAATTGACCGAGATTGAAGAATTTATTACGTTAAATCCTCATCATAAGTTCATCGGTAATTTCTAACGTTTTAATTGTTTAAAATGTCTCGTGACAAACACGATATATTTCAGGAATCCATATCAGTCCCGATGGTTTTAATTACCTATAGTTAATATGTTACCACGGGATTCCTGACTGAACTGTTTGTGTACCGCATAATAGGAAACGAATTCGACGAACAATTATATTTAATAAAAAAAATTACCTATTTATGCACCTATTAGAGGTAAAGTAAAAATTTCCATTTTTCAGGCTATCCTTTGCCAGAATTTATATTCGCAGTTAATTGGAAACGCGAACGTCAGGTAGATAATTTATCTAATTAAAAGTAAAAAGTAAAAAAATATAGAAAAAGTCTACAAAATTTGATAATTAAAATTAATAGTATTTAAAAGTAAAAGTAAGCTTTGGAAATTAAATTAGTCGGTTGAAAGTTGATATTTTTGAGTGACGAGCACTTTATTATTAGGTATCGTTTATTTTTTAGGTACTCAAATTGTCGTTTTCGGTGTATACTTTTGTCGGCCATAAAAAATAAATAGCCTTTTATTTCAACGACTAATATTAGTAAATTGCTAAATAAACAGAGAACGTGGAATAGTTTTAAACTTATTATAATATGTCAATTTTTAGCGATAGTGTGTAAATTAAAACTGGTAATTATTTCTAGTAAATTAACTTTAATTAACAGTTTAATCACATTCAAATTGCATTTTTAATGTATTATTCGCTAGTACCAACAAATTTATCACTTTCAACAAGGGTTTAATTACAAGTGCCCCTAATTTTTGAATTTGGTGGTTACATTTAACAGCAATATGACACATGTTAAACTGAATAAACATATGAAAAAAGTCACAGCTTTAAAAAAGCGAAGAAGAAGTCAAAAAATATCAAAACAATCCTTAACCAAACTTTTATTTTAATAAATCTGTTTTAGATGATTCTCTCTTATCGTATAAAAGTTATTTATGTAATCCAAACTAGGTATGTCTTCTAACAACTTATTACGAAAATGCAAAGTAGCCGTTTGCCAATTCACGGCCACAAACAACAAATCCCACAATTTCTCCATTGTTAAACGGCTAATAGAACGAGCCAAAAACGAAAACGCCCAAATGGCCTTTCTGCCCGAAGCCTGCGACTACATAGCTTCAAATAAAGCCGAAGTGACTCAACTAGCCGAAGAAATCGACGGCCCATTGGTCACAGAATACAAAACCATCGCCAGAACCAACCGAATGTGGCTATCGATCGGTGGCTTCCACGAAAGATGCAACGAAACCACAGTGTACAACAGCCACCTGTTGATCGACGACTCGGGTACCATCAAATCAATCTACAGGAAAATCCACCTGTTCGATGTTGAACTACCCGAACAACGGATATACCTAAAGGAATCGGACACTTGCAAAGCCGGATCGGAGTTAGTACCACCTACGGAAACCCCCGCAGGAATGCTAGGACAAGCCATTTGCTACGATTTACGCTTCCCCGAGCTGAGCCTTATCCAAACCAAAATGGGGGCTGACATACTGACCTTCCCGTCAGCCTTTACAGCCTCAACAGGTGCAGCTCATTGGGAGACTCTCCTAAAAGCCAGAGCCATCGAAAACCAGTGCTACGTGATCGCTGCAGCCCAATACGGCCAGCACAATGGCAAAAGAACCTCCTACGGTCAGTCATTGGTGATCGATCCATGGGGTAACGTTCGAGCGGAATGCCCCAAATACACCGAAGGAATCCCTACAGACGAAAGCATAGCAGTAGCCGAAATAGATATCGATTACTCGGATAAAATAAGGCGAGAGATGCCCGTGCGCCGGCACCGTAGGAACGATATTTACGAGTTGAATCTAGTGCCTTTTACTGATGAGCAAATCGGCGAATGTAGCTACAAGTTCGCCGATAAAACTATACCTAGTTCTACTGTGTTCTACCGGTCGAAGCTCTCGTTCGCGTTTACGAACATCCGATGCGTTGTGCCTGGGCACGTGCTGGTGGCCCCTTTGAGGATAGCGAAACGGTTAAGGGATTTGACTAAAGAGGAGGTGGGGGATTTGTTCCAAACCGTGGTGAAAGTTCAGAGGGCTGTGGAGGAAGAGTATGGGGCTGATTCGTCGACTGTTTGCGTACAGGATGGGGAATCGGCTGGCAGGACTGTGCCTCATGTTCACGTGCACATTTTGCCCAGGAAGGGCGGTGATTTCCAGAATAATGATGACGTTTATTTGGAATTGGCCAAACACGATCGGGATGATAATAAACCGATCAGATTGTTGCAGGAAATGTCCGATGAGGCTGGGCGATTGAAGTCTTTTTTTAATTTGTAGATTTTTATTTTAGTGTTAATGATTGCTGTAATCATTCATAGGGTTTCTTTTAGTAAATTGTATATATTTTCTGACTAAAAGTATTTCAATTCCCTTGGCTGCATCATACGCATCATTACATGAATCTTTTATCTAGGGAGATTTAAGAAGGTGATCTAGAGAAACTTTACAGATTTTTGTCAACTCTCGATGATCTTATAATATCCTCAAAAGTATCAGAAACCTCAGGATCTCAGGATTTTATTCAAATATCATTATATTTAGCGATTATAACAGTGTATAATAAGATAAATTCAAATTTTGTAGTACAAAAGTCGCACTAATTTTTTTAGTAATTTCCCATCAATCTATACTATACAGGGTGTTATTTAATAACATGCTAATACTTAGGGGTTGATTCTTGGACCCATTTTAAGAAAAAAACTTCATATAAACCTATGTCCTAAACTTCTTAACTTTTGAGATACGGGGTATTAAAGTTTTAAGAAAAAAAACAATTTTTTACTGTCTTTTTCATACCACTTTCGGCGGACATTTCCAACACCTGATTTAAATTATTTCTTTATTTTACTTTAATTTCATAATTTCAACGTTTAAAAGTTATCCGCTTAAATAAATTATTGTTCAGAGTTAGATAAATCGTTTTTGGTCGTCATTCGTCCAGGTCCAGGGAGATGCAAATGAAAGAATTTAATTTTTTTTTATCGAAACGGTGAGTTGTACGAAAAAAAGTCAAGAAATCGAATTTGTTCTAAATTGAACGAGAATTCGAAAAATAATTTTGAATTTAAAAGATAGCAGTGGCGTATCACTTTTTTATTCAAAAATATCTAGTCTGAGTCCAGTAGGGACGCCACTGTTAGAAATAAAAAAAAGATTTTTGGGTCAAAAAATACTCTTTAATGCATAAACGCCGTACACCAAATTTCATAAAAATATTTAAAGTGGTATGAAAATGACAGTAAAAAATTGTTTTTTTGGGTCCAAGAATCACCCCTTTAAGTATTAGCATGTTATTAAATAACACCCTGTACAGTGAGAGTGTAAAGGATGGAACAAATTCGTTGAATGCTTGATTTGTCCATTGGGTAAAAAAGGTCAGACACGTCGATTTTTATTTTAAAAAGCGGATCAGAAAAGGTTGTTAGTGTTTATAAAGGATGTCCCAAAAAAAGTTACATATCAAAGTTATGTTTTTTTAAGTGGAACACGTATATTATTACATTTTTGGATTCTACTCGATGAGCTGATTCTAAAAAGGTGTCACACTTGGTATCTTGGTCTGATTATAAAGGCTATGCAGCCACTCATAAATCGCAAAATTTTGAAATTAGGCGGCTCTGAAGCCAAACAGTTGAAAATCGAGAAAAATGGCTTACATGGTCCAATCCTAACTTTTTAAGTACTATGTAATGACATGATATAAAATGTATACAGGGTGATCAAAAATTTCATAACTTTTATCAATTTTTTTGTACCCTTAGATAGGACTTGAAAAGTTAGGATAGTGCCATGTAAGCCATTTTTCTCAATTTTCAACTGTTTGGCTTTCAGATCCGCCTAATTTCAAAATTTTGTGACATTTAAGTGGCTGCATAGCCTTTATTATGAGACCAAGATACCAAGTGTGACCCCTTTTTAGAATCAGCTCATCGAGTAGTATCCAAAAATGTAATAATATACGAGGTGTTCCATTTAAAAAACTTAACTTTGATATGTAACTTTTTTTTGGGACATCTTTTATAAACACTCACAACCTTTTCTGATCCGCTTTTTAAAATAAAAATCGACGTGTCTGAGCTTTTTTCCCCAATGGACTAAATCAAGGATTTAGCGAATTTGTTCCACACTCTCACTGTATAATTCGTTCGTAAGTTGTTTACTGGAAGGGTTAAACTTTTTTGCGTAGGTACTCACTAAACCTTCAATTAACCGGCGTTATAATAATTAGGTAAGTGGTAATTTACGAACGGGCTACTAAACTAATGCCTACTGCATGTAAATAAATAAACCTTCGTTGAAGCGAACAATTAGTTAAATTCCAGTGGAAAACGCACATAAAGTTGTTGACGAACAGCGCAAGAAACACTTTGAAATCGACCGTTCCTGCAGCCTTACTTGGCGGCTGCTTTTCGTGAATAATAAACTGGTTATAATTATAATCCAGTTTTTGCAAATTAATTCGAATACATAATTCCAAGTCGCGTTGCGGCGGTCTTGACCTATTGGATGAGGTTTCAGAAAAATAGGAAATTGCATTTCTTTCATTGGTAAACAAAGACCATAAAGAACCATTTTTGAACGTTGCTTTGAAGTGTTTTGATTCGTATTTCGCTAGAAGTTGTCGATTATGAATTGGAAGGTTTGGATATTCTTGCTTGTATGTTTTGTAACATGCGTTTATTGCGAGAAAAGTGTGCGAAAGTAAGTGAATTTCTTCATTTGAACATTTTTTATTGCATATATATTTTAAGATACGATTTTTTTATTAATTTCAGGCTTTTTTTCACGAATTGATATGTATATTGAAAGATTCTCAGCTGTTTAAAAGAATTTTATTCACTATTTTGGGTGAATTTTTGATTATTAACGATATTTTCATGAATTTTAGGATTTTTCTATTTTTTTAAAACTATTGATTCATTCTTTTCAGAATTTGCAGACAAATTTTCAGAATTATTAACAATTTAAAATTTTTTTGTCAATTGTTAATTGTTATATTTATGTAGGTAGGTATACAGTTTTTCCATAGTCTTTTTATTTAGAATCAATTATTATAGATATATTTATAATTTATCGATACGCAATTGTATTAAATATGGTCGTTAAAAATATGAAAGATAAATTAAAATTCCCAGGCGCTCCTTACTCGAAAATGTGGGAAAAATAACCGGTAAAGGCGCCACAGCGATCGGGAATGTTGGAGCCAAAATCATCAATCCGGTGTCTTCCGGAGCCTCGAGTAAACTCTCCGATATCTCCAATAAAACAGGAAAAGCGATCGAGAAAACCGGCAAAAGGGCCGGCTGTGCTGCCAAAAAAGCGGTGAAAGTCGCCGAAACTGTGGGCGAAAAAATCATCAATTTCACCTTCAGCGATAACGAAATACGTAAGTATAAATTTCTTAAATAAGATCACTTCTAGAAGCAACCCTTAGTAGGAAAAAATTTACTATTTTTTTAGTATACTTTTAGATTTTTTTTAAATTGTTCTAGTAACATTACATAGCATTAAAAGGCTTCAAGATTTAAAGAATTTACATAATAAAATTCAAATAGGTTTTCCTTGATTGCATATAAAAATGGAATAGGTTCTATAGAAATGATTGAACCAGAACTAAATGATAATTCAGTCGATTTAAATTACAAATTTTCTGTTTCTAAAGCAATAAAAAATACGTAATCATAATCAATGGGGCATCTGGTTTTATGGGTATTTAATTTAAATTCATGTATTTAGAGCATAAATGACCATATCTAAATCTAGCACTTAATACTATAATTCAAATTAATTGATAAACAAGCTTTTATCTACACCCTATCCCATGTAAGGCGGGCATTAGAAGTATTTCGTGAATGGCTGTATATAAAATTATGAAATTTTGTATACAAGGGTTTTTGAATATAAGGAATTCATCTAAAATATTTTAAAAAATGGCCGACTTCTGTTTATGCCGGAAGTTGACCCTAACTTCGTTATTTTAAATCGGACATCCTGTATATTTTTGCATTTTTAGATTCTACTCGATGAGCTGGTTACAAAAAGGGGTCACACTTGGTATTTTGGTCTCATAATAAAGGCTATACAACCACTCAAAAATTCACCAAATTTTGAATTTAGGTGGCTCTGGAAGCCAAACAGTTAAAAAATCGAGAAAAAGGGCTTACATGTCCCTATCCAAACTTTCCAAGTACTAGTTCAAGCCATAATATAAAATGTACACAGGGTGATCAAAAATTCAAAATTTTTATCAAAAAAAATGGTGTACCATTAGATAGTATATTAGTTGAAAAGTTAGGATAGGGACATGTAAACCGTTTTTCTCGATTTTCAACCTTTATTATGAGACCAAAATACCAAGTGTAATACCTTTTTGTAATCAGCTCATTTGAGTAGAATCTAAAAATGCAAAAATATACAGGGTGTTCCATTTAAAATAAAGAAGTTACGGTCAATTTCCGGTATAAACGGATGTCGGCCATTTTTGAAAATATTTTAGATGAATTCCTAATATCCAAAAACCCTTGTATACAAAATTTCATAATTTTATACACAGCCATTCACGAAATATTTTTAATGCCCGCCTTACATGGAGACAAGGTGTATATTACCTGACATTGTATAAGGAATTTATGGAATTTGAATCAAAAATAGTTCAAAAACCTATAGATTAAACAAACATTTTATTTTTCAGATGACATAGAAAAAAGTTTCGCCCGGCGCGTGGGCGTCAAAATGCCCGGCTCCACCGACACCCAGAAGTTCCGCAGCCTCCTCGGCGGCATCCTCGATCCCTCCACCAAGCTGCTGGACACCGACAAAACGGCCTGCGGGCTGTGTCGCGTCCTGGTCAGAGGCCTCCAGACCAGCGCCTTCACCCTCGCCAAAGTCGGCGAGTTCATCTGCAACCTCTACATCCTGCTGACCACCTACACGGTGTCCGATTTCTGCAAGTCCGTCGTTCAATTAAACGCGGTAAGAGCTGGAAGAAGCTGCCAATTTCGCTAGATTTTTTAATAATTTTTTGCTCAGCCTGTGCTCTTGTATATCCTCGAACACAGCGAGATCCTGGACTCGGAGCTGGCTTGTACCATCCTTCTGCAAACGGAGGAGTGCTCCTTCGAGAAACCTGCTCTGGCTTGGGAAACAGCAGTGTCTACTACACAGCCTATTATCCCACAAGTAAATCCTATTTTTATAGATTTTTTCTGGGAATCCCACTATACAGGGTGTTTCAAAAAAAGGTGACTCCCTTTCTAGAAGAGGTAGAACATGACAAAAAAAGTTGAGTTTGCTCTGTAAAAAAATTTCGTATAGGCTTCCGTTTTCAAGATACAGGGTATTAAAAAAAATAATGTATACACATTTTTTACGATTATGTCGAAACTACTGGCTTGATGATAATAACATTTTGAACAAATATGTTTTGGAAGCTAACGCATCGTATAAATTTGTTTTTATATCTGCCACTCATAGAGGGCGCTAGTTGCACGGTTCGTACTGAGTTGTTTTTACAATAACTATTTTGAGGGTAAATTTTCAAGTTCAAATTTTAGGTGAGCTCAAACTTCATTCAATTTTGCACCAAAAAGGCACTCTTTGTAAAACTCGATACTGTGTACCGTTTTCGAAATATTTTTATTTGAAATTGATGAAGCAATAATTGATGCTGGTAAAAAGTAAGTATTAAGTAACAATTGCCTATTTATTGAAAACCAAAAACCAGTACATTATTCTAATGCTAAAATAATTAATTAAAGAAAGAATATTACGGGAAAAAATTCAAATAAATTTGATTATAAAATGTGAAATATTAAATCAGTTGAATGAAAGTGGTGAAGATGTCCTCCGTTTCCATGAATACACAATTCTTTCCTTTCTTTAATTAATTATTTTAACATTAAAATAATGTAATTGTTTTTTGTTTTCAATAAATAGGCAATTGTTACTTAAAAATACTTACTTTATACCAGCATCAGTTATTGCTTCATCAATTTCAAATAAAAATATTTCGAAAACGGTACACAATATCGAGTTTTACCAAGAGTACCTTTTTGGTGTAAAATTCATTGATGTTTGAGCTCACATAAAATTTGGACTTGAAAATTTACCCTCAAAAAAGTTATATTTAAAACAACTCGGTACGAACCGTGCAACTAGCGCCCTCTATGAGAGGCAGATATAAAAACCAATTTATACGATGCGTTAGCTTCCAAAACATATTTGTTCAAAATTTCATTACAATCTAGCCAGTAGTTTCGACATCATCGTAAAAAATGTGTATACATTATTTTTTTTAATACCCTGTATCTTAAAAACGGAAGCCCAAACGAAAATTTTTTACAGAGCAAACTCAACTTATTTTGTCATGTTCTACCTCTCCTAGCAAGGGAGTCACCTTTTTTTGAAACACCCTGTATTATTTCCAGGTGACTTACGATCCCAACGAAACCCCATTAACAGTGCTCCATTTGACCGATTTCCACATTACTCCCGATTACGAGGTCGGGGGAGTTTCGAATTGCGGCTATCCAGTTTGCTGCAAAAAGGGCCTGGGCAGTTCCCTTAAGGGGCAACGGGCGTCCCAATGGGGCGACTACAATTGCGATATACCCCCTTGGCTGCTGGGCTCTACTTTGCACCATTTGAACAGCACTTACAAGGTGAGAGAATGATGATTTTTCTTTAATGTGTGTCCATATTTCGTTTTTGCAGAATGTCAGTATGGTATATTTTACTGGTGATATTATCGATCATACTATTTGGAACACGTCCATACGAACTAACACTAAAATGATCTACTACACGTACAAAGCTCTAGCTGAGACTTTCCCCAACTCGAAAATATACTCTGTTATCGGTAACCACGAATCTAATCCTCTTAACGTGTAAGTAAAAAGCTCTTGCAATTAACTAGTGTTTAATAACATTTTTTGGTTGATAAATTTGCGTGTTTCAGGTTTTCTCCCCCGCTGGAAGACATATCGAAGAAAGGTTTGTCTACGAAGTGGCTGTATGAATTGATGGCCAAAGTGTGGAGGCCTTGGTTGCCAGAGAAGGCTCTGGAAACCGTCAAATACCAAGGCTACTATGCCCATTCCGTGAGCGCTAGGCTCAAAGTTATAGGGTTGAATAATAACGTTTGTTATAATTTTAATTGGTGAGTTATTTTTCAACTAAAATTTTCTTATGCTGTACGTATTGATGAACTTTTCCAGGTGGTTGTTGCTGAATACAGAATTCATAAATGAGCAACTTCAATTCCTCAACCGAGAATTGGAAGAATCCGAAAGAAAAGGGCAATTTGTCCACATATTAGGTCACGTTTCGGTTGGTAATCAAGAATGCATCAGGCCTTGGGAAATTAGTTACAACAAAATAGTTCAAAGGTTAGCAAATTTCTCACAATTTTTCCCTTCATTTCCCACTCATCTCTCGTTTTATTATCAATCTAATGAGTCAATTTATTGTTTGTTTTAGATTTGCGCACATTATTAAAGGCCAATTTGTGGGGCACACTCACACCGACGAATTAAAGATTTTCTACGATAGTAATTCGAAACCGATCAATATGGCATATAATGGAGCCAGTTTGACGCCTTATATAAAGTTTAATCCTAATTATAAAGTGATGCATGTTCATCCAACGACTATGGCAAGTTTGTATGTAATAATATCAACATTTGAGTAACACTAAAACCTTTTTAGGACATCTTAGACATCGATACGTACTATTTCAACATGACCGAAGCCAATCTCCACCCCAATAGAACTCCCGCTTGGAGCAAATTGTACTCCATGAAGGAGGCCTACGATTTGCCGGACTTATCGCCGGCTTCTTTCGATGTATTCGCTAATAAATTGCTCACAGATAAAAGTTTGCAGGATCTCTATTGGCTGTACGTATTGCGATAAAGTTTCATATACAGCATGTCTCCAAAAAATGATATAATTTTCAGTAATTACGTAAGGAAAGGCGATGCTTCCTTAAAGGACGGGTGCGACGATGAATGCAGAGAAGAAATAACTTGCAAAGTCGTAACAACGTTGTCGTTGAATTCCTCGAAGAGCCAATGCGCCGGAAAATAGTGTTTTTATTTACAAATTGTTCCAACTATTGGTGTTTATAAATGTGAAAAATGTTAAAAAAATAAAATGTAAAAATTAAAAATTCATAAAAGAAATATCAAAAAAGACGCTTTACTTTCATTTTTGACGCGTTTGTAGATATTGTGTCATTCACCACCTAAAATCCTCTTTTAAATTTATAGCTGTCTCAGGAGTCTCGGGCTACTTACCAATACAGTTGTCAAACCACCGAACAAAATTAGCCTCTGACTCTAGAAGCTCATTTAAAATAAACAATAAATTTTACTTTATATGCCGCGTTTACATGCAGGATTCAAGTATTTAGTGTTTACATACCCCTTTACATGCGGGATCGAAGCCTGCTTGGATCCCAGATGGATCCTGAGGAAACACTAAACACGGATCGAGTTGATTACTCGACGAAGAAAGAAGATACCGGATCGAGTTGACTCGATGAAGAAAAAGATATCTCGAGTCAATGCCGATCCGATCACTAGATCCCGCATGTAAACGGGGTATCAGAGAGTCCATCTAGGATTCAAGTCGGCTTGGATCCCGTCTGTAAATGGGGTAATACAGACTTGAGAGATTGGATCGAGATTAACTTGAGATATCTTTTTCTTCGTCGAGTTAACTCGATCCGTGTTTACAGAAGTGAGAAGAGTCGATGGAGTCGATCTAGAATTCAAGTCGACTTGAAGTATGTAAACGCGATTAAGTTCCAATAAGAGAAGGACGTGTAGGTTTTATTTATGTTCGCGATTCTCGCTTACCGCTTACATGGGTTTAGTTCCGTATTAAGTCGCGAAAGGCGCCACCTTATTTTTTTCGAATTTACCCGATCTCGGTCGAACATTCCTCGGCAACGGCAACGGCAAATCCATTAGCCTTGATTTGATTAAATTCCTGATCTGAATCTGAAACAAATCTAGATTGCATTCTGGTGGAAGAACAGTCGAATTGTTTTTACCATGGCAACGTACCTGTCATCGAGCCTGGCGTTTTACCCTTTTAATATGTATTTTTTTTAATAAAAATCAATTCGTAGGTACCATGCGTTTTAATTCGAGCGGAATTCACGATGCAACCGCGCCGAAAATCAACAAAATCAATCTCGGTAACTATTTCATAATTTGACAATTTACATCGAGTGCACAGCGCATTTGGGAGCACAATCAAGCAGTCGAAGAAGGTGAGAGACAGAGGAGATTTTTAAATGTTCCCGGCTGGAAGGTTATTGCCTTCGTCGGAGTTTGCGCACGAACCGAATTTCAACACTTAGACGAAAAACGCTGCTTGTTGCTCGTATTCGACGAATCTCCCGATCCGATCGGTAGAGAAACAACGGCTAAGTCGTAACTCGTAACTTTTACCTAGTCTTTAGTGGAATCTCCGACGGAATGGAAGCCGATAATTCCGCCGCCGAAACAGAAAGGAGCCCGGTAAGTCGACAAAAAACCCATTTATTCGTTTTACTACGTTCCTATTTACGCCGAACGGCCGATTTCGCCGTATTAACGCCACTTTACTCGTGGCTTGAGCGA
This sequence comes from Phyllotreta cruciferae, assembly GCA_917563865.1. Lineage (NCBI taxonomy): Eukaryota > Metazoa > Arthropoda > Insecta > Coleoptera > Chrysomelidae > Phyllotreta > Phyllotreta cruciferae. The sequence continues at coordinate 10,267,571 of OU830607.1, forward strand.
AAATTTTCTAAGTCCGAAAATGGCGTCCAGAAACTAAGTCCCACGTCTGTCGTATCTGAGCGAAACGTGCCGCTTACCGAACGCCTTTTAACCCGTTTTTCCATCGAAAATCGCTCTCTGCTCGACTCGAGATCATTTAAATACATTTTTTTTCTCAACTGCACCTGCACGTGTCTAATAATCGGTCATCTCGTTTCGGCATTGCAGGCGAACAAAGGGGAGAACGGCGACTCGAGCCATGTGAACGGCCTCAACGGCTACTCCGACAAGCACAAGAGCCACAAATCTTCCGATCACAAAGACAAGCACCGGGACAAGGACAAGGACAGGGAGCGGGACAGGAGCCGCGCCAAGGAGCACAAGAGCAGCTCCGGCAGGGACAGGGACAAGGACAAGCATCACAACAGCTCGAAGGACAAGGACAAGGAGCGCCACAGCAGCTCCCACAAGTCCTCCAATCGCGACAAGGACCGCGGCGATAGGGATAAGGATAAGGAGAGGAGCGATAAGGATCGCCATAAGGAGAAAGATAGGCATCGAGATGATAAGAAATCATCGAGGGATCACAAAAGTTCCCACGACAAGGACCACAAGGTTTCTTCTTCGTCTTCTTCCAAGGATAAGGATCGAAAGGACAGGGATAAGGAACGCGATAAGCACAAAAACCGGGACAAGGACAAGGAGAAGGAGCGTCACAGCAGCTCCAAAGACAAGCATAGGGATAAGGAACGCGAAAAGGACAAACATCATTCCACTTCTAAAGACTCCAGGGATAAAGGCAGGGAGAAGAAACCGGATAAGGAGAAAATTACCGGTCAGTATTTACAAGAAATTTGATTGTGTTATTGTATCTAGTTATTAACTATTCATTGGTCTCGTTTCAGAAGAAGAACCGAAGGTGAAGCCCCCTCCGGAGGAGCCTAAAGTTGTGAAGAAGGAAGTGAAAATCGAACCGAAGGAGGAATCGAACTTTAGCTCCGACGATGATGAAGATAAACTCGTGATTAAAGTGGGTTTTGGGACGAATCGTGGAATTATTTGATTTGATATTGATTGTTTATGTAGGATGAGCCCAGCAGTCAGGATGAGGCCGATGAGAGGAACCTCGTCGACAATTCGACTGCCAGCAGTTGCGATTACAACTATTCGCAATTTAAGAACGACGAATCGGCCTTCTCCGGTGAGGATAACCAGTCGCCTGAGAGGAAGATGGAGATTAAATTGGAGGAGGATAGTGAAGAAGACATGCCTTTGGTAATTATTTTTGCTTATTATTTTCTTCTCACAAGTCGATTATTGCTTCAATTTCAAGCTTACCTAAAATTGATTCAATCAATCAAAAATATATTTTTGCATAAAATATTGTTTCTAAATCTTCTAATTTATAGTGTAACCGAAGTCTTGAACGGGTACGTTAAACAATTATTAGTAGAAAAGTAGAAAAAATAGTCGTGTGCATTGTAGAAACTAATTTATTTTTACATTATTTATTCTCTAATAATCAACGGATTTTGTTTCGTTATCTGAGTGTCTATTGAATTATTAATTATTTGTCTTGTTCATAAAAGCGAGAAAATATTAAATGCGCAATGATTTAAACCTTCAATTTTAAACAAACATTACGAATTGATACAATTTTTATGACCGCAATCGACTCTTTATTATACTCGAGAAAATTGAAAATGATAAAAAATATTTATTTACTTTTGATATTGACCAATTTATTTTTGTTCTACAGTCGGCCAGACTTAATAGCAATAAGAGGAAAATAAAGGACGAGGAGGATGACGATGATGATGATGACGCTCCTCTTTCTTTAAGAAAGAAACCTAAACTTGAGAAGAAAGTGAAAAAAGAAAAGACGAAGAAGAAGCGAAAGATTGACGATGAAGAGGATTACGACGATTACCAAGACGACAAGAAAACAAAGGTGAAAAAAGAAAGGAAGGTCAAGAAAACTGAACCTGTCGACGATAGTCCCAAGAAAGGCAAAAAGAAGGCTAAGGAAGAGGAAGTTGAAGTTTGGAAATGGTAAGAAACTTTTATTTAATTCTATTAATTTAATCATTATATTTTTATTTTGTTTTAATAATTATAATTGCTTCACGTGTTACAATTTTTCCCACTAGGTACTTGTTCTTATGTAGTTCACTTACATGCGGGATTCAAGTCGGATTGAATCCTAGATCGACTCGATCGACTCTTCTGTAAACACGGATCGAATTGACTCGACGAAGAGAAAAGATAACTCGAGTCAATCTCGATCCGATTTCTCAAGCCTGCATGTAATCGCGGTAACTGAATGAAGTGAATGTACCTTCTACTAATCAGTTATTCGGATTTTGAATTTGAAACTAACGTGAAGTTAGCAATCTAAAACAACTTGACATATGAGTACGATACGTATGTCGTTGATTAGTACAATTTTTTAAGTAGTGAATTTGTTGATTAGTTTAAAACTAATTTACCATTTATTGTATTACATTATTTATTATGTTTAGGAATTTGTATAAAACATTGTCGATAAATAATATAAAGTACTTTAATATTCGCGAATATTCGGAAATAAACAGCATGTGTCTAAAATTGAGGTTAGAAAATTGTGGAGTTAAATTTAAAAGAGGCGAATTGTACAAATTCTGCGAACACAATTTTTCGACTGCTGCTAATGCTAAACTTAAAAAAATTAAAAGAATTTCTTCCAATTTAAAAAGGTACTAAAAAGTGAGTTTTACAATTTTCTCAGCATCCGCAAACTTATAATTCGTGTGAATATGAATCGAGTGTACTTAATCCTTTGAATAATTATGATTATTTTTTTTCTAGGTGGGAAGAAGATAAAAAGGACGATGGAGTGAAATGGAACTTCCTGGAACACAAAGGTCCTGTTTTTGCACCACTTTACGAACCACTCCCCAAGGACGTAAAGTTCAAATACAATGGAAAGGTGGTAGAACTTTCCGAAGACGCCGAAGAGGTGGCCGGTTTTTACGCTAAAATGTTGGACCACGACTACACAACCAAAGACATTTTTAATACAAATTTTTTCAAAGACTGGAGAAAGGTAAATTCTATTGATTTTTGTTAATAATAATAATAATGTGTTAGATATACAGTTGGTATAATTTTTATTAACTCTTCAAGGTGATGAGCGATGAGGAGAGAGCTCTGATAACAAGTTTAGAAAAATGCGATTTTAAACAAATCCACGCCTATTATAAGGACTTGTCAGAGAAAAACAAGAATAAAACTAAGGAAGAGAAGCAAGCACTTAAAGAGAAAAACGAGGCTCTGGTCAAGGAATACGGCTTTTGTACCATCGATGGTCACAAAGAGAAGATTGGTAATTTCCGATTAGAACCTCCAGGACTTTTTAGAGGTAACGCAATTTATCTCAATTTATCTGAAATTTGTCTCTAATTTTTGTTTTATCAGGAAGAGGCGAACACCCGAAAATGGGCATGTTGAAACGTCGATTGAACGCCGAAGACATCATCATAAATTGTAGCAAAGATTCAAAAATACCGGTACCTCCGCCTGGTCACAAGTGGAAGGAAGTCAGACACGTCAATACCGTAACTTGGCTGGCTTCTTGGACGGAGAACGTTCAATCGCAAGTTAAATACATCATGTTGAACCCGAGTTCGAAATTGAAAGGGGAAAAAGATTGGCAGAAATACGAAACTGCTAGGAGGTTGCATAAATGCATCGATAAAATAAGGAGTGATTATCAACAGGTAAATAGATTAATTTGGGACTTGGAGTTTCATTAAAACATTCATTTTTTATTTAATTAGGATTGGAAATCGAAAGAAATGAAGATTAGGCAACGAGCCGTAGCAATGTACTTTATTGATAGATTGGCGTTGAGAGCCGGTAATGAAAAAGACGAAGATCAAGCGGACACAGTCGGTTGTTGTTCTCTGCGGGTAGAACACATTGAATTGCACGAAAAGAAAGACGATAAAGAACATGTTGTAGTTTTTGATTTCCTCGGTAAAGATTCCATTAGGTAAGCTACAATAATGATAAAGGTAAACCTAAAATATAACATTTTTAATTTCTGTTAGGTACTACAATGAAGTGCCTGTTGAAAAACGAGTATTTAAAAATCTCACGTTGTTCATGGAGAACAAAAAGGGAGGCGATGATCTCTTTGACAGACTTAACACGATGATTTTAAATAAGCATCTCTCAGAATTAATGGAAAATCTCACTGCTAAGGTAAGGTGGTAGATTTAAAAGTCTATGAGAAATATTAAAAAAAATATTTGATAGGTATTTCGTACGTATAACGCTTCTTGGACCTTGCAACAACAATTGGACAAGTTGACGGATCCGGATGATACGGTAGCTGAAAAAATTTTGTCTTACAACAGAGCCAATAGAGCTGTAGCCATTTTGTGTAACCATCAACGTTCAGTTCCCAAAGGCCACGAAAAATCTATGGAGAAATTGAAAGAAAAGATCGAAGCTAAAAGGGAAGCTGTTAAAGATGCTGAAAGACAAGTATGTTTAACAAACGATTTCGCTTAGTTAAATTTATTTATAATTGTATTTTTAGGTGAAAGATGCCGTAAGAGAGGCTAAACACGGGAGCGTGAAAGAAAAAGTAACGGCTGATAAAAAGAAAAAGACCCTTCAACGTCTTAAAGAACAATTGGCAAAGCTGGAAATCCAAGAAACGGATCGTGACGAAAACAAGACAATAGCTTTGGGTACGTCAAAGTTGAATTACTTGGATCCTAGAATTAGCGTAGCTTGGTGTAAGAAATACAACGTACCCATTGAAAAAATTTACAATAAAACTCAACGAGATAAATTTCGATGGGCTATCGATATGGCTGGTCCCGATTACCGGTTCTAATTTAGTTAAGATTTACGCCCGTATTCAGAGGTTTCGATAATAAATATAACGATTGGTTTTATGTAGTTATAAGAAATATAACATGGCACAACCGTGGCAACTTATGATAACCAACCATTATATATTATAATCGAAACTTCTGAATACGGGCATTAGTGTGTTTGTTTGTTTGTAGTAAAAACGTGAGTTTGAGATTTAATTATATTCACTTTGGTGGGGCTTAGGGTTTTAAATTATTATTTTTTAATGTATCTGTAAATTGCTTGATTTTTTTATACGAAATTGTAGTATTAAGAACTATTTTCATTATGTTACGTTAAATTTATTTCTATGACTTTAAAATTTGTAAGCACCGCCAAAGAAATCTTTAAACCATTCCCAATAAAAACGGTTGGAATTTTTTCAAACCGATACTGTCTAAACTTAATGTGAGATGACAGCTTAGTTCACCCTGTATTTTTTAAGATTAAATTATTAGCAATTATTGAATTTTTACTTAGCGAATTTTTTTATTTGTATAAATTAAAGGAGGTATTAAATATCTTGTACAAATATTAAAACGTTTTTTGTACATTTGCCTTTGGGCGTTGACCTTTTTGAAATTTAATTTGATTTTAATTGTCTCTTCCACTGTGAATACGATACAGTTACAGTGAATAGGAAGTGATGTAGTTAATTTAAAAAATAAATGGCGAGAAACAATTCATGAATGTGCAATTTTCGAGTGTCTTTGTATAACCGAAAGTCTTCGCCCATTGTCAGTTAAATTATCAGTTGTCAATGTTGAGGCGACATACATCCATGTAATCTGTATATTACAGAATTTATAAATTAAATGTAAAAAAAATAAATTTGTTTTATTCCTTACAAAATTAATTATTCTTTTACATCTTAGTATTAATTTAGTACAATTTTGAGATTATGAATGAAGCATTAGCATTCAAATCTTAGAAATATTAAGAAAATACTGCTTATTAACTTTCAAAAAAATTAACATTACTTAAATCTGGTGGCATAAAACACGCCTGTCCATCTTCTTCGAGTTTACCGTAGCCTAAAAAAAAGTTCAGTGTCAATGGCCCGTATTCAGAGCCCGTCTTTAACGTTAAAGACGCGTTTAGAGTGACTCTAAGTCCTAACAAAGTCCATAGTTACTCCATAACAACAATGTAAAAATGTCAAATTGTTAGAGTGACTCTAACTTTAAAGAAAGGCGCTGTATACGAGCCAATATGTAGATAAACCCAAAGAAACTTACCTAATTCTTTCATCAGTTTAGTAGGAGCATTTCTAATATGCATGGGTACGCTGGGTTGTGGCCCTTTATGGTTATTAATTAAGGACTTTGCTCTACCTAAAGCCGTATCGGCTTCTCTGCTCTTTGGAGCCCGAGCCAAATATATAGCACATTGAGCAAGAAGTACGTCTGCTTCAGGCATTCCCAATAGTTGGCAACCTTCCATTGTAGTTACAGCTAATTGAAGAGCACCAGGATCAGCGTTTCCTATAATATAACATGAATTAACATTTTTTATATTGACTTTGGAAAGACTATACAGATTGCTGCAAATTTACTCGGAACATGGAACATGGTCAATTCAATGAGTTGAACAAGGATTATTAAAATAACAGTGGTTAGAGTGAGCAAGTTGCAATTAATCTGGACAGCCTACATTTATCTCCCCTAGCCCGCAAATAGTTCTAATTGGATGTGACGTCTAATGTCACATTAGACAGGCGAATGACACATTAGACAGACCAATCAAAATTCACTAAGGGGAAACTGAGGAGTGGGAGTTAAATTATAAGTCTTTCTTTTTCCTTTATACGACACTAATTTGTCTTTGTCGCACCCATGGACCATGTTCCGGGTAAACTTGCAGCGATCTGTATACACTGCCCCGTATTCAGCGCTCCATTTTAAAGTTAAAGTCATGTTTACCGAGCGCCTTAAACATGACAGTTCTACATTGTTGTTATGGAGTAATTAAGGACATTGTTTACGTTAAAGTCGATCGCTTAAAATGGGTTTAACATTAAAATGGGGCGCTGAATACCGACCACTGTGTCCACATTTCGAGACTCACCATTGGTATCTTCGTTATTTGGATTACAGTAACGATTAAATGGGGAATGTTTTGCAGAATTAAATGCTTGTAATGCTTTGAGTGCATGCTTTGAATAGATCCATATTCAAAATTGCCATATTTTTTTTAGTTTTTAAGAAAATTGGGAAAAACCTTGAAATATTGACCGAATTCAATATTACCTAATAACTCGAAAATAAATAATGTGATCCTTTTTAAAGTTTTACATTGTACAGGCACTTTTTCAATACAATTTTTTTGATGTTATCGGATTCGGAATCGATTTTCATTTGTTTTCAAGTTATCACTGCTAACTTCTGTTTTTCATATGGCAGTCATATTGGATTTTGGGTTAATTACGTAGCCCTTAAAAAGACCTTTTAACATATGTCCCAAAAATATTTATTTATAAGGTAGATATTTAAAAAAACACATAGTAATATTAATTTTAAAATAGTAACCTATGAAATCGAACAATAAAGAAGTTTTGTACGACTGAGAAACTTTAATGATAGAGTAATTTCAAATAATGGACCTGTTCAATGACCTACCAGGTCTGATCAGGCTGATCTTACCCCTCTTGATTTTTACTTAAGGGGCACCAATAAACTTCAAATCTTTGAGTGAAAACCACTAGAAACACATCAAATCTTAGAAAAAAGAATGCTTCAGTGTTCGATTGTTCGATTTCATAGGTTACCATTTTAAAATTAATATTAAATTTGTGTTTTTTTAAATATCTACCTTATAAATAAATATTTTTGGGACATATTGTACATCATTAAAAAGGTCTTTGTAAGGGCTATGTAACTATCCCAAAATCCAATATGATTGTCATATGAAAAACAAAAGTTAGCAGTGATAACTTGATAAATGAAAATCGAACGATTCCGATAACATGAAAAAATTTGTATTGAAAAAGTGCCTGTACAATGTAAATATGTAAAACTTTAAAAAGGATCACATTATTTATTTTATTTTATTTTATTTTAATTTATTTAATTTTCTTAAAAACTAAAAAAAAATATGGCAATTTTGAAAGTGGATCTATTACAAGCATTTAATTCTGCAAAACATTCCCCATTTAATCGTTACTGTAACTCTCCAAATAACGAAGATACCAATGGTGAGCCTCGAAATGTGGACACAGTGTATACCTATATCTTCGCTGGCAGCTCTAACGAGCCTCCTCGCTATAAACCTAGGGTCTTCCCCGCTCACGATCATCCTCGTAGTCCAATAAAGCGCAGCGTTGTCATCGGAGCCTCTTATAGACTTGTGCATGGCGGATACCAGATTGTAGTGCTCTTCCCCTTTACGATCATACAACATGTGCGATTTCTACGAATTTAATGCTCGTAAATTCGTTGATTGAAGTCACATAACATTACCTTCAAATGCTCTTTAACGTCTTCTACTGTAACAATACCACCGTTATCGTTGTTTTGTAGAATTAGCTGTAGGTTGTTCAAAGCGATTCTAGCGTCACCGTCGCTTATGTCTGCTAGCCATTTTAATGCTGCGTTTTCTATGGATATTCTGTGAAATTAAAAGTGATGTATTGTGAATTAATTAGAATTTATACGTACTGTTGGTTTGCTTGATCGATGTGAGTATCAGTTAAAGGACCATCTGAAATATTTACTTTGAATTTGAGCGCAGCGTTTCTTACGATACAATACATAGTGTCCGTATCTAATTTATCTAATACAATTACTTTGCATCTACTCAATAAAGCTGAATTAATGGAGAAAGAAGGATTCTCTGTAGTAGCACCAATTAGGGTTATTTCACCTTTTTCGACGCTCAGCAGCAAAGTATCCTGCTGTTTTTTGTTGAAAGCGTGTATTTCATCGAGGAACAGAATCGTTTTTCTTCCGAATTTTATTTCGTTTTTAGCTATGCTTATGGTACTTTGGATATCTTTTACACCGCAGCTAGCCGCACACAACGCTACGTAACGTAATTTTTTGGGATTCGATTTGCATATTTCGTTAATGACTCCGGCCAATGAGGTTTTCCCGCAACCCGGAGGGCCCCACAAAACCATGTTTGTTATTTCGCCTTTTTCCAGTAGTGATCGTAGGATCTTGTCTTTACCTAATATTTTGTGCTGACCATAGAAGTCGTCTAGAGACTTCGGGGCAACTTGTTTGGCTAAAGGAATCGCAAAATTTATATTCATCTTAGAGTCTGTTCGATTTGGGACTGAACTACTGGGAATCATATTTTTATTCGAGTTATTTTCGAGAAAGGTACTTGTTTTCAAGGGAGATTTCCCACTAGCGGAATCTTTTTTTTGCATTTTTTTAAATACCGGTGACGGAGAACGTTTCCTCTTCGTTGGTTCATCATCAGTGCAATTAAGAAATATACACTTGTTTACGTGCTCTTCTATTTTCTCCAAAGGAAATTCTTTATTGCAAATTGGACACGTACTTTTTGTTGAATCACTCATCTTTACAAAAGTTACAAATAACAAGATATTCAAAATTCAAACCAACCTTAGTGAGGTTATGTAGTACTGATAACTTGACACTTGGCTTGGCCTGTACTATTCAGTTAACAAGTTATTGTATAAAATAAGTAGATTATGTGAGGTTATGTTGTATCGACCTTACCGATATATAGGTTAGAATTTTAATTTCCATATATCGTTCCTGCTTGAGTGGTGCAGTGAATGTGAGTGATGCAATTTTAGTCAATTAATTGCAATGGTTGGAGTAAAATCGCAACGAATCCCCCGCGTACCGGAGACAATTGTTTTCCCCAAAGAAGAGGAAAAAATTCTGGCATATTGGAAGCAAATCGACGCTTTTAAAACATGTTTAAAGCAGTCCAAAGGAAAACCCAAGTAAGATTTTATTCCTGAAGATACAGCTCATTTCATTTATTTCTACAATACCCTAGTAATAACACACTTAAGAGAATAACGAAGCTATCCATATGGTAGACATATCAACATTTCACTGAACCTACATTTCTAGATACACTTTCTACGATGGGCCACCATTCGCGACCGGCCTGCCTCACTACGGCCACATTCTAGCCGGCACAATTAAAGATGTAGTCACTCGATACGCTCACCAGTTGGGATACCATGTCGAAAGGAGATTCGGCTGGGATTGCCACGGCCTGCCCGTCGAGCACGAAATCGACAAGACATTGAACATCAAAGGCCCCGATGACGTCATGCGTATGGGCATCGCCAAATACAACGAAGAATGCCGAAAAATCGTGATGAGATACAGCGATGAATGGGAAAAAATCGTTGGAAGGCTCGGACGGTGGATCGGTAAATAAACAATTATGACCTAATGAGTGTGTAGATTTTGAAATATTTTTTGATAGATTTCAAGAATGATTACAAGACGTTGTATCCTTGGTTTATGGAATCTGTTTGGTGGGTTTTCAAGCAGCTGTACGTTAAAGGTTTGGTGTATAAAGGCAACAAAGTAATGCCTTACTCGACCGCTTGCAACACTCCGTTATCTAACTTCGAAACCGGTCAGAATTACAAAGATGTGGTTGATCCAGCCGTAACCGTTAGTTTACCAATCGTAGGTGATAAAGAAGGTAAATAATAATAATAATTTATTTATCCAGATGTACAATACATATTATATAAACATTTTTGCGCAAACACAAAAACTCCTGCAGAGACTTACACCAGTCTGTGCGCAGGCCTAGAAATTCGAAATTAAACTTACAACTAAAAAGAAAAAAAAACAATTCTCGAAAACACATTGAGTTTGTACCATGTAGTTGAACATTATGTAGGTTTATACCTTTAAATAATATAAAATATTTAAATAAAAAAACCTTTAAATAAAATAAAAGAACAAAATCATACAATAATTCTCTCAACTGAATATATCCAATTTTTCTATTTTGTCTTGCTAATATTCAGTATTTTCAAATTATTAACTGCACCTTTTTCTACCTACTTCTAATTTACATAGAGGCAAAGTTATTTTTTTAGACCTAGTAATTTTGTTACATCTTTTATACAGGGTGTTCCTTAATGATATGCTAATATTTAAGGGGGTGATTATTGGACCCATTTTGAGGAAAAAACTTCATATGAACATATGTCCTAAACGTCTTAACTTTTGAGATATAGGGTGTTAAAGTTTTCAGAAAAAAATATATTTTTTTCTAATAACTCTGATACTATTGTAGGTATCTCTATGAAATTTGACACACGTCTTCTATGAATCAAGATGCATTTTCTGATGTACAAACATTTTTTTTTAACCAGTGGCGTCCGTACGGGTTTCGCATTTAATATTTTTGGAGAAAAAAATGGTACGCCACTGTTTAATCTTAAAATAATTTATTTTTTTAGAATCCTCATTTATTTGTGAACAAATTTGATGTCTTGATTTTCTTTCCTCCGACGCATGGTATTTGCTTAAAAAAATTAAAAAAGTTTGTCTTCAGGGTCAAATCGTTAATGTCTAATGTGGCGATTGTTACGAGGAAATCATTTGCCCATCGGTTTACACTTACGGACGCCACTGGTAAAAATAAAAAAAATGTTTGTACATCAGAAAATGCATCTTGATTTATAGAAGAGACTTGGCAAATTTGATAGAGATATCTACAATAGCATCAGAGTTATTAGAAAAAAATATTTTTTTTTCTGAAAACTATAACACCCTATATCTCAAAGGTTAAGACGTTTAGGACATATGTTCATATGAACTTTTTTCCTTAAAATGGGTCCAAGAATCACGCCTTTAATTATTAGCATATTATTAAGGAACACTCTGTACAGGGTGTATCAAAATTATAGGCCATAAATTAAACAACATATTCTCTGGGGCCAAAAATAGCTCGATTGAACCTAATTTACCTTAGTACAAATGCGCATCAAAAAAAAGTTACAGCCCTTGGAAGTTACAAATTAAAAATCGATTTTTTCCAATTTCTCGAGAACATTTTAGTATTTTTTTTTATGAAAATGGACAGGTGGTTCTCCTACAGCAAGAGCAACTTTCTACAAAAAAAATACGAAATCTGTGCACCTCATAAAATTTTTATGGGGGTTGTGATCCCTTCAACCTCCCCAAATTTTTGTGTACGTCAAAATTAAATTATTTTTATCGCGCCATTAGTTTAACGCATTATTTTGGAAACTTTTTTGTCTCTTAGTACTTTTTCGATTAGCCAGTTTTTATTGAGATATGGGCTCTTTTCGATTATGTTTTAAAAATTCTGAGAATAGAAAAAGTAGATTATAAGTTCTCAGAAGCCAATGATTTTCCAACATATTCGATTTTCCTTGATAAAACGTTGCCATAGGTGTTTAAGAAAATGGAGGCCATTTTTACAAAACATAAAGGTCGGTATTCAGCGCCCCATTTTAACGTTAAAATCGGTTTTAGCGAGCGGCTTAAAGGTAAACAATGTCCTTAGTTACTCCATAACAACAATGTAGAACTGTCAAGTTAAAGGCGCTTTAACTAAAGGTGGTTTAACTTAAAATGGGGCGCTGAATACGGGCCACTATATTTAATTATATTCAATAAATATTTTTTTAACATCCGATTGACTTGAAAATTCACTTATAATCTACTTTTTCTATTCTCAGAATTTTTAAAACATAATCGAAAAGAGCCCATATCTCAATAAAAACTGGCTAATCGAAAAAGTACTAAGAGACAAAAAAGTTTCCGTCCATTTTCATAAAAAAATACTAAAATGTTCTCGAGAAATTGGAAAAAATCGATTTTTAATTTGTAACTTCCAAAGGCTGTAACTTTTTTTTGGTGCACATTTGTACTAAGGTAAATTAGGTTCAATCGAGCTATTTTTGGCCCCAGAATATGTGGTTTAATTTATGGCCTATAATTTTGATACCCCCTGTATATGCTACTTAGTTTCTTGTGTATTGTATTGTTTAACAATAACAATTTAATTTACCAAAAATATTCTAATTATCAATTTCCAGGAGCTAGTATTCTAGTATGGACCACCACCCCTTGGACCTTACCAAGTAATTTAGCCACTTGTGTTCATCCTGAACTCGTTTACGCTCGCATACAACAAATTAGTACAGGAAAAGTGTACATTTTAATGGAATGCCGCATCGAATCGATCTTCCCCCTCGACGATATCAAAGTGTTAAAAACGTTCCCCGGAAAGGAACTGAAGGGTTTACGTTACGAACCGCCTTTCGGGTATTTCAGCCACCTGAAATCGACCGCTTTTAGAATTCTACTCGATGAGTACGTAACATCCGAATCGGGTACCGGTATCGTCCACCAGGCGCCCTATTTCGGAGAAGACGACAACAGAGTGTGCTTAGCTAATGGAATTGTAACGAGAGATCAGGAACCCATATGCCCCATCGATGCCAAAGGATGCTTCTTAGAACCGGTTACCGACTTCTTGGGGCAATACGTTAAAGATGCCGATAAGAACATCATCGCTTATTTAAAAGAGAAGGGAAGACTCGTGCATCAATCACAGGTATATTTCGATTTTAACTAGTACATAGTAGAGTCTACGTTTAATTTAATTTGCAGATAAAGCATAGTTACCCGTTTTGCTGGAGATCTGATACCCCGTTGATATACCGATCGGTGCCTTCGTGGTTCGTGCGAGTGGAGCACATGAGAGATGATCTACTTAATTCCGTAGCTGATACGTTTTGGGTGCCGGATTTCGTGAAGGAAAAGAGATTCGCCAATTGGTTGAAGGAGGCGCGAGATTGGGCCGTCAGCAGGAACAGGTATTGGGGGACTCCCATACCGATTTGGATGTCACCCGATGGCGATGAAATGGTTTGTATCGGCAGCATTGCAGAACTTGAAGAACTCAGCGGGCAGAAGGTTACTGATTTACATAGGGAAGTAGTCGATGCTATCACTATTCCGAGTCGTATACCAGGTAAAGTTGGTTACTTATAAAGAAATTGTGGCGTTAAATAATTAATTTTCTAGGTAATCCGCCTTTGAGGAGGATAAGCGAAGTGTTCGATTGTTGGTTCGAGTCGGGTTCGATGCCCTACGCCCAAGTGCATTACCCGTTCGAGAATAGCAAGGAATTCGAGGATGGTTTCCCAGCGAATTTCATAGCTGAAGGAGTTGACCAAACGCGAGGTTGGTTTTACACGCTCACCGTGCTATCCACAGCCTTGTTCGGCAAGGCTCCGTTCAAAAATCTAATCTGTAACGGTTTGGTATTGGCGAGTGATGGTTTCAAGATGTCCAAGAGGAAGAAAAACTATCCGGATCCTCTGGAAATCGTGGATAAATTCGGCGCTGATGCTCTCAGATTGTATCTAATCAATTCGCCGGTGGTGAAAGCGGAGAATTTGCGTTTCAAAGAGGAAGGCGTTAGGGATATAATTAAAGATGTCTTCTTGCCGTGGTACAATGCTTTTAGATTCCTCTTTCAAAATCTGGAGATTTACACTCAAAACAACGAAGGAGCGGTATTCTCGTACGACGAGAAGAACGTCCACAGCGACAATATCATGGACAAATGGATACTATCCTTTACCGAATCGCTTCTGCTGTACATCCGCAAAGAAATGGAACTGTACCATTTGTACAACGTCATACCGAGACTGTCCAAGTACTTCGATTACTTGACCAACTGGTACGTTCGAATGAACAGGAAGAGGCTGAAAGGCGAGACAGGACGTACCGACTGTTACTCAGCTTTAACAACACTCTTCAACGTTATATTAAACATCATAAAAATGATGGCGCCATTTTCTCCTTTCATCTCCGAAACGATGTACCAGTACATGAAAGAATTGCTCGACCAGAAGGCTGACAGCGTGCACTATTTGATGCTGCCCCAGCCCAACGAGAAACTTATTAATTTGGACATCGAAAGGGCTGTGGGGCGCATGCAGAGCGTCATCGAATTGGGTAGAGTCGTACGCGATCGAAAAACCATACCGATCAAGTATCCTCTGCCCGAACTGATTGTGGTGCATCGAGACCCACAATACTTGGACGATATCCTTCTGTTGTCGAATTACATTTTATCGGAGTTGAACGTGAAGAAGATCAGCACTACCGAGGATAAGAGCAAGTTCGGTATCACCCTCAGGGCGGAGCCCGATCACAAGGTGCTGGGCGCCAGGCTGAAGCAGGAGTTCAAAGCGGTGACCGAAGGTTTGAAAGCGATGACTGACGAGCAGATTAATCGGATGATTCAGAATGGGTCTGCTACAGTGGCTGGTCAGTTGATCGATATCTCTGAGGTTAGGTTGATTTTCAAGTCGGAGAATCTAAATAACGATCAATACGAAGTGAATAGCGATAATGATGTTTTGGTGTTGATGGATGTGACTCCGGATTCTTCTATGCAGGATGAAGGTACCGCTAGGGAAATTATTAATAGGGTTCAGAAATTGAGGAAGAAAGCTCACCTAGTGCCTACGGATGAGATATCGGTGTTTTATAGTGCTACGGGAGATTTGAATAGAGTGTCCGAAGAATATGTGGAGTTTATAGAAAATGTATTAAAAACGCCGTTTTTGAAGCTATCGCAAAAACGACCGGCCGATCAAGTTATAATCGAAGATAAACAAAAAGTAAAAGGATTCGATTTGCATATTTTGTTAACCAAAAAAAACACCAGCAATGTCGACCCGCCTTCGGTTAATTGGATCAATTTGGAGTTAGTCGATTTGAACTCTAAATATTGCCAAGGTGCTACGAAGGCTACGGTTCTAACGCAAATCGGTAAATCTAAAATTACATTAGAGAATTTAAAGAATGAAACGTCTCGTTTGTTCGGAGTCGACAAATTCGATTTGCTTCTCAAAGACGGCGTTCTCGTAAAAGATGCACAGCTCAAGGAGCTTGCCAATCAAACGGTGTTCGTTGTACCGACGGATAAAAGGCCGCAGTTGCCGGAGAGCTCTTCGATCCCGTTTTGTAAGTTTGTGAATTTCGATGAAAACGGATGCAAGGGCACCATAATCCAAGAAAATCCTGTTGGAAATCCCACCAAGTACGTTCACGAGAAAATTGTGAAACAATGGAAGAGCGCTTGATAATTTTTTTTATTGTCTTTATTGCAAAACTTTGAGGGACACGTTAAAATGTTATTATAAAATGATTTAATTATGTGTATAGCTTTTCTAAAGTAAATTGTAATTTTTGTAAAGAGGTTCTTAACAAAATGAAAATAATAGATTTTTTAATCTTGCTTTAGAAGAACTATTATACACATTACATTACGTTTTTCTCAAATGAGTAAACTTAATGTTGTGTTTAAAAAAATTGGTAAATAAAATGAAACAAAAGGAAAATAGACATTTTATTGGTTGCTTTAAAAAACAAAAAAAAATCACGTAAAACTCAAACTGATATGTTATTACTTAATTACATTGTTGCGTGGAGTTAGTGTTCCCTTATACTGCCCCGTTTCCCGTCCTTCCTGCGTTCCTTCTCCTTCTTCAGCAGCTCCAGTAAGCTGTGTAACGTCTCCTTGACGCTCGTCACTGAAGCTAAAAGGACCACAAATATACAATATTAATCAAACCAGCAAACAAAAAAATCGAAGTAATTACTCAGGCCGAAATCCGTCATGTCCATATTTTTGGAAAGGTTTTTGATTTTTCTATTCAAACCCCAATCGGTGGTCTCTGGTTCCCTTTCTTTGGGCGACCATTTCGTTCGGTGGAAATAATCCACGCTCAACGGCTTGCCTTCCACCATCAGACATTTCAGTTGCTTCGGGGGAGCGTCTTTCATTATGGTGCTCTTGTAGATCAATTCGAAGTTACCGGTGCTGGCGTTTTTGTTCCGGTCCAGATCTACTACGACTTTTTTACAACACAAAATATGAAGTACTGAGAGAATTTCCTCGCAGCTTAGTACCTTTAACAACGTCATCCATGAGCTTGGGGCACAATCTAGCCGTGACGGGCGTGGAGGCGTGCAGTGCAGGATTGGCGTTGATTTCCAACAGCCACGGCTGGAAATCTTCGGTCAAAATGAAATCGGCTCCGTACAATTCAAACGAGTTTTTCCGCTTTTCCATGTTGTCCTGATGCATGAGTACAGCCGCTGTTATGCTCTCCTTCATCCCTGGGTAGATTATATCGTTGAAGACGTTCGCCTGGCCTTTTCCTGCAGGACAAAACAAACATTTACGGTACAAAACAAATGTGTTTGGTGAACTATGTTATGATTATTATTTTCCTCTCTTTGAAACACAGTATATTTTAGAAATTACCCATTAGAAAGGCTTTGAATTCGTTGGAGTCCCACATGCAGTAGGTGGGCAAATGGGGATCTTGCTGGGAATTTCGGTATTTACATTGGACGGAATTGTTAGTGAGATGTATGGATTCGTGGAGTTTCCTTAAATTGTACGTTTGTGAACTGAACCGCAAGTAACAAATCCTGGAAAATATAAATTCAATATTTGTAAAACCTAGGGAAAAGATTGGCAATTCGCATTTCTCGAATTTCAAATTTAAGGCTGTTCTATCGCCCGATATTCGTTACATATAAAAACAGTTTCCCAAATATCTCCGTTATTTATCGTCAAATTTTGTTGAAATTTTTGTGAGAAGTCAATTGCGAACTTGTGAAGAAATTGTTGGAATTATATTTTCACTTTACCTCATACTTTTGGAAATATAAATAAAAAATCATCTGAAATATAAAATATTAAAAATGTAATTCCAACAGATTGTAGATAATAGTTTTTATAAACTTTTTTCTATATAAAATTTTCTGTTAAAATAAAAAATTAGCATAAGAAATGAGAAACCGATTTCAAATTTTACGAATTTTTGAACTATATCGCTTTCGCTCTTATTTCTACAGCGTGTTTCGCAAACTATTAGTGTACAGAAATGTACTCATATTTTTGAGAGCCCCGGACTTTTTATCTTCCTTTTTTTCTTACTAAGTACTAGATTGTAATTAAATTAAAAATTGCAATAACCGACAGTATATTGCATAATAAGTTACGAAAATAATAAAATAAAATTGTTAGGTATATTTCTACGAAGAAAAAATCTGAGTGCTTGTCTGTATTGAATAGCATTAAATCGATGAAATGTGCGAGTGAAATAGGAGACCTATCTCTTTGAAGGTTAGAGTGAAATAATATCAGTGCTGACATGAAGCGAAAAAAAATTGGTAAACAGTGCCGACGCGTAACAAAAATCATAACAATCTGTGTCGTCATAACAGATAAAACAGCCTTAAGTTGGCATTCTGATTTTTTAGATTTCCCAACCAATAATGTTCAGTACTATATACTTGGTTTTAGTACTACCAACTTTTGAACTCGAAAACTTGAACTACTTACTTGTATATCCAAATGGTGAGGGGAATTGTCGAACTTATCAAAAACCATTGTCTTATGTCGAATTTGGTGTTGTAAATGAGTAAAGGTCGTTCTAAAAAACAATAATATTTCAAAAAATACCCACTATCTGAATAGCTTAGTAATAACATGGCCTGTTCAAAAGTACTATCTTCTACCAAAGTACCTTACCAATATATTTCTGTATAATGTATCTCCTATTCGGATTAGCCTTGACAGTATCCAACACGTATTTCAAAGTCCTACACATATGTATCCCAATCCCTCTACAGCTGTTCGTCGGCTTCAATATCCATATGTTCAGTTCCCCGTCCATGTCCATGCTAGGATAATACTCCTTGATCCTGTCCAACAGATAGGTCGCCCTGCGAAACATGTCCACCTCGGACACGTGCTCCTCCAGCTTAAACTGGTTACCCACGTGCACCAGCTTATAGAAATACTCCAAGTACTCGTTCCATTCGTGAGACAGCGCGTCTTTGATCTCCTGGTCGATATCTAAATGATCAATTATAAATCAGTCAGTCAGTTAATGCCACCAACTGCTTTATATAGGGTGTCCCAAAACTCCCTGTACACAGAGCTACTGTAGGTTGGTGTGGGATCAAAATAAATCGATTGAGCCAAAATTACCTATATTACAAAGTTCTTCGTTTGCCTCTGAGGAAGCTTCAAAGTTAAAAGAAAATTTTCATTTTTTTTAATAACTCAAAGACGCTTCTATCGATTTTTATAAAATTTGGTATGTGGCTATTTTAATTGAAGAGCCATTGTTCAAACCAAAAATTATACCTACTGAAATCATGGAACCCTTATCCTACAATAAATGATATCGTATTTTTTTATAGCATTTTTTGTCTCTTGCAAAAAACATGTATCTCTCATGGTATTTGAGTAAAAAAAATTTTTATGATCTGAGGGTTAGTCATTCAAAATTTTCAAGAAAACTTATTTGGCGGTTATAACAATTACAACTCGAAAATTGTCGATTTTAAAGTTATTACAATAAAAAAATCATCAAAGGGCATAGGTATCGACTGGAAATTAACAATTAAAGAGAAGAATATTTTTTTATAATAAGTCTCCAACCATCTGTTTGAATTGTTAATTTCCAATCGATACATAACATATGCCCATTGATGATTTTTTTATTGTTATAACGTTGTAAAACATTGTAAAAACGACAATTTTCAAGTTGCGGTAGTTATAACCGCCAACTTAGTTTTCTTGAAAATTTTAAAACACTGACTCTCAGTCCATAAAAAAATTTTTACTCGAATACCATGAGAGGTACACGTTTTTCGCAAGAGACAAAAAATGCTATAAATGAATAAAGCTCCCCATCCAAGAAAAAAATTGAGGGACCAGGTCGGCCCTCAAAAAAAATACGATGTCTTTTATGGTAGAATAAGGGTAGTTTTTACCCTTCCATGATCTCAGTAGGTGAAGTTTTTGGTTTGAATAATGGCTCTTCAATTAAAAGAGCTACATAACAAATTTTATAAAAATCGATAGAAGCGTTTTCGAGTTATAAAAAAATGAAAATTTTCTTTCAACTTTGAAGCTTCCCCAGAGACAAATGAAGAACTTTGTGATATAGGTAATTTTGGATCAATCGACTTATTTTGATCCCACCAATACACACAGTAGCTCTGTGTACAGGGAGTTTTACGACATTCTGTATACAGAAATTTTAATAGTTTCTGGATACTTTTTTGCGGTTATAGTACCTTCGTGTCGGGCCCGTTTCAAGTACTTGTAGCACTCGTTGATGGCGAAATCGAATATCCTGAGGGGCACCTTGCCGTTGGCGTTCATCAGCTTGGCCTTTTGAAACTCGTAACGGCTCTTGGTCCACTTGAGCAGCGCCATCGCCGCCGTCATGTTGAAATCTCTGACGAACTCCTCGGCATCGCCCTCTTTGGCCAGCCGGTAGCTTCGCGGCACGTTCAGCTTCGATACGCCCGGCAAATTGAACCAAAACGCGTAGCGGGAAGCTTCGCACAATCCTAAAATAAAACTACTTATTAGAACGCATTTATTTCTTGATACGGTCCTGTTGGTAAGTAGGTATAGCTAAACATGTTTGTCAGGCAGAGGTGTATTCAAGAATTTTTTACTAAAAAAACGGTTTGAATGGAGAAGACCACGATTTTTTTTTCAAAACCTTGTGTTCTAAGAAGGCGCGTAATGAAATTTTTATTTTTTTCTGTGGCCAAATAAGGCCGCAATTAATTTTTAAAGTTTGAAAAACGTCACAGAATCGTCATACACTCTGCTCCAATCAAAGCGAGAGTTGCAAAGAGAAGTCACATTTAGCAAGTTTGCCACGTTTCCTATTACTCTTCTTTACTCCGCAAAATGTGCGTTTTTTGTATATTTATTGCAATAAACATTTTCTGATTTATCCATTTCTTCCATTTCCTAATGGATAATTCGATATATTAATATAGAAATAACATCTTCATCTGTATAAATTGTAACCGATTTTCGTGTTAAAAACACAAATAATGGTCCTGAAAAATTTATTTGGCAACATTCTTGTCAACTTCATTATTATCAGTAAAGTGTTTTGTGCCGAACTGCAATTTGTGTAATTTGTTTTGTGCATTTTTCAGAAAAATCTGACAAATGACAGTTTGATTTTTGTTCGTTTGTGTATTCTTTGTTACTGCGTTCGAAAATTCATACTATTTACTATACAACAAGGCGTGAGTGGTTTATGATTGGTTGATAAGGTATGAGTCAAAACCCGAAATTTTTAAATTTCAAAGGGCTATATCTTTTTAATTATAACACATTTTGAGCAACTGAAAACGGTTTTGAGCTCTAATAAATCATTTCTAATCGTATCTTTTGCCGAAATCCGCTTATCTCACATCGTGGTCTTCTCCATTCAGCGTGAACGCACGACAACTTACCGTGCTTGCGCGTATAGGACAGATCGTTCCACCTAATTTTATTGAACATTGTTATTTTATAACGATCGGAACAATCGGTGTAGCCGTCGTAGTTATAGCTCCAATACAAATCGACCTGTTGGTTTTTTAGCAACTTTGATTTTAGCGCTAGCGTCGCCTGCTTCGACGACGAAAATTTCCTCGTCAAATCGACGAGCTGTTGGGTGGGCAACGTTAGAAATTTCCTCAAATCGGCCTCTCTGTAATCAGTCGTATGATATTTTATTTCAAATTCTTTCAGTCTAATGTGTAATTTACGCGGGCGTCATATACAGAGTGTCCCAAACTAAATATCTTAGGGTAAAATTGTATTTTTTTTCGAACATATTGCCTGTTATCGGGACATTTCTGAAAGAATTTTATATTCATATTACAGATTACAGAGGAAGCTTAAAAATTTTGAGACACACTGTATACGAGTAAAAAATCGTACTCATTCCACATGTTCCAATGTTTAGTTGCTTATAATTATAATATAAACAGTAGGTCCCATAATTAAATTGATAATAATATAATACTTATTCAAAACAAAATTCAGAAGATAATACAGGGTGTTATTTAATAACATGCTAATACTTAAGGGGGCGATTCTTGGACCCCATTAACTTTTGAGATACGTGGTATTAAAGTTTTAAGAAAAACAATTTTTTACTGTCATTTTCATACCACTTTAAATATTTTTATGAAATTTGGTGTACGGCGTTTATGCATTAAAGAGCATTCTTTGACCCAAAAATCTTTTTATTATTTCTAACAGTGGCGTCCCTACTGGACTCAGATTAGATATTTTTGAATAAAAAAGTGATACGCCACTGCTATCTCTCAAAATCAAAGTTATTTTTCGAATTCTCGTTCAATTTAGAACAAATTCGATTTCTTGACCTTTTTTCGTACAACCCACCGTTTTGCTAAAAAAAATTAAATTAATTCATTTGCATCTCCCTGGACGAATGACGACCAAAAACGATTTATCTAACTCTGAACAATTTATTGAAGCGGATAACTTTTAAACGTTGAAATTATGAAATTAAAGTAAAATAAAGAAACAATTTAAATCAGGTGTTGGAAATGTCCACCGAAAGTGGTATGAAAATGACAGTAAAAAATTGTTTTTTTTTTAAACTTTAATACCCCGTATCTCAAAAGTTAAAAAGTTTAGGACATAGGTTTATATGAAGTTTTTTTCTTAAAATGGGTCCAAGAATTACCCCCTTAAGTATTAGCATGCTATTAAATAACACCCTGTATTTATAAAGTCATTATAAGTGTCCAAGTGTCCTACCACCATATAGTTAAGGGACACCCTGTATAACGTAAAAATTTCCAAAAATTTAGAAATAAGGAGGAGAATTGAAACATGAACACGTTTTCAAACTCGCGAAAAAAAACAAATTCTAAAATAACATACACCTATATGGATTTTGTTTTCTACTCACCATGTTTACTGGTATACGAAGCAGAATTCCATCTAATCTTATTAATAAGGGTCATCTTAATTTTATCGTAGCACTCTTGATACGATACGTAATTAGGCGCCCAATAGAGGTCGACCTGATGTCCTGGACCCAACAGCTTCGATCTTAGCACTTTCTTGGCTATCTGATGGGTTTCGGCTAGCTTAGTTAGATCGTAAAGTTCCTGCATTGTTAGTGACAAGTAATTCTTAATGCCTCTGGTATCGTCTCTGAAATATTGTTGTCTAAGATAGAGTCAAATTTCTTCAGAGTTCTTAATCTATACACGATTTTTATTCTACTAATACTCTCAAAAAGGTGTATTGATTAAGATTAAAATACTTTTTTTGAATTATTATTAGTATGTGTTCATGTTTCATTATTCTCGGCCTATAACAACTAGATAATCTACTACAGATGTAAAATACAAAATGTGCACCAATTTGACCAATTTCCAAATCAATACAATTAAAAAAATATAACATACTTATAACTCGCGTTCACTTTTTCCACCCATCCTCTTCTGATCAACGCTTGCCTGATAATCGGATAGCATCCTTTCACGCTAAACGTTTTCTTCTGTATAACCGCCTCGTCAACTTCGTCCTTGAGCAGCCCCAACGGATTACACGTATCCTTCGACAATACTGCCATTCTAAAAATAAATCCAATTTAAAATCTACCGTATAAAGAAAGTAAACTTTAACGTACTTGTTCTTTTTATTACCAGAACCGTCCAAGAGGGACGTAGAGCTAGCCTTCGGGAAATCGTAGGAGGGGTTAATTCGCCCCGTCATGTTAACCACCGTACCGGTTAAGTTAACCGAGGTACCCTCCTTCGAGCCGCCCTCCAGGTACTTCTCCATCAGCTTAGAATCCGATTTCTTCGTGAGGTTGCTGTTCACCGACGTCTTTGATTGTCTAAACAACGTTGAGAAAACAATAATTAGATTGTACCAAATGATTCCTAGATTGTACGCCGATTCTAGGAGGCTTGGTGAAACCTAAGATTGCTTGGAACTAACTCAGGAAGTGTCAAAATAGAAGAACTGATGCCCACTTGCACCAAACTAAACTTAAGTTGTACTTTCCCAAGAAATTCTTAAATTTTAAGTAGACCTAAAAATGTTTTGTCTTGCACCAACTATTTTTAAAACAAACTTAACTAAGATCGACGAGTTTCTGGCAACAGTGTATTTTACTTCTTTTTTTTTATTATATTTTGTTTACAGTGATTTTGCAGGAAAAAGATTTTTATAGGTTAGTTACGATATTTTTAGGTATAGGTCGCAGTTTATTAGCATTAACTATAACTATAAATCATAATAATTGGGCAAGTGAAACCGTGATGGAGTGTAAGGTGTAATTCTACTACTAAATTATAAAAATGGAAAAGAAGGAAAAAATGAGAAAATTCTCAAAAGCAAAGGCTAAAGTAGAAGGAAGAGCCCCAAATTATACTTTTGCTGGGAAGCAAACGCGTTGAGAATTCAACTTTTATTTACCTATCATATGTTTTCCTAAGAAAACCATTTTCTACAAGCTCTAGGAAGCTCCAGACCCTCATTAAATAATTCCATTACATTGGCAAAACCAAAGGCAATATAATAAAAATTAGGTTACGTTTGTTAAGAAGAACTTAAGGGGTCAAAAAGGGCTCCTTAAATTTAAGAATCTTAAATTCAACTTAAGTCATCATTTTACAGCGGTGCAAGCCTAATCTGTTACTTAAGTTAAAGATGTAACTTAAGATTTCCTTAACTTGTTGGTGCAAGTGGCCATGAGAGGTCTACAGAGATTTGAAGATCTTGTAAAAAGTTTGATCCAGGTGCCAAGTCGACCTGGATTAGGTACCAGAATTGGACTTACAGTACGGTCATCGTCTTGGACGGTTGCTTGGGCTGCTGAGCGACGACTTGGAGCTTCTTGACGATGGGTTCTAAGGCCTGCGGGGCGGGTGGTTTGGCGGGTTTGGGGGACGCGTTGGGGGCGGCACCGGCGGCGGGGATCACTCCTTCCTGCTTCGATATGGAGCCGGCGTTTCGCAGTTCCTTGCTGAGGCTGCGCTCCTTGCGCAACTTTCGTTGGGACAAACTGGGACTGGAAAATGACGATTTTTATTTGAAGACCAGCCGCTGGTGAAGGGGTTTCGGTGCTTACCGACTGGGCGAGTTGGAGGCCGATTCCGCCTTGCTGGCCTTGGCCGAATTGGCTTTGCGGTCGATCAGGTTCTTCAGCGATTTGTTTGTGTGGTCGTTTTTGCTCTTGCTGTCCGACTTGTTCTTGTCGAGTTGGTTACTGGATGGGGACGTTTTGAATTTGTCGAAGGATTTCTTGGCAACTTCCTTGTTGGCGAGAGCTTTGCTCATCTTCTCCGGCGGTACTTTGCTCTTTGACAACAGCGTGGCGTTGTACAATTCCAGGTACTTTTTGCTGGGATCGAAGGGTTTCTCTGTGGAGCGGCTCTTGTCCTCTTTGCGGGACCTATCCTCCGGCTCGTCTTCGAAGGTTTGTGGCTGTTGTTTGTTTGTTGGCTCCGTTTTATTGGGAACGATCGTTTCGACCTCTTTGCATTTCTCTTTATCCTTGCCCTTATCTTTTTCGGGCTCTTTGTTGGGCTTCTTATTGGGTTTTGTACCCAATTTCTCGTCGTAAATCTCCTTGATTTTCGATTTCAATCGCACGTCGTTCTCAGCTTTAGGGTGGACGAGCTGGTGCTTGAAGTTCTCCACCATTTGGGCCATGTCTTGGGCGAGCTACAATGGTACACGATTATAATTTAATAGCTATACTTGTTGGAAGAAGAAATTTCTATGTACTTGTTCGATGTTGGCGTTAGTTTCGTAATCAAAGATGTTTCCATTGTTATTGTGCTGTTTCACTTTGATCCTGCTATCGTTGTCGAAGAAGTTCTGACATATGTCTAAGATTTCCGAAATTTCCGATTCGAGGGAATCCAACGTGTGCGAGGGCAGGATCCTTCTTATTTCATCTGTCATTATCTAAAACTGAATTTTTGCTAATATTTAATTATTTTTGCTAATTGGGTAACGTAAGGTCGCCTAATATGAGATAGTTCCTAATATGAGACCCCATCATATTTTTAATACGGACACTTACAAACTATTGGTTATATTGGTGTTCGATCGAATGTCTATAAGTAGGAAAAATAGTAGTACTGTGAATTGGAGGCTATTATGTTATCTGTAATTTGGGCGATGAACCGATTTTTCTGATCTTGGGTGTCATTAATTTTTGTAGTGATTCTAGAACTTTTTTAATAAGTCAAATAAGGTAAATGGCAACAATATAAACTTTTTTCCCTTGAATAGTATTTGAAATGACTATGGACATTTATTAAACCCATGTTTAAATAATATCACATTTAACCGCAAAATGGAGTTCAGTTTTACTGAATACAGGATCCTAATATGAGACACCATGAGAAACCTCTTATGAGAGGGTCTAATATTAGAAACTATAGTCCGTTCGTTGAAATCGTGCCGGTTTCGGATTAAGCGTTCAATGTTTACAGTCCCCAAAAAATACCTATTTTCGGGGAAAACAATATTGTTCACAGTGTTTTACTGCAGATTATTTTGATAAAATAAAATAATTTTGAGCAGTCGGCGTTTTCCCCAAAACAGGTATTTTTTGGGGACAGTAAACATTGAACGCTTAATCCGAAAACTGCACTTCAACGAACGGACTGTACCAAACAACCTAATTATTAAGTTGAACTAAAATAAGAAAATTATTTATTATACTTAAAAGTATTATATTAGTACGATTTTTTTATTTTATTCTAGAATCTGAAACAAAAGCAGTGGGTACAATATACAAGGTTCTACCATTGAGCACACGAACTCTATGGGGTATAGAACCTTTATGGAGAACCTCTATTTGTATGTCCTTCATGCGAAAAGAAGAAATAGAACATATTTAACATTTTTCTACCAGGTGCCTCATATTAGGAACCCCTTTTTTTCTCAACTACTCACCGGCACGAAAAACGGAGCACTTGCATATTTTATGTTTTTATTTATTAAAAAGAAATTTAATGTTATATGATGCTCTTTTGTTGTAATAACTTACAAACAAACAAAACAACAGGTTTTAAGTAATTTCTAACAACAATCAACCGTTTATTTAAAAAGAAAAAGTGGTTTGTTACATTAAAAAAACGATTTGAAAAAACACAGATCGGTGCTGTGCCAAAGTGACCTTAAATTAGTGGAAACTGAAACGTATTGCTAGCAAAAACTAGTGAGGAGCATTTTTAATAACGTGTGTTGCCTCCACGTGCCCGGATTATTGCATGAATTCTCCTTGGCATGCCTAAAATTAAATGCCGAATGTCCTCTTGAGGAATAAGGTCCCATTCCTCTAAAAGAGCTTAAATCCCAGTTTTTCTTTTCAAATAAACGATTGATTGTTAGAAATTACTTAAGACATGTTGTTTTGTTCGTGTGTAAGTTATTATAACAATAGAACATCATATAACATTAAATTTCATTTTTTATAAATAAAAATATATAAAATGTGCAAGTGCTCCGTTGTTCGTGCCGGTGAGTATTTTTTTAATCTGAACGTCCTTTTACTTTGAAACAACCCATTCACCATTCACTTCTAATGTTCAGTTTATTTTTATTTCTTCCCAATCTCTTATAATTTTATATATTTGTCATAGATTGTTGCCGTATTTTCCTACGCTGATGGAGAAGATATAATGAATAACTTACATAAAAAGGTGTCTCATATTAGGCTACTTTACCTTAAGGATCGAGGGTAATAGCAGGAGGCGAAGCATAGCTCACTTGATAGTTATTGACTTGGAAGATTATAAATTTTAGATACGCATGTTTCGCTATTTTTTAATTTGAACGTTCGTTTTTTCCATTTTTCGAAAGAGACAAAATGTTGAAAAATATTGAAATTTGAAATTGAAATAATCAATGCTTTACCTGTAATACAGAGGTACACAAAATTAATGGATTTTGAGGGTTTCCCCCAAAAGTTCTCGTGATTTTTTATTCACAATCAATCACTGGAACCTTTTGATAATACCCTGTATATTCGAAAACTTGTTCTTTATCCCACAGACGAAGAAACTAGAGTATCTAATTTTTCTGGTGGACTTACCAATCGGTGTCTTTATATAATATTCTGATTCTCGTACTCGTTCGAAATGTTTCCTGATCTATTGTCATGTTTCACAAATTAATTTTGAATATTTCAATCGCCACATTTGTGGGCGAAAACTTAAAATTTGACTTTTTGTAATGCGAAAATTTTTGTAAATGACGTTTCTAATAAAATCAAATGATCCTGTTCCGCATTGTGACCAACTTACAAGAGTGAATATTTCGCTATTTCGGTTGCCTTTTCCAACATAAAGGGCTTTTTTCCTTGGGAAATCGTCAGAAGAATCCAAGAACAGTTCGAGAATTGATGAGATAGTTGTGAAGTAGAGGCTTTTATCTTCATTTTGACTAGTTTGTATACTGTTTATATAGGGTGTGTCACGTAGAGGGCCCATTAAAAGTATATGGAAAAGTAGTGACCCCTTTTTGTAATCAGCTCATCGAGTAGAATCCGAAAATGCAAAAATATACAGGGTATTCCATTTAAAATAAGAAAGTTACAGTCTACTTCCGGTATAACCGGAAGCAAGAAATAGTTGAAAATATTTTCATTGAATCTAGCGTATCGACAAATACTTGTATACAAATTTTCAAAATTTAATTACCACTACTTTTCCATATACTTGTGGGCCCTCTACGTGACACACCCTGTATCTCATTAGGATCAAACTTAAGCTTACTACAAGCAAGTCATGTGATTAAATTAAAGCTTATTTTTAGATAATTTACATGATTTGTTTTTTTTTTTGGCTGGAGTAAAAATACTATTGATTATCGTTGCTTTAAAATAAAATTTCCGGAGTATCCGAGTTCTCCCCCGTATTCGAGCAGGTAAATTCTTATGGGTCGAGTTCTCTCCCGAGGGTGTCCGAGTTCTCCCCGGTACGGCAGGTAGCATTTAATTTCTGATGAATCCTTCTTCGTTGAAACCCTAAATACTTATTAAAAGTAACCAATTTTTAATTTTTATTATTTCAAACTTTTTTAAATTTGAGATATTTTTTGTAGTTATAACTTCACTTTATGCAATTACCTACCTATACCTACATTTTAAGTACTACAATTTAAATAAAACTAAAATTTCCTTTTACATGATATACAATTTATTTAAACACAAATACTATCTAATTATTACTCTATAAAAATAGATTAAGGGTTTCTATGAAGGACCGATGGGAATATTTATAATTTCAAAATTCTCTGGCAAATTTCGATTATGTATTTTCATTTCGTAGTACAATTTAATGAGGATTTTATGATTGTGGGAAATTTTTAGACTTCTGTCTTTTTTTTTTCTATTTCAATATAGGGAAAATCCCATCCCTTTCAGTATACTTCTGGAAAATTAGGTGTACTTTTCATAATAACAAATTTCGATATTGTAAGATATGAAGGTACTTTACTCTTGAGCAAAATTCACATTTTTTGACATACCTCGTATAAGATTGATAAAATTTGATTTTTGATGGTTGCATCTTGGGTTTTAGATCATACAGAACTTTTTGTGAAGAATAACTTTGTTCCGTAAAATTAATAATAAAGTTTCCCATAAGTTAACGGAAGGAACAGTAATCCTCCTTATCAGGCAATTAGCCCCTTATAAGCTACAACTACCCGTTAACAATAGACGGGGGAGAACTCGGACACGACCTTTTTTCGTGCAGGTAAGATTTTGAAAATTGGGAGAGAACTCGAACCCGTCCAAAATTTCATTACATATTTTCATTATTAATTTATTGCAGTTTGACAACAATTTTAAGTATTTTTTTTCAAGATTTTCCATTTATTTTGAAGTAACTAATAAATAAATAATTATAATAATTTTATATTTATTTCCAATGGCGAAATTTCATTTAATTTTTTCGAAATTCAGCCACAGCCCCCCTTCCGGCTGCGGAACAAATGACGTCGTAAACTTCACGGGCATTTTCATTTTCCTGCTGATCGAAATCCTGTAATTTTTCAGTACGTAAAATATCCCGATTTTCGCCTGCATAATACCGAACCTCATACCTGAAAACAAATAAAACCAAATAAAAAAATCATATACAAACAGTTGAGAATATTTTAATTACCAATGCACAATCTAGGACCTTCCCCGAACGGTAAATACGTGTACAATTTCATATTATCCTTATTACAATCCGAAAATCTGTCTGGATCGTATTTTTCTGGATCATCGAAATATTCCTCATCGTAATGAATACCTTTAACTGGAATCACGATTTTAACCCCCTCTTCGATTACCACTTCCGTTTCCGGTACTTTATAATCCCGTACGCACTCCCTTGTTAAATACGGAATGGGTGGATATTTCCTTAAAGTTTCTGAAAAAAAATACCCTTTCCTTCCACGAAATTCATTACACATCATGTGAAGTTTACCGTCAATGCATTGCCTCAAATAAACCAATTCGTTTAAAGCCTCATAGGTCATTTCTCCATTGTGTTTACCCACAACATTCGCGAACTCAGCTCTAACTCTATCCTGACACTCAGGATTCTGAGCCAGCTCGAACAACGTCCAGGACATCGTGGTGGCGCTGGTTTCGTATCCAGCCACGAAAAACACGAAACTTTGCGCCACAATTTCCTCCATCGTCACCGAATTCCCGTCTCCTGAAGCCTCTATTTACACCAATTATCCTCTCAATTAATTAATAAAAATATTCAAAAATACCTTACCTCTCCCATCGTTCTTCAACTCGATCAAGGACTGCAAGAAATCGGGGACGACAATTCCATTGTCCTCTCGATATTTCACGGTGTCTTCGACGATGCTGGTGAAGAAGTCCTTCACAGCAGGAGGTATCCAAGTCAATCGGATGGATTTGGCGAAATTCGGGTAATTTACAGCCGCAGCGAATTTTATGTCGTCGATGAGGGTTCGATTGAGGATCCTTTTGGCCATGTCAGCGAAGGGATTCGGCTCATCAAACCCGCCGCACTTCAAGCCGAAAGCGCAGGCGGCTATGGTGGATATGGTGAAGTCGCCTGGAAATTAATTGAGCCTGGATTATTAAGAAAGTTCGTGATTAATATGTGGTGATATTTACATAAGATTTGTTTAATATCAACGGGGTCCTGTAAGTTTACTTTGTTTTGTAAGTGGGTTTCCATAGCGTCTCCTACGTTTATCACAGTTTTGTACATTACTTTAATTTTGGAAGAAGTGAAAGATGGGGTGAATTTGCTCCTAAGGTTTTTCCATTTGTTTCCTCCTATGGCGAATAAATGTGCGCCTGGAAAAAGTAGAAAAAATTATGGAAAACTGTAAAAAAGTTCCTGGAGACGGTCCTGTTGTTAATTGTAGATGAAACGACAGGGGTGTATTCAGAAAATTGTATACAAAATCTTACCTATTGGCTCGTCTTTTTCGTTTACATAAATTCCTCTGTCAGTGAAATAGTGGAAATCTTTTGATAAAACTCGCTTCACCAACTCGACTTCAACGGGCATGTAAAGTGGAGATGTCATGGTGTAGAAACCAATATGTTTTAAACCTAGTAAAATTAGAGAATTAAAAAAAAAATAATTTTCGAAAAAAATACTTACCTTTTTTCCGGGCATCGCTATAAATGTGCGCAAACTCATCGCCCATAGACATTTTCGGCCTGTAGTAAGACTGAAGGCTACCCCATGGAATTGTGGGGTTAACGAAAGGTACGCCACTGTTTTTCCAGTACCTAAACGCCCTTTTGTAATAGACTATCAATGTTATTGTGAATGTAGCCAATATCAAAATGCCGTCGAATAAAATGTCTCCTGTTATTACGGTCATTTCGTTATCAGCGAGCTGAAATAAACGTTTTCTTAACAACATAAGTACTTATACCGTTCATTTTTCGACTTATTACGGTTTTTTTCTACTTATATTGTTGATTAATTAGGTATTTTTTATCGAACACGAGAAATGGTAAGAAGAGTGAAAATCATTAAAATTTTACTTACTTATTGAATGGTTACAAAGTAGAGCTTAATATTTTAGGAATTTACAAAAAAATTAAATTCGATTTAGTAGATACTCGTTGAATTCGAAATAATTGTGTCAATTTTCCGAAGAAGAATTGGATTATATTCAAATGGTATTGCTGTTTTTTGTCAATGTTATTGCCATTTAATGTTTCCTAAATGTAAATAATTCGAAAACATTCTAATTAATTAAACCAAAGAGCCAAAAAAATACTGTATAAAAAACTAAAGTATACCGAGTTTGTAAAATTAAATTGTAATACACCCAATTACCGTTTAATAAATAAAAATATGATATTGACATTTCTCTATTTTTCTCGTATTTATTATTATACAATGAATATTTTTTATAATGCGAACAAAAACCTTCATGTCTCGATTACCAAATAGGGTCCATTTTTTTATAATCGTATCTCTGCTTAATAAATATTTATTAGAATTTTACTAATGTAACTACTCGGAATTTCTCATGAACACATTTAGTCGAACACATTAATACAACATCAATCTATCATAACTAATTAAGCGTAATTGCATGCGATAACATCTATTTTATAGAGTAGTAATACCTATTATGGAGACTACAAGTAAATTTTTTTATCTACGGTTATGTTATAAACACGTCCATTGCAGATTTTTTTTATAATTAATTTAGCCAATCACAGACAATGAAAATTAATTTAGTGAGAGATAAGTAAAAGAAATATTCCATCACTTATCAATTTTCCCGAGCATCTCGTTCAAGTCAAAAACGTGCAAATTGAGACATTTGTAATCATTTTTATTAATATCAGTAAAAACGTTTGTTCCTTTGACTAGTTGCTTGGTCCCATTCAGTAACATGGCAGTATCTGCTAGCGTCAGTTTAAGATTAGTCCAATTACTTGTACCACACGTTATTCGACTCGTCGTCGGTTTATTTTTTTCTCTTACACTTCGCCTTCTACAACAGAAACAAACCAATCTTTAATTAACCACGTTTCGCATTCGGTAGCCTTCATCAGATTCAAGTTGTCAAATCCTCATTATTCACATATACAACTACAAAACCAATGTTGGCTATGGACATTTGACAGCGTTCAAACAAAATAGATAATTGAACCATTTACAAGAATTTACTGGATAGTCCTTGGACAATTGGTTACCAAAAACTCTTCTTCATGTATACCAATTTTCTTGAATTTACATATCTAGAAGGATTTTGTGGAAAGCTAAATAAAAACCATTTTCAAGAGCTAGGTACCACCCTCAGGACTTAGTACTTGACTCCAGGAGAAATGCTTTTTAGATGCAAAAGTAGTACCCTTATTTTTTTGCTCAACATTTTCGAATATACAGGGTGGTCCAGTTTATAATGGCATAACTTTAGGAAATGATGGATAACGTTAAAATAATGATAATTTCTCAATACTATTATAGCCGGGAAAGCTTTGTTTTCGAGATACAGGATGTTGAAATAAAAAAAAAAGTATTATTTTGAATATTGCCAAAACGGCTGCTTGGAAAAAATTTAAATTTGGCATACAGGATAAGCTAAGGATCCTCATGATTTAGGGAATATGGTGATAAATTACAAAAACCAGTGGCGGAGATATGGGTATGCCATTGCCCTTTTTAAAAAAAATCCTTTACGCCACTGACTTTTTTGCAAATAACAGTAATGTTATTCGATGCTGCATGCTTTTTAGAAAAAAAAAGTGTTCTTGCGTTTTTTTGAACGACGCACCATTTTGGAGATATTTGCAATTTTCTCCGGTTATGTAGGACTACTATCATCGCAAATATTCTGGAAGTAGGCTATGATTTATTTTCATGAAGGATCCTTAGCTTATCCTGTGTGCCAAAATTAAAATTTTTCCAAGCAGCCGTTTTGGCCATATCCAAAATAATACATATATATTTTTTAATTTCAACACCCTGTAGCTCGAAAACAAAGCTTATATAAGTATTGAGAAATTATCATTATTTTAACGTTATCCATCATTTCCTAAAGTTATGCCATTATAAACTGGACCACCCTGTATACAACTAATGGAACTATCAATTCATCAATGCCACATACAAGTTGGGTCCAATCTTCAGATATTTTAGTACAACAACCTGAGAGGTACTACACTATACATATACCCAACAGTTGCGTGTACCTCATCACGCATTCGTATTTGAGTACAGGTTAGGATTAGGGTGAAACCCACCCCGAGATCGGACAACTTAAAACCGATAACGGTCGTACCGACAATGACGAGTACTAGCGTCGGTCGTTTTCGGTTTAGTAGCGGCGGCGGCGTCGCGACTGCGCAATACCCGATCGATCTTCTTGTTGTTCGAACTGCCGTTGCGACTGATGATGTGATGATGGTTCATGAAATTCTGATGGTGCGGATCCGATTTCGTCGACGGTATAAAATCGACGCCGCAAACGCGTTCCGTCGCCACTTTCTGGATCTCCTCGATAAAGTCCGATATCACCGGGCCGCTGTAATCGTTCGAACAGATCAGCTTCGGCAACGGTAGTAGCTTGGCTATATTGTTGTCTCTGTAAAATACACAAAATGGCTCACATCATAACTAAATGGAGTGGTAGAATGGTCAAGGAAAAAACGGAGGTAGAGAAGTATACAGAGGTACAGAGAGGATAAAAGAGATTCAAGGAGGTTTAAAGAGGTACAGAAAGGTACAGAGAAAAGTACAGAGAGGTTCAGAGAGTTTCAGAGAGGTTCAGAGAGATTCAAAGTGGTACAGAGAGATACAGAGATACACTGTGTTCCATTTTGGGCGCGACTGGGGGGTATCTGCTCGGTTATTAGACTTGATAGGACATTGCGGTTTTCGCGAACCTTATCAAACTTACAATGGCACCAACAGATTTTTTAAATCTCTTTTCATTTTTGAGTTATAGGGCCATAATGAAAATTCTGACTTATTCAGGCACCCCCGTATCTCGATTGCTATTGAAGATATTTTAAGTGTGTAAACTGATTATTATACGGTGTGGTGATAAAGTAAGGAACAAAATTCATAATTGCATTATTTACTGTTTTCAAGCAAAACGCTCGGACAGGTCGGTTTTAATATTTAATTAGCTACCATATGGCATATAATTTTTACTTCAGACGTCATATTTTTGCACAATGACGTCATCATTGGTTTTTTTAAATGACAACCCTAATTTTTTTTGTTGTTTTTAATAGATGGTCCCATTACTTAAATGATGGTGTAAAAAATTGGTACTTTCAATAACAATTTTTTTGAAAAAATGACAACTTACCGAAACAAATCAAAATTTAACTTTAATGAAAGAAAATCCTAAAACGCCCCAAAAACAAACAAAATTTAGCGCAAGTGTTCAAATTACTCTTCTTTAACCATTTGGCATTGACAGATATGATTGTAGGATTTTGTTTCATTAAAGTTAAATTTTGATTTGTATCGGTAAGTTGTCATTTTTTCAAAAAAATTGTTATTTAAAGTATACCAATTTTTTTACACCATCATTTAAGTAATGGGACCATCTATTAAAAACAACAAAAAAAAATTAGGGTTGTGATTTAAAAAAACCAATGATGACGTCATTGTGCATAAATATATGACGTCATAAGTAAAAATTTTATACCACACGGTAGCTAATTAAATATTAAAATCGACCTGTCCGAGCTTTTTGCTTAAAAACAGTAAATAATGCAATTATGAATTTTGTTCCTTACTTTATCACCACACCGTATAATAATCAGTTTACACACTTAAAATATCTTCAATAGCAATCGAGATAGGGAGGTGCCTGAATAAGTCAGAATTTTCATTATGGCCCTATAACTCAAAAATGAAAAGAGATTTATAAAATCTGTTTGTGCCATTGTAAGTTTGACAAAAAAGTAGTACAGGTTCGCAAAAACCGCAATGTCCTATCAAGTCTAATAACCGAGATACCCCCCAGTCGCGACCAAAATGGGACACAGTGTACAGAGAGGTTCAGAGAGATTCAAAGAGGTTCAAAGATGTCTAAAGAGGTGAAGAGAGGTTCAAAGAGGTACAGAGAGGTACAGAAAGATACAGAGAAGTACAGAGAGGTACATAGGTTCAGAGAGGTTCAGAGAAATCTGTAAATACAGAGAGATGCAGAGATGTAAGGTACAGAGGTAGGTATATGGACAGATTTGCAAGAGGCCAGTGGACGAATGAAGACTGAAAAGAAGAATAAGGGACTGACCTCATAAATTCGGACTTGACGAAATCGTGCTTGCGGAGTCTCATCAGCGCTTTTTCCTTGTCGCCCTTCTCCCTGTGATTCGATTTCGATTTCGTTTTGAAGATTTTCCTGCCTCTGACTGACAAGTTCAA
The DNA here is from genome assembly GCA_917563865.1 of Phyllotreta cruciferae. Taxonomy (NCBI): domain Eukaryota; kingdom Metazoa; phylum Arthropoda; class Insecta; order Coleoptera; family Chrysomelidae; genus Phyllotreta; species Phyllotreta cruciferae. The sequence continues at coordinate 10,303,711 of OU830607.1, forward strand.
TCCGAGATAGGGGGGAGCTCTCGGATAGTTTTGCTTGTAGATCAGTTCGAAGAGGCCGGTGCTGGCGTTTATGTCTCTTCGTTTATCGACCACAACTGGAATCGAATCGATCAAGTAAATCTGCTCGAGTAATTTGGAATGGACAGAATGGATTCAGTTACCTTTGATGATGTCTTCCATGCATTGGGGGCACAGCTTGCTGGTGACGCTTGTCGAAAACGACAAATCGGGACTGCAATTGATCTCCAGCAACCAGGGGGTGCAATCTTCGCCCAACATGAAATCGGCGCCGTACATTTCGAATGTATTCTGCCGTTTGTCCATCGTATCTTGGCTGGCCAACATGGCGCACGTTATACTTTGCGCCATACCTACATACAAAATGAATGTTTCCACACGATTTTGGCAATACTAGCCGCAATTAACCTGGAAAGATAACTTCGTTCCACTTCTCCAGGCAGCCAATCTGCTTCAAATACGCCTTGAACGTGTTGCAATCCCACATGTTGTCCGTCGGCAGGGCCTTGTCGCGTTGCTCCATGGGGGTGTACTTGCATTGCACCGCGTGATTGGTCAGGTGCAGCGATTCGTGGAAGTTTTCCAAGCTGAATATCTGCCCGCTAAATCTCAGGTAGCTGTCCCTGCAATGGAAAGTGTTTCCTATGAAGCACTTGAAGCAAGGTACTTCCAATTTCCTACCTGTATATCCAAATAGTTAAAGGCTGAACGCACGTAACCAGAAACCACTGTCGAATGTCGAATTTCGTTTTGTAGATAATCAACGGTCGCTCTAAATACAACAATTATATAGGGTGTTATTTAATAAGTGCGACAAACTTCAGGGGGTGATTCTGCATGAAAAAATAATGGTATTTTGCTATATAAACATATGTCCGCACATGCTTCGTTTTTGAGATATACGGGGTGTTAAAGTTTCTTCTTAAAAACCGAAGATTTATTTATTTCTCTGAAACCAGACAAGATATTCAAATGAAATTTGGTGAGTTTTGAGAGGTAACTATTACGCACTTTTTGATATTAAATTAAAAATTTTATGTTCATCATTGGCGCGCATACGGGTAATAATAAATATTTTTTAAATAAAAAAATTATGTTGGTACGCCACTGAGGCATTTTAATTGACAATTCAATTATGAATGAATTCCTCGTTCAATTTGTGGCAAAAAAGCTCTCTTGTGTTTATTTTGCACGGGCCGCCGTTTTCGAATAAAAAAATAAAACATCTTGACGTGTATTTTTCATTTCCTCTATCGTTATCTAGTAGTGACGTTAGACGGTAGTAGGCTACTGTCAAAATTATTATCAAATAAATGATCAAATTTTCTTTTTTGGATAATCTAAAATTTCGTAAATTAATATGTAAATTAACTATATCTTCTTTTTATTATCTTTGTTTTGAAGAAAAAACTTTAACATCCCGTATCTCGAAAACGAAGCACTTGCGGACATATGTTTATATAACAAAATATCATTATTTTTTCATGCAGAAATACCCCCTGAAGTTTGTCGCACTTATTAAATAACACCCTGTATAGTATAATTTTTGGTAACTTGTTTACCAGACGTACCTATGTACTTTTGTACGACGTATTTCATCTTGAGGTTCATCACTCTGTCGACGTCTGAGACGCTCCTGACCAAGTGAATGCCTCTGCCGCGGCATTTGTTGCCCGGCTTCAATATCCATATGTTCTTCATACCGTCAATGTCGTATTGGGGCCACACTAATTTAATGTCCTTTAAAGTAGCCTTAACATTAGCTGAAAACCCAAACAAAAAATTTATTAATGACTGAATATATTTGTTTATATCGCCATTCCCAAAATGTTCCAAGACCAATAGGGTTTCAATGTTCCATTTCAAAGAGTTTTTTCACTCGCTCATATTCAATCAAATCAGCTCATTTTACACTATGTACTCCGATTGATATGAACGAGTTTTAAGTCAATAAAGCCCTTTTTATTCTTATAGAATATGCGCAAAAAAATGAAATACATCGTACGTATACGTACCGACTAGGTTTTTTGTCGACACCGCTCTAGTAGTGCATTGTTCAGCTAATAGTCTATAAACTCCCTGCTTGATGCATTGAAACCCTGTCAAAATTCAATCGGCAGTCTTTACAATTCAAACGGTTCAAATAGACCCGGTCCCGCAATGGATTTCCAATGCGCAAGCGCATCAATTGCATTTTACACATCAATCTGTCATTATACTGTCAAAAATTCCGCCATTTTGTAGTGATGACAGTTTATAATGATGGAAATACATGACGTTTTTTGGCCGATTTTTGACACAAATTGTCTTGCGCCGGCGCATTTTAATCCACCCCTAAAGGATGGGCCTATTTAACCACAAAGCTCGTTCTAATGTATAGCATGGTATCACCTACATCTCTCCAATAGCCCGGCCAAATTTGCGGCAAATTAGTAATAATGTAATTATAATAGCCAATTTTGACCGGGCTATCGAGATTTATATAAAAAAAAATCAAAACTCACCATACGCATTAGTTAGTGATTCCGTAAAATCACTAAATAAACCGTCCTCATGCAATAGATTGTAGTAGTTCTTTAGAAATTGGTCCCACTCGTGATCCCACACTTGTGGAAAATCCCTGTCGATGTCCAGGTGCTTTTTTTTCGCAACGAAATCATTGCACCTGCAATAAAACAATTCGTTAATAGATTTTTATGTTCAATAGACCGTATCGGTCAATATTCCAGAGTCGTGACGTCATCCCGGTATTAACATGTACAGTTCGTGCAACACAAAAAAGAACGCACGTCACTAATGTAACGTCATTTGCCAAGCATTGTGTCCAACTTTTAAAAATAAATACATAAAACAGATTAAGTTTAATACCTGCAGAATTTATTTTAAAATTAACAAGGGATGATAGAATATGTTTTAAAATGGAATTAAATCATCTAAGAAAAATGAATATTACAAAAATTCAACGTATTTATATAAAATAAATATTTTTTTTTTGTTGTATGTTGGTAGGCATTGACTGTCAAGTCGCATAGTTGCCGTTGTCATCCGATCAGTACTTTTAATTTCTTCTTCTTCTTCTTCTTTCTAGTTTATTATCCTCCACTACTAATGACTATTCGGCCGAATGATGAAGAAATAAGAATTTCTTGCGTAGTTATCTTTTTCACATGTTATAAATGACACAATTTCAGCATTAAATATTTCATATTTTACGAAAATTTTCTCTGAAATTTCACGATGTACACTTATAAACGACAAAATTATACACAAAATTTTTCACTCGACCTATTAAATGTATTTCAGATGATAAAGGAATTTGATGATAATTGTAGTGAGTACCTGAACACATCGGTAGTTTAGGAACGTGAAATAGGAACCGCTAATTTTCAATTTGTTTTTGTCATTTTGACATATGACAATTTTAGGGAATTCTTAGATTTTGTAAACTTTATATGAATTCGGAAGCACTGTCTCTTTGTGACGTAGTAAATTTATAGTGACGTGCGTTCATTTTTGTGTTGCACCGACTGTACAAGCTATCATGCAGAGTAGAGTTGATCAGCAATTTATAGACACTTACCTATCGAGAGCGAATTGCAAGCTGGCATAGGGAATCCTCCCTTCGATCGATTGAATGTTCGCCTTGCCTCCTTTCTCGAAAACCTCGACAAACCATTTCAACAGACCTATGCAAGCCGTTAGACGAAAATCTTCCACGAAGAAATTGTAATGGTCAGGGAAACCTTAAAAGACACCCATTAATTGGTGAGAATTGCCCAAAGAATGAGGAAATATTGCCCCAATGATTCTCTACTAGTTCATGTGCTAAAACGTACCTAAAACATACGTTCTGGGGAAACTGACGGCCGCCACTCCAGTTTCGTTGTACCAATAGGACTGCTGCAGGAGCAAGGCCAATCCCTCCTTGGAAGCGAACAAGGACCTGCTGAAGCGGTTGATCAATTTGAAGGGATTGGCGCGCTGCTGGATGTCGCATTGTTCCTTTCGCATGCTCCAGTAGAAATCGACATCGTAGCTCTGCAGCAGTCTGGATATAATCTGAAAAATAACCAGTTGAAAGAATGGTTCTAAGTAAATAGTCTATAGTTTATTTCACAGACATGCGAACTTCGACAAAAAATGTTGTGATCTTTTAACAAATGAAATGTAGTTAATTAAAATATAAGGATTAAATAAAAGTCTTACTAGTTCTATGAGCTAAGAAAGTAAAATAAATTATCAACTAACCCTATAAATTAATATAAATGTGGACCAAGTATATTAAGAATATACCAGCAATATGATGAAATCATAAGGAACTACTATTTTTCTTGTCGACTGCGGTATTTTTGCGAGTCGTACTAGATAACTGATAAGCTATAAATGATTTAATTTCATTAGCGTAGTGAATAAAATATTTAATATTTATATATTTGCATAATATATTATATTTTCAGAGAAAACAAAACCGAATTTTTTGGAAAAACACATCAGTGACGTTCCCTGTATGGGAAATGGTTAAAACATATTCGTAGATATTAGTTGCCTAGGGAAATTTTTGCTTTCTCATCCATTTATGTAGATTAAAGTCACACGCCACTGCAACTTGTTTTGTTTTGGTTTGCATATCTGTGAAATAAACTATAACTAACCATTTTCTCAATTTTCTCTTCGTAGGTTTGAGTGGATTCCCAATCTTGTTTAATGGGTATGTTGCTGACCACGTCTTCTATTGTGTTGAATTTCGGCTTCACGGCCGGTTCGATCTTCTCCAACCAGTTCCTCTTTAAGAGTTCTCTTCGTATTACCGGCCAGCCGCCTGAAGAGGTAACAGAACGATCAACTAATTACCAGTAACAAATGGGAATATTTTACCTCTTATGGTGAAAACTTTGTGATCCCTGACGGCTATTTCCGTCATACGTTTGAGTTGCATGAGACGTTCAGATGAGAATTTAGGTTTGTTCTCGACGAAGCTGCTGGATTTCTTCGGATGAATCAGTCCGGAACCGTCTGTAGACCTTTGATGATTGTCTGCGGATGTTATTCGTGGTCCGCTCGGTGATCTAAAAAAGCGCAATAAACCGTGTAAAAACGGTATACTCTCGATTAGTAAATTACATAGATATTTACCTAGACACTGCAGATGCATGTTTTGCATCGTGGCATTGCGGCACTACTGGCTGTTGCAGCACGATCGCCTCCGCTTTTTTTTCTTTCTCTTCGGCGCCGCCGTTCTCCTGGGGTTGCTGCTTGTTGTCTTCATTCGGTTTCGATGTTTTCTCAGTAGTGTCGGCTAATTCAGTGCCCATTTTGTGAAGTTTTTGCGTGACATTGAAGTGCGATAAAGATTTTGCTTTCCTAGGCAACAGGTTTTGCCGGCCGCTGCCTAGGTTTGACATGTCCTTTCATTTCATATCCACTGCCACATATCCTACCACTTTAATAGAAATTGTAAATATAATAATGAAACATTATAATTATATCTAGTTATTATTACATACATATATTAAAAAATTAACCAAATAAAGCAAAGTATTAGTGACACCTCTCTAAAGTGTCCTCTATATTTAAATAAAATAATTCACCTGCTAGGCTAAATAAATCTCAACGAAACCACATTTAGGTATGTGTTTAGGGTGATCTTCACAGAGATGTGCCAGAGGCACAAATGCACTCGACTCGACGTGGCTTTTGAATTGGTGCGCGTTACCTTGTCGTTGACCTGGATTTCCCGGCATGTATCTGGGGCTCTGTACCTCGCGCCTCTCGATACCAAGGAAAACCCGCTAAATGTGATACCTGAGCGGCATTGACGTGCTTCAAGGCAAAAGGTGCTTAATTGGATGATCCATTTCCATCCTTGGCGTGTGCGGAATCGTTAGAACGGGGCGAAAATTGCTTGGATTTTATTAATAAAACTAGGATAAAGCGATAATGTATTGTTTGTTCTATGTAATTTTCTCTCTTGGAGAGTAATTATATGGGTTGAAAAGTGGAGGTTTCGATTACGAACTTTAAAATACTCTATTTGGGCTTATTTTGAATCAATTTCTTTTTTTGAAACGAGTGAAATTCTTTTTTCTCGTGATCAAAGTGTAAGAGAAAGCTATTATCCTGGAGATATAATCCATATATCTAAAGGAGAAAATACCGGAATACATTTGAAATAAATTTCTGGAAATTACAGAAACTTCTTCTACTTGTTCCAATTAATTGACACGATTTTCGAGTTCGTTCGAGTGGGTGGTTTGTCTACCACAAAAGAAGAGGCCAAAAAAAATAAGAAATGAGAGTATATGTCAAAAATTGACAATCAATGTACTTGCACATGCGTACAATAAACGTTAATAAATACGTGGATTTGGTGGATAATTGTAAACAGTTTTAAAATTTAGCACATTGTAGAATTAAAGAGTGAATTTTAAAATGGATCTCAGTAGCATTTTTCCGACACACATGGTATTTAATTTTCGAACAATTACTTAGGCGAAATTCTGTCAAATATTGATCAGTTTTTCATAACAGCCGGAGATTATTGTATATTTTAATATTACGTTTTTCAGGATTACGAGGGACAAGCCCGAGCGGAGAAATTATCCAGAATTATTTTGACTCTGTTTGGGGCCGTCGGTTTAATTTGGGGATACATAATTCAGCAGTTTTCCCAAACTGTTTACATTTTAGGTGCTGGTTTCGTTTTAACCTCTCTGGTAAGCAACACAAATTGATTTATTTAAATAATTTTAGCTAATTGTGAATATTTTCTCGTCAGTTAACAATTCCTCCTTGGCCATTGTACAGAAGGAAACCTTTGAGTTGGCAACCAGCTAAAAATCCAGATAATACTCACAAGGAGTCAACCAAAAAGGGGAAGAAGAAATAAACAATGCCTTATTTTTTTTGTTATTAATAAAGATTAATTCATAATACAATTAAAAAACTAAATTTATGAACTTTATTAGATATTCTTCATGGTTAATTTGGGGTCTCACTTACTTAGCCTATTCAGCATGCCAAATTTGCAAAATGACAGTACAAATGTCAACTGTCAAAACATGTTGATGTATTGAACCAATTTGATTTAAAATGGTTGTAATTTGAAACAATTTTAGTAGAAATTAAACAATGTTATTTACAGAATACATGCTTTCATTATGTAGAATTGAAAGTATATTTTTAATCACCCTGACATTTTTGTACGATGTAAGTTTTTTAATCTATATTATTCATTATTATTGAACGAGTTTTCTTGAAGGTAAAAGCGAATTATTGTGCCTTCGGTACATGCAATGAAGACGAATATTGCTGTGGAGAGAATATTTGTTGCAGGAAATCGTCAGGCCTTTGGTATCTATGGTAAATAACATGAACATATCAAGTTGGAATATTCAGTTTCGATTGTTTGTTTTAGGGTCTTAGGAGCTGTTGCATTTTTAGTGTTGTTCGTGTTCTATGTGTGGATGAAATTCAGAAAAAATCGTCACATTAGTTACAATAATCAGTATCACCCTTTGTTCACAAATGAACCAGAAATGGAAATGCCTATATCGTAGTAAATTTGTCCAGAATTTTTCTTTTTAGCAATTTTAATGTGATTTTCTATACTTTTGTTAAGTGATATATGTGATATAAAAGCACTATCGATATTTTATTGTAACACATTTTTATTTATACATTTTGTATATTCTATAATAACACTATCCTGAGAATGCAAAACGGTAGAGTAATCACCAAAGAATACTGAAACAAAATACTTGATTACTACAGAATACTTCACATATATGACAAGTATGTAAATAATAACAAATAAACCAAATTACATGACATACGGAAACATTTGAATTCAACAGTTTTGATGGCACAATCAAGTTAACATCAAAAATCTGGCAACTAGATAAATAATATAATTGACTTGAATGAATGTGCTTACTTTGCTACACTGATTTCTGGCATACCGGGGTCCGCGCCTTTTGTAAAACCTTAAATTAATACAAATTAATTAATAACGCAACAAAAATGCTTCCATAGAATCTTACCTAGGTATAGAACTGTAGGAATAAATCCGTAATGGAAAACGGTTTTTGCTAACTCAATAACAACAGAAAGTCTTTGCTTGGCTCCACTCATTATTTGTTTTTTTATAATAATATCCTGGTTTTCTCTAAATTAGAAATAAATGCTAGAAGCAAGCACGAAGTGAAGTGAGGTTCTTATCTTCTCCCTCATCCACACTTTTTCTGCCTGTTGTTTTACAACTTACAGCCAATTTTCAGAATGACATTTTAATTAGAAAAGAAGAAGTTATTCACTAATGCCTGCCTAACTTCTTAATATTTTTGTTTGCATTTGAAATTTGAATTCTGCAGAAATTAGATTATCTACATAGAAAAGGAAATAATACATTATAATGTTCTCTATGCATTGGATTTTGGAGACCAGTCGATTAATTTTGGATTTAGTAAATATGTTCCTTTATTTTGAATTTTAACCCCGCAATGCGCACGCTCGAGTTAATTCGAGCGCACTGGACCGGCAAAATTGTGCACACTCGAGTTAACTCGGGCGACGTCGCATTTTATACTGATATGTAGTAAAGCATATACCAAAAATGAGCGATTCAAAATCTGAATACGAACATGCAAATTTGTCAGAAAGTGGCTCAGAAGTTTCTGATGATTACAGTAGTGATTCTGAGGATAGTTCAAAAGAAGATATCGCTGTTGATTGGAAGCAGCTAAACAATGAGCAACCTATTCCACCATTTCTATCTGCTCCTGGTCCAACTTTTCTTCTCGAGGATAATTTTGATGTATTAGAGTATTTCAATTTTTGTTTCGATGATTCCCTATTGGATATTTTAGTAAAGGAAACAAATAGATACGCCGAACAACAACCAGGTAGATCAGACAGCGAATGGAAACACGTCGACAAAAATGAAATGATGATATTTCTGACCATTAGTATACTTCAGGGCATTATAAAGAAACCACAAGAAAGAATGTATTGGTCGACTAACGAAATTTGGAATACTCCTATTTTTCCAAAACTGATGAACCTAAGAAGATATACGAGTATAAAAAGGAATTTGCATTTTTGTAATGACGAAATGGTACTGAAATGGCAAGACAGAAGAGACGTTTGTTCGTTACCCACAGAGAAAGAGGCAACAAACAAATCGGATAAGGATGATGATGTTATATCTGAACCAAAAGTGGTGATCGAATGTAACGAAACAATGGGAGATATTGAACGAAGAGGCAAAAAGAGGAAAAAAAGGAGAGGCAAAAAATATTACAAAAAAATGTCTTTCCATTTCCTAGACATAAGTATTTGGAATGCCTATGTTTTATACAAAAAAAATGGAGGCGACAAATCAAATTTGGATTTTAGAAGTAAACTGGTGGAAAGACTAATTCAAAAATACCACGGCGAAATAAATGTTAGAAAAGCAGCTAGACCAAAATCTTCTGGGATTTTACGACTAACAGAACGTCATTTTCCAAGTTTTGTTCCACCGACACCAAAAAAAGAAGCCCCCACAAGATATTGTGCTGTGTGTTGTGCCAAAAGGGACAGTACAGGAAAAAAGAAACGAAAAGAAAGTCGCTATATGTGCAATACCTGCAATGTTGGACTGTGCGCTGCACCTTGCTTTGAAATCTACCACACAAAAGAAAATTTTCAATAAATATGTACATATAGGGTGTTAGTGAAAAATAGACGGAGATATTTTAGATGGGATTCATTGTTAAAGAATGTGAAAAAAAGTTTCTATGAACATGCAGAGTCACGAAAAAATACCAGAGGTAAAGAAGTTGTAACCTTTGAAACAAAAAATATTAAAGGTACAAAAAAGGCAGTGCATGGAGTATATTTTTATCCCAATAATATTCGCTTAGGTGTCCCCGGGACGCCTCTGGACCGGAGTATCCGAATTCTCCCCCGTATTCGAGCAGGTAAATTCTTATGGGTCGAGTTCTCCCCCGAGGGTGTCCGAGTTCTCCCCGGTACGGCAGGTAACATTTAATTTCCGATTAATCCTTCTTCGTTGAAACCCTAAATACTTATTAAAAGTAACCAACTTTTAATTTATTTATTATTTTATTATTTCAAACTTTTTTAAATTTGAGATATTTTTTGTAGTTATAACTTCACTTTATGTAAGTACCTATACCTACATTTTAAGTATTACAATTTAAATAAAACTAAAATTCCCTTTTACATGATATACAATTTATTTAATATAAAACACAAATACTATCTAAGTATTACTCTATAAAAATAGATTAAGGGTTTCTAGGAAGGACCGATGGGAATATTTATAATTTCAAAATTCTCTGGCAAATTTCGATTATGTATTTTCATTTCGTAGTACAATTTAATGAGGAATTTATGATTAGGGGAAATTTTTAGACTTCTGTCTTTTTTTCTATTTCAATATAGGGAAAATCCCATCCCTTTCAGTATACTTCTGGAAAATTAGGTGTACTTTTCATAATAACAAATTTCGATATTGTAAAATATGAAGGTACTTTACTCTTGAGCAAAATTCACATTTTTTGACATACCTCATATAAGATTGATAAAATTTGTTTTTTGATGGTTGCATCTTGGGTTTTAGATCATACAGAACTTTTTGTGAAGAATAACTTTGTTCCGTAAAATTAATAATAAAGTTTCCCATAAGTTCACGGAAGGAACAGTAATCCTCCTTATCAGGCAATTAGCCCCTTATAAGCTACAACGGGTAGATTTCAATTGGTTCCCGCGGTCAAATTTACCCAAATATAATCCTTTTTCGACTCGAAAGTTATCAGTCAATTGGTCCCCAATACCGGATTAAGGTTCTCTAGGAATGACCGATGGGAATATTTATAATTTCAAAATTCTCTGACAAATGTCGATTATGTATTTTCATTTCGTAGTACAATTTAATGAGGATTTTATGATTTGGGGAAATTTTTTGACTTCTGTCTTTTTTTTTCTATTTCAATATAGGGAAAATTCCATCCCTTCCAGTATACTTCTAGAAAATTAGGTATACTTTTCATAACAAATTTCGATATTGTAAAATATGAAGGTACTTTTACTCTTGAGCAAAATTCACATTTTTTGACATACCTCTTATAAGATCGATAAAATTGATTTTTGATGGTTGCATCTTGGATTTTAGATCATGCAGAACTTTTTGTGAAGAGTAACTATTTCGTAAAATTAATAATAAAGTTTCCCATATGTTGCCAACTATTTTTTGAAATCCGTTCGTACATTAAAACTAAAATAATTCTTTTTTTGTACAGAATTTTTCTTTTAATATATATTGTACCAATTGTATACATTTTAAATTAGTAACGCTTAGATATTAAATATTTTTTAACACTAAAAGCTGCATTGTGTCCAAATTCTCTCAGCTATGTAAGTACACCAGAAGATGTTAGCCAAATAATAGTTATTCATGCAATGTAAAATCTTATCTAATCGGATTAGGAATATTTTGACCGCGGGGACCAATTAGCCCATAAAATTTAGAAACTGGGGACCAATCGGCCTGTAGGATTATGGAACCCCGCTGACAAAAATGACCGTGGGGACCAATTGACCAACACCGGCTACAACTACCCGTTAACAATAGACGGGGGAGAACTCGGACACGACCTTTTTTCGTGCAGGTAAGATTTTGAAAATTGGGAGAGAACTCGAACCCGTCCCTCTGGACTTAATAAATTTAATCTATTTAGGGCTCAATTAGCCTCTTAATACAACAAATAAAATTGCCAAATTTCAACAGAATCAAGTAAATATTTTTTAATATACTGATATTTTTCTTTTTTAACTAAACATCCTGTATCTTGAAAACACTGCATTTCCGGACCCATGTTTATAGAAACTTTTTTTATATTTTTTAACAACAAATCACCCTCTAAAATATCTCCGTTTATTTTTCGATCACCCTGTATAAAAATTATAATTTTCAAGTCAAAATAAATTTCAAAAAAGTATTTTCTTTAATAAAAAAATTGTTCTTTTATTAAGGGCTTGAAGTCGGCTTGAAGCCTAGATCAACTCTCTGTATAAATGCGGATCGAGTTCCGACGAAGAAAAAAGATACCGGATCGAGTTGACTCGACGAGGAAAAGATGTCTCAGGTCAATCTCGAGTCGAGCCCTCAAGCCTTCATGTTTCTACCGGTTCTTTCTATTTTACGATTGTGTGTTGTGTTTGGTATTTGGTATAATTTAAATCTTTTAAAAAATCCATTTGGAGCATTTCTTCAAAATACCTAATTGGGCCTAATAAACATCTGTCTTGGGTAGCCCATCTCTGTGAAATTTAGGACTTCTATATCATCATCCAAAAGATCATCTGCCAGAACCTCATTCGTCAGAATCCATTATTATAAGCTGTTTTCGCGGAGCACATCCCGAACGCATTCGGAGGGACTTCACAGGCGCACTTAAAATTTGAATGACTTAAAAAATATAAATAAATTTGAATTGAAGTGCGCCTGCAAAGTCCCTCCGAATGCGTTCGGGATATCAAAAAAGCAGCTCCGCGAAAACAGCTATTAAAAATCGTCAACAATCAACAAAACAAATTTCACAAATTTGACAAAATTCTGTTTAAGGTTTAAATTAGTTTAAGGGAAGAAACTTGGTCACTTAGTTAATACACTGCTTTAGTGGACGTTTAAGGGTCTCTTAAAGTTGGTGCAAATCACAAAAGCTGTCAACGGTACTTTAAAGGACACTTAGCCTAACGGTCCCTTAAAAAAAGTCGGTGCAAACGGGTATACAAAATGTACTTAATAATATCAATCAAAGCCTGGATGGAACACCACCGCCAATACAAACAGCCTCTCCTGTAATAAAACTCGCCTCGTCTGATGCCAGAAAGGCTGCTATTCCTGCGACGTCTGCTGGCTGTCCGAATCTAAAAATTACATTATGGGAAACACACTGGAATATCTAAATAATATATTACCTTTTAATACAGACAAGCGAGAACCACTTCCTGTTAGTCTCGCTGTCTTCGGTAAGGACTTTGCTAAATGGCGTTTCGATTAATCCAGGCATGAGGCAATTTACGGTAATATTGGTATGGCCGAGTTGCATAGCTACCATTCGCGTTAGAGAAATCAACGCCGCTTTACTAACAGGATAAGCTCCCAGATTCTTAAAAGAGAATTTGTTGAATTAGGCTCGCATTAATCTAGAGTAAAAATGTTATATAATTTATTTCACAGACATGCGAACCAAAACAAAACAAGTTTGAGAGGCGTGCGTCTTTAATCTACATAAATGGATGAGAAAACAATAATTTTGGTTTACAACTAATATCTATGAATATGTTTTAACAATTTCTAATACAGGGAAATGTAGATTAACGTCGCACACCTCTGCAACTTGTTTTGTTTTGGTTCGCATATCTGTGAAATAAACTATAGTCTATCCGTAAAAGGCGCAGTAATCCGCCGTCGTGATCCTTGCAAAACCAATAGAGGATGAACGATCCAAGAGGTATTAAAATATTATCGTAAATGTTATTTTTTTTCTATTTCTGTGTTGGTCAGGTAGCATCTGTGTAGCCTGGAATTTGGCCAATTGATTGATTTATTACTCCGCGCCTTTTATGAACAGATTATCGAGACTAGCCATGGAAAGAAAGTGAAAGAGGGCAAATCTTGAAAATGGAAAACAAAGGTCATATTGTGGTAACTCTGCCTTGTATGTTAACTTACAGTAGAGTATATCGTATATTACCTCAACAGGCATGTAGGCACTGAGCGAGGAATTATAAATGACCCGTCCGTTTTTACTTTTTTTCAAAAATCTGGCAAGATCTCTCGTCAGTTGCCAAGTGGCCTTCAAATTGACATCCATGGTTTTGTCCCATTTTTCTTCGGGACAGTCCAAAATAGATCCTGTGAAAGGATTCACTCCTGCACATTGAACGAAAATGTCCAAGCCTACGTCGCATAAACGTTACATTACAGCATTATTAATTAAAATATAAGTAGATATTAATTATTAATGTTATAAAGTGTGTCCACTTAAGTTCGCATCATGTGGGAGACTTTTTTATTGCTAATATTACGAAAAGAAGTTATTCTTCATAAAAAGTTCTGCATGGTCCAAAACCTAAAATTCAATTATCAGATATCAAAATTTAGAAGTCGTATAAGAGTTTTGTCAAAAAATGTGATTTTTGCCCAAGAATAAAGTGCCTTTATTTTTGAAAATATCAAAAATTATTATAAAGAAAAAATGTTTAGAATTAAAAATAACTTTCAAATATTTTTTATTTATAAAAATATTTTTTTGACATTTTCTCTATGAATACGTTGAAAAGTGAAATGTGAAATGCGCTACTACTTTTAAAAAATGCCGATGCATCCTAAATTAATTATGCAATAAAGTGCACACTTAAATTTTCGACATTTTCACAGAGAAAATGTCGAAAAAAATATTTTTATAAATAAACAATATTGAATATTCGAAAGTTATTTTTAATTCTTAACAGTTTTTCTTTATAATAATTTTCGATATTGTGAAAAATAAAGGTACTTTACTCTTGAGCTAAAATCACATTTTTTGACAAACCTCGTATACGACTGAAAATTTTTAATATCTGATGGTTGTATTTTAGTTTTTACAAAATGCAAAACTTTTTATGAAGAATAACTTTTTCGAAATATTAACAATAAAAAAGTTCCCCATATGGTGCGAACTTAAGTGGACCCACTGTACATATACAATTGCGAAGGGTTTATGAATATTTTGGGGTATGGTAGGAGTTTTTAGTGAAGTTTTTAACGCAAAATAATAAATTTACCTCCTATTTTTTCCACCAGCTCAACCACCCTTTTCCTATCTTCGGGGTTGGCTATGTGACAAGCTATTCCACAAACATTGTATCCTTTAACCTTCAAGTTTTTCACAGCAATATCGACATTTTCTTGATTCCTGCTCGAAACAATGATCTTAGCTCCGTCTTCAGCCAATCTCTCCGCTATTGCTAATCCTATTCCACTGGTAGAACCCGTTACTAGGGCAATGCGCCCTCGGAAGCGGCCATTATTCGACATTCTCTTAAATTGTCTTTCGAATCCGCAAACACTAATTATGTAAGTATACTCACTATTATTAAATATGCGGAATTATTGTAAATTTTGACTAATATATACGTGAAAAAAATTATAAAAAATCACCTTGCTTATACAGGTTGTCCCGTAAGGAATGGTCAATATTTTAACCATAGATTTAGGACCTCGAAATATGAATATTTGACTAAATAACTATGGGACAAATGTTATCTACTACTAAGATACAGAGGGTGTTAAAGTTAAAATTTATTTTTCGTTTTTTTGCAAAAATTATTTATTATTTAACATATTGACATGAAATTTGAAATGACCACATACACTTAACTGGATGAAGAAAAGTATTCATATTTTTTTAATCCTACCCTTTTTTGAATTTTTTTCAAGTTCATATGATTCACCCTGTAATTTAAGGGAAAAGGTATACTTGGTTTAATAGAATAAATTCAGCCTAATATCGAGATTTTTACATTTAAAATATTCTAGCCACCGTATGTATTTAATATTACTCATATTATTCCATATTTCAACATAGTAGGCTTGAAAACTAAAATGACAATGACAGTTGTCAAATAATTGATTGTTAGATTTAATTTAATGACTGCTGTATTAATTTTGTCTTGACCAAATTCCATCTAAAATTGGTAGTGAAGATGCCGCTACACAGCCATTTCTCTAATTCGGAAATGAGATATAAGATATGATTTGTGTTATGCACAAATGATTTTTTTAATTAATTAATCATTAATCGTTTTCTTCATAGTTTTCGAGCCAAAGTATTGTTGAAATGTGTGTGAAAACAAGTATACCTTTTCTTCAAAATTACAGGGTGTATCATATGATCTTGAAAAAAATTCAAAAAGTGGTAGGATTAAACAAATATGGAAACTTTTCTTCATCCAGTAAAGTGTATGTGGCGCCCTCTTTATCTAATCTCAAAATTGATAACATGCTCATGATTTACTAACTTAAAAATATAACCATTTCAAATTTCATGTCAATATGTTAAATAATAAATGAATTATTGCAAAAAACGAAAAATAAATTTTAACTTTAACACCCTGTATCTTAGTAGTAGATAACATTTGACCCATAGTTATTTAGTAAAATATTCATATTTTGAGGTCCTCAATCTATGGTTAAAATATTGACCATTCCTTACGGGACACCCTGTATATTAAAAACTAGATTTAATGTGGATGAATCCAATTGGATTGGAGTGAAATGATTTAAAAAATATTGTGTTTAACTTATTTCTGTATTACCTATGAGTAAACTATTAGTAAACAAAACAATTAAGTTGAAGTAAGGTAATCCAGTATTTTATTAATGGTCATTGGTAATTTGACCTTTTTAAAATTCCCACTAGATAAGCACATTTGGTTTGCTAATTTAAATGCACGTGTTGGTAATAAATTTTGCATGAAACTATGATATGATTGATGATATGATAATGATTGTACTATTAAAATTGTTCATTAGTCGCTAAAACTTATTACAATTTATAAAAATATATTTATCTTTTTACAATTAATAGAACGGTAAATAACAGAACAAAACTCAAACAAATGAACAATTAAAGGTACGGTTGCCAGCCTACGAACAACTTGCACAAATTCGTAGGATCAACGGCTTGCTGTATGAGAGCCTCGACTTGATGTTCAATGCTCCGGGGATAGCCTAATTCCGTGCCTTGCAGCTTCTCTCTGAGCCTCAATAAGGCTCTTTGGGCCGATACGTTTTTCGGTTCTAAAAAAAAGAGTACAAATTAAACTTACTATAATCGAGTTAATTTTGTTCTAGTAGTACCTTCTGAAGAACCGGAACTTTCCGCTTTTCCACTAACAGCTCTACCGCCGTCAATTTGCCGTTTGTTCGCTTCCGCATTGGTTACAGTCCACTCGTATAGGGGATCGTACAAAAGTACTTCCAAAATAGTATTAATGGTTTGGCCGTTTTGTCGAAGTACTTCCATCGTTTTCTCGCATGATCTAAGCAAATAAAAACATATTAAACATTTTTTTATGTAAAATTATAACATTTACTTTCTGAATATCCCTTCCACGCCACTAGCGCCCATACCATCTACTATATCCCTCGTCAATCTGAAAGGTACCGTTTCCGGTGTAGGCAGTACCCTCCCCTGTTCGAACGCTATACCTGCAACAATCTAGTTACACCAAATTCCAGGCATTTTCCTTGATCAACGTACCGAAATCGATGTGAATGACTTCGGCTGTGGTTTTATCGATCAATATGTTGCTGTTGTGTCGGTCTCCGATTCCCAGTACGTAGCCGCATATGCTGGTGGTGGCCACGCTGTGGATGTAGGCTCTTCTTCTTTCGTACCACACGGCCGGCTGGAGGAAGAAGCTTTCGAAGAAATGGTGGAACACGGGCCTGAAGTTCCTGCAGATGTCTTTGTAGATTTTCAGTTTCTTTTCGGCTGGTTGATGGGCGATGTTCTGAAACCAAAACGACCAATTTGAAACAGTAAACTTTACTTTAAATGGCAAACGAACCATAAAAGTATTTCTAACAGCGTTCGCGGATTTATCAGTCGGCCTGTAGATTTCATGAGCGCCTTTAATTTTACGGCGATCTGACCCCACCAAATAATCTCCGATGGGCATGCTGTTATCAGCCCATTTTAAAATGCCACTTCTCATCGACAACGGAACGATTTTGTACGTCCTAATCCTCAAATGTTTCGTCGATTTGTTGTAGGACAACAGATTGTTCATGATGTTGAAAACCTGTTGCATTACCGCGTCCTGCCTCAGGTCATCTTGGCCTTTGATCAACTGGGAATAGGACACTCCGTTCGTGCCTATGCATAGTATTTTCTTCGGTTTGTTGACACCACCGACTATTGTATAGGTCGTTTTAAAATGGGAGATACCTAAAACAAAACCAATTCGAGCTGGCTACTAATATTTCGGAAATCGAACTTACCGACGATATTCGTGTAATCCTTCGATACACTAATAGGTAATTCGTAAGTGGGAACCAAAACGTCATCGAATTGCTTTATATTCAGTACCTTTCCCTTCGATATCGGATAGTCTACGCCTTCTTTACAATTCTCGGGACATTTGAGGTAGGCCAACTCGATGAGAGCCTGCGACATTCCATCGATCCGATTGATCAAGTTCTTGAGGCCTTGTCGCTTCAGCAACGCCAGCAACTGCTGCGCTTTGATCGTTCTTAAATCGTTCGTCGCCGTTTTTACTTTACCATCCAAATATTCTCTATCTTTGTGAGCGTTAGCTGCAGGGAAAAACAATTATTTCTCCAAATTATTCGACTTTTTTGACAGTTTTTGGTGAGATTAAACGTACTTATAGCCAGTAGAAGGGGCAGCGTGTGATGAGGATGGTCCAAGGCGCAAGCCCTTAAGACTTCAGTGACTTTTTTACCGAACAAATCCACCTCGTCATCAGCCATATGAGGTACCAATTGGGGAAGGGTTACGATGAACTTGTAGCTGGGTATTTTGAGAAAGTATTTTTCGATTGTATCGGTGATCTCATCGTTCTTTCGATTTGTTAGGAACAAGGCGATGAGCTGGAATATTCGCTCGTTTTTAACGTTGCCGTGCGTCAAGCACAACGAATAATATCTGGAAAAAATGAAGAGAAATTAAGTGAGTGAAATGGGGTATTAAAAAATTCATGTGGTTTACTTTAAGGCGATTTTCAGGAAGTTGTTGCTCTCCTGGTAAGCTGTTTTTATCTCAAAATCATCTATGGAGCTGTTCCTGTTGTGTATTATGGCCGCTTTCTTCTCCGTGTGGCTTTTATTCCTTTGGTTCAGCAAATCGACGGCCGTTTTCTTCGTTTCTTCCATGTGGTCGATTTTCTTTTGGAACACGTCCGATTTTATGTAGGTCATTATCTACGAAATTAGATTAGTTCATCCATTGCCTATGAATTTGCTTTAAAAAAAATCACCTGCTGGTATTCTTTGTCTGCGAAAACGGCCAATTTGTCGAAAGAATCCAACATAGTTTGGATATTGGCATCGTTTCTTTCTACTACTTTCTTATCTTGTTTCTTGGCTATTATGCTGATGGATTTCTCAAAATATTCCGATATTATGGTATTGCTATTTTCAGATCTAGTTTCGCTCATGTAGTAACCAGTAAGTTTCAACGCTTGCGAATACAACCTACAAATTGTTTTTTATGTACACTGTGTCCCATTTTGGTCGCGACTGGGGGGTATCTCAGTTATTAGACTTGATAGGACATTGCGGTTTTCGCGAACCTACTACTTTTTTGTCAAACTTACAATGGCACAAACAGATTTTTTAAATATCTTTTCATTTTTGAGTTACAGGGCGATAATGAAAATTCTGACTTATTCAGCCACCCCCATATCTCGTTTGCTATTGAAGATATTTTAAATGTGTAAACTGATTATTATAGATAATTTTACGTAGAATTCAGTGACGTCCTTAGTTTTTTTTATGGGGGTAACCATTTCTGAAATATGACACCAACTTGTATTTTTTTCAATGGAACACCCTGTATTTTTATTGGCCATTAATTTTGTAATTTTTTTCTCTTTTTAATGATATGGCGCATTCTATATTTTGAATTTCATTAGAACGCTCAAAAAAGAGATTAACTATTTTATTCGAAAAATGGTTAGGGGGCTATGCAGAAAAACCAAAATAAAATACTTTTAGAACAAAAATAGTTGTTGAGAATATTAAATAAAACATTTCTACGATTTTTTTGTTTAGCATAGCCCCCTAACCATTTTTATAACAAAACAGATTTTCTCTTTTTTGATCGTTTTAAGAAAATTCAAAATATAGAATGTGCCATATCATTAAAAAGAGAAAAAAAATTACAAATTTAATAGGCAATAAAAATATAGGGTGCCCCATTAAAAAAATTACAAGTTGGTGTCATATTTCAGAAATGGTAACCCCCATAAAAAAACTAAGGACGTCACTGAATTCTACATAAAATTATCTATAATAATCAGTTTACACATTTAAAATATCTTCAATAGCAAACGAGATACGGGGGTGGCTGAATAAATCAGAATTTTCATTATCGCCCTGTAACTCAAAAATGAAAAGAGATTTAAAAAATCTGTTTGTGCCAGTGTATGTTTGACAAAAAAGTAGTACAGGTTCGCGAAAACCGCAATGTCCTATCAAGTCTAATAACAAAGATACCCCACAGTCGCGACCAAAATGGGACACAGTGTACATGTTATCTCAATTTCTAGGTAGATCAAAGGGAAAATCATATAATTCTGAATCTCCCTGTATAACTTTCCAAAGCTAATTTTATTTGTACCTCTAGTAGAGCTATCCTGAAGATGTTGCATATACTTACTTCGGATCAGAATTTTTGCTAATATGACACAATTCTTTCAATATCTGCTTGGCAACCACCGTATTACCAACGGACCAGCACAGCTGAGCATCGAGTAGATTAATTTTAATTAACATTTCCGAGTTAAGCCCGGGGATTCGCTTCAATTTATCCAGTATCATTAACCCTTTTTTATCGAAACCCTCCTCTCTCGCAAAATCTAAAAACAACATCACATCATTTTAGAGCACTACAAACTTCCCTCAAACATTACCAGCGAAAGCCAGATACAAATCCGCCACATAATCCCTGACAACATCCGAGCTCTGCACCCCGTTCAAACAATCTGTCAACATTATCAACCTATGCTCAACGATCGGCTCAAAGTATTTAAAATCGCTCTTCCTCGCAAACTCATCCTGCGACCTCCACTTCGCGATCAAACCATCCACCGAAGCGGTCTTCGAGAGATCCTCCAGCTCCACCAACGCCTGCAATCTGCTCAAGACCGGATAGAGATTGTGACTGCTCTCCAAGCTGATGGTCTCCAAGTGATTGGCCACGCAGAGGAACTGCGCTTCGCAAGACTTCTCCAGCGAGTATGCGTTGTCGTTGCGCAGCGCTTTGAGCGCAGAGAATCTGTGCTTCTCGTAATTATCGAAATTCGAAGTAGGCTCTTCGAAGGACCATCGGCCGAGCCGCCACAGGCACTCGTAATCGGGCGCTGTGGAAGCGAACAGGGCGGGTACTTTGTAGATTTCTAGGGCTTTCAAGCTGGACATTAGCTCGTCATTGTGGGATGGTTGATTGGAGTAGTATTGGACAACTTGGTCGTACTTGCCGTGTTCTTTGTAGTGCTCGATGCGGTACTTGGGGTGGAGGAGGAAGGAGTCCCCGCAGCCTGATAGGGCGTCGAAATCCCCCACGGCTTTGTATGCCTGAAAATAACATCAAAAAATCTGTTTAAATTATAATAAAAGAATGCTCCTCTAAAATCATTCAAGCGACTTGTTGTAAACAAATAAAAAATTTCACAAATAGTTGCGAAATTGAGCAATTATTCCAAGAAACCGGTTGGTTAATAGGCAGTTATGCAACGCCACGAGAAGAAAAACAAGACGCATTATCCTGCAGGGGAATCACAGAGACTCCTTAACTATATAAATGCGCCAAACGCGTCAGCATTATCACTCGTCAACACCCAAACGACTCGATAACTCATTGTAGTGATAACAAAAAAACATGTTGAAAAAACTAATGCTGTTCACGTGCTTGGCGTTCTCACAAGTCAAGTGCTCGGGGCCCAAAGGGGGTGACGTCGCCGTGGCGTTTGTAAGGAAATCCCTGGAGATCCAGTACGATTTGGCCGTGGAAGTGAAAAGGGCCGTGAAGGAGTCGATTTATGTGTTCGACGCGTCGGGGGCGTTCAAAAACGCTAGGCCTATCATCGTGGGACATACAAGAGTGTTGAAAAGTGATGATGGAAAATTCGGGGTTTTGTCTGAATCAGCGCAATTTGCTTTCACAGGGGCCGAGGATTATTTGAAATACTCCAACGGGACCTTCAATTCTGATAGTATTGGCTTGTATTTGTAAATTAATAAAATATATCACTGTTTTTTAATAAAAATATTATTGGCTTTTGTAGTATATTTTTTTCATCAAGGTTGTCTTCCTTTTTCGTATCAATATTGTAGTCATTTAGAAGCTCTTCTGGGAAAGAATTCATGTTATATTAGGTAGAAAAACACTTACATTTCTTACTATGTTGTACAATCCCTCGGCGAATTCGTTGTTCATGCTTTTATAAATAACGTCGATCATCGTTGAGCGTTTCTCGCAATGGGCGGGGTCCTCGTCTTCGATATTTTCCACGTTTTCTTGGCAAAAAAGTTCCGCAAAGTACAACGCCGAGAAATGGTTGGCACAAAATGCTGCCGCTTTTGCCACGTATAAATTGTTCACGTTCAATTGGACGTTATATCTAAGAAAAATTATAATAAACGGGTATTTTAGAGGGCTATAAATGCAGTTAACGCTTACTTTATAGTGTAAAAATTGCTTTTCTTCATGAGCCTAGTGAATTGGACGACGTCCAGCATGAATTTCACTGATTTTTTGTTAGTTGCGATGCATTTTCTCCCGTCCGCTTCCTTCGTGATTTTCCAATGTTGCGAGAAAAAGTAATCAATCTTTTTTGATATCAATTCCGCCACTTTTTTGTGTGCTTTGATGAGAAGAATTATGGTTATGATAGGAAACAGCCTTTCCGAGAATTCGACCTGAAATTAAAAGGAAAAAAAGTATTGTTGTGTTGTTGTAATAATGAATTAATACCCACCTTAATCTGGCAAATTTCGATTAGTTTTGGAAAAATACTGTTTTCGGAAAACGTTTTCAAAATATTCGTAATCAACCTGATGATCCAATTCTCGTGAGAAATACAACTTGTCGGACACCATAGTTCATCTTCTTGAAGAGTAGTTAAAAATAAAGTTGCATTTATACCTAAATTTTGCGATTGTGAAGAAGTATTCCTCGAAATGTATGGTTGAATATAATCTTTAACAATAGGCCCACAACCGAAATCTTCATCAGTATCTAAAAAAACCCATATTTATGAAACTACAACACAGACAAATTAATTACAACAATTACCTAATATAGTTGATCCTTCCTTTGTTGCCATTACTAAATACAATAATTTACTTGCCGTTTTTATAACATTAATATCACAGTCAACAATATACTCGGACAACATCGAAATAACGTTTCCAATTAAAATTTGCACTGGTGAATATTTCTGATGTATCACATACTTTTCCGGCTGCAATACAACTGTATGTAAGTTTGTGGGACCCAATTCTCCCAAACATCTCGCAGCTTCAATCATCACCTAAAATAATACACAGAGAGTAAAAATAACTACCCTTTATGTAGTTATTTAAGTTGTTATTTACCTTCTTCTTGTCCGAATGGCACAAACGAGCCAAAGCGCAAATCAACCTATGCAACGGGCTTTTCTCGCAATCTTCAGAGAATCCCCGTGTCTCCTCCAGCTTGTCATACAGCGCCATCAATTCCTCCTTTCGTGAGGCCAAAACTCGCCTCAAATCCACCAAACTATCCTCTTTCACCGAAGAATCCCGTCCATCCAAAAACCGCAGGATCTCCTCCAATAATTTGGGACGCCCGGATTCCTGCTTCCGGACGTTTGCCACGTCTAAAAAGTCAGGAAAAACGTCCAATTTCGCGATATCTTCACCGAATTCTCTGGTATTATCAACCAGCAACCATCGCAAGATGTCTTTGCATGTCGAAGATACCGATTTCCTCGTCAGATAAAATTGTTTTACAACGCTCACGGTATCCGGGAAGAACAGTTTGAATGTTAGCGACAGTTTCGGTAGAATCCCCCGCAGGAAATTTAAGAGAAAAGTGCAGGAAGCCGTCGCGACGCAATCGCCTTCGGTCCCCTTTCGTATAGAGTTGGTCAAGGTGTGCAGGACATCTCTGATGAAAAACCGCGCGCAATCGTCCTTCGAATCGAGGAACTCGCTGATGTAACCCACGAACAACGTGTATCTGTGTAAATACTTCAATCGATCTTTTGCTAGAGAGCTCATCATCAGGTTTTCTTTCGATCGCAGCAAAATGTTCTCGAGTTGCGCCGGACGCTCGATCAATATGGACCCCAAACGATTGTTATCACATACATATTTCTGCAGAATTTAATCAATTTATTACCGTTAAAATTATTATATTGACTGATTAATCTTACCTCCACGAAGACAAAACGTTGCAATACCTCAGTTACAGTTAAACGTTTGTTAAAAAATATAACAGTTTCTCCCAGCGCGTTTCTAATGTACTGGTCATCGTTGAGGTGGTTCAAGATTTCCATTACAACGTCTTGTAAATTGTCATATATTATTTCTTTCAATCGTTCAACCCCAACTATCTGTCTATAACTGGCCAAAACCTTATTGCTCTCGAGCAAGTCTTCTGGACAGTTTTCCCTGTCGCTGCAAATCAAGTGAGAGAGTATTTTCGCGGAGGTTTTCTGAAAAAAGTACAATCGAATTAATGAACGAGTTACGGTGAGAAAATTCAATGAAATACCTCGATAATTTCAGATTGTGTCGAATTAAGAACGCTTGCTAATGCTAAGAGATCATGGGGTTCTTTTAGAACTATTAAATAACCATAGTCATTGAAATGCTTCTTGTAAAAATCGAATTTGTCCATGCAATTGAGAAGTTTAAAAGGAAATTCATCGAAGGAGTAGCCGTCTTCGAACCATTTCTTGATTATGTAGAGAAGGTACTCCTCCAAAATGCACGAATCAGCGTCACCGAATTTACTTTTATTTATAATGCGCAAGGCTTCGCTAATGTTATCTAAATTAATCGAAATTAAATTGGATTAATAAATTAAATTAAGCATTTTTTACCAATATTCTTGACGTGCGAAATTTTAATCAAATTGTACAAGCTCTCTTCTATCCAATTATCACAATTAATAACAATGTTAACAAATGTTAACAACACGCTTGCTGTTCTGCATAATGTTTCATCTATTTCCCTTTGACTTGTATATCTACTTGCTTCTTCGAGGTTCCATATGCTCTACAATACGCAAAAAAATCATATTTAACTTGCTCACTTTTCCCTCCACATTTCCAATACCTTTTCGTAAATTTGGTCAAACACTTCCTCCTGCGTGTGAATCCCAGACAATTGAGTGCAACTGTAATTAGCCCGGAAATACGCCACAAAAACATCGATGGCTTTAAACCGAACCTCCTGGTAATCGTTGGTCAAGAAGTCCGATACAAATTTTATGATCTCCTTGCCGGACCAACGGGAAAAATTATTCTGGGCATCTAACTGGAATGAAAAATACAAATGAAATGAATAAGAGAAAGCGAAAGAAGTAGAAAATCACCTCGCAAAGAATCCTACAGCATTCGAGCAACAACAGCGACACGTTGGGTCCGTAATTGTCCAAATTGTCGTAAAATGGTTTTAAAAAGCATACGGATAGTGATTTAATTTCTACATCTGCAGACGAGGCGATAAATGGAAGCATACCTGGAAAAAATATAGCTAATTGGTAGGAGTTTGTATATAATAATTAAAAAACATACCACTTAGAATATCCAAAATGCCTTCGGCCTCGTCTTTGTAGCGCACTTGAGCCAATTCCTTGATACAAGCGTTGATGTTGTCTAAAATGGTGTCCGGAAACGTTTTTAAATTTGATAATTTCAGTGAATCCAAGAAGGTTTTTAGCTGCAAAAAATAAAATTTTAATCAAATTATAGAGCATACTTTTCTGTAGTGATTCTAATAAAAAATTAAAAAAAAGACAGTTACCAAATCATACTCGTCATCAATAGTAAAATCGTAACAAGGATTGGATAAATTCTGGAGTACTCTTGATTGGTTTTCATTCAGAGTTTTCCCGCAAACGCAAGCGTATTTTGTCAATACTTTAACGATGCTCTTTTTCATTTCAAAAGCGGCAACAAATGTTGAAGATCCTGCAAAAAATAATTTTCATATAGCTATTAATTGACTCGCCTACGATTTTTATTACCACCTTCCTTCTGCAGATCATTCAAACACTGGACCAACGATTTCAGAAACTCCATGGGAACGAACTCTTTCAATTTACCCATCACCGGCTCGGCCACCTCCAGCGAAAACAACTCCTCGATGATACCCAGGCAATTGAGCAACTTCTTCCCGCCTTTCCCAACGACGTTACAACACAAACGAAACTCCTTGATCGCATCATTCTTCCAAATATCCTCCAATAAATTCATAAACCGGCAATTGAAGATTTCCCGCTCAGACAACATGCTGTACTCCCACAACCAGTGACATAAGTTTGTTAGTAGAGATGCTTTATAGAATAAAATTTCTTCTTTGGTCTCCTCGCCATCGATGGGATTGCTAACGAATTCTGTTACAACAGCCATTAGCAAACTGTTCGAACCATCATGCACGTCAGGTGTAGAATGTACCTTTCGATTGACACTCAATACATCTTTGTTATGTAGATAGGATGTTTTCCCGTAAATATCGATTACTTTCGAATAAATATCATTTGATTTGAACCGTTCCGACTGCATTGATTCGCATTCGAACTCGCTGAATACCAGTTTCACCAGCAACCTGGCGGTCTCCTTGTTCATTAAGTGCTCGTAAGATTTGCAATTTTTCGGTAGAATGCACCTCATGACGCATTCTTTTTTGTTCAGCTCGTTCAAAGCCGCGAATTTCAAGCCGGTGTTGAAGCAGGCTATCGAGCTTAAGGTGATCGAAGTGATACCCGATTGGTAAGTTTGTAGGATATCTTGGAAATCGACTATTCCTTTGGATATGAGTCGTTCGATTAGTTTTTCGGCTGGTATTTTGTGCTGGTCTAAACCGAAGGCTCTGAAATTAGAGAAAATGCAATACTGATCTAATATGAAGGACCTGATGTAGTTTACCTGACGCTATTAGTCCCTACGAGTTTCCACAATTTCGTGATTTGTTCCTCATGTTGTTGTGTATCCAAAGTGTTTTCTATGAGTATCATTTCGTATAAGCAAACGTAGGTTTTTTCTACAACATTGTGCTGGTTGCAATTTATTTGAAAAGCCGATAGAATTTCTAAAAGAGCAGCATAATCACCGACTTCGATTAGGGTAGGATACGTTTTGATTAAAGAAGTTATAAGGTGTAACCTGAAATGATTCAAATTCAAACAATATTGACTAAAAATTGGGATACACTCACCACAACCAACTTTTTGTGTTTCTCAACGAATCAAGGTAATTACTAAATGAGTATTCCATTTTCAGTCTTTTACTTGGAGGAGATTCGGTTCGTATGGAATGATTTAAACTAGGATCCATAAGCAACTTGAAAAAACAGCTTTAAATTCACGAAAAAATCAAGTATAAATACATACTTGCCAACTAACTTCGACAAACAGTTTGGTGAAGTTATTGCAGGAAATGCTTTTCTCGTCGTCCTTTTCAAAAAGGGAACTGCTCTTTCCCTGCTTGAGTTGTTTGCAGTTCCATTCGATATCTTTGATCAGCCAAGACAAAAGGGATTTCTGGAAATTCCTCCACAAATCCCAGTCACAAGCGTAAGCGGCTGTATCGTTTGGAAAAACGCCTCTGGGATTATGAATTACCATTTGCAAAAGAAAAAATTCAACAAGAAGCCTCTAAAAATATAATAAATAAATTATTTGATTTCACTATGTAATTATCCCTACTTTATTTAAGTTAGGTCCTCGAGTTACGTGATAGATTTTTCCGAAATTAGTAATTACGTCCTCTCCAAACTTGCAGCAGGAAACCCGATTATCCATAATCGTCTAAGAATATAAATTATTACATAAAAAATCTTTAAGTACTTGGGTAGATACGCACTTGTTCACAAAAATGTATAGCGATTTGGATAGTTTTCTCTTGTACATTTGCACGGGATTCACAAGTAGCTTCCAGGCAAAAGTTAGTAATGAATTCGAAATCTTCTCTAAGCAAAGTAGGCGACATTCCGTAACTCGGGCCGTAATTAATTAAATTGTCTAAACATTGCAATAGCGAAGATTGACGATTGCCTTCGTTTATTACACTTTTTATTACGCCATAAATTTCTAAAAATAAGAAGTGTTTTTAGATAAACGCGTTCAATAATCATTGTATTACCTGTCCATTCTTCTCTGTTTAGTTGTCCCATAACTTTCGGCTGGGACAGAAAGTTTTTTTGTATGATTTCTAAAAATTGGGACTGGTAACATGTTCGCATCTGAGCATCCTGCATACAGCCTACTACGTATCCAACCAAATTTCTAAGATTTATATCAATATCTGAAATCGAGTGATTTATGTATACATAATAATCGAGTAAACCATATTACAATTTACCTTTTTTAAGGGCTAATGTAATTACACTAACCAGCTGTTCAGCTGCTAACGATTTCTGAACAAGCGAAACTTCCTGTAATACAAATAATGTAAAGTTAGTAAATGTTTTGTAATGAAATGAATATAATGTTAACGTACTCTTTTAATTGCATACTGCAATGCACTGATAAGTCTTCTGCATACATTTTCTTCTAAACTATCAACAATATTTCCGTCCATTAACAATTCACTTAAAGTTGTACAATACTTTTTTCGTACTGTTGTCTTATCACTTTCTATATTTGTAACGCATTGTTCCAATTGATACTTATCCATTATTACAAATAAATACTTAACACGAATATATTATACAAAATACTTATTTCTTCGTCAAAACCTTTTCAATTCACATTAAAGATTACCGCCTAATATCTAAAATTTAACCTAACGTCAACAGAAATAGAAATTTTTTTTATCATGTGGTCTCTTGCGAAGTGCAGCATCCGGTCAGCTCACATGGCACTTTGGTATAATTTTTTGATTCTTTTTTTTTCTAGCTTATGGCATTTTCATAAACTTTCAACTTATCTTATTATTATTTATTTAAAAATTAAAGAAAGATATAATTACCCCCGTTTACATGCGAGATTCAAATCGGCTTGAAGTCGGATTGAATCCTAGATCGACTCGATCGACTCTTCTGTAAACACGGATTGATTTGACTCGACGAAGAGAAAAGATACCGGATCGAGTTGACTCGACGAAGAGAAAGATAAGTCAATCTCGATCCGATCTCTCAAGCCTGCATGTACGTGCGGTAATAATCATTAATTACCCCCATAGACCAACCCTAGGTTTGGTCTATGATTACCCCGTTTACATGCGGGATCCAGTGATCGGATTTTTTTTCTCTTCGTCTAGTCAATTCGATCCGTGTTTACAAAAGAGTCGATCTAGGATTCAAGCCGACTTGAATCCCGCATGTAAACGGGGTATCTGTAAACACTAAACACGGATTGAGTTATCTACTCGACGAAGAAAAAGATATCTCGAGTCAATGCCGATCCGATCACTGAATCCTGCATGTAAACGCGGTATTTGTAAATGCTATGCTGCTTCTTTTTTTTTTCTTCTTAGTGACTTAAGAGAGTAGGCTATTCGGCCATCATACCTATTCCACCTATTGACAAATGACAAAATGACAATTCATCGAATATTGTAATCATAACCTCAAATCAAAAATGGAAATTAACATTCGAAGACTGAAATAGCCACAGAAAAAAATGTTTTTATATCCAATAGTTTTTATACAAAGTGTTTTTTTCTAAAACGAATTCGCTGAAGATTCACAATGAAATCCAAATCCCCCACTTCGGCTGCGGTTCCCAAAAATGAGGTAAACAATTTTGCAATATTTATCGATCGACGAATTATTTAATCTAATCATTGCATTGTGAACTCACATTATGCAATTAAGTTCAGCAATGATTCTTTAAATTTGTAAATTGTTAATTAAATTCACAGTCGACACATGACTAGCCGTTGAATACCAAGGTTATGATTTATTGATGAAAATTTAAACTATTCTAACAGTTAATTTTAGAAATAATTAGGGACATATTTTCATTTTTTCTTAGTGATTCAGTGGAAAATGTTTCAAGTCAAATGTTAATTTATCCTTGAAAAATCTGTATTTATACAATTTAATCGACTTAGTTAAATATTTAAAATATCAGGTAATTACTGGGTAATTAACCTTTGTCAATAATATTTAAATGTTCGTGTATTTATTTATGTAAGTGTAAGTATATCTAAATAGAAATAAAATAACACTTGATAATATAACTGAGTAATCAGAAACTGATAATAATTAAAATATCATGTACAATTTACCAGGTTTTTATTGTTTTACGATTATTGTTTTTAGTGTTTTGTACTTGTAATTACACGTAATTTTTTTTAGGAGAAGAAAACAGTCTATATGGTTCCTTATGTAATTTTATCCATTTTTCCCTTGATAATCTCCTTCATAACCGTTTATGATCTAGAATGGGAAGAACACGTATCAATTACCAGAGGGACGATTATATTTTTTTGTGGTTTACTATTTTTTACTTGTTTATATCAAGCTTTAAATTCTATTTTTCTACACACCAACAAAGGAAGAGTAATTATTAAGGTTTACAAGTTTAGCATTAGTGATGTTTACGACATAAGTAATAAGTAAGTAAGACCATTTAACAATTTAATTTTTAACAAATAACTGACCCATTTCAGCTCATAATTTGCTCTATTGAACGTTAATAAATCAATCAAATCATCCCACACTGTTCGTTAATCATGTCTTATTTTCAGACAAGTTTCGGCAGTACAGGCTCTATTTTGTTGCCTAACGGGCATCACATCGGTGGCCTATTCTTGTAAACGCGATGTCTTAAAAGTGTCCCATTACATTTCGGAAGCCTACGCCTGGTTCGGGGCAGCTTATTTCTTCTACGACATATGGTCTATGTACGAGGTGTACGTAGCCAAACATTTCGCAAACCAGATGAACGGGGACTTCAATCGAAATAAGACCCTGTCGAATTTCTCGAAATGGATGAGTTACCTTAAAAATAATTTCGTTATTGTTGGGCATCACATATTTATCGGATGCTTTGGATTTTTAGTTATTACTGTAAGTTTATTGAGGTGATGAGTTTTACGAGGCAATACTAATGATTCTTTTGTAGTATTTAAGGGGAGGATTGGGTGACTGCTTTTTCGGATTCGTGTACCTGATGGAAGCTAGTACTCCTTTCGTGTCTATAAGGGGCATATTGTCCAAAGCAGGGTTAAAAAATACTGGTGTTTATGTAATAAATGGACTTATGATGCTGTCTGTGTTCTTCTTGTGCAGGATTGCAATGTTTCCACTAGTAATATATTTATACGGAAACGCCGTAGGAAAGGATTTCATATCTGTAAGTCGCCATAATAAATAATTTTATTGATCATTACATTTTTGCGTTGATTTTTTAATTAATTTCTCTATGTTTTTATCACATTATTAATTAAATTTCTTTTTTATTAAATGGCCATATGCTATGCTGGTATCTGTGTGACTAATTTTTTATCAGAACAATTTATTTTTCAGGCGGTTTATTCATTACCCAGAGGTTGTCTGATAAGCATAGCCATATTGTTGTTACCGCAAATGTACTGGTTCTATCTGATGGTAAAAGGAGCTTTAAAAGTACTGGCAGGCCCGTCTGATAACAATAACACTTAAGAATCTCTCGATATGTTGATGTTATATCGTGAACAAAATTCAAAATATATGGAAAGGTGATTCGGTTGTAATTATGTGCATCTTCAAATTAGGCAATAAAATATTTGAAATCGAACGGAAGTAATTCTTTTGATTATGTGTGAACAGTTTTCTATTCTTGCCTCTTCATTCGTACGTAAGAATGTTTTAGGTTGTGATAATATAAATTGTGGGCATTACAATTACATGTGATTTTCACAGTCTGCTGTATTTGGAGGTGCACAATGATTCAAGCAAAAAATTCAAGATATTTTAAAGGTATCTCTAGACTCTTGCCAAGCAAAGCCAAATGCATGCAAACGGATACTCATTGGGATTCACTCGATACTCCTCAAAGCGTTTAACGTTTATGGCTTTCGTCAATTGTTCATAATTGAATACAGATCATAGACTTTCAAGCAATGTAAGTACTACCTTCCCCAAGGTAACCGATTAAATCATAACATAGACACACTTACATTTTTTCTAAGTTACTGTAATTGACAAGAATCTGGAGGTGGTAATAAGCTCTATGTTTAACACACCTAATTATATGTTATAAATGTCTGTTATATTTGTTGTAAATGTTAGATATTTGCCGAAGAAACTTGAAAAGAGGCTAGAGGCTGGAGGTAGTATTATTAATGTATACACATTTAAAATGTTTACCACGTCCCACCTGTTAATGTCTGCTACATTCATTGATTAAAAAGATTAAGGCATGAGTACCGATTTACAGTGTATAGAGTAAAAGCTTCACTCCTTACTCCTTTTGGCTTAATGATACCGGTATCTGTTGAAGAGATAGACGAACTTAAATCTGTTCTGTGAAAATTTGAAGATTGTATAGTTTGAATTACTATTCCTAAGTTTGTCTATCTGATCTTCGATATTGGTGTATTAGTTTAAAACAAATCAGAGGTATTAGTATATGTCTATTACATCCTATATAAATGTTATATCTGTTATAAGTGTTTGTTGTAGCCATAAAGACGATTTAGAGATTAAAAGACTTGACGATTTGGCTTAGGTTGTTTTCCATAAATGTATTTGTAAAATAGATCCAATTCGTAATAATTTTGTTGCTATATTTGCGGTGTTCTGTAATATATAAGGTCAAGAATTGTATGTTGAAATTATTGTTTCTACTTTATTAAATTATACAAAACATACCAAAATGCCGCAGATAAATATCAAAACTTCAATTTATGAAATCATTACGAATTGGATATTTATGTAAATGGTCTAAAATTGCAACTTTTCGACGTCTATATCTCCTTATTTCTCGTTTCCAAAATCAAATGTTGGCTCATAAAAATTTGCATGACAAACATTTTAGAATATACAGGGTAAATTTAATAAAAATAACTTAATTTTACCAAGGCTATATGTATTTTTAGATGAACATTATTTTTACTATACGATTGACTGGAATTTTTTAATCTGTCCTTGGTGTGATAATAAATCTTCGAATAAAATATTTTCGCCTATATCGTTAATAGTCAATCAGCTTTGCGTAAATTATATTTTTACCAAATTATTAACATAAGTATCAAATTCTTTGAGTAGGAATTAATTATTATCTTGGATTAATCGACATTGCAGCTATTAAGGGAAAGAGTCTGTGAATAAAGTATTACAGTAAATGGATTTTTGAGCCCGAATGAAGAGTTACAGAACGTTGCAGTCTATTCAAAAGATGCTTCATTTTACGCAAATCCAAAGAAAATAATTCAATAAATAACGAACGCTCTTTTGACAATAATTATGTTAGAAAATTTTAAATTAAATTAGTCAAATGACGAATTTTTGTCATGCAGATTGAAATTGTCTTTGTTATCGAACTTTTTCAGCTAGTAATTTATTTATTCTTGCTGAAAATGCGTACTTACGCATGATTATTGTCGATGAATTTACCTAATGATTGTGATTTGATGTGTTGCACTTAGGTACTCTATATTTCTATAATTTATTTTCCCTAATTTATTTGCCTCGTTTACAAGAGTACCTACAATGAAAATAAATGGATCATAAAATAAATACAGTGTTTCATTTACTTCCTCATTTTTATTATAATAAATAAATTGTGAGTTTTCAGTGTACATACAGTAAGAGACTAGAAGCATTTATTAATTTATTTCTTATTACTTTCATTTGAGTTGTTGTTGAGTTCATTTGAAAACGTAGTAGCTAATCTTGCGATTGAACCAACAGCTTTGAATCTGGTTTGTGCTTTCATTTTGTCCACCTTTTTCTTCCACTGAAACATAAAAATGGTAACTTTCTATTTTGAATATCTTTGCCAAAAGTTATATTATCGACTAAACATTGGAGTTTTTACATACTTCTTGATCTCTCGAAGGCATATCAGCCAAATACTGGTTCATTTCTCCTTTATCTGTATCAACAATGGCTAAAACTGATACACAACCATCTACAGTTCCTAAAACCAAAGCTTTCCCATCCGGCGTACTTTCTACAGCTGTAAGTTCGGCTTGTACTCTGTAATTAGCTACCATTTCGGCATCTGCAGTACTAACAAATAATAATTGTTCAAAAAATCTTCAAATTTCAAAGCGGAAACTCACCGAAATACCCTTAACGTCTTCCTGCCACTGTGGTAATACAGCACATATTCATCCGTACTGTTGAACAAACATATTATCGAAAATACTCCTTCTGCGACCTTAGGAATAAAGGTCCTTACTGTAGTGCCTTTTTTCAACTCAATCAACTCCAAACCACCCCTCGATGGGGCATACAATCCATATTTCCCGTCTTTGGTGAGACTACCTCCCCATTTAGGAACCGTCCTCAAATGCTTCTTCGATTTTATATCTATTATCGACCCTTTATCTGTAGCTAGAACAGCTACGAGGTGCCCTTTATGCGGCATAGCTACCAAACCAGCTACGTCCTGAAAACTAAAAGCTTCAGAACAACTTGAAAGTTGCCAGGTGGAGAAATTGTACCTTTATTCCGCACATTCTTAAAGCTATTCGGTGTATCAAAGCCCCGTTTTGGGCGTTGTAGACGATGACGCAATCTCTGTTGGTCTTATCAGCAGCTGAGACAACTATGTACTGATTGTCTGAAGTGACCACAGCTGGTCTGAATGGTACTCCTGTGATGCTGCGCACGGTATATTCGAAGCTGTATACCAACTCACCACCTGTAAATAGAAGCGATTTGTACCTAATAATAGGTAAGGCTGTTCTATCAACCTATATTCGTTACTGTATAAAAACTGTTTCCCAAATATCTTCGTTATTTATCGTCAAATTTTTGTGAGAAGTCAATTGCGAACTTGCGAAGAAATTGTCAGAACGATATTTTCACTTCACCTCATACTTTTGGAAATGCAAATAAAAATCCACATGAAATATAAAATATTAAAAATGTAATTCCAACAGATTGTATAGACAATAGTTTTTGTAAACTTATTTCTATATAAAATTTTCTGTTAAAGTAAAAAATAAGCATATAAGAAATGGGAAACCGATTTCAAATTTTACGATTTTTTGAAACTGTATCGCTTTCGCTCTTATTTCTACAGCGTGTTTCGCAAACTATTAGTGTACAGAAATGTACTCATGTTATTTAGAGCCCCCGACTTTTTATCTTCCTCTTTTCTTACTAACTCTACTAGATTGTAATTAAATTAAAAATTGCAATAACCGACAGTATATTGCATAATAAGTTACGAAAATAACGAAATAAAATTGTTAGGTATATTTCTACTAAGAAAAAATCTGAGTGCGTGTCTGTATTGAATAGCATTAAATCGGTGAAATGTGCGAGTGAAATAGGCGACCTATCTCTTTGAAGGATAGAGTGAAATAATGTCAGTGCTGACATGAAGCGAAAAAAATTTGGTAAATAGTGCCGACGCGTAACAAAAATCATAACAATCTGTGTCGTCATAACCGATAAAACAGCCTTAATAAAGGAAGTGAATTACTTGGTACTTCCCGCACGCAGACCGTCGCCATTGTTCTAGCTGCATCAGTTCCCGGCGGGTTACTCGGTTTTGATATACACAGGATTTTCGTGCCGTTGTCCATGAGAGTCAGCTGCCTTATGCCTGGTTGTTCCTCCTTGAAAACCACTTGCTGAGTCAACCTCAACCAAATCAGTATGTTGCCTGTCTCCGCCGATATTATGTATCTGAAACGCATCAATTTGTTAGGAATTTCTTCTACTAATCGAAGCTTAATTAAGATACTTTCCGTCCGGAGTGATGATGGCGTGAGTCACGATGGCACCCAACGGGCTGTCGGCCAGCTTCGCCATCAATTTCCCGAGCCTCAGGTCCCAAACCCCCACGCAATTCCTAGTCGCTGTCACTGCTAGGCTTAGGTTGTCGGATAAGCTTCACAGGAACAACACAAAAAATAATATTAGTGATCCAAATCTCCAGATTTAGTTACCTGATGGAGTCGACTTGGAGTTCGTGCCTGTCTATTACGTGCACGGTTTCGAAGATGTTGTTGACGTTCCAAACCTTGGCTGTTCTGTCGATAGAGGAGG
Organism: Phyllotreta cruciferae; assembly: GCA_917563865.1. Taxonomy (NCBI): domain Eukaryota; kingdom Metazoa; phylum Arthropoda; class Insecta; order Coleoptera; family Chrysomelidae; genus Phyllotreta; species Phyllotreta cruciferae. The sequence continues at coordinate 10,339,901 of OU830607.1, forward strand.
TGACGATGCAATTCCAATTGCCCACAGTCAAGGGCTCCAGCTGGATTATTCTTCCGAAATGGGCGTCCAGGATTTTGACAACCTTCCTCGTTTGCATGCTCCAGACGTACAGGTTTTTTCTGGAATACACATAGAGAGAATTTATTTAGGTAGATATACAGGGTGTCCCATAAGGAATGGTCAATATTTTAACCAAAGATTGAGGACCTCAAAATATGAATATTTTACTAAATAACTATGGGTCAAATGTTATCTACTACTAAGGTAACAAAACAGGGTGTTAAAGTTCAAATTTATTTTTGTTTTTTTACAATAATTCCTTTAGTTTTAATTTTTAATTTTTTTAAATAATTAACCTATTGACTTGAAATTTGGAATGGTTATATTTGTAAGTTAGTAAATCATGAGCATGTTATGAATTTTCAGATTTGATAAAGAGGGCGCCACATACACTTAACTGGATGAAGAAAAGTATCCATATTTTTTTAATCCTACCCTTTTTTGAATTTTTTCAAGTTCATATGATACACCCTGTGATTTTGGGAAAAAGGTATACTTGTTTTAATAGCATAAATTCAGTCTAGATCAATATTTTTGCATTTAAAATATTCCTACCTAAAGTAAATTAAATAGATACCGTGGCTAGAATATTTTAAATTCAAAAATCTTGATATGGGCTCAATTTAAGCTATAAAAACAAGTATACCTTTTTTTTCAAAATTACAGGGTGTATCATATAAACTTGAAAAAAATTCAAAAAATGGCAGGATTAAAAAAATATGGATACATTTCTTCATCCAGTTATGTGTATGTGGCGCCCTCTTTATCTAATCCCAAAATTGATAAGATGGTCATAATTTACCAACTTAAAAATATAACTATTCCAAATTTCAAGTCAATAGGTTAAATAATAAAGAACTTATTGCGAAAAAACCAAAAATAAATTTTAACTTTAACACCCTCTGTATCTTAGTAGTAGATAACATTTGACTCATCATAGTTATTCAGTAAAATATTCATATTTTGAGGTCCTGAATCTACGGTTAAAATATTGACCATTCCTTACGGGACACCCTGTATATGTTTGGGGTAAATTTGGGGATTTACCTGACTCCTGCAATGGCGTAATTTTTATGAGCGCTCAATGTAATGGAATTGGATTGCAACATTTTCGTGGTGATATTTCTCGTGCCGTATGGAAGAATTAAACAAACGGCGTCTGTATTGCTGTTTTCTTCATCAAATCGCCATAAAACGAAACCATTATTCGTTGTGCCTGTAATGAAGAGGTAGGATTTTGTTTTATCCAGAAACTGGATCATAAAGTAACAGTAAAAATGTTCTGCTACGTACCAAATAAAACTTTATCGTCTTTATCCAATTTCAACTGCAACATTTCTTCTTTATCGTCATCATTTGCTCCGGGCAAATCTGCTACTTTTTCCCACTTATTTGCATCATTATTCATCACGTATTTAGACACAATATAGGAATCAGGAGTTGTGCATGCATAGAGGGTGTTTTTGTCTTTTGATAAAACGATTGCACTAAAAAGCACAAAGATGTTCATTCATCATACTGGTAGAAATATTAAAAAAAAAAATTCCCTACACCCAGAAAAGGAGTCTTGATGCATAAATGCTTACGGTATTATAATTTTACCACCCTTACAAATGATCATATGAAGATTATGCGTACAAAATTTTGAATTTTAGGTGGCTCTGAAAGCCAAATAGTTGAAAATCGAGAAAAACGGCCTACATATGGTCCTATCCTAACTTTTCAAGTACTATCTATAAATGGTATGATATAAAATTTACACAGGGCGATCAAAAATTTCAAAGATTTTTGTGTACCATTAGATAGTACTTGAAAAGTTAGGATACGAACATGTAAGCCGTTTTTCTTAATTATCAACTGTTTGGCATTCAAAGCCACCAAAATTCAAAATTCATTCAGTCATTTTTGAGTGGCTGTATAACCTTTACTATATGTCTGAGGTGCCAAGTTTGGCCCCTTTTTGTAATCAGCCCATAGAGTAGAACCTAAAAATGCAAAAATATACAGGGTGTCCCATTTAAAATAACGAAGTGACAGTCAACTTCCGGTAATAACGGAAGCCGGCCATTTCTGAAAATATTTTAGATGAATTCCTTACATCCAAAAACCGTTGTGTATGTACAAAATTTCATATTTTTATACCGTGAATTAACCCTGTATAATAATAAGATTAATCAGTGTTTTATCATAAATCTATCAGAATAAATATAGTATATTAAAAAAACCTAACTATCTAATTTCCCAACTGTATTCATAGAAACTATATTTTTTTAATGAAAGCTGCAAAAAATTTAATATATCATTTGAATTGATTAAATATATCAATAACGAAATCAACAGATTGTCTTTATGCGGTCATAAACGAATTGATAAGATATAAAAATACATGTATCTGTGTTGTTACACACAAATGGATCCATTAACGCTGAAACAAATCTACAAATCGAGATTTTGCGATTTAGCCTTAGTTAAAAGTGTTCGTTGCTGGATAACAAACATTTTTTAGTAAGTACAAACAATGTACTTACTTGTGGAAATTTAAATATTCGCAGTCTCCTGTTTTTTTGTGTACTAGCAGTGACATTCTCGTGTCTTCTAAGATCCCCTTCCAAAAAATTATCCTGTACTCTTCTTTGTTATCGAATTCTATGTCTGAAATTCATGATACAAATATACCGAGTGTCTTGTTTAAAAAACATAACTTTGTATACCGGGTTGTTAAAAAAACTCTGTATAACGTACACTGCTCCAATAAATGAACGCACCACTTAATATTTTGTGAAAAATATGACCATTTTAAACAAATTGAGCAATATTTGAATACTTTTGGAAATACCCTGCTTGTATATTGTGTCTATTAACAACTAAATAAAGTAGTTGTCCGTGCAGATAATTTTTTTATAATAGTACTAAAATCGTTGAAGGGATAAATCCACTTTAAAATCAGTTTGGTTTGATTTATTCCCGTTGGAAGTGACTTTTTACGCATTTCGATATTTTTTTAGAAATTAGACCCCTGTACTTCTTGTTTCTTTCAAAAATTTGTACTTTTTCCCTTACGGCCTATTCTTAGGAATACATAGGTTGAAAAATGCTTTGTTGAGAGTAAATTAATTAAAATTATTGAAATATAATGTTTGATTACTTATTTTAATTTTACAAATTTAATATTTAGAAATTTATGAGTGGTGCATTAATTTCTTGGAGCAGTGTATACAGTACCATGTGTCTACTTAAGTTGGAACCATATGGAAAATTTTTTTATTAGTGGTTTTATGAAAAAAAGTATTCTTGATAAAAAGTTCTGCATGGCCCAAAACCTAAAATGCAATCATCAGATATCAAAATTTTTCAGTCGTATACGAGGTTTGTCAAAAAATATGATTTTTCCTCAAGAGTAAAGTACCTCATTTTTTTGACAATATCGAAAATTATAAGAAAGAAAAAATGTTAAGAATTAAAAATAACTTTCGAATATTCACTATTGTTTATTTATGAAAATATTTTTTTCGACATTATCTCTGTGAAAATGTTGAAAATTTAAGTTTGCACTTTATTGCATAATAAATTTAGGATGCACCGGTATTTTTTAAAAGTGGTACCAGATTTCACATTTCACTTTTCAACGTTTTCACAGAGAAAATGCCAAAAAAAATATTTTTATAAATAAACAATAATGAATATTTGAAAGTTATTTTTAATTCTAAACATATTTTCTTTATAATAATTTTTGATATTTTCAAAAATAAAGGTACTTTACTCTTGCACAAAATTCAAATTTTTTGACAAACCACGTATACTGCTTTAAAAAATTGATATCTGATGGTTGCATTTTAACTTTTGGACCATGCAGAACTTTTTATCAAGAATAACTTTTTTTCATAAAACCACTAATAAAAAAGTTTTCCATATGTTTCCAACTCTCAAGTAGACACACTGTATGTGTATCTAATTTTAATATGTATTAAAATTTAATAAAATAAATCCTACTCAGAATAAACCAGTCGGGCATTTCCAGAGGAGCTGCATAATCTTCTAGTCGATTCCCCCTCATATCGAATTTTATCCAATTTTCACTCCCATAAATGAATAAATTATGGTTCAATAGAAATATTCCGGTGACACTTTGATTTTCCGGTAAAGGATTATCGATTGTTACAAACTCGCTCGAAAGCATGTTCAGTAAAACTGTCTGAAACAAACAAAAATGATGCCATTATCGTCCTTGCACAATTTACAAAATTCTCATTTCACATTATACGATGAAACAAAATATTGCTTCACATGATTAAAGCATATTTAACAATCCACATATAAATAGTCATTTTCTGACGAATCGCTTTCGTAAATACATCTGCATTTGGCTAATGACAACCGCAAATTAAATGTGACAATTCGAGAAAGAAACGCATTGAAGTTCCATGGAATATTTCTAACAAAGCCGTCGCCTCAGAAGTACATTTCTATTTCAGGCGAGGCACCGAGATGTCTTTAACCAACCAGCAAACCTCCGAGAACGACCTCATAATGCACGAGCTCGTGGGCAAGGGCTCCTTCGGGGCCGTCTTCAAAGGCATCGACCAGCGCACCAACCAAGTAGTAGCAATAAAAATAATCGATCTAGAGAAAGCCCAAGACGATATAGACGACATACAAAAGGAAATACTGATACTCTCCCAATGCGACAGCCCGTTCATCACGAAATACCACGGATCCTACCTGAAGGACTCCAAGCTGTGCATCATCATGGAGTTCCTGGGCGGAGGATCCGCCTTGGACTTGATGAAAGCCGGCGCCTTCGATGAAACCCACATCGCTATAATCCTACGCGACGTGCTCAAGGGCCTGGACTACCTCCACGACGAGCTGAAGCTGCACCGCGACATCAAAGCCGCCAACATAATGCTCAGCGAGAACGGCGAGGTGAAGCTGGCCGACTTCGGCGTGGCCGGCCAGCTGAGCGCCTCCATCAGCAAGCGCAACACCTTCACCGGCACGCCCTTCTGGATGGCGCCCGAAGTCATCAACCGCAGCTCCTACGACTTCAAGGCGGACATCTGGAGCCTCGGCATCACGGCCATCGAGCTGGCGACGGGCCGGCCGCCCAACGCCGCCGTCAACCCCATGAAGGCGCTGAAGATGATCGTCGACAGCAACCCGCCGCAGCTGGAGGGGGAGTTCAGCAAGCCGTTCAAGGCGTTCGTGGACATCTGTTTGAACAAGGACCCGCAGCACCGGCAGCCGGCCAAGGAGCTACTCCGCCACGCGTTCATCAGGAAGGCCAAGCGGAACTATCTGCTGGTGGATTTGATCGACAGGTACGCCAAGTGGAAGTCGGAATCGGCGGAGAATGTGACTACGAATTATGAGGATGCTACGCTGAGTACTGTTTCATCCCTGCCTGATTGGAACATGACGCTGAGGGAAGAGGATGAGGTTTGCGAAGTAACCAAAGCAGTAGTTGATGAAGTTGATAATACTCTTAATTGCATAAATGGCATTTTGGGGGGTTTGAAGGGGGATATCGAGGAGGTGAGGGGAGCTTTTGAAGCCGCTGAGGCGGCTTGTCCCGGGTTTATTGGCGTTTTCGTTCGTAAGTTGGTTGTAACTTTACAGCCTTCGATTAGCGATCGGAAGTTGAATCAAATTTTGGGGAATATCAAAACTGGAAGGTGAAATAAATTGGCTGTTTTTTATATGCGTGTAATATATGCTTCAATGTTAGCTATTGTATAGTCGATTTTATTTTTTTTATTTAATTGTTATTTTATTTAAAATATATATAGCTTTTAGCACTATTACTACCGTCCAAGAATTTTTGTTGATTCCTTTCATAGATTGTTTTAATAGACCGGGAGCCCAGATCTAATTTTGCAAACGAATAATACAAAATTAATTTTTCGTGAGCAATTTCATTTTAACAAGTCCTACAAAATTTTCCTCTTCGAAAACTTACGAAAATTGCATCTAAGAGAGTGCGCAGGTGTTAAACACGTCGCATCGGTGATGGACAAAAAAATGATTAATAATATTATATTTTTTTGTAAATCTTAAGATTATTTTATAAATAATCAGAAATAATAATTGTCCTACAAAAAAATTGGATCCATCGAGGTTGTCCCCCATCCTAAACATGTAGACACAACTAGAAAATAAAAAATGAGAATACATAGATGATTTTTTTTCTATAGCTTGATAAATATTAGCCTAACTAAATGGCCGTATTGTCCTACAAATTTATTGGGCCATTTTTCCAGTCCTACATTTGAAAATTGTCAATCCCACGAAAAAGCTTTTTTCATTAATATCTGTAGGACACCAATTCTAAATTATAGATCAGCATATTCTTGATTCAAATTAATCAATGTCCTATAAAAATATTGACCCCTATCGCTAGTCCTACAAAAAATAGGTACATATAATGGAATTGTGCAAAAGTATAGACCGTTCGCTGAAATCGTGCCGGTTTCGGATTAAGCGTTCAATGTTTACAGTCCCCAAAAAACACCTGTTTTCGGGGAAAACAATATTGTTCACAGTGTTTTACTCCAGATTAATTTTGAGCAGTTGGCTTTTTCCCCGAAAACAGATATTTTTTGGGCACTGTAAACATTGAACGCTTAATCCGAAACCGGCACGATTTCAACGAACGGACTATAGCGTGTATGCACCTTTAAATTGACATTTATTAGAACATAACTAACATTGACATATTGGGAACGGGCCTCAAAATAAGCAGTGGCGTATTTTTCAACGTAGGTCTCTGGGGGTTTGAGGAAAGCGGTAGGTAAAATTCCAGCGTCGCGCAGAGGTACCGCGGGATCGACAATTTTCAAATGTCGGACTGGAAAAATGCCCCAATAAATTTGTAGGACAATGAGGCCATTTAATTATGCTAATATTTATCAAACTATAGAAAAAAATTCATCAATATAGTCATCATCATTTTTATTTTCTAGTAATGTCTACATGTTTAGGATGGGGGACAACCTTGATGGACCCATTTTTTTTGTAGGACAATTATTATTTCTGATTATTTATAAAATAATCTTAAGATTTACAAAAAAATATATAATATTATTAATCCTTTTTTTTGTCCATCAGCGATGCGACCTCTCTTAGATGCCATTTTCGTAAGTTTTTAAAGAGGAAAATTTTGTAGGACTTGCTAAAATGAAGCTGCCCATGAAAAATTAATTTTGTATTATTCGTTTGCAAAATTAGATCTGGGCTCCCGGTCTATAAGCTTTGTTTCCAGAAACCTTCTTGTGATTGGACCAAAGCATCGCCATAAGGAAATAAAATTGATTACCTGGTTATTATTGGTATAAGCAGCAGCCCACTTGTTATCCGGGCTCAGAACTAAATGCTGCATGATTCCTTCTATATTGGGATTCACGTCTCGCGTGAGATCGCTGGTGGACAAGTCCCATGTAATAAATCTATTCGAAATGGACACTACATAGCGATAATCGGACGTTAAACAGATGGAAAACACAGCGAACTGATGTCCTTCTAGCGAATACTACGACAAAATTCCCCCATAAATACAGTCCTGTAAAATTTACCGATTATCTAAATTTACTTTCAGAGGTCCTCCAGGTGTATGCAAACAATGGTACAAGGGCAGCAGAGCGCAATGCATCGGCCCTTTTATATCGCAATCGTTCAGCAACATTTTAATATTCGAATTATGGGCCACTTCTGGCAATAGTCGTCCTATCAATTGTGGGGCCAACATGTTTGGGTATTGTCCCAACACAGCGCCTCCTAGTCTTAGGGCATCAGCCACCAGCATAAGCTCCCTGAAAACGAATTACACATACGCATATCCGTGATCCTTCATTTTGATCCAAGAGGTCTAAGATCCAGGAGATCCAAGAGGTCTAAGATCTGAAGATTCAAGATTTCTTATACCTTTTCGATTCGTTGTCTTCGATAAAGGCACAAGCATCTTCATAATCGACTAGAACAGCTTGAAGAGGACAACTGGATAACTTGGCGTGTAGCCATTCGTAATTGAAGAGAACGTTGTCGTACAGATCCTTGAAGCGTCTGGACCTCACCAGGTGATAGGGCATTTCACCGAACTTGCGAAAAGCAAATTTAGTGTACAAATTGAATAAATTTGTGCAACATACCTTTCTCAAATTGTACCTGGATACCTTCCCGTCTTTGGAATAGAACACCAAAGGTTGAATGGGCACTTTGCGATCGGCTACTCCCTCTTTATCCGTTAAATTGAACCTAAAAAAATCGATTGCACGTGAAAAGTTAACTTTATACTAATTTGTTGGTACCTGTGACGTTGAATTTCGGTGTATTTAAACGGCTTGGGGATACCACCTCCCCAAATACCAAGAAAATAATCGGCGATCATCGAATGGAAATAGTACGCCAAGTTCATATTCTTGAAGTACCTCTCTTTGGCCGTGTCCCGAAATTGCCTGTAACACTCAAATGCGCATAAAAAGCTACGCAAATTGAAAGGGTACTTACCTGTGGTACCAGTTCATGACGCTCACCCCGTCGGCTTCCCTTTCTGATAAGTAATTGGGCAGGTCATTCCTGATTCTAGTCCACAAAAGGGGTGGTATCCGCCTCACGGGGGGCAAATGGTACTGATAGACGTCGTCCAGTACTTTATCGTCCAAGGAAATCAAATCTTCCAATTCGGATTCAGAGAGGCCGCTTTTCGCTGCTGTTATGTAGGCTAGACCGTGGAACACCAAAATTCTACCGTGCTGGAAATACGCGCTATATACAGGGTGTTCGATGTTATCTGCATTAACAATTACTTGTTTTTCGATTCTTTCGAAGAGCATCATGATCGAATCCATGACGTTCGAAGCCAAATGCGTGTCCTGGGATTTGGTGTAGCTCCTCCATCTGCAAATTTCGGCGAAAACTAATTTCACGAAAATGGGCAGGCTGCATTTCTCTATGGCGTTGGAGACCAATCGCCACTGGTAATTCGTGAGGTCCCTATGGGCTGTTTGCATCCACATCCTAAAGGGGTATTCTGTAATTAATTCACTGTAAAACGATTATTTTTGTATTTACTTGATCACTTTCATAGCCAGTTCTTCGCCTAAAGCCCTCACTTCTATGAAATTTTCTTCTGCGTCTATCATTCTTCTTAGTATGTGATACTCTTTGGACACTTCGGGGTTGCTTTCTTCGCAAGCACATGACACTATGATCTAAAATAAAACGATTTTTTACCTAAAATACAGCTAGTTAAAAATTGTGTTTACTTTGCAATATGCAGGAAGCCTGGTAGGCAACCATGACACTTTATTAGCATCCTGAGTTCCCGTCAGCTGATCCACAGAGTCCAAAAACAGCAGAAGAGGTTGCTCCTTGGAAGCCATGGTGAGCAGTTGCTTGAAATGGGCAGTCAACGGCACCAGATCGTCCGGTATGCTCTCGAAAGGCAGCATGAAATTATAAGAAATCTGCAAGAAACTCTTAGAATATCCTCTTAGGAAGGGCTTTGCTGTGAAGTACCTGCTGGCAAATGGATATCAACGTGGGAGTTAGAGCAGATGAATCAGGAGTGGTGCCCAGAAATCGAACTATGCTGATGGGTTTGGCGCCTTCGAACCAATCTTTGTTTGTTGATAAACTGGCCGATTTTGCCAGTAAGGAAGTTTTACCACAACCCCCTTCACCGTAGAGTATCAAGCATTTGTCGTTGTCGTCCAACATGTACCTGCGTATGCGCTCCAAGCTGTCTTCTCTTCCGTAAAAAACCTAAATATAAAAAAAATAATAACAGGTCTACAGCAAGATTTATCAGCTAGTGCAGTACCTGTACAGAATTATTGCAGGCGTGCAAATGCTGCAATATTTCAGTGACAATTTGCCCTTGGGCGCTGGAATCTTCCTTTCTCATCGCTCTGTCGACTAATTTGACGATGTTCTTGTAAAAATGCGTAATGAAATGTTTCAAATACTCTTCGTGCGTTTCTGGATCCAATCCTTCTCTGCCTATCCATTCTACGTTGTATCTTAGGGAAATGATTGAGGATACAGGAGAAATATTGAGTCTATTGAATTACCTACTTTTGGATATTGCTGGTTTCGATTTTAGCTGGTAATCTTTCATCCCTTAAATTCCCTAATAACTTGGACGATTCAGTGTCCAATGTTCTGTTGATGATATCAACGAATAGAGAGGCTTTCTTTAAATTCTGCAAATTGATGTTATTTATGTATCTTATGTAGGCTAGGCAATGGTTTTTTGTGTTTTTAACATTAAGAATCCCGTTAATAACTTCTCGTTCGGTCACTAAAACAAAGTATGTTTGTGGCTTATTGTTACAAAAGTTTTCATTGTGAAAATTTACCGGACATGAAATAATTATGCGTAGCATCATTGTCGAGTTTCCCTTGCTGGTTTAGAGCAGCCGCTGCTTTTCTGAACAATTTTTGGAATTTGCCCAGCGTGTCCCACCATTTCGCTTGATCCTCGGCTTGTAGTTTCGGTACTCTCTGAAAAATATGCGTCACAAGTACCATCGAGTATGTAGGAGTAATCAGAGATATGTACTTTGTTGTTGAAATTCACTAATATCGATGAAATGGGTTGTAAAACCGATACGGGGGGAACTGCATTGGCGTCTTTCTTGTACCAAGTATCGAATAAAGTGGGATCGTGGCCGGTGGAGGCCAATTCTTCGCGAATTAATAACAATTCCGATGTCAGGACGTACGTAGGTATCGGCCTGTAGCCGTATTTTTGGCCTAAAAATACCTAGAAAGTAATGATTTAGGGAATATCAGTGGTAGATAGTAGATTGGGCATACCACGAAATTGGGTCCCATAGACAATCTCTGGCAATTTTGGATTTCTTTCATGCACAATTCGGTGGTCATGTGGTCGTCTGTTGCTTCATCTCTCACGCCCCATCTCATATCTACAACCTTAAGTAGATAATTAATACAGGGTGTCCTACTGTGTCTTACCTACTAAGATACCGACGAGTGAAAAAAAATTTATTTCAGCCATCTAGGAAATTCGATTTTTTTGTTATAAACTCTACAGGGTGTCCTTGAATGAATGGGCCATACGTTAAGGGTGCGTTCTTTGGGTCAAAATATGACGATTTAACTAAATTTACCTTAGTCCGAATTTGCTTCTTTAGGAAGTTATAGCACAATGAAAATCGATTTTTTATTTCGATTTTTTTGTCCATCCAGCATAATTCAAGAGATATCTTTTTCAAATTTTACATATGGGGGTTTTAGAGGTGTCCAATTAAGAATATGTTATCCATTTTGCTCTTAACCCAGAGGGCGCCACTTCAGCACACTTTTTTTTCCTTCGAAAGGCCATAACTTTTTTGTACGTAGGAATTTGACCAAACGGGATCAATTTCCAAAAACTACAACACTTTAAGCTTTAAAAAAGGTATACCTGTTTTTAGTCGCTATAAAATGCACCGTTTCAAAGATAAATGATTTTGAAATGTGTGCTGCAGGCTTACAAAACAAGGATAATAACGGAGCGTTCGTCTGGAATTAACTGTTAATATCAGGAAATGAATGGAAAATGTCTGTAAACCGTCTGTAATGTCTGGAAACTGTCCGGAAAGGTCTGGAAAATGTCTGGATAATATCTTTAAATGTCTGGAAGTGTCTTGAAATGTTTGGAAATATCTGAACTGTCTTGAAATTTCTGGAAATGTCTGGAAACTCTGGCTACGAAATGCCATAACTAATAACCCCCAATTCATTACCTATACATAAGCATGCAGTGCAAATTTCAAACTAATTTATCTTCGAAACGGTGCATTTTAGCGACTCAAAACAGGTACACCTTTTTTAAAGTTAAAATGTTGTAGTTTTTGTAAATTGACCCGTTTGGTCAAATTGCTACGTACAAAAAAGTTATGGCCGTTCATAGGAAAAAAAGTATGCTGAAATGGCGCCCTCTAGGTTAAGCGCAAAATGGATAACATATTCTTAATTGGACACCTCTAAAACCCTCATATGTGAAATTTAAAAAAGATATCTCTTGAATTACGCTGGATGGACAAAAAAATCGAAATAAAAAATCGATTTTCATAGTGTTATAACTTCCTAAAGAAGCAACTTTGGACTAAGGTAAATTTGGTCAAATCGTCATATTTTGAGCCAAAGAACCTACCCTTAGCGTATGGCCCATTCATTACCGGAGACCCTGTATAAATTCTGCATTCATTATCAATCACTCATATACATGCGCTCATTCATTCATTATTCTCTAAGCAAAAAAACCGTTCCAAAAATTGATCCACATACGCGATCAATAAATTTCACGATTATAAAAAATTCTATTTAATTCAGGAGACTTGGAATGAATCCCTTGCTTGCAGATCCTTTGCGAGCCCATCGATTTTTCTTGGGTGGATTTTAAGTAGGTCGTACCACGTCGTACCAAGACAGGTCTAGTGCCAAGGGCAATTTTTGCGAACTTATAAAATTGCGTGACCGGGATAAGCAAGTGCAAAGCGATTTCGGATCAATTAGGAAGATTGGGTGTTGTAAATAATACGTGATTAAACCACAATTGATTCATCTTCGCCTTTTCTGTGCATTCATTTGATTAATTAATGAAAATTTATTAAAACGTAATATCAACCTGAAATTCTAGACCGTGCTTCTCTCTGCAATAGTCTTTGATTTTGGGGTAACACTTTGCCATTAGCGTGTTTCTTTCCATTGTTGTGTCTGTAAACACCAAATTATTTAATAAATAATGGTACTTTGATTAATTCTTGTAATAAATTGAGAGCGAAAAAATTATTCTAATGAAATTTTGTTCATAAAACTACTCACCAGTGAAAGTAGAGCTGGTGAATATCCTAACAATTTTAGAACTGACCGGAGGTAAGCTCTCCAATGAGCCGGCGAAAATTAGATCTATCGTTCGATCATCCATATTTTATTGTTTCGAAAATCGCGATTTTGACCTTCAAACAGGCAAGTTGCAGCGAAGTTTGTGCACCTTCGCAACTCCGCAACTACTAAAATACCGCGAAACTTTGCGAAATTAATCGATAAAAGCCATTATACGGTCGCTGGTTGTCGCGAAAAAGCTCACCGGCACGAACAGCTTGGGGTTGAAGGATTGTATAAACATTTTTGATGCTTACAAATACAGGGTGTTCGAAAAATAGACGGAGATTTTAGAGGGTGATTCCTTGTTAAAAAATATGAAAAAAAGTTTCTATAAACATGTGTCCGGAAATGCAGAGTTTTCAAGATACAGGATGTTTAATTAAAAAAGGAAAATATTAGTGTATTAAAAAATATTACTTGATTCTGTTGAAATTTGGCAATTTTATTTGTAATTGAGGCTGTTCTATCACCCTATATATATATATATATATATATATATATATTCGTTACATATAAAAACGGTTTCCCAAATATGTCCGTTATTTATCGTCAAATTTTGTTGAAATTTTTGTGAGAAGTCAATTGCGAACTTGCGAAGAAATTGTTGGAATTATATTTTCACTTTACCTCATACTTTTGGAAATATGAATAAAAATCCACCTGAAATATAAAATATTAAAAATGTAATTCCAACAGATTGTAAACAATAGTTTTTGTAAACTTTTTTCTATATAAAATTTTCTGTTAAAATAAAAAATAAGCATAAGAAATGGGAAACCAATTTCAAATTTTACGAATTTTTGAAACTATATCTCCTTCGCTCTTATTTCTGCAGCGTGCTTCGCAAACTATTAATGTACAGAAATGTGCTCATATATTATTTAGAGCCCCCGACTTTTTATCTTCCTTTTTCCTTACTAACACTACTAGATTGTAATTAAATTAAAAATTGCAATAACCGACAGTATATTGCATAATAAGTTACGAAAATAATAAAATAAAATTGTTAGGTATATTTCTACTAAGAAAAAAATCTGAGTGCGTGTCTGTATTGAATAGCATTAAATCGGTGAAATGTGCGAGTGAAATAGGAGACCTATCTCTTTGAAGGATAGAGTGAAATAATGTCAGTGCTGACATGAAGCGAAAAAAATTTGGTAAACAGTGCCGACGCGTAACAAAAATCATAACAATCTGTGTCGTCATAACCAATAAAACAGCCATAAGAGGTTAATTTAGCCCTAAATAGATTAAAATTATTAAGTCGTGTGGCGTTCCGAGGGGAGCACCTAAGCGAATAAAATTGGGAAAGATGTACACCGCTGCCTTTTTTTTGTAACTTAATATTTTTTGTTTTATAAAGCATCCAAAAATACAATTTCTTGTATTTTTTTCGTAACTCACTTCGTTTTTAGAGAAAAAAATAAATATTATAAATAAAAATTATTGCATGTTGTTGGACAAAATTGGTTTATCAAATTTTCGCTAAAACAGTCATAAGAGCCTTGGAAAACAAATAATCACAAAAATTTCTAGAAGAGTCTTTTTGGAACTTTTCCAAAACCAAATTTCAACAGAATCAAGTAAATATTTTTTAACATTAATATTTTTTTTAATTCAACATCCTATATCTTGAAAACTGCATTTTTGGACCCATATTTATAGAAACTTTTTTTTCATATTTTTTAACAAGGAATCACCCTCTAAAATATCTACGTATATTTTTCGAATCCCCATGTAAATTTGTTCAGAAAATTCAAGTTTAACAAAAAAATATTAGTAATTTTTGTATTATTGAAATCACAAGAAAATCACATTTAAAGCCATTGCATTTTTCATTTATAAAAGTAAGAATTTTAATAACTATTTTATAAATACAGAATGGGATCCACACTTATCTCTTCTACATAAATGAACTGACAACACTAAAATTTCAATCACAAATATATAATTATTTAAACATATCTAAAAATTTACAATATCAATAAGTAAAAAAGCGCTATAATATAAATCAAACAGTCGCTTAAATATTAAAATAAAATAATACAAGAACAAAAAATGAGTAAATAAAATTAAGAGGAATATATGAATACAGTAAGAGAATGTTAAAATTAGCAAAATTAATCCTTTCGGACAGTTATTTTCCTATGCAAGAAAGAAATATCGTTAACACTTGCATTACTGCTGCTACTAAGAATATTTTGTGTAAGTTCTGCCTCAGGATTTAGAGTTTCGTTTGGATGCAAATTCCTAGATCCAGAAACATGTTTGATGACTTCTCCCTTCTTGATCATTTTATCTAAAGACTGAGGCAGATGGAAACTTTCGTTGGATTCCAATATTTGTTTATGTGCCGGTTTGTAAATAACATTGGATAATACAGTGGAGTTTTCTTTAATCTTCTTGGTAGGTGTACGTGTGGCTTGCAATATTGGCAATTTAGACGTAGGATTAACGTTTTGTTTTAATATAGGTCTCGGGCTGTTTTTAATATACATTCTAACAGGACTTATGATGTCCTTCAAATTCGGATTAGTCTGGCGCATTGATTTCGGCAGACTAGATACAACCGGCTTTTTGAATTCTGGTGTATTTTTTTGAGATGCTGATTTAAGAGCTACCGTTGGTTGTTTTTGTTTCGGAGTTTCAAGTTCATTCTCGAATATATTCTCCTTATATTTCTGCATATGAGAAGATGAGATTATGTTGCATTTTATAGAAGACATATTTGTTTCTGCAAAATCATTATCCTTCTCATTTACGAGCGGTTCAGGATCTTCCCCTAAAATCGCATTGATTCTATCCAGAGTGGTGTCCAAGAGTCCGCAGGATTCGTTAAACTGTTGAAGATCTATATCCGGAATCGAAATATCTGCTGTACATGACGTAGAATCTGCACCTAGAGATTAAATTATTTATTAATTTTCATTCACGTAGAACAACAAATATGTATATACTTGCCTTTGAGATGATCGATGATTGAATCCTCTGTACTTGCATCTTTTTGAATTGAACTGTGTTCATCGCTTGATAAATTTATAACTTTTGCCAAATCAGATTCATCACTTTCATCAGAATCATCAGACAAACTGTCAATCGTATGATTTATTAAGGTAAGATGTTCGTTTTCTATCGGATCTACGTAAGTTTGATTTTGCGCCTTTTGAATGAACTTTGCAAGAGTTTCATCTGCTTGTTGATTAACTGGAAACTCGGGATCTTTCGTTGAGAGGTCAAGAAAACTTTTTTCTGCATTTGATTCCACTATAGAATAGTAATTTGTTGAACCAGAATTATTCATGTTATTAGCACCTTCAGACGATGTCAAATAGCTAGATATGGTTGGAATGGTATCACCGTCATCGTTATCGAATTCTATTGTATCCCCTATCATGTTTGATGATCCGGATTTGTCGGATAACTGATGAATAGTGTGACGAACTGATGGTCTGGTGAACATGATTGATTCTAGAGGCTTCTTTAATCTAGCTCTCGTCTCTTTTAAAGTAATCGGCCCGAAGCCGACTTCTTCGTCGCTGTCGTAAAATTCTCTGTGTTTAGTTTCTCTTGGTTTAGATGCTAAACTAGTTTGTTCCATCAGTAATTTGCAATTTTCTACTTTCGGGAACTTTTATTAACGGTCAATGAAACTGTCAACAAATTCGTAATTTGATGTTTTGTGGTAGTAACGGTTAAAATTTTGTTTTGTGACATATGACGTAGGAATCAATGTTGCCGAATTGAAAATTCACGTAACAAATTTTTTATTTATATTTCTTTTCTTACTAATAATAACTTACAAATACACATGGAAGCCAAACATTATTGTAGTTAATAAATACTACTTTTACAATAACAATGAATTATCTAAAAGTTGGAAAAATGTGTACCTAAAATGTACTAAACACCAAATAAGAGAAGACCGTTAAAAAAAAGTTGATTTATTTTGACAGATGTTTTTGTGGCAACGTTGTACGCTGTGTTAACTTCGGTGATTTAAAACTCCAAAACAAAACATTCGTTTTTAATAAATTCAAAATTCTATTTGTTTGTTATTATAAAAATTATGCATTTCATAAACAAAAGATACAGTAATTATGTCTTTTAAACCATCGTATTTGGAGAGTCTGCAAGAATTGATTTCATGGCAAGGACGTTTCGATAATTTACTTGTGCAAAAAAACAAGTCGAAAACTTCAAGAAATTCCACGGAATCTGATTTTTCTGATGGTATAGAGCCTCTAAACGAAACGAAATCAGACGACTCGAATCTACAACACTCCGATTATGATTGGGATAATAAAGCAATCGTACCTCCCAAGCCATTTACAGAACTATTAGAAGAGAAACTGGCTGAATATCAACCAAGCATTGCTTCATCGAAACCCAAAAAACCATTTCTCAAAAAAGGTGCAGGCCTAACCAGGTATAAATTAACTCCTAAAACATGGTCACCCAAAACCCAAGTACATCGAAACCACGAAAAGACTATTTCTAATAAAGAAGTAAACAATCCTGTAAGTACGAACGATCAAAATGAACTAACACCTTTAAAAATGCCTGAAGTTTCAATTAAAACCAAAGCTTTCTGGATCAAACCGGACGAAAACGAAAATGACTGCAAGACAAATAATTTTAAAAACGCCAAACACTCATTTAATTTCGTAAGCAAATCGAACGGAGAAGAAGACAATCGTACATCGAACAATGAACCGTAAGTCACCATTAATCAATTAACACATTAAATAAAGATATATTTCAGGGATCACTGCACCAATTTCGATTTAAACTATTCCGAAAAGGAATTGCAAGTGTTTGAAATGCTCGAAGAAAAATTAGCCGACGGCTTCACATCGGCCAATTCCAGCATTATGCAATTGTTAGCCAGCACTCCCAATAGCAAATGTAAGCCAAACATCAATGGATCCAATCAAAATAATTCGGATATGCTGGCCAAAATTCTCCAGAGCCTCAAATTAATAACACAGAACAACAGAAACGGTTGTATTATCGGTAAGTCATGGTAAATCGTGTATGATTGTGAATTTATTGGTAGTTTTGTAGATTCTCCCATGAAAAATTCTGCGACTTCCTTTTCCGATGCTGAAAAATGGTTTACGACTAATTCACGTACACAGTCTTCTTCCAGTTTCTATTCGGAATTCGAGAAAACGCTTGAAGTTCATGGGAAGGTTGATACCGGAGTTAACACGAGCTTTGTGGAAGAACAACAAAGCAATCGGTCGCAGTTTGAGCAGTGTACAGGCTGCATTGAGCTACAAAACAAGTTATCGAAAATGGAAAAAAATATCCCTAATATTACTGTATGTAAATATTGGATTATTTTGATGTGAATTTGTGTAAATCTTGTTATAATTTTAGATAGAAAAGGCGAAGTTATGTGATTTTGCGAAAGAATTGGAATCGAAACGTGACGACATTCAAAAAGAAATGGAATTTATGAAATTGAAGCACGAGAAGGACCTGGAGGATCTGAGGGAGGAATTAGCAGAAGAAAAAGTTAAATCAGCTAAAGACAAAGCATTAATTAATATGTAAGAAAGCAGTTTAAAGTGCATTTTAAGAAAAAAATAAATATGTGTTTTTTTAGGTATCTCAAAGAATCGAGACCTTCGAAGAAGGATCGTGACCAGATAGACTACTTGAGAAGAGAATTAACCGATTTGAAAGAACTAATGAAATTGAAGGAGACGAAAAATGGAACGACGCTTGCTAGATTAAGGAATCAAATTAAACAACTCGAAAAGGAAAAGTCTGAACTTAAAAATTCATTAGAGAACCTACAAAAAGAAAACGCCAAATTAACCGCAAATCAAAAAGTCCACAAGATTACAGATTCTAAAATGTTACAGCAAATTAACAGGAACCTTCACAAGTGAGTTTATGCGAGAGACCAATTTGGATTTTGCGAGTTTATGGGTGGAGTTCAATTGGTCCCCGCGGTCAAATTTGCCCAAATATAATCCTTTTTCGACTTGAAAGCTATCAGTCAATTGGTCCCCAATACCGGATTAAGGGTTTCTAGGAAGGACCGATGGGAATATTTATAATTTCAAAATTCTCTGGCAAATTTCGATTATGTATTTTCATTTCGTAGTACAATTTAATGAGGATTGCATGATTAGGGGAAATTTTTTGACTTCTGTCTTTTTTTTCTATTTCAATATAGGGAAAATCCCATCCCTTCCAGTATACTTCTAGAAAATTAGGTGTACTTTTCATAATAACAAATTTCGATATTGTAAAATATGAAGGTACTTTTACTCTTGAGCAAAATTCACATTTTTTGACATACCTCTTATAAGATCGATAAAATTGATTTTTGATGGTTGCATCTTGGATTTTAGATCATGCAGAACTTTTTGTGAAGAATAAATATTTCGTAAAATTAATAATAAAGTTTCCCATATGTTGCCAACTATTTTTTGAAATCCGTTCGTATATTAAAACTAAAATAATTCTTTTTTTGTACAGAATTTTTCTTTTAATATATATTGTACCAATTGTATATGTTTTAAATTACTAATGCTTAGATATTAAATATTTTTTAACACTAAAAACTGCATTTTGTCCAAATTCTCTCAGCTATGTAAGTACACCAGAAGATGTTAGCCAAATGATAGTTATTCATGCAATGTAAAATCTTATCTAATCGGATTACGAATATTTTGACCGCGCGGACCAATTAGCCCATTAAATTTTGAAATTGGGGACCAATCGACCTGTAGGATTATGGAACCCCGCTGACAAAAATGACCGTGGGGACCAATTGACCAACACCGGAGTTTATGCATGATTTTTTGTTGTTTGTAGATTAGCAGAAGAAACCAAATTAATTAACAACCCTTCAATAGTTTTAAATCCGGAAAATGCAACTGGTAAACAGAAGAAGCATAGGCGAAAAAGTATGGGAGATGTTAAGGATAAAGTTGAAGATAATCAGAAAATTGAGGTAAATGTATAATTGATTTGGGAGATTTGTTGAACATAGTTATACATTATTGTTTTAGTTGAATAAAACGACAAATATTCCCTATTCTGTTAACGAAGATAAGGAAATTGAGGTAATATATAACGGTAAATATGATTTAGAAAAGCGATATGAATCTGCTTTTGGGCTACAGACAGACAGCGCTGGTAGATTGAGCGATACAAGTCGATCAACTAAAGGTAAAAAATCATTTCAATTGTGTTCCATATAAACCGTTGAAGTTGGTCCACTGTATTAATGAAATTTGATTATTTAAGATGAAATAATAACGGCACAAACATCTTTTGCCGATGGATCCCAAGAAATTAAATATTCCAATGGTTGTATCAAAATAATCTCGCCAGATGGTAATTACAGTTGTTTAAAATATTCCAATGGAGACTTGAAAGAAGTACATGCTAGTGCGAATATAAAGAAATATTATTTCGTATCGAAGGATGTGTGGCTTACCAAATACGGTGATGGCGTTGAGCTAATAGAATTTTCGAAGTAGGTTTAATATTTTTGAATTGTCATTTACTACTGATTTTCCTAATTTGTTTTACAGTGGTCAAAAAGAAAAAAGATTTCCAGATGGACGATTAGAAGTTGTTACTTTAGATGGAACGAAATTGAATAGATTTCCAGGCGGAATAGAAGAAGTTCATTATCCGGATGGTTCGAAAATGGTATGTTCCGAAGATGAAAGAATTATTTACTTACCTAACGGGCAAATAGAAACTCACAATAAGGAATATAAGGTAAATGGATTCAAAACGCAACTTTTTAATGATACTTTCTTGAATATCATTTAAATTGTAAACTATTTTTATAGCTTTGACCCTGTATTTATTTTCTAGAAAAGAGAATATCCTGATGGAACTGTAAAATTTGTATATTCCGATGGAACTGAAGAAACTCGGTATGCAAATGGAAGAGTTCGAGTTAAAGATAGCGATGGAAATCTAATGTCGGATTCGTATGAATCATTCAGCCCAAAAATTTCCTCGAATCCACAAACTTGAAAGGCTTTAAAAGATATATTAGAAGTAAAATTTAATCAAAAATAATTATTTCGACACTATATATGAATACAATAGTTATAGTTTTTCGTTACTGTGTCCAATTTATGAAATGTGTTGATTTGAATTATTTATCAAGTTTAAAATTAAAAGATAAGATTCTATGTTCATTCCGATTTTTTATTTCAACTTGCACTTGCCTTATCATGAATATGCAACGATATATTTTTCTCAAATGAGTAATAAATATACCCCATTTACATGCGGGATCCAAGCCGACTCCAAGTCTGCTTGAATCCTAGATCGACTCTCTGTAAACACTAAACACGGATCGAATTGACTACTCGACGAAGAAAAAGATATCTCGAGTCAATCCCGATCCGATCACTGAATCTGAATCCTGCATGTAAACGCGGTAATAGATTATGAATTAGCTACTTATCTGACTAGTTAGAGGACCAATGGTGCCAGTCATAGCAAAGACTTTTGACATTTCAATGTAAATGCTCTTGTTCTGACTGTTCTGAGCCATTTTGCTGTCAAAAGTTGACATGTCAATATTTTGTTTTTATTTTGAAGAAATACATTTTATTTAAAAACATCTTTTATTTGAGAACAAAAATAATTAAATAATCCATTTGATGGCCATTTGAAGTAAAGAAAGTATCCCAAAGGAATCTGCACTATAATAACTATTTTAGTAAATAGTCATAATTTAACATCATCGTCCAATTCATTTAAAGGTTGTTATTTTTAGGTTTAGAACCTATTTACAACAATTTTATTCCTTCCAAACGTTTATTATAAATACCAAATATGTTAAGATTGCTAAGTAAGCTCAACAAAACAACAAAAGAGGAAACAAACTCCTATAACAATGTAAGACATAATCTAAAGCGTAAGGCTCACTTAAAGAAATGTGTTTAATAAATTTTTATATTTTAAGGTTTCATTGAATACTCACACTGAAAAGCCATCAGAAAGCTCCAATTCAATTATCGAAATTAGTGATGTTACCATTAAAACAGATGATAATATGAAACAAGTTCATACAAGCGTTGAAAATGTCATTGAAAACAGCTTAGTTGAGCAGGTAAATTGGATAGAAAACAGATAATGACCCCAACCCTGGGTCATTGTCTTTAAATAATTGGTATTTTAAGATTAAATTAAAACTAATATGTGTCCTATTGAACTTTTAGGCTGTTTGTGAATCGTCCACTGAAGAGAACTCGCAGTCACTTCCTACCAGTGGAGTTAACATAAAGTTAACGACAGAAGGTATAGAATAATATTTTTAGAAGTTAATTTAGAAGCTAATTTTTGTTTTTAAACATGTTTAAAATGTATAGGTTTAGAGCTTCAAGTGATCAAATACCCTTTCAAAGTGCCAGAAAAGTTTCAGCCAAACATTATAATAAATTTGATATTATTTTCTAAATCTTTACATATTTATGAATTGAATACTTTCAGGTAATTTCATTAATGAATGGGTTAAGCAATTTGTTTATCTGTGAATCTAATTTATTAACTTTTAAAAATTTAAATGGGTCTTTAAATTTAAGTCATATGGAAGATTGTTTTCAAGAAAGAAGAATGAAGATGATGAAGAAGCAAGAATACTAGTTAATTCTTTGTTATCATGTTTATGCATTAAATCATATGAAAGTAAAAAATTAAGCAATTGAGAAAAGATCCTAAAGGAACAAAGAATTGAGGTTTTTTAATAAATTATAATTGAAAATATATTTTTTTCAGAAGTCGCTAGTTCAGAAATAGATGAAATTACAGAATCAGGTGCTTTATTCATTTATTATTATATTGAATTATTGCTTATTAATCAGTTCTAGGAATCATTCATCATCATTCGTCAGAGCAAATCGACAAAGCAGAAGATATTTACGCCTCGGAGGAAATTTCACAAATTAAGCTTCCATTGAAGAAGCGAAAACATTCCGTCATTAATCCAATAAACCAAATGGACAATGTAGAAGATAAAAATCAAATAGAAAATTATTTTAAACAGTACCCCTACATAGAAGAAAATAAATTTGACTATTACCCTAGCAAGCCAGTAATCAGTATAGCAGAAATAATGGATATTTTGCCACCTTTTCCTAATTACTCCTGCAAGAAATTTAAAACGGCTGCTGAAAGAAAGGAAATACCTTCAAGAGAATTGCAATGAATGCAATTATCAATAAAGTAATATTAGATTATATGCGAAAATATCAAAAAATTCAAGGATTAACTAAAACTAACGAAAAATGCATTTATGTACTGTCTAAATTATAATGGAAGGTGAAATATCTATGAAATTTGAAACGAGAATAAAATTCTTCGTCGTTATTAATGTAAATAGGAAATGTACACACATAAATATAATTGTAATTTACTGTGTTATATTAAAACAATACCTTGCAATACCAGCTATGATTTTTTTATTCAATATTTATTCAAAACAGATTACATAAAAACTAATTAAAAGATGTTTTATAATTTACAATTCAAATAAAACAAGTGTTAAACAAAAACAATATATTTTTCAAAATATTCGTTACATTAAGTAGAAAGCACAAAAAAATTGTTGCGTTATCAAAATTGTTTGTAATCAGACGTACATTTATTTGTTGTAAAAGTATAAAAGCGAACGAATATCTACTCAATCATCTTCTACTTCGATAAAATTGCATTCCAAAAAGGCTTTCGCTATATGATTATGCTTTTCTAAAAATCTTAGTTCATCTGTCGTTAGTTGTTCGTTCAGTTGTCTCAATGCGATTAATATTTCTGCCTAAAAGTAAAATCATTTGTGTAGTGCAAGTAAATACAGATAATTGAATTATGTACTTTTTGTCTATCTCTGGCCTCTTCACTCAATTTGTTTCGCTTCACTTCCTCGTCGATTAAAAACAACCTTTCCCTCAATTGCTTTGGTTCTTTTTTCCCGAAAAGCCTTATTACCTCAGGAGTTTTGAACGCTTTCGATATAGCTGCTTGAGTAGCCTTAAACAATATTTTAGAAATCTAAGCAATCTTTTAATTAATTAATAGTCTTCACATTTTCAATTATGCATTTAATGCAGGCATGTGATATAAATAAATTAGTACATACTTACAATTAGATATGATAAAATCAATACTTACGAGTTGGACTGCGCCCAATGCACTGATAAGGGAAATATCGCCCTTGACTAATTTGTTCAAGCTATTGTTCAATTCCAGTAATTGTTCATTAGTATCATTTTTTATTTCTTCGTATTCATCCTTATCTAAATCATCTCTACAAAAATAGCGAATATCAGCTGGTAGTTTTATTACAAAAAGTGGATATAAATTTACTTGCAATTTTCTAAATCCTGTAATTGTTCGACTAGTCTATCTAATTGCTTCTCCAAGTTTTCTTTGAGTTTTTCGGTTTCTAATTTTCCGTGAGAAGTCATTATTAAGGAGGAATATTATTTATTATTTAAGATATTGACATTTTAAATTTTGAGGTTAATGGACTATGGCTTGTTTATTATGACACTACTGACGAGTGACATTTCTACGACAATCCCACTCTTCGTGAAGTAAGCTGAAGTAAGCAAAGAGAAACGTCGATATGCGTTTAGCAGGAGCTAGACAAAGATCGCGGAGAGAAGAGAGTCGGAAATGAATGAGAGATGAGCAGTGATTGGTTAAATTAGTTTTACAACATTCCGTTAGGTGTGCTTTTGTGAAAACGTGAAAGCCGCGTGTCATTTTTGATAAAGTGAAAAATTATTAACTTTAATTTGTATAATATAAAGTGACATTTTATATGTGTTATTGAAAAACAATTATTCAGTTGTCCCGCTTCAATCCCTTAAATTATTTTAAGGTGAAATGAACAAGAACATCCAGTGAATTATGTTTTTAGTCTAATACTCCGCCATTTTGGAATTATCTTAACCTTCCACTGTGGAGTTCGAACTATTTAAATAGTGATAATTTTTTTGAAATTTTCGTGTTAATCGGTGCGTAAGGAGGTACGGTGTTTAGTGAAAATGCCAACAATTAGATCATATACTTTCTCAGAGTCGCAGTAAAGTGTCAATGTTAAACATATGCAGATTCCTAGAATTGCTCTGCCACGGCTGCTGTAAGGGACTTTGCGCCCGAGCCTGAAATGAGCAGTAATCCGAAGCAAAATGCGGCAGGCGGGCCGCAAACGCAAAGATACACATCGTCACCGTATCCTTTTTTTTATTTCTCGTAATCCCTAGTCCTAGTTACACCCATCTGTCACACCGAAACCAAAATGTCAAATCACGTTCACTGTTACCTACTTCCAAAGAAAGTTATTTCAAGTTTAAATATGCGAGGAATTCGCTCGCGAATTCCCCTCTAAATGCTTATGTTCCGCTTCAAATTCGAAAATACGAATGCATTTCCTAGTTTCGGTGTGTCAAGTGGCATCTGATTAGATTAGCCTCGTAAATAGGTAGGTTAGGTTTACCATAAAATCAGGTAGGTCTACATTCACTTGCTCATGAAGCACTGGTTATGGTTAGTTTGTTAATCCATATGGTATCGGTGATTGTATATTTTCATTGTTTAAATTCGAAAATTAATACACTATCGGATTTTTCCAAACAATTAATAACTTATTAGAATGTGTTTAGTTGAAAATTTTATTTGAAAAGCTAATTAAATTTGAGGAGTGACGTGTTTTCTACTGGAATGTATTACATCATATGATCTGAATGGAAAAATGTTTAATAACAATAATTGTAAGTAGCTAGATAAATATTTTTCGTCGATTTCACGTTACTCGTGTTTCGATATTTATTATACTAATCTCTAGTGTGAAGGAAATCATATTTTTATGCCACGTTGTGCTCGCCGAATTTCTTTAATTGCTCCAATTTCCCTACTTATTTACATTTTATTGAAATTACAAACAGATTTTTTTGTTATATTTTTTTATACAGGTAAAGCAAAAGGTTTATATTATGTATTTTATTATAATTTTACGAATTTTCTTCTAAATAAATAACGTTGGCCTCATCCAAAGTTGCGAAATTCAAAAACTGAAATAGCCAATCGGTTAGAAAATGATGGCGCATGCACTGTCGTTTCCTAGCGGTCACATTCGGAATTAAGAGCCTACCAAGGTTGCCAGGTCCACCGGAAATTCAGCGTGATTAAAATATTTTGAAACGATTACAATGTTTTGAGATAATTATTTATACAAGTTTCGAAGGTGTTTTGGTTAGATTATACGAAATAGAAGTTTTATTAATAAATTTGTTGTTATGGTAGGTATCGGTATGAGAGAAAATGTGTTGTAAGTTGCAAAAAAATTGTTGTTTTTTAATTGTAGGTTAACTTAGTCGTATTTGGTAAAATACGAATTATAATTAGTTTTTTTTGTTGCAATTTTTCATTTTCGTGGTAATATCTGGGGATATTCGATGAAGCGACTTGGCAACCTCGCCCACTACTGCCTGTCACAGTCGATTACAATGGCGTGTGTCGCCGAATTTTTGTTTTGACTTGAAACGAGCGAACGGTTAACATTTTTAATTGTATATTGTTAATAGTGATAAATTGGAAAGATCGTGCATCGAAACCCTTAAATTGCAACGTGTGTTAAGTGAATCGCCGCGGTATTTCCACGTGATACGCACACGGTCCTCTCCTCGGACGACTACCACATAAAACGCCCTTATTGATTTTCGCTGTTAGGTGCAGCGCGACGTGCTTGGCATGTTCGAGAGTTCGGTCGTTTCGTGTCCAACGTAGAACGAACGCCGCACGTGAACCCGCCACCGAATTGTGTTCAATTTGCGGATATATCGTCGGGAGTTTTTTGTGCGTGTGACATTTTTTTGCCAGTTTTCGCGTATATCCCGATAGATTAATAATTATCGTTTGCACACCCGTCTTGCATGCGTGCATCCGTCGCTGGTGGTTGCAGAAACCAGTGGTGATTCACGAGATGTCGAAGCGCGATTCGGCCGAATTTCGACTCGGTACCATCAGGGCAATCGTTAATATACCCTCGTTGAGCGACGCGACACCATCGACGATGTCTTTTATAAAGGATTAGTCCCCCGTTGTTCATTGACTGCGATTTTTTTATTTTATTTTTTTCTTTCGATATTTTAATATTTGCCGTATTTGAATCGAAATGGTTTCGAGGTATATGACCAACGGTACGGTCAAGCAGGAGCAGGGCATCTGTCTGCTGCCGCAGCCTCATTATAGGATGTTGCCGCCGCCGCAAAGTAAGTTATTTGAATTTTAAGAAATCACATACATCTCTTGTACGAATCTTGTCCCGCTTGTTTCGGTATCAGTTGCTGCATTGTGTGGGGACTATCGATCCCACTATCAATGCACTATGGGTCAAAAATTGTCATCTTATTTCTGCGGCTTCAAAGGGGCATACCATACAGGATGTTTCTTAATTGAATGTCGATACTTAAGGGAGTGAATCCTTGGGTGACCTTAAGAAGAAAAGTTCATATCAATGTATGTCGTAAATCTTGGTTTTTGAGCTATATGGTGTGATACCTTTTTTTGTCATAATTTTCTTATCACTCCAGATATTTTTTTGAAATTTTATACACACCTTTTAGTTATTTGTGAAAGTAGATAGTAGATTAATTGTTAACCCAAAAAGTGTTTCCAGGTATGGTGGGCGCCTAACAAATTTTAACAAAATATTCAATCAAATATTGGTTTTTAGAAAAAGCAGTGACGTACCCCATTTTTTCTCCAAAAATATTCAGTTCAAATCGCGTAGAGACGTCACTGGTAAAAACTTTTATGTCAAAAATGCTCCATAAAAGTTGTATACAAAATTTCATAAAACTAGCTCAAAAGCTTTTCATCTTAAAATCATCCAATGATTCACACCCTTAAGTATCGGCTCTTAATAAACACCCTGTATACTACTTGGAATGTTGAAACTGGTGTAGCACGTGTGCGCCAATGAAAATACCGAAAAATCAATAAAGTACGACGTAAGCGTCAACGTAGGGATGAATATCATCCCGAGTCTTGTGCAGAATGCACCTTCCCCATGTAGAATCGAGGTCGTGGGTCGTCCCTCGCAACCCCTCACGCACCGTCTACTCAATCGAATTCGAGGGTGGCCTTTTTAGTACGTAGAATAACGTAGGACCTTGACCATCCGTTTTTTCCGAGAGATTCGTTCTCGCTGTCTCCTCTGCTGGTACCTCCTAAAAAAAATCGGTTAGTCCGGTCGAGTCATTGTATTCTTTAGACCTTGCACAACAAAATAACGATAATATTTGTTTTCGTTTGAAATTAAATGCAACAATGTATTTATCAACATCTTTTTTATATAATTTGAACGATCCTAATGCTCGTAAATACTACATTAGATTTTATAATTTCTGTACAGTGCCAATAAATTCTTATAAATACCCGCTGCACTACTAGTAGCAGTTATTGTATCAAAACTGTTGCAATCTTATTCATTTGACGTATGCTGCAATTTTCGAGATGCAACAATAGTTATTTACTTTATGAACTAATATGACACGGCAATTGTGCATGTAACTTTAGTTGGCCGCTTGAATTTGTAATCCATTCTGGTTTTGATGTATCGCATCAGGTTGGTCTGTTTAAAATTAGAAGAAATTTACTAAATACATACGCTTATAAATTTTTAAATTACCGTAATGTGTGCATTAGGGAATGAACTCATTAAACAACGACTAATAAAGCCGATTTTTTACCGTAGTGCTTTTTTTAACTTTGTGCTGATACAATACCGTATTGTGTTGTATTGTATAGAATTTGAATTTAAAATTTATCAAAATATTTACATTTAATTTGAAAGTTTTAATCTAATCATTCCTAGACGTTTATGAGATATGTAATGTAAAATGTTGCTGAAATTTCGAATGTATACGTTTCAACTTTCATATATGATACGTAAAAAACCTAGATTAAGGTTACAAAATTGTTGTATTTAGCCTAAAATTTTATTTCCAAAATGAATTGAATTATGAAATTTGATTCAAATACAGATTAGTAATTACCCAAAACCGATTAGTTCGTCTAGAGGAAAAAATAATACCCACAAGAGATGCTTTGGTAATTGTAGATTATTTAGATATGGTTATTATTAATTCAGAAGTTGATTGATTCCGGTAACAGAACAATTAACATAACAATTACGGCCCCTGAAATTGTATTTTACAGAAGTATTTAAATGTAATTACCTTTAAATTTCTTTACAATAGGATTAGGTATTTTGGGAAACATGAATTAATATATTCATTTTACTAGCTATATTTGGAATTACTTTAAAAACTGTAGTTTGAAAGTATCAAAAATTGTAAAGGCCAGCATTGAGATATTTTTCTATTAAGATCTTTAGAAATTTATTTAAATGTAAATCCAACGATTTTGCGCTTTAATTAAAATTCTAAATGATCCAGTCAGTTTCAAGGTTTTCCTTTATGTCGCTTTGTGTTGGAGACGTTAGATGTTAACGATCGGGTTATAAAATAAAGCATTCCACGAAATTAGTCCTTTTTAAAATTATAATATACGTCTGAAGATTTCGCTCAAAAAATTCGGAATGGCCTTTGTTCAATATTTGTTTCCTAATCTTCAATATATTTCCTGTGTAGGTATTTCACTTAATACAATTGAACATATTATTTAACCGATTTTATTTCGATTTTTATTAAAAATTTTACGACTTGCTTTGATTTTATGACTTGTCCGGTTTTTTGTAATCTTAGCTGGGTTTTTTTAGTTTTCATTGTTTCGAGCCTTCTATCATTCAAATAACATAAAAACGTGTCAATTCAAGTGGGTTCCTTCTAATATCACTTCATACCGTTGTCTCCGGTTGGCCTTTGACACACCAATCTTGCGATTAAGATGGTTGCTGGTGGGGAATCGGTGACGCTTTAGGGCAGGGTCATACGACAATCTATATTAGTCTCATTTCTCTACATTTTGACAAAAAAATTATGTTTCTAATTACAAAAAAAGTCTTCATATTTCATGCTTAAAACTACATCCTATTTTGGATTGGAATTCCACCCTTTCTTCTAAAGATTACATTCTACTTTACCCTAAATATTCTTGTAAAGATTTCACTTAATATTTCAAATTTCCTGCTCATAGTTAAGCATCTATTATGGAAAATAGTAGTAAACAGATAGTGTTTGGGTAAACACATTGTTGATTTGTTGGGAAAAACCTTTTACATGTAATAATTCTAAAAACAAAATAAATTGTTTGGAGTTTGGTAGAACAGTTTAAGCCGGAACAGTAGACCCTTGAAATTGACATACACAATAAAAAAAATAACATTTGAACTACAATGCAATCAAAACATTGAATAGACATTTTGTTATGTTATGTATTTTGTTATAATATAAATACAATCTAATTAGGAAGAAATGAGGGTTCCTTATTGGTTGGAATGTACCCACCCCTTGAAAATCTTACTAATTACCTGCATTTACCTACCTGAATGGGGTGGGGGGTAAGGGAAATGCAATAATGATTAGGACAAAAATCAGTTAGTATTCCTTTACTTCTGTTGGAGCGAGTTTGTTGTTTCTGAGTGCAGAATTATTAGTTGCGTTTCTACTTTTCACAATGTTTTCCTTAATGTTTGATCCCAGTTACCAGCCCATGCCACCAGTCACCGGTAGTGAGTATGATTTTTTCAGTAGGTATCTTTTTTTTTTTTTAATGTTACAACTTGTGTATGTTATATTGGTTTCAACATAAGTTATATTAAAAATTTTCAAGAAGATTGATATAAAATGGTGGCAAGTCTTTCATAATATTTGTTGAAACATCCTTAGGACGTCACCCACTATTATTTTAAGTGAATTTTTAATACACATTTGTTTGACATGTTTAAATTTTTTACAGGAGGACCTGACGGGTATCCGGTTTCGACGCCTCCAGGAACTTATGTGCCACCGCCGCCCAATCAAGGAGGGAACCAGGCTCCCGCTCTGAGAGGGCCCTCCGGGCCACCCAATCAGTCTTCGACGCCGCCAAATGCGGCAGATTTAAAAGTACCGCAAATACCTCAGCAAGCTTCCATTACTTCTATGGTAATTGTTTCTCTATTAATTAAGCTATTTTTCAAAAAAAAACTTCATATCTAGCGAAAAGTATGCAATCAGTTCAATATACCACTTTAGAAATTTAATAAAACCTCGATATTAGAGTGAATTGTACTTATTACAATTAAACATTTTAACACAGATAATTTAATCATATCATTGGCTGAAATCTGCCTTCTCTAATGCTTTAGCGTTTTTATATCCATTGAATTATATCGATTATTTTTTTTTACAACTACTTATATATTTCTAAGGAAAAATTAATGTGCCTCGTTATCAGTACCTATTCTGTATTCATTTAGATAACCGTGACGTTATCAGTATTACCAACAATCGTGTCGCCCATTGATAGCTAGTTTAGCCTAATGTAACATGCTGTGAGTTGTGACTGCTTACATTGGTATAAAAACTCAGTGATTTTTGGAAATTTATCATTTAATTTTATTAATGTAGTGTATTCACTGTTGTTGTCACACAAGACAGAATTTTTTCCGTAAGCGTAGATAGCTTATGATATGGTACACACCTATTTTACAATATTTTCTATTACAGTATACAGCTGTCAGACCGACTGCGGGAACATATTATCCAAGAACAGCAGGTCCACCTAGTCAACCTACTAGAATGGCGAATCCTAATACTAGGGTAAATATTTTTACATAATACTCAGTATAGTTGAAAATTAGTTAACAATTCTAATGGTTGTTCGTTTTTTTTAGCCTCAACAGCCTGCTTTATTTACACCGGCAGGGCCTCAATTTATGCACGTCGCACCGCAAGTGTATATCTCGTCGAATTCTGTTCCATATTCTGTTCCATACAACCAAAGGCCATCGACAGGTTTCGCTCAACTACCTATATATCAGCATATAGCAGCTTATCCTTATGGGACAACACCGACACAAACGCAATCGGCGGTGTCTTGTAAGTATCGAATTAGTACTAACTATACAATACATTAATAGTTAGTTACTGGTATTAATTGGTTCATTATTTTTAGATAACTATTATGCATCGATGATGCCGAGAACGGGTACCATTCCTCAAGCGCCTGTGGCGAATCCGAACTCGCAAAACCCGATGCCGAATCCTATAGTGACCAATAATCATCATCAGCAGACATTTCCACGACAACAGCAACACAAACGACGATCAAATGCTATACCCATAATAGACCCGGACACAGGTACTTACACAACCAGCCCTTATGATCCAATGTTTTGTACTAGGCTTCTTATAGAAGTAGACTATTTGGTTGTTAGCTTGTAACGTTACGACATACCCTTCTCAAGCTCGTGTACCTAATAGCGCTTACCTTTGTTTTCAAGGTGCCGACCGCCTTAATGAGCTATTCGAAGACAGCTCGCACCCGCCCTCCGGGGAATCGTCGGCCAGGCAGACGCCCCAGCCTTCGGCGGCGACGCAGAGCCACAACAAGGAGGTGCAGGCGACGTTCGCCAAACAGGTGTTGCAGGCTTTGAACAAGGACACCGGTGCGGTCGAGCAGCACCATCATTCGTTTGCGCCCAACGCCCAACCCAAAGAGGAACTACATCCGGAGCATCACTCGGATAACGCGGGCGGCGTCCATCAGGCCAATCACGCCGTACACGAACAAGGTTACGGGATCGCCCAGGGCCATCCAGTGCAACAGCAGCCGCAGCATCCGCAAATTAACCGCGAAGTCGTGCAGACCAGTAAATTGCAGGTAAACATCAATGATATTGCGCTAGTTTACAAACTGTATTTTTTGCAAAAATATTTTGTTACCTGGCTTACTGCATTTGTATCTATTAGTCCTACCTGTAGCATTTCAAACTAGTGGTTCTCAGACAGCGGGGATTTACAAAAATACACATTTGTTTTTTTGTGTATAATATAAAAACAATTTCATATAAATTATATAAAAATATTGGTCACTCGTAATATAATCCAAAAACGATAGCGTACCCGTAAATGTAAGGGTTTTCCATTGAGAAATAGTTGTAATTGTCCTTTTCGATGTCCCATAAAAATCGGGCGCAACAGAACACGTCTTGGTTGTGCTTTTCGCCCATCGAAGCGATTACTATAATTTTGTATCTGCTGAAATGGAGTTCTTTTACTCTGTTTCTGACCGTTTCCGAAACCCATTTCGCTTGCTTGACGCACAAATCTGGATTGTATGGTAGATAGTATTTCATGTCTGTCAATTCGCCTTCTTCGTCCACGCGAAATGCCCTGAAAAATTATGTTCTTAGGCTTCTGTTATGGTAATTTTGATAATGACTTACGTGTAAGCTTCAAAAGCCTCCTCTAAAACTGACTTTATTATTGATAACACCTTTTCCGGATTGTACGGTTTGTCTGGTTCCATTTTATATGTGTTCTGAAATCTTGCTACTTTTGGTGCTCCGGGTATATCTACGAAACTTTCGCGTCTCACATCGATTACTTCACCCACTAGTTCTTTAGCTTTCTTTTCTAAGCCTTCATCTTCGACCCCTGCCTCCTCTGGCACTTCTTCCTCTTTGGCAGCTGCTTCGGTGGGTTGCACTTCAATGTGTTCGAAGAAACCCTCTAAAGAACGATTTTATTTCATAACCATCGAAATTTACGCAATAAGCTTGTACCTTTTTGTCCCGCTTCGTCGATCTTTTCTTCTTCGCCTTGAAATTCACCTTCCATTCCCTCTTCCCCTTCATAATCGAGTTCTTCTCCGAATTCGCCCCCATCTTCCAGATAATCGTCTTCCTCGAAAGCTCCTTCTTCCCCTTCTGCCGCCTCACCTTCGGTGGCCCCCTCACCGGCGGGGGCATCTTCGGCTGGAGCAGCTTCCGACATTTTCCTTACGATTTTTTTAACACACTGATTTAAAAATCTGTAGTTGTCAGTTTTTGACGCTTTGAATTACAGCTTGTCTTAAGGTTTGTATGAATAATATGGAAGTTTGAAAGTATGTACGTCAAATATTGACCAATGAAATTTTAGCACTCGAACAGCTTAAAACATTTTTTTTGTTTTTCTGTCATCTTCCTTAAATATTGTGGTTAGTTTTCTATTTTATTATTGTTGATTTACATTTTTATTATTTTCCATTATTTTACCGAAGCTTATGTGCTTCATAAATGACTTTGAGGTAATTGTTATAATTTTAAACATTTTATCCCTGCGTAAATAAACTTGAGAAGATAAATTTTGTACTCAATTGAATATTTTTGTTTCAGGCCGAAGCTAAAGAATTCGTTTTAACTGCCAAAGAGACGCCAATAGTATCTGCTAATATCGAGGCCGTGGAAGTCACATTACCCAATAAGTTACCTAAAGATAGAGAAAGTCCCGTTAAGGGCCGTAAACAAAGAATAGGAGACCACAAGGATTCGAACAAGGACGTCGCGGCGGTTGCCGCGGGTAGCAAAGAAGTCCTCGTCGACAACAAGGAACCTTCCAATACTAAAGATGAGGTAAATATTTAATAAGCGTAACAAATTGATCGTTTCACGTTTTATTTTGTTTTTTTCTAAGGCTAAGATTGTACACGAAACCTCCCCAACCCCAACAATCACTCCATCGAATACAACTCAGGTAGCAGCCGTTAGTAAAGAAGCCATTGCGCCAGCTAAAGACGCCGGTGCTCCTTTACTGGACAAACATCGATCTTCTCATCACCAACATCCCCAGCAGCAGCAAGTGCAGCAGCAGCAGCAGCAACAACAACAACTGCAGCAGCAACATCAACAGCAACAGCAACAGCAGCAACACCAACCGCAACAGCAGCACAGGAAAGATAGTAAAGAGAAGCAACCCTTGGAAAGACAAGACAGCAGTGGCTCCAGTAATGCTGCGGCTGCTGCTGCTGCTGCGGCGGCGCAAGAGGGTAAGTGAATTTTGATATTATATGTTTAATATTTGCAAAAGATAATTCGATGAACATTAATCTGATAACTGCAAGTAGTATTCAAAGGTGTCGAGTAAAAATAAGAAAAACAATTTTTCTAGATTAAATAATCTGTAGGTGATCTTTCGTCTTTGAAAAATTAATCCATGGAAACATAAAATTAATTTAGTATTTGTAGTATTTTATCAGTGTTGTGCGAAAAAAGCAAAATACGACAAAAACATGAACGAGACACTAAAATTGGACGATTACAAAAAAAGAAATACCTAATAATGAAACACACATAAACCACGTGGTTTGGCTGTCGTTCACTCACTCTTAGTAATACATTTTAGCTATTTTTGAATCGGAAAATGTATTAGTTAAATTCAAAACAGTAAAGATTATTCTTCGGTGACAGTGCGTTTCGTGTATGCCTAAAATGTTGTTAATGTGAACCTCGTCTCTCCCGCATCGTTGTAAAAATATGGGCCGTAGAAAACGTAAGATTTATACCGATTTATTTTAATTAGTCGATTCCGATACGGACTCGGGAATATTTTTAGAACGAAACACATTATTCGCCTAACGTGAATCGTGTCGTCTGGGTATTTGCATCCGATCTTCTAGTAGGTTAGGTTCAACGATTCACTCTATTTTTTTTGTATTTGTAGGTTTTGTGAGGAAAGTCAATATTTATTGTGCTGTGTTTTATGTCTTGTTCTATAAACTCGGCTAATTTGTCGATTTTAAACTAGAGTTATGGATTTTTTTCATAAATATTTTATCACTGATCAAACGCTTGGAAAATGTACAAATATTCAGAGGAAAATTTGTTTTGAAAATTTATAACCTACAAGATGTAAAAGAGTATTTTTTTTTTCATTTTCTATTCACTTTAGAATTTTATTATCCTTTTTTATTACTATTTTTGACTTGAATGAGACTATCTCTGGCTTACTGGCCCGTATTCAGCGCCCCATTTTAAAGTTAAACACATGTTTAGCGAACGTTTTTAATTTGACAGCTCTACATTGTTGTTATGGAGTAGTAGGAACATTGTTTACGTTAAAGTCACTCGCTAAACATGCATTTAACGTTAAAATGTATGAATGATGCTGAATACGGGCAATAGTGTTTAATTCAATCATTTTTTTGTAAAAAAATAATATTTTAACAACTAATTGTGGATATAACAGTAAAATACATATGTACATAATTGTACATAATTGATACTAACAGTGTTCAGTAATGAACTTAGAACACCCTGTAAAAACGATTCCATTAATTTACAATTTATTGTACTTTTTAGTCATTAAGAAATTATGTTTGAACACTTGTGTAATTAATTCTTGGCAATTTAATTGGGCTTGGTCATATGTATCAATCCGTTCACTTTTTCCATTTTTGATGACGTGAAAATGAACGATGAAATTTTACAGTGTCATTCCGTTCGAGAGCTCATTCAATTGGATTCTTTTATTATTGCAAATATTTTTCTTTAAACGAGTCGTTTTGATGTAAAATGCATACAATTATGAATTTTGTTTTGGCTTGTTTAATTCGTATGGTTATTTTGATTTATGCTAGTCGTGCGTTGTAAATTGTTTACTATTCATTAGCGTTTTTGTGTCATAAATTGTTTTAGTAAAAGTCATTTCAACTAATAGTAACTTCATTCTACACTCATAAAAATTGTCTAGGGGACAAAATAATTAAGTGTCAATTTGATCATATATTTGGAAAATATTGAAATCTAACAAATATGGAAGTATAAAATTATGAAAAATAGAAAAAGTTGTCGTTTTATACAGAGGGAGTATACAGGGTGTCCAGAAACTCTCCTGACAAACGAAAACCGGAGATTCCTGAGATGATTTTAAGACAATTTGACCCAATTAACCTAGTCCGAAAATGCTTCCTAAGGGAGCTAGAGCTCTTTGAAGATGGCGCCTTGTAATTAGTTTTTTTAAAATACCTCCAGAACGCTTCTATTTAGAAAAACGAAAACTGGTACGCTTATTTATCGTCCATAAATGAATCGATTCCATCAATTGCGAATTTCTGTACAGGTCATAGGCGTCCGTTTTGGGTAGGTCAACGGTTATTTTAACACATAACTTTTTTGTCTTTAACTTTTAAGCATTTGTGACACTAGATTATTAAATTTTTAGGTCTTCTAGTACTAAAAGGTATTCTTACTTTAAGTCGGTAGGATACACCGTTTTCATGAAAAATCGATTTGAACATTTTTAGTTTTTTCGTCATTAAAGTTCAATTATCAAGTTTCAACAGAAGTAAAACCTACGTTTTTCATTGTTAAATTGTTGTACCAGTTTTCGTTTTTCTAAATAGAAGCGTTCTGGAGGTATTTAAGAAAAACTAATTGCAAGGCGCCATCTTCAAAGAGCTCTAGCTCCCCTAGGAAGCATTTTCGGACTAGGTTAATTGGGTCAAATTGTCTTAAAATCATCTCAGAAATCTCCGGTCTTCGTTTGTCAGGAGAGTTTCTGGACACCCTGTATAACAAATTGGAAAGTAATAATGAGAAATTCTCATTTAAAATGTTCATGTCCCCTAGATCATTTTGATGACTGTATTTTATTCGTGAATTTCTACCAGTTTATGCATTTAACGACACATATTGTATAAATATTCTACTTCTATATTGAATTCCTATATGTAATTCCCATTATTTTATATGACACTTTTGACGTTGACATTAATGCAACCATAAGGAATCCTTCCATGAATTTCTAGAACGATTTGTTCTACTATGATCTAGGATTTGTTAAGGAAATGTGTTTTGTATTTTTTTCTACAAATTTTTGTAAATAGGAATCAATTAGTGCGTCGTAAAAGTAATATTCTCTGACGGTGTGGCGCCCAACCTACTCCATACTAACATACGGTACAGGATAGGTATCTCCGGCTCTGACGTGTTGCCAAAATTGCACTTTTCCCCGCCGCATTTTTTCAGTTGAACGATCCGTCGTAAGTTCTCGACTTATCGTCGACGAACGACGAACTTATATAAGATGGCAGACAACCTTTTATTAAGCGTCGACCGCATGGGTCGGACGCAACGTGGTTAAGTTCCGCGAGACACATTTTTTCAATCTCGTAGTTTTTTCAATCGCCATAAGGAGGCGAAACCGTTTCGAAAAAAATTCTATTTAATTAACGATTGTAGTGTATAAAAGTGATTACGTGCTTGCGACAAATATATTTTTTTCTACATATTGAATATACCTATATATATCTGACCTTGCCACCATACGACGATTAGAACGACGATTTGGATTCGTTATTTTATTCAAATTTGCGCCGAAGAAGCTGCAAGGGAAGACTGCGAAAGTGAAATTATATTTGTGATCGATTTGTGATTTTTTTTTTGTAATTGTAAGATTGAAGGAAGGCTGTTTAATAGAATTTCGCGTACTCGCACTCGCACACATGTTCCCGTCACATCTAAGAATAGCAGCGCACTAAACATGGATAACGATTGGACCACTGTTATTAAGGGTAAATAGATTTATTAAAGATGGAATTTTTGAGAAATATGCCCGAGCGGCGTGTGGTGCTCCGTGGCTAACCTCCAAAACGGCTACGTGTATAAGTTATAGCGCACCTTTAGAAAGTTGTACCCGTCCACATCGTGGCCTTCGTCTTCGGTTCTTTTTCTGTTTGGCGGCGTGTCCCGCGCGGCCGAGAAAAGGCAACGACGTTGTTCGAAGGTATTTTTGGAAAATTCGAAAACCGTGCGATTTATCGAACCACATCCTTTATTGGTTATCGAAAGCGGCGGCGATAACACCGCGAATGCGGAGCACCCCGGGTCAAAGGTTCGCATCGAAAAACAATTTCTTTGGTGACGTCGATGTTTCTCGCTATGCGACGGTGTCCGTACGCTTTTGGTGTACACTGACCTAGCGAATGATCCGAGCGATAATTTTTTTTATAACGAGCACTGACGTCAATCGGCTTTGCATATTAATTCGGTTGCCCGTTCGAAATGCAACTCGGTTGTGGTACGGTTGCTGAATAATAGCCGCATTGGCGATGGTCCAATTCGTTAAGAATCGCCAGAGAAATAGTGTGGTACCGCAGTGTGCCCCATCTCGTTTGAATAAATAAATCCGAAAATAATTCGGCGATTTTTGTTTGCACTTTTTTAGTAACTGTTTCAAGGTAATTCAAGCGATGCGAACCGTTTTATAGTGAAATTTAATTTTAACCCGAACGGTGACATAAGCCACGGTGACGTCATTTCGTTTCGAGCCGGCTTTTGTAGCGCTAAAAAGCCGCAAAAATTCTTTATTTTTTTAAAGAACGTGTACTAGAATCGCTAGATAGATATCCTGTTGCTTACATACACAAAAGAGGCGTAATTCTCATGTAGTTGAAGGTTGCAAATCTTATCAAATTAAATCTGAAGTAACAGTAATATTCTGTTTGAGGTATTGATAGTTACAGAAATTAATAAGGACACCATCAGATCAGTTACATTGATAATTCATGTAAAAAATATTGATGCTCACCACTTGTTTTATGTGGTTTTATCGGGAACCAATGTTTTTGTGGTTTCTTGTTTTTTGTAAACTGACCACTGCTTTAACCAAAAAATAATTTGTTTGATTCAAAATTCACTGTTTAAGCCTTTTGAGGCATCTAAATTCTACTACAGCAGTTATTAGTAAATAGAGTTGTGATATCAAATGTTTAATTGATTATTTTTTTTTTAGCGAAATCGAAACAAAATGCTCAGAGATCGTCCTCGAAGCAGGGCTCCGGCGGCGTCAACGCCAATGCGAAATCGCTCCCGAATCCCGTACAGGTGCCTCAGCCGCAACCGGCGAAAGCGGCAAGCAAATCAAATAAGAAGAATGAACTTAATTTGAAAGGTGCCAATAAAGAAGGTACCGACATGGACGCCTTCAATGATAATTCTCTCCGAGAGGTCAGTTTAACAATTCACGTTTTATTTGATATTATGGATAAGGTAATAGATTAGGAATTAACGAAATGATGTACTTTTTTTAGGAAGTAAACTCGAATGTAATTCCCACCCAAGTAGTTAATAATTCTGATATTATAAACGCGAACTCCTTACCCCCAACGGCGAATAACGCTGTGCCGAGTCATACGAGCGAAGTCAATGCCAAAACTGAAGCGAGTAATAAGAAATTCGACAACAACGTTGCAATTAAGCCCGCGGAAATCGTTACCAAAACTACAAAGAATAAGGTATGTAATTTGAAATAATAGTGATGTTTCTGGTTTATGTTAACACATTTTTTTTATCGTTGCAGATTGATATTACTGATATAGTGAAGGAAAAACCCAAAAATATCAAACCTTTCACTAGCATGATTGGTCAAGATGAAATCGATAGGGCAGCATTGACTCAATCGAATGAGAAAATAGTGCAAGCTAAAAATGACGTTAACGCCAAAACTAGTGAAATTAGTAGGATAGATAATAAGTTACCTTACACTGACGGTAAGTTCCAGTTAATTTAGTTTATGCTCTAGTAAATCTTTTCAAAAATTAATTCTAATATCAAAATTATTTAAATTTTGTATCTCCATTTCTAATATGGGGTTCTTGCATTGAATAATACACAGTCCCAGCTCCCCATAATTGTTGCTTAAATTATGGTGGCGTTTAGTACTGTGAGATAACCAACTACAAAACTTTATTATCCAATCTATTAAGATGGTTGGCGTAACTATACATGTAGTGACAATTTTAATATACTGACGAATAGTCTCAATTTTCTATACGAATGTTAAGGATTTTTACAATTTTTTTAATCTTCTTACAGGTCAGTGGTCGCCGGCGAATCAAAATGGTATTAAAAAATATCCAAAAGATTTTCTTATAGCGTTAAGAGACACGCCAGCGAGCAGAGCTGCTCCGGATAATATACCTGATTTCGTTTTAGCCGATGATAGAGGGGTAAGTTGAAACATTTTTGTGTGAAGTTTGATGATATAATTGAATTGATTTTTTTTATTTCAGCGATTAGGAGATGGACGCTTATCTATGGGCGGTGGTAGAATTGATTTTAATCCATCCTTTAATACGTACGGTAGAAATAGTTCTCAAAAGGGGGTAAGTTAATAAACCACTTAGATTTTGTAATTTACTAAAATAATTGTTTGATTTTTTTAGCCAATCACAGGTAGATCAAGTGCCAGTAAAATGGACAGAAATAAAGGTGGAAAAGGCAGCACTGCCAAACCCACAATAAAATTATCACTATCTGTAAAAGAAGAAGTCAAACTTCACGAGGCTGAAAACGCTTGGAAACCAGCTAGATTCACAAAGGGTGAATTTGCTACTGATGATGATAAAAAAACCGAAGATTTATATAGGTTCGTATTGCTCAAAATTAATAACTAATCCACAAATTAATTCCTATGTAAATATTGACATTGAAAATATTGTTTCAGGAATGTAAGAGGTATCCTTAATAAATTGACGCCTCAGAAATTCGACACGTTGCTGCAACAAGTTCGAAATTTATCAATCGATACTACTGAGAGATTACAGGGTGTTATAGATTTAGTTTTTGAAAAGGCCGTTGACGAGCCTAATTTCTCTGTTGCTTACGCGAGTATGTGCTGTCATTTGGCTCTAATACAGGTAAAGCGAAAGAGTAAAACGTATTTTTACATCATTAATAATCTTGTTATTTGTAATAGGTCCCAAAGAGCACGAGTGGAAAAGACAAAGATGACAAAGAGGAGTTTGTGAATTTTAGAAAATTGCTCATCACGCGATGTCAGCACGAATTCGAAAAACAGTCTGTCGATGAGACGTATAAGGAGAAAAAATTGAAGGAAATTGAGGAATGTACCGATCCAGAAAAGAAGAAAGATATCGAATTCGATTTTGAAGAACATTTAAGAAGAGTTCGAATGAAATCCGTAGGAAATATTAGATTTATAGGTAAGTGATATTTAGTTTAAAGCATTTTTTAAATATACAATTATGGTTTTTATGATGCTTTATAAGAAAGTAGTGGACTGAATTTATTTGTGGACACAATTTTAACTGAATAAATCTAGTTATTGAAATAATACATTTTAAGTAGGAATTGTGGAAGTACTTATTTTTGTTTGTTTTCAGGGGAATTGTTCAAACAGAACATGCTAACCCAAAAAATTATGATCAGATGTTTGCAAAATTTATTGGAAAACGGAGACGAAGAAAGTTTAGAATGTCTATGTAAATTACTTACAACGATAGGCAAAGAATTGGAAAGCAAAGGAATTAACCTCGAAGATATATTCAACAAAATGAAAAACCTCGCCGATAGAAGACACGGAACCAAAATTAGCAGCCGAATTAGATTTATGTTACAGGTGAGTTGAAACATTTTTTCCCCATAAATCAACACCAAAACAATACCTGTTGCGTTTTTAGGATGTCATTGATCTGCGAAACTCGAAGTGGGTACCCCGTCGACAAGACTCCAACCCCAAAATGATTGACCAAATCCAAAAAGAAGCCGAACAAGAACAAATGAACATTCAAATGATGAACTCCGTGCCGATGACGCCTCGCAAAGACGATAGAAGCGGCGGCGGCGGAAGCGGCAGCCAAAGCTCCGTCAACGATAGAAAGGGCGGCAGAGGTAGGATCACCGACGACGGCGGTTGGACGATGATGAAATCATCGAAGCCATCCGGATTCTCCGTGCAAAGTGATAAACTCAAAGCAGGAAAAGCGGTAAATATTTAATATTGCATAGAATTATGTTGGATTTATTTCTTCCACCAAGTACCGCAGTATGATGTCGTTCGTATTGTTGGTGTGATTAGGAAGTAGATAAATATTCTGCATTAATTACTTAGACTGATGTTAAATTTCTTTCTAAAGAAATACATAATACAGAACACTAATACATGAGATTCTAAATAATACATTTTAATTCATTCTGTATATTATTGCAAATTAATCCATATTGTTAATTGTTTTAGCCGACGGCCGACGAACCTCTGGGTCATTCTGGTCAGTTCAAGCATTGGCTGGCTGGATCAAACGTTAAACCCGCCGCCCTACAAGTTCCTAACACTGCCAATATGTTTACTGCTTTAGAAAATATAGAGTCTGATAAACGATTCAGTAAGTTACTCCCTACTTTAACCGAGCATCCAACTCTCTTCTTTACAAACACTTTCGTATGCTTACATAATTCTTATTACAGATTCTCGTCCTGGTCAAAAGGACTCCTACTATTCGAAGGGCACGAGCCTAGAACGCGGTAGCTACAAGTACGACAGCCGAAGCGGATCGCGCTCCGGTTCGCAGCACCGTTCCAACGACAGTTCCGCGTCGTCGTCGCAACGCGGAACGCCGGCCCCCGTTCCTCCGGTGGCCCAGCAACCGCCGCACAACGTCGCCCCGCAGCAGGCGTCGCAAAGGGTGCCCCCGGCGTCGTCCGCCCCGTCGATATCGACGCCCGTTCAAATCGAGAATCTCACCGACGATCAACGGTGTAGACGGATCACGAACAATTTGGACGAGTACGTCAACGGCAATTGCACCTTGGAGGAATACTTCACTGATATTAGTTGCGCTGTGCCGCCGTCTCAGTTCTCTAGGATGGTTGCCGACAGGTAAGCTTTAGGCCCAATTAGTACTCTTTTATAGTCTATTTGTAAATGAGGTGGAGTAATCCGGAGTAAGTAGTATTAAAATATCTTAACATTATTTCCGTGTTGGACAGGTAGCTTATAGGTAGGCTAGAATTTAGTCAATTGATTGATTTATTACTCCGCCTCATTTGTGAATAGACTATAGTTCAGATGGGTTTGGCATATATTCATATAAGATTGTTTTTTCGTAACTAATTAGTCTCTTTGTTTCAGTATTTCACATATATTAGAAAAATCGCAAGATACTCGTTTGAAAACGGGAAGTCTATTTGCGAAATTAATATTGCAAGGTAAAATTTCACTAGACGATTATTGCACCGGTTTAGAAGAATTATTCTGGCAAGCAGATGATCTTAAAATCGATATTCCAAAATTCTGGGATTATTTAGCTGAAATTTTAGGTAAGTGTTTATTTTCACTTCTGTTAAATTTATGTATAATTTGAATTTCTTTTCAGTCGATTCAATTATCGAGGAGGCACTACCTCTGAAGAGTTTACACAAAACAGCAAACGTACTCATCAAGCAAAAACAGTGCGACAAGTTGTTGGTTTCGCTTTTTAAGTTAGTCATTAGTAATAAAGGAACGAATTGCTTGCAAACGTTGTGGCAATTATCGCATCTGCAACTTTCGGATTTCATGGATGCGTCGCAGGTCGACGCCTTCATCAAGGACAATGTAAGTGTAATTTGTCCTATAAATATGTTCTCGTCTAATTGTACCTTAATCATTGCAGCAATTCCAATTCTTACTGGGCGGTGCGACTCCGGGCAGTCAGATGCAATTATCACATGATGAAATTCAAACGAAATTGTTGAACTTCCTCAGGAACGACCGAAATATCGATGATATTTGTGCCTGGGTGTTGGTAAGTCAATAATAACAATTCTTTGGATATGTAGGATTAATGTGGTTATTTGTTTTAGGCTAATGTTGGCGAAGCCGGCGTAAATGAGACTAAGTTCATTAGAGCGTTGGCTACTGCTATCTTTGAAGACTCTATAAACAAGAACCTCAAGCTCGCTCCCGAAAGGTTAGAGCAACATACGAATTTGTTGCTCAAATATGTTGACAATAACCCTGGGTTCGAACTCGAGTGCTTGTATGCCCTTCAGGCTCTTATCCATAAAATGGAACATCCTCAGGGTAAGTACCTAATCGGCATTTTTATTGGAACAAACTATTTATTTGTTTTATTTTTTTTCAGGGCTTTTACTAACAATATGTGATAAACTTTATGAATTAGGAACATTTTCTCAAGAAAGTTTTGTCTCTTGGGAGCAGAGTAAGGATCCTGCTGAACAGGAAGGCAAAGGTAATTATATTTCATTTGTTTTAAATTGTATAACGCATGATTAAGCAGAAAAATTGTTCATA
This sequence comes from Phyllotreta cruciferae, assembly GCA_917563865.1. Lineage (NCBI taxonomy): Eukaryota > Metazoa > Arthropoda > Insecta > Coleoptera > Chrysomelidae > Phyllotreta > Phyllotreta cruciferae. The sequence goes on from OU830607.1 coordinate 10,384,870, forward strand.
TTAAGAACTATTTTTTTACGATTATGCTAAATAATAATTGAAGGATTCTGTTCGCATCTCGATACTTGTGAGAATGTGGTTAGCTTCCTTTAAACAAATTTCTTCTATACTCGAAAGCCGAATCACTTGGCACTGACGTCACGATTCAGAGAGATCTATTATTGGCGGGTAATATTTATTGACAGAAAATAGAGCGCCGTGATCCCGTGATTCGCGAGACTCGGTGACATCAGTGTCAAGTGATTCGACATTCGAGTATATACATATTTGCGAATATTGTATTATTTTTGATTGAAGTATTTTTTTGTAATTTAATTTTTTTTGTTTAGGTGTCGCTTTAATGCAGCTGACGTCGTTCTTCTGTCAATTGAAGGAAAATGACGAAGATGACGTTGACGATGACGCTTCATCAGGTTCAGAGCAGGATACAGAGGAATAGCGATTAGTCACAGTGCCAGTGATTTTGGCGCCCCGCATAGACTTAATAAATTGAAAAAAAAATAAAAACCTAAAATGAACTTAAGCAGCAAGTGATCGGAAGAAATTGTGACTAATTGACATATAAAAACTCTAGTTAAAAAAATTTATACAATTGTTTATATTATATATATATTATACATATTTAATTATATACTATATATAAAAACTGTTGTGTGAGTGCGACGACGACGGGATGTAAAGAGTAACAAGTGCCCTCAGTAAAAATAGAAATTATACACAATACGCGAAAAGGACAAAAAAAATTTTTAAATTTAAGTACGGACTCTGTGAACGCTCATTAGAATATTTTCAAGAGGAAATAATACGCGAGGCGCGAGAAGGCGGGCTCAGCTGGTGCGGCTTCTTTTTATCTACAGGGTGTTTCAAATTGCGGAAACTGTCAATTCCACTAATCGGGCAGTACAAGCCAATTTTCTTTTATGTCTTAAGAAAATAACATCCTGTATGTTCTTAATTTATTTTATGCCAAGCGTAATGAAAATGACGAAAAACGGTTTAATAAAAGAAATTGCTGTTGTTAATTTTATTGAGAGCGTTTTTCATTATTTTTAGAGTGTACGTATATCTACCACCAAAAATTACCAGGAAGTATAAGTACCCACTTCATTAAATATATGCATATATCATAAATATAGCTTCCGGGAATTTTTGGAAAAATTATGTTTTATAATTATTAGTCTCTTCGGAATATTTAGGAAAGCAGCAAGCTCCTTTCATATTTTTTACATAAACTAATAATTCAAAAATTTATGGATATCCATGTTGCATGATTTTTGAATAAGGTATAAATTTGATGCATTCATTTATGTATTGCGGTTTATAAATTAATTTGCATTTAAAAATTAATCGTTTTTATGGCAAAATCGGCAGTTTCCATATTTAAGTTCCACCACGTAACTATTAATTTAATCTAATGTATTTATATATTTTATGTTTTATATTATTTAATTTTTATTTATAATGTTATTTTAGATAGCAAATTGTTTCTTATTTTTTTGTTGTCGAAAATAGCTGAGCCCACCATAAAATCTTCAGTTTTTTGGAATATACGGCGTTGCCTACCGTTGAAAACGATTGATTCGCCAATTTTTGTTTGTTAATTGTCGTTTTGTTATCCTGTAGTAGAGCGGTAGTGTGTTTGCCTTTTCATTTTTTTATTTCATCAAAAATCCTTTTGAATTAAAAAATGAAAATATTTACCTTCTTTATTAATCTCTCAATTGAAATGTAATATTCCATAGGGTGATTTATCCAAAGTTCTTATTAAATTACTCCCCGTAAAATCCAAAAATATTTAATCATTCAATTGGTAATAAAATGGAAATAATGTTTATTTTTGTTGTTCACTTCGTTTCTGTATATTTTGGAATTACGTGTTATTTTTAAAAACTTAGAATTGTAAATTTTGTTCTTAATATCAAACAAACCGCAACTAATTAAAAAAAATTATAATAAAATCATGACAGTAGGCGACCCAAATTTATTGTAAATTATTTAATTTCTGGTCCCTTAAATTACTAGAACGAATGTATTTATAAAATAATTTATTGTATTCTTCAGGGAATAACTGTTTGTTTCACACAGAACCTCTCAAAGCAATTGTTGTTCCATCTTCCTGTGCTTGATGGACTTTTTTTCTTACGAATTAGATGTTTCGTATATTTTCATTTTTTGCGGCTTTCGCTTAGAAAAAGATGAATTTTGTTGTGCCCCTCTTATTCTCCAATCCCTTTTTTTCGTTGAAACAGTAAACAATACTACCGCCCTACGTATGCTGTTAAGTTATATAAATTTAAATAGATATAAAAGAAATTGTTCTGTATAAAAAATACGCAGATGCGCAGTTCAGTTTTAGATAACCCGATTACCCATTTTTGAATCCAAATTATTTTTAACGCATTCGGCTTGCGCGGCGGCCAAAATGTTCATGGATCGATCTGAAACTGGCTTGAGCGGCTGTGGCTAGTCAGAATTGTTCGCTTAAAAAATATTGCATATATTTTTTGAAATGTATGCAGTATTTTTCGGACTGATGATTTGTATATAGACTTCCTCCAAAATAAATGCGTTTAAACAGAGTGTTTTCCACTTGGAGTGTTTTTATCTCATCTCCCCTTTTTTATTTCCCTATTTTTCATTAATAATTTACAATTTTGTTGTAAATATTAGTAATGCAGTATGAAATCCTGAAAGTTCTTGCTTGTAGAAATAAAGTAAAATAGAGTAACTACATTTTATAGTACAGGCATCAGAACAAGAAAATTATCAATGTCTTGAATTGGATTACAATTCTGATTATTCTCACTCTAATTTCCTTTGGTTGGAAAAGCTGAAAAACAAGCAATTGAAACTATAAAGTGAATAGTCCTTGACCGAGATACATGCGTAGTGCGCCTTCTGCATCAATGATGTCATGAAAAACATTAACCAAACTAACTGAAAAACAAACAAGTTTCTTGCTAGTGGTACAAAATTCCTTGTGAAATAATGGAACCAAAAATATACTGTGGGGCGTCCAGTCATCACGTCCATTGTGAAAATTACAATTTCGAACCTGGAAAAGCTCTCAAATTGTTTGGTAATGAAACTCCCGATGAACGAACGACTTGGGTGGATTTGAGAAACTGCACAGGTGAATAATGCTTACTAAAATAATCAATTAGAATTCAACTAATAAATTACAGGAATCCTTGATAGCGCATCTTTATCTCTTCTGCCAGCGTTGGATTACTTGAATATTACAGAAAGCTCCATTGAACTATCCCTGAAGGTGTTTTCTTCTATGCCAAAACTGAGGGCTTTAACTATAGGAAATAATTCAAAAACGACCATTCATAAAGGTTTATTCGAAGAGTGTGCAGTGCAAAATTTGACAATCGAAGATCTGCAGATTCCGAGAGGCGATTGTTTTTCTCATCTAAAATGGCTAGATAATCTGACATTAAAGAATTGTACTCTAGAAAAATTCAACAATGAAACTGTTTCGAATTTGCACTTATTGAAATATCTGTACATCGATAAGTGCCAGATAGGGTCGATGGAAGATTTTCATGAACACGTTTCGCAACTCGAGTTTCTATACATTTCGGAAAATAAAATGCAAGATTTCGATTACAAAGGAATCGTCAAGCTGGTGAATTTGAACACACTCGGCATATATGCCAATGAAATTGGAACTGATATAAATTACGAGGAGTTTCAGAAATTGCCTAAATTAGAAACCATTTCTTTTGATACTCCTGTATACAAAAATATGAAATTCACTGATTTCCCATCTCTGAAAACCGTACACATTAACACCCCTACAGATGTTCTGAATGATGAAGAACAAAAAGTTATGGATGAACTACAGAAACTTAATATAAACTTCGAATATCATTATTATGGTCCACATAATGTTGATTACAGTAAAGTATTGATTTGTGCTTAATGCATCTAATTAATTGATTTTATTTATCTTGGCTTCTATAAGTATAATATATGTATTAAGCAAAGTATGTCACGCTTATATGTTAACGATCATTTTTCTCTCATGTAAATAATAAATTAATCATCAAATTAATGTTAAAACATTGAATTGAAGTTTTAGCCGGATAAATTAACCTAACTTTCAATTCAAAATATAAAGTATAAACAAAACAAATCTTCTTTTATTTATGTTGAATATATATGTATGTCGTCTCTTACTGATCAGAAGATTCAGAAATATCACATATCTGTTAATTTCATCTTCAGAAATAAATACCCCGTTTACAAACATGCTTCAAGTCGGCTTGAATCCTAAATCGACTCACTATAAACACGGATCGAGTTGACTCGACGAAGAAAAAGATACCACAGCTTATACACATCTGATGTGTATAAGCTGTGAAGATACCTCAAGTCAATCTCGAGCCGAGGTCTCAAGCCTGCATGTAAACGGGGTAAATATATGCTTCAAGAATATTATTCTTATTGGCTCCTCTGCCAAATTTTTAAATTTGTGTCTCAAACCGTTGATTCATTTACCGCGTTTACATGAAGGCTTGAGATTGACTGTATCTTTTCTCTTCATCGAGTCAACTCGATCCAGTATCTTTTCTCTTCGTCAAGTAGTCAACTCGATCCGTGTTTAGTGTTTCCTCAGGATCGATCTAGGCTTCAAACCCGCATGTAAACAGAGATCCAATTCTCATCCGCCAATTTTTGAATTTTTAGAAAACTGGTTCTACCTTCACCAAAAGTAAAACGTCGCTCATTTGTTTAGACAAAAATTTTAAATTCAAAATAAGCCACTTAATGTAATTAATAATTAATAATAAATAATGCTAATAATTAATACTAAATAATTCTTTATTGAGTTCGATGCCTATCCCTTCTTCCGCAACGATATTCTTTTTTCAGAATGTTGTCTCAGGTGCCTGGCTATTCGGCCTATGAAAACTTTACTGATTATTAAAAAAGAGGAAACGAAGATTATGACTTGTGACATTTGTTGTTGGTTGACATTTAAATGACAGATTGTGACACGATAACAGGAAGGAAGATTTAATTAAATCAATTTTCTACCAATTTGTTAAAATGACCGATTTTAAAAGTATGATATCTAGATAATTTTAGGCACTCATTCTAATTTTATTGCTTTTTCAGAGGATTTGGAAAAATTAAAACAATACAGAGAAAATAATGATAGAAACAGTAGAGAAGTAGTTCAGCTATGGATAAAGTCGTTACAACCACACAAGGATAAACTTGGGAAAGAAAGTAATTAATTCATACACATCTTCTACATAACTTCTAACCAACTATTTTCCAGAACACGTAATTTTAGAACAAGTGTGTATAGCTGCTCTGGATACTTTTAACCTAAATATCGCAGAATCGTGCATAAAAGAGTTGTACGTTGAATTCCCGAAGAGCTGCAGAGTCCAGATATTGGAATCCATGTTGAACGAAGCCAACGGCAACCATTACCATGCAGTCAACATACTAAACAATGTCATTAAGCAAGACCCCACCAACAGTTCCGCTAGAAAGAGGAAAATCGCCATTTGCAAAGCCTTCATGAAGAATTCCGAAGCAATCAAAGAGCTCACGGAATACTTAAAAGTGTAATAATTGATAAAGCATAAGTAAATTAGTATTTATTGTTCATATTTTATATTTTTTAGTTATATGGCGGATATAGAAGCATGGCAAGAACTAAGCGAATTATATATTAGCGAATTCGAATACGGGAAAGCTGCATTTTGTGTCGAGGAATTAATCCTACATAATCCCCACAATCATCTGCTACACCAAAGATACGCCGATATAAAATACAGTCAAGGTGGATTAGAAAATATAGAAATAGCCAGAACTTATTACTACCAATCACTGAAGCTGAATCCCAAAAATATGAGGGCCTTGTATGGAATATACCTGGTAATTGGAGAATATTTAGTAAGGTGTAAACAAAACTAATTATTTATTTCTGTAGACAACATCTGCAATGTTGAATACTCAAAAGCTGGTATCCGGCAAGAAGAAGGACTCAGCGCAGAAGATCCTGGATTGGGTGCTCAAGGAGATCAAACAGAAGTATTCCGAAAAAAGCGCCATCGCGGATATAAAACAGTCTCTAGCATCATTAGAAATTTAGTATTTCAATTCACGTTCCGTTCTAGTTAAATTTAATTAAAGTTTTTATGAATGTTGTGAATTTGTGAATCATTTAGACCGGGTAAATATACGTTTGTTTCGTTTAATACGTTATTCTACATCCTTATCATCTACAGGTATACTAGCGAAGTTGTGTTTTAAGCTGCTTATTTGATTAGTGACGGTCCTCAGCGATTCCATAACGACCGAATGGTATTTCTCCTGTTGCGCTTTGATTTCGGTCAATAATTGGATTTTGATTCGGTCTAAGGACAAGTTGTGTTTAGTCTGCAACTCCATCGAGCCGTTGCGGGTTTCCCCCACGTCCGCCTCATCTTTATCGTCGTCTTTCGTCTCGCTTTCCACGATTTCGCTCACGTCCATTTCCATTTTGGCGTCTTGCAGTTTGTTGTCTTGGAACCACTTGTGCATGTACTCGAAGTAGGGCCACGTTATGTTCTGCGAGGATTCGCCTTTGGCCAATTGCTTGTAGCGTTGGACCAAATTCTGCCAGCATTTGCTCAATTGGTCTATCGAGTATTTGCCCTGGCATTGCAGGAGCGACTGGATTATCCTAGCAAATCGAACAGAATTTGTTAACAGGTGCATGTTGAATTACTAATAGCTTACATCCAACCGTCTCTTGCTGTGTATTTTCTTCCAGTGAATAAATGTCTATGTCTATACCGTAATTCTATAAGCTTCTTCATGAAGGATTGGCGTTCTTCTGCAAAATTTGTTATTAATTAAATATGGGGCTGTTGGGGGAGGTTTAAATTTACCGTTGATAATCGATTGGTTTAAGGAAGAATCTACGAATTTGCCGTTTAAATCCGACTCGGTTTCTTTACCAAAAGCCCTATCCATTTGCTCGAAGTAAGGCCATGTTATCGTTTCGGGATTTAAAGTAGTGTTTTTTATTTGCTACAGCATTAAAAACGAACTTTAAACAATCTAAATCACTTAAAACAAGCAACAACTCATACCCTATATCTAGTCATCAAGTTCATCCATTTCTTCTTGATTTTAGCGATGGATATGTACTCGGGAGCGCCGGATTCCTTCAATTCCTCAAACACTAATCTACCGATCCGAAAATCACATTTAATTTTTTTTTTAATAATGCAGGAAGAATTTACCTCCAGCCTTCCGACGCGGAGTTCCGTCGACGAGTGAACAATTTCGAGTACTTCATTCTCAAGTTGATTAGCACTTGCACCCACAAAGGGTCGACTACAAACAAAATCTATCTCAAACGCGAGACTCGAATCTAAAATGTTTACTTACACTTCGTGCATTTCGAAGCGTACAATTCCTGCACACTTGAAGGTACAGTTACAGATACCACAGACTCTTGACTTTCCATTTTAGACTTAGGGACAAGTCACAGTAAACAAAGTTCAACTTTTCAAATAAGTACTAAACGGGCAACTAGATCGTCCCGAAATTTTACTGGGCGCTTTTTTTCCAAAACGAATTTTCAAAACACATAATTTTATTATCAATTATAAATATGTATAAGCAAATTACTATAATGTAGGTATTGTGAGAATATTTATGAAGTAAGTTTACTTATGTTTGTCGTCAGACTTATCATCTTTCTTCTTATCCTTGAGGCTACCAACGGCTTGTCGAATGGCCTCCGACTGTGGATCAACACCGGGCAGATTTTCCAGCACACTCTGTAGAAAAGCCGGATCGTTCATCACTTCAGAATAATCATCATCAGCCTCCACTTCCATCGGCTCGTCCTTAGCAGGACTCTCCTGCGCATCCTGCATCGACATCTGCATGGCGAAAGCAATCTGCTCCTCCTCCGTCATGTTAGCAAAGTCCACGCCTGCTCTAGCCACATTCAAGCTCTGCTCATCTCCTTGCTCCATCGACATGGCCAAGGCCCTCTCCAGCAGGGCCTCCTCGTTCGGCTCCTCTTTGATCGTATCGGACTTAGCCCTGGCCTCCGTACTGGAAGCGTCTTTGGCCCTGCGGGCCTCGTCCTCCTGGCGTTGTCGCTGCTCCTCCATCGACACACGTAGAGCTAGAGCCAGCTCCGGGTCCTCGTTGGGGTCCACGCCGAACTCGAAGCCGGAGCCTCCGATGCCTGGGGCACCGCTGCCATCCTCGCCTTGTATGATCGGAGAGGATATCAAGGCGTCGGATAAATGGGGCCCCGGCGGGACGGTTACTAGGTGACTGCTGGTGCCGTCTTTGCCGTTTAAAGTGTTGATGAAGGATGTTAGTACATCGGAGTTGGGGCTGTCTTCCCCGAAGCTGATTATGTCTACGTTGACTTTTTCTTTTTTCAGTTTTTTAGCTAATTTAACTAGTTCTTTGTCTTCGTTGATTACGGGGCTGCCGACGAAGGCTACGATTCGCATTTTGTGGTTCTTACCTTGGCGATGTTTTAGGGCTAAGTGAGCGATTCTTATGCCAGTGTACAGGTTGATTTCGCCCTGCGGTTGGACTTGGTGCAGCTTGGATAAAATGCGGCCTACGTCGCTCGTTAAAGTAGCCAGCACTTCTACTTTCGCTAGTGTTAGTAATCCGACGTTGTTTTCTGGATTGGACCTGGTTTTGGAGTGGCATACCAAATTTACGGCGTCTTGCTGTGCTTGTAGCCTGCTAGGGAGGAAATCGCCGTTTCTCATATAGTCGCTGTTGTCTACGCATATCATAGTACTTTCGAGCACCATGGCTGGAAATTATTTGTTTGTTTTGTACAGGAAAACAATTTGAAAGTGTTTAGAAAATTTACAGATGAAATGACTAGCACTTTCTAACTTTTCTCACACAAAGCACAAAACATTAACTGGCAGTGACAAGTGACAAACGTGTCGTGTCATAATAATTGACAGAATAAAAATTAGGTTATAAATCTTTGAAGAAAAAGAAGAAATTTTTCAAATATTAATTATTTTTCAGTAATAATTACATATTGTCCTTTTGATTAACTTTAATAAACAATAAATGGCTTGAATTTTACGAACTGTTTTCAATTCTTTATTTCGTTGTGACCAGTTTGCTAACAAGTCAATGGCCATTGTACTCATGGTAGAAGTTGTTAAAATTAGTTTCAACAACAGTTACAACGAGTGCAATGAATGAAATTTTGAATAAATACAAATGTCTAAAAACGATATATTTTACAAAGTACTTATGTTAGTGTTTCACTGTTTACGGGTATTTATGGCTGAAGTGATTCCCATTCAATTAAAACGTAAGTACACGTGTGTATTAGTTTACATATTAGTTTATAACGTATGTATATTGAGTTGCCTATCATATCTACCAAGTAGATAACTGTGAATAATTGGGTTTTTTGTATAATTACTACGCGTAATCGAAAAAGATTATTCAACTATTTACTCTCACAATACCTGTTAAACGTAGACAGTTGAATTATATAAATACGCAATTATTTTTTTTTTGAAAAATATAATTACTCAACAATTGTTTTGTTTTAATAAATCCTTAATATATTTTTTGCTTACCAACAAGTTGATAAAATAATCGTAATAAATCGTAAATTTACAATAGAGTGTTAAAGTAAATAATATCTGGCATTGATTTTTGTACTTTTGCGAGGCAAATCAAAGGTTGTTCCACGATTAAATAATTAATCACTTTTTAATTTCCTCAGTATATGTACACGAAATTTAAATCCTTCCGTACAGTTGATATTGCAATAAAATATTATGTGCAGTAAATGATTTCAATTCGTACGTGCGTGGGCACTTCGCCGGCATTTGCATGTACAAATATAAATTTTCACTTATCAATTTCAAAAATATGTTACGTTATTAATAATTGAGATAGGTACCTATCAATTTTCATCACATCAAGATAATTCTATTATAAATAACATTTTATTAAAAATAATCGAAATAGAAGAGGTTTTGTATTTTTAGTATAAAGGTGTTTTTTATTTATAGGTGTAATATGGAACGAACAGGGTGAGTTTTATTAATAATTTAAAAACAATTTATTACATAAATGTTTAAATTACATTCCTATATGTAATATTCAGGAATTATATTTTTTCTTATATTTTTTCCATGTCGAAGGTTTCCAATTTCACTCTTTCAATTAACATACGTGCTTATTGTTCTAATTAATATACAAAAATTACGCTTTTGTGATAATCACAATTGCTTTAGTGATAAATACATTCAACAAGCATTCACAGCTTCCGAACGTGATAGAAACGAATAAATAATCTGTCTGAAATTAATACAATTTGATACAAATATTGTATTTAAATGTTTATTTTTCTCTAAACAGTTTCTCATTTTTGTAGATAAGTCATTGCAGATAATTTCTCAATCAATTAGTCAATTAGTAAAAATCACAAGTACCAACTAATAAAATAAATTAATTACCCATAATGATCAAATACACGAATGTCAGTCACTTTGACAAAGTGCAAGGTTACCGTCAAAAAATTGAAGTCAGGAAATAAAGTAACACATAAATTCTAGCGATGAAACTCTATACACACGGTTTTTCAGCTATCATTTCGAAAATAACGAATTATTCGCGATATCCAATTTTAAAGTACAAGTTCGATTAGAATTAATAACTAAATGATAATACACGTTTTATAAACGGGACTTTCTTACGAATACATAACAGTTTCAAACGGTTATCTTGGTGATAATGTAATAAGTACATGTTACTGAATTCAAAGTGCCGTTATAGTGTAAAATATGTCAAGCACGCTCAGGTATTTTCTTTTGCATTCTTAAAGGGTCAATTGACCCTGCTATATAATCTATAGGTAATTTAGATGCATCTAGGAATTAAAATACAACTCATTGGATTCATCTTTACTATACCTACATATGTATCACTTATTTATGACAAATTTAATAATCCTTTAAAAGAAACCTTTAAATTTTAAATATAAAAATGCTTCTATAAATATTGAGGGAAATAAAAAAAGCATGTTTTTCACGTTCCTTTAAAATTATTAAATTCACCGTTTATTAGAGAATGTAGAATCTAATTATGTATCAATTAGGTGCTCGAAGTTATCTTTTATCTGCCGTTTAAAATTCAATATAAAATTTAACTGGGTTTATCAATACCCTTGAAGAGTCTCGAGATTTACATATTAATGACCTTTCAAGTTGTAAAATAAGTATATATGTCTGGATGTAAGCACTATTCTTGATAAAAGGATTCAAAAACATAGCATGTTTATTATAATATATTCAGAAACTTCCGATGGAAATTGGAAATTGGACTTGCTACCATGAACCTTCTCTTATTCTGATAAAAAAACTCAACGTAACTGACTTCGAATATATTGTAATTAGATTTTTATTTATTTTATACTATCAAATTTATCACCACGAATACTTTCAGTATCGAATACGGCTGGTTCTTCAGCGTTATCTATGGTGCTCTAAATGTCGGTGCTTTCTTTTTCGATGTCCTCACATTCCCCATCTACTTAATTATCCAGAACCCGATCAGGCGACTCCAATTAGCGAAATCGCAAAGAGTAAGTCCCAGCAAATCCCAGCGAAACAGCTAATATCTCAAACCTAAATTTAGGCGGATATAATCGACAGAAATCATGATTACATCACGCTCAAAACCACCAAGAAACCCTTCAAAGCCCACGAGGAAATCGACGAGCACAACATCCAAACCATGGCCGAGCTATTCGACTACATCACCAGGAAGCGCCGCGAGAAAAGGTGCCTGGGCACCAGGCAGATACTGGGCGAAGAGGACGAGGAGCAGCCCAACGGCAGGGTGTTCAAAAAGGTAGACATATCCGCACTAATCCCCTCAAAAATCAAGACTGAAATGCCTCTAGTTCAATTTAGGCGAGTACACGTGGATGACGTTCACCGACGTGGACCGTTTGGCCAGCCAATTCGGCCGCGGCCTCCGACTGTTCGTCGCCCACCCGAGGCAGCCCATCGCCATTTTGGCGGAGACCAGAGCCAAGTGGATGGTGGCCGCGCAGGCCGCCTTCAAACAGGGCATTCCTCTGGTTACCATTTACGTGACCCTCGGGGACGAGGCCATAGCGCACGCCATCAACGAAACCGAAGTCGAAGTCATCATCACCAGCTTCGCCCTCCTGCCGAAATTCAAGAACATCTTAGACATGACTCCTAACGTGAAGACGGTGATTTACATGGAGGATCAGCTGGAGAAGCTGGAGAACTCGAGCGGGTACAAAGAGGATGTCACCATAGTGGCTTTTGATGATGTTATCCAAGATGCCAAAGATGTAGGTGAGTTCTGATTCAATCATTAATAAATCGATTTTTGTATAATAATCATGGTGTATTTGTAATAGAGGAGTTGAGGCCGACTCCCGAGGATATAGCGATCATCATGTACACCAGCGGCTCGACGGGGATACCCAAGGGGGTGAAGCTGCTGCACAAGAACCTGGTGGCCTCGGTGAAGGCCTTCATGGATTGCACTCCGATGTACGAGAACGAAATCGTGTTGGGTTATTTACCGTTGGCGCACGTGTTCGAGCTGCTGGTGGAAGTCGGCATGATGTTCTTAGGTATGAAGATCGGCTACTCCAGCGCCCTGACGATGATAGACACGGCGAGCAAAATCAAAAGGGGTACCAAAGGGGATGCTACCGAGTTGAAGCCCACGTTCATGTGCAGCGTGCCGTTGATATTGGATAGGATATCCAAAGCTATAAGGGAGAAGGTCAACAACAGCAATCCGGTGAAGAAGATGCTGTTCAATTTCGGGTTTAATTATAAGAGTAGGTGGTTGAAATGGGGTTTCCAAACGCCGTTGATCGATTTGTGAGTGGTGGATAATTACTTTTGTACTTTGTTGTATAATGGTTGCCATTTTTAGGGTGGTATTTCGAGCTACGAAGAACATTTTAGGTGGTGATTTGCACCTGATGGCCGTCGGCGGGGCGCCGCTGACAGGGGAAACCCACGAATTGATAAGGGTGTGCTTGGGGGTGGACGCTTTGCAGGGGTATGGGCTGACCGAAACGTGCGCATGCGCCGCCAATCAAGACGGTGAGGAATAGTTCTAATATTACATTAAAACGAAATTAAATGAAATATTTGCATGTAGCCTACGATATGGAGTACGAGCGTGTGGGTCCTCCCATGACGATGGCTTTGATTAGAATCGAGAATTGGGAGGAAGGGAATTATTTCATAACGGATAAACCTAATCCTAGGGGGGAAATTATTATTGGAGGTGATATGGTCAGTCCTGGTTACTTCAAAAACGAGCAAAAAACTAAGGAGGATTTTTTCGAACATGACGGTATCTGGTGGTTTAGAACTGGTGATATCGGGGAAGTCCACAAGGACGGGTCTATTAAAATCATCGGTAAATACAAAACGATATTTGAATTACATGTAATAGGTATTAAATATGTGACTTATTGTAGATCGCAAGAAAGACATTGTGAAGTTGCAAGCGGGCGAGTACATATCCTTGGGCAAGATAGAGGCCCTGTTAGTTACCCATAGATTAATTGATAATATTTGCGTGTATGCGGACTCGACGAAATCGTATTGTATAGCGTTAATTGTAGCTAATCAGGAGAATTTAATTAAACTAGCTAGCGAAAGACTAAATAAAAGTGGAAGTTTCGAAGAACTGTGCGATGATCCGCAAGTTATAAAGATGGTATTGCAATCTATTGCAGAACACGCCAACAAAGGTATATTTTATAAACTTTACATACTTGATAATTATATTAAATAGCATTAATTTATTTATACTAATTTGGGCGTTGAATTTTTAGTGAAACTTCAAAGATTTGAGGTGCCTGAGAATATAAAATTAGTCAAGGAGGTTTGGTTACCGGAGACCGGTTTGGTGACAGCGACATTCAAGTTGAAGAGAAAAGAAATTAAAAAATATTACGCAGATGTTTTGCAGGAATTATATAAATAATTACCGTAATTTAATAAGTGTAATAAATTAGTAACTAATATCAGAATCGATTATTATGAACCTTCGAAAACATCCCCAGCGAAATAGGGACTGAAGAATCTGAAAAAGACCTAAACAACATTATTTCCTGAATGTAGGCAACCAATTTTACAAGTTAATTTGGTGTTTTTAATTTATGTTGGTAATTCAGCATTGTAGATGAATAAAATGTTGGCAATCCTGCATTTTGACGTTTACGATGTAAACGTATGCTTACGTGTAATGTGCTTTGGCAATTCGTGTCATTTTTTCGTGAGTTACTTTGAAAATAGTACTGTAATTTGCGTGTTTAGTAGATGAAGAACACATCTGCTACAATAAATACTGTATTTTTGAATTAGTACGTTTATAGGTTTTACAGTTTTGTTTTAAGATGGTAAGTTCTACCTCTTCTTTAAAACTTTTCTGTGAATAATTCCCTTTTTTTGCTCCAATAAGCCTGCTTCACCGAGTTCTACAAATGTCGGTTCTGGTGGAAGGTCTCCTTCGAAAGCTGTTGCCCCTCGATCCTCCATGGGCAGCGGCAGCGTGAGGCAAAGAAAAACAACCACGACTACAACCACAGCTAGAAGGAACACAGGAGCAGGTACTGGTGGAATGTGGCGTTTTTACACAGACGATTCTCCTGGAATTAAAGTGTAAGTCCAATATTTTCTTACATCTGCTTAAGGAAGATGACGATAAGAAAGTGCATTATCCACATATTGGATTTTTCCAAGTTTCTCGATAGTTAATTATGCTTAATTTCAGAGGTCCAGTTCCAGTTTTAGTGATGTCTCTTCTCTTCATTGCCTCCGTCTTCATGCTGCACATCTGGGGAAAATATAGCCGCAGCAGCTCATAGATGAACACAGACAATTCATCATTCCATCGACCACTTATTTAATGCATTTTTTGAATTGTACATTTTTTATATTGTTATAAGTATAAAAATTTGTTTTTGATTTATATTTCTTATATACTACTTTAAAAATACATCCATTTTCAATATTACTTTTTATTTGTGCATTAGTCCATATTCAAGCGATCTTAATCGATACTGTACTGTTTTGCATAGGAATTTTTTTACTAATTATTGAATTAATGGTACATACAAAAGAAAGTTTATTTAAATTACAACTTACGAAAATAGTTACAAAAAGAAAATAAAACACTTATTTTTTCTTCTCGTCCTTCTTCGCTTCCTTCTCTTTGTCCGTTTTTTCCTTATCCTTGTCTTTGCTATCTTTATCCTTGTTGTCCTTTTTCTCTTCCTTTTTGCCTTCTTCTGCGTCTCTGTTGGTGAGTTTGTTGTTGATTAGGTTGTGCAATGCAACGATAGATCGAACGAGAGCCCCTAAATAAACTACAAGCATTTGATCGTTATTTTTAACATAAAACGAATTGTTGAACGCATCTTGATTTATATCGGGCAACAAATTGAAAATATCCTGCAATTGATAGATGATCTGATGATTGATGGGCAGTTTGTTATCGCACACTTGCATCAAATAGTCTCTTATATCTCTCAATTGCAAATGCAACCCTTTAAGGCCTAATAACTGATTAGTAATCCTTTGAGATAAAGTTCCCACTGTAGTGTCTTTAATATCTCTTAGTAAATGTTCTACTCCGACTTCCTCAGCTTCTTCTGCGCCTATTTCGCTCGGGACGTGTTCAAACGTTTTAGATGTAGGAGAGCCATCATCATGGACCTCTTCTACCGCTTGGTATGCTTCAGTAGGAAGCCCCAGATCTTTAGGTTTCGCATCTATAATCACCAAGACTGAATTGGGGCAGTATCTTCGAATTAATTCGTTGATAGCGATGTCGTTTTGGTGTAATTTAGGACCGGTGTGGTACCAACCAACGACGCGTTCTCTAGCGTTGACTTTCTTAAACATGCCGTACATGTTTTCCAGGTAGTCATGGTCCAAAAACCATACAGATTTGTCTTTGTCGTCCTCATCGAAAGGGACTAGAAAATACAATAGAGTTAATTTCATATTAAGGAGTGTGCTTTAGTTAAGTACCTGCGAAACTGTTGGATACATCTAAGACTCCTTTGGCCCTCCAGCAACCGAGTAGAACACCGACAACACGCTTTTGATTGCCGATTTTGCCCATTCGATTGAAATGGTCCACTACGCTGAGAAGCACCAGCGGGTGCACTATCACCTTAGTCGTTGTAACCTCTGTACTCGGCATTTTAAATTAACCCTTTGTTGTTTATCTGCTACGTTATATTAAAACTATTAAAAACCAAATCCAAACAAGATGACACTTCAAAAAAATTTTCGATGAAACTTCATTCGAATCGGAATTGTCATTGTCACTTGTCACTTTTTTTTGTAAGAAAACAATCCGTTTCTCTAATGGAAATTCATCTCATTTGCTCTGATTGTTCGTTTATATTTGCTCTTTAACTCATGTGATTAAAGTGATTACGAAATAATCAACAATAAGCGCCAGGAATATTATTTTGTCGGAAAAAAAGAAACAAAAAAAGTAGAGGTGGGCGGGCTGAATAGGAGAATTACTTTTAAAAAAAAAGAAGATTTTTTTTACATTTTAATATTTCTCCTTAAAAAATAGTTTTCTGTATTTTTAATTATGTGCCCAAATATACAACACAATTTATTGTGTAGAATTCGTTTCTCTAATTAAAAATATTAAAATAAAATACCGAATAGAGTTTAGTACATATCAAGTAAACTGCGCGATCCTGTTGCGCGTTGAACGAAAACGTCACTGCGCCGACTCATTGCAGTTTATTTGGAGACGATTGAACTATTCTAAAAATGTCAGTTCTTGGTTCTCGTATTTCGTTTTCGTATCGCCATTTTGAAGTTTAAGAAGTCGCAAATAAATCCACAAACATCCGTCATTCGGCGGAATTTTAAACAAAAAACTCGTCAATTTGAATTTCGGCTAGTGAACTCGATATAATAATATAGGTATTTCGGTGCTAGTTACGAGAACAAGTGAAGTTGACAGTTTTGTTTTGATCAGTTAGCGACCAAACTAAAAATGGCGTGTGCAACATTGAAGAGATCTTTGGACTGGGAGCCCGTGTTGGGGGGCCGACCAGCGAAGCGGAGACGATGCGTACCCTTCTGTTCCAGCCCTACGCAAAGCGGCATAGGATCTCCGGGACCGTCGACTAGCCCCAATGGCTCGTCTTCGCCCAAGAGCTCGGTGTTTCCAGACGTTAAAAAAATGACCGCTGGTAAGTTATAATTGCTTATTTCTCATAATCGTTATGGTGCAACATTTTTTATATTATAATGGTAATTTTTATTTTAATTGCTTTTTTTGACGTATTAATACCATCAGCTGATTGACGACATTATTGTTTACTATTTGCAAGGCTCTTTGTTATTCAAAGTAATTTGGTCGTTAGAAATAATTTTTAATTTCTTAAAAAAAAATGGACCTAATTTTAGCCATATCTTTGACTTGTAATTGTTTGGTTATTTGTGTATTGTAGGAATACATACAATTTAATTTTGATATAATTGCACATTAAGTAATGATATTTGCATTTAACCCCTTTGTATACTTTGAGCTGAAATGGAATTTTTTTCATGGATTATATTTTAATGCTCTGTTTTGAAATTATTTTATTATTAGTCATTGAAGTCTTTGTTTCATTTGGTAAAATACATACAGAATGTCCCTTAAAAAAATGGGAAATATTTCAGGATAATACTGTATTATAATGCCAAATAACGTTTTTCAAAGGCTGGCTGAATACTGGCCATTGTGTATGTATAATTTAGCTAAACAATAGTCTAATTATAATTTTTCTGTGTATGTAGAAAACCTTATTGATAGTCTCAAAGCAGAAATAAAAAGATTACAAAAGCGTAAGCAATTGAACTACAATAGTATGGAAACATCAGACGGGAGTAGTTCAGGTGGCGAATCTTGCGAATCTCCTTGCCGTTCGGACAAACCTTTATTTACATTTAAACAGGTAACGTTAATTGTTTAATTTCTACAACAATAATATGAATTGTCGGTTTTTCGTTTTAATTTGTAGGTTGGCCTGATATGTGAGCGTATGCTTAGAGAACGCGAAATAGAAATAAGAGAAGAATACGACAATGTTCTGACATCCAAACTTGCCGAACAGTATGACGCCTTTGTTAAATTTACATACGATCAAATCCATAGAAATTATACTAATACGCAAGTACCAAGTTGTAAGTATATATTCAGTTACAATTCAATCATTTACATTACTCCATTACTGTGGGTAATATGTTTCGTGTAATGTTCAAATGTGGGGAAGATGAGTAATTAAAGAGATTTTTTCTTCTTTCAGACCTATCATAAGGTGCGAGGAAGCCGAGATCGTTTTAGTGCTATGCCCTAGCTACATTTTACGTCATTTAGCATCGTTTATATACATTCACCTACGTACATACTGAAGGCAAAACAACAAATCATTTATAGATATTGTATTGCCTGTCGGAAGATGCCTTAGAAATGTATTTATTAATATAAACGTAACCATACTTCTTGCTGGCAAACAATTGTATATATTAATATTATACCATTTTTTGTAATATGTATTTTAAGAGTATGCATTATTATATACTTGTTATTTTATTTCACTTGTACATATTTTTTCTTTGATGAATCCAAATTATTTGAGGTAAATTTATGTGTCGTTTGTAGTGATCGTTTAGAAATAGCATGAAGTGGATAAAATATTTGAAAAAATCGTTTATTAACAAAAATGTTTTGTGTATGACAACTATGGTGTCAAATCCTCAACACATTTACTACTAGTTCAGTGAGCTTACATTTATTTCGCATTTTATTACCCTACAAATATTCACCTAATTCCTATTTATTTGGATTCCCAATTTTCTTTGGTACTATTTGATTTTCTTTAATTTATTCCTTTTGTTTTCAGCTTTCCCCCAGTTTTAATTTATTCATGCGTAACTAACTTTCCGCTTTCTAATGCATACTCTAATAAAATTAGCGTTTTTATAATTTTCTTACAAAAAAAGAAAAGCCCATTAAACTTTTCCTCATAGTTGTCATTGTTCAACAAATTTATAATGAAAGCCTATATTTAAGCTCAGGGAATTGTTTTCTCTGAAAAAAAAATTGCTTCATTCTGTGTGTAATCCAAGTAAACTGTTCTCACCAGAGTATTCAAGTTTATGATAATTTAGGTTTCATGAGACTGTGTAGTTCGGAAAAATTAATTTTAGTCGTAAGGCAGGCTTTGTAGAACCGGGTTTAATTTGTAAAGTTGTTACCTCTCCACAGTGTTAAATGGACTGATTTTTAGCTGTATATGAGGACTGAATATTGACAACATTCCTTCAAGGAAATTTTAACAATTTCAATGTATAAAGACGGAAAAAATGTAATTTGTATGTGCAGATTTCTTTTTCTACCATTCAATATTGTTTTAGTTTACAAGATTTTGACTGCAAAAGCAGGCCTAAGGTGATGTTCTTGTTCATAAAAGTTATTAGTTTACATTGATTGTCTACATAATGTAATAGTAAAATTTGCAACGCACTTAATGTCTGTAAAATTTTTCTGACTGAATGTAAATGAATTATTTGCTGGAGAAGGTGTAATCAAACCTTAAAGCAATAAACCTTTTGTATTCTAGTTGTAAGAACTTGGTAGTGTTTTTATATTTATTAAAAGATAATTTATAAATTTAATTCGATTTTAGGACCTGCTTGTGTGATATGTTCATTAGCAGCAAATATATTTATTGATACCAGCTCGGCCATTTAATTTTTCAACTGTTCTTGCAATTTCGCAACTGCTCTGATGATCATTATTTAGTTTCTATGAGTTAATTGGGTGTATCAATAGAATTGAGAACTTGAGCAATTTAATTGCTGGATTGTGTTTTTCTGTCTTTAAAATAAATTAAATAGAACCTAAGTCTGCTTGTTTGTTACTCGTATGATGGTCTCCCAAGAGATCCAAATTTATAAACATTGGATATTACCGGTTTAATTTTCTTTTCAAATAGTTGAAAAATCATCGAAGAATTGAGAGTATACTAAGCAGTAATAATTAATTTCATACATCGATTGTAATGGTTTTTCAACTAAATTAGAATATATAATTTGTAGTTAATAATAGTTAAGGAAGTCGATATAAATATACCTTGTTTTTTTTAATAATTAAAATTTCCTAATTTGTAACTTATTGTTTTATTGGGTGATCCGCTACATTATACAATGCAATTTCTATTATCTGTTGATAATTTGTTTGCGTATTTTTTGTAGATCACTTCGATTCTAGCGGTAAGTCGAATTCTCATTCGTTAGTCTTAAGCTATATGTAAGTAGGTACTTTTTTTTCGCTTTGTGTGAACACCAAGTGGCTTTTTATTTATTTAGCATATTCTCTAAGATTTAGTTTCTGTTACAAAACTTTGTTTACCTCTTTAAACGGAATATTAGTTAACGATAAGAATTAGAATTAATTTGTTAAAAGTCTTATGATATTTAATAAAAAAGGGCTTATAATTTTGTTGGGTTTTTCTTCTAATTGTTAGTACGAAATTTGCTTCATTTTCCCCCAAATTTTGGTATGCTGAAAAACTCGTTATAAACAAAATCCTTACTTGTTTTTATCCAGCTACTAATCAGCATTTAGCTTATTTTGAAAGTTTCCTTTAAAATGGACGGAAGAAGAGTAAGTACAAATCGAAATTTACGATTTAAACTGGAATTACCTACTTATTTTTGTAGATAAATCTGTCCAACATAACTTCATTAGACAGATTCATTCGACCTACAGAATCCTTGAAAGACCTACAGGTAAATTTAAATTGTTCAGAAGGAAATGATCAATGTTTGTTGGATGGTAAAACTTTCACGAATATCGCTTTGAAAAAATACTATAGAAATAATTATAGAACCGAGTAAGTGCATGGACGATGTTGTACAGAACTTACAGTCACTCACTAATTTTTAGATTGAAAAAGGCATTATTTCCATCGCTCGCGGGAATAGAAAACACCACAACAACACCATCGATCGAATCGTGGCCTGTGAAACCCAGGAAGAAGCCCCTTTTACCGGAACATCCGGACCTCACCCTCAACATAGGTACTTTTCTCACAAACTTTAGTATTACCTGCAACGAGTTATACATTATTTAGGTGCTGATGGTTTAGAATGCTCGAAACGTGGCGCAATAGCCGCCTATTGCAGGAGCAACAAATCTATCTTTTACATGGACATCATTGGAAAGGAAATGCGCTTGAAATTCACCATACCCATCAAACCGATCAACGGCTGCTTGAAATGGAACGAGTCTGGGAACTTACTCGCAGTTGCTGTTTACGCGAGTCAATTCGCTGTCTTCGATATCGATACAGTAACTGATTTATTGATTATATTATCTGTGGGTTTTTATTCCAACAAAAGTACTGAACACGGCATAAGGACAGCGTTGTTCTTATCTGTTCCGTATTTTTGTTGGAGTTAGGACCAGCCAGATTTTTAAATTGTTAAAATGTTACAGGCATTCTATAAGGTGTCCAGGATGTGCCCTTGCGCAACACATTTGGTACGACCAAGAGACTCTTTTCATAGTTTCTGCAACATCACATCTTTAATATGGTCTGCGTGTGATGAAGTGGTGACCGGTTGTTCGAATGGTGTCCTAACTCTGTATTCGAGAGAATTGGAAGTAAGTCCAGTCTAATTTTTCTGAACCTCTTGAAGTCAGTAATTACGATCTTTACCAGCAACGTCTCGGCTTAATTTGACTTTAATATTTAAGATTAAAAAAAGCGTGGGCGTTCGAAGCAAGCAAGAAATTGTTCACCTGTCGCTTTCTTGCTGGCAAACTAGCATCGCCAGCTCTGACAAGGATAAGAATTTGTGTTTTTGGACGTTTCCAGAGTTAAAACTGTTGTTTTTCATCGAATTACCCAGTGTAACAAAGGTAAATAATTGAACAGGGAATTTGAGAAGTCCAATATACAGTGTGCCCACTTAAGTTCGCACCACATGGGAAACTTTTTTATTGATAATATTACGAAAAAAAGTTATTCTTCATAAAAAGTTCTGCATTGATATTGAACGATCAGATATTAAAAATTTTGAGTCGTATACGAGGTTTGTCAAAAAATGTGATTTTTGTCCAAGAGTAAAGTACCTTTATTTTTGAAAATATTAAAAATTATTATAAAGAAAAAAGGTTTAGAAATAAAAATAACTTTCAAATATTCACCATTGTTTATTTATATTTTTTTTGCATTTTCTCTGTGATAACTTTGGAAAGTGAAATGTGAAATCCGGTATTACTTTTAAAAAATACCGGTGCATCCTAAATTAATTATGCAAAAAAGTGCAAACTTAAATTTTCAACATTTTCACGAATTTTTTTCAAGAAAAAATGTCGAAAAAAATATTTTTATAAATAAACAATATTGAATATTTGAGTTATTTTTAATTCTAAACATTTTTTTTTTATAATAATTTTTGATATTTTTAAAAATAAAGGTACTTTACTCTTGGACAAAAATCACAATTTTTGACAAACCTCGTATATATACGACTGAAAATTTTTAATATCTGATGGTTGTATTTTAGTTTTTACACAATGCAGAACTTTTTATGAAGAATAACTTTCTTTCGTAATATTAACAATAAAAAAGTTTCCCATATGGTGCGAACTTAAGTGGACACACTGTATACAGTAATGGGCAAAAGTATGGAACTAAGTGAATATCTCTGGAATAGGTCTGGTTAGAGATATCGAAATGAAATTTGCGGGGTAGATATTACACTAAATTATGCATTTGTTGTTGATAGTTGTCCTATCCTAACTTTTCAAGTACTATATTTAATGGTACAAAAATATTTTTGATAAAAATTTTGAAATTTTTGATCACCCCTGTATCCATTTTAAATCATGTCTTTAGATAGTACTTGAAAAGTTAGGATAGGAACATATGTAAGCCGTTTTTCCAGATTTTCATCAGTTTGGCTTTCAGAGCCTCCTAAATTCAAAATTTTATGATTTTTGAACGGCTGTATAACCTTTATTATGAGACCAAGATACCAAGTGTTAACCCTTTTTGGAATCAGCTCATCTAGTAGAATCCAAAAATGTAATAATATACGGGGTGCTCCATTTAAAAAAAACAACTTTATTTATTATTTATTTATTGATAATACTGCTAATCAACATAAAGTTGTTATCACAGATCAATGCAAATTTACAAACAATTATACAAAAAAATAATAGTTATAATAAAAAATTAACAGTTTTCTAGGTAAGTCCTCAATTTTTTTAAATGAATATAAAGTTTCACACAGTCTTATAACTTATCTTATATCTTTGATATGTAACTTTTTTGGGACATCTTGTATAAACACTTACAACCTTTTCTGATCCGCTTTTTAAAAGAAAAATCGACGTGTCTGAGCTTTTTTCCCCAATGGACAAATCAAGGTTTTAATGAATTTTTTCCAACCTTTACACCTTTACACTCTCACTGTATGTTGTTGTAGGCGATTTCTTGGCACCCATGGGACAATAATCTAGTAGTACTCGGTATAATGTCTAATTTATTGTTAATTAATACTCAAAGTATGGATGTTAAAAAAGATTCGAAAATCCGAGGCATCGTCGACGATCTCCTCTTCAATCCGGATTCTGCGGAGCTGTTGGTAAAGATTTATTTTGTCATATTTTATGATACTTGTAATTAAAATTTTAGATCAGCAAATACGACGCTCGGAACTGCACCAATCATTTAGTAGTCATGAAGGATATAAGTGTGGTAGTCGATGAAATAGTATGCCAAATGTTTAGAATGAAAAAATTGTTCTGGTACAAAAATGGGACTAAATTAGGTAAGAAGTTTTAACCGCTTTTAAGTAGGTACTACTTGTATTTTTGAAAAAGTATCATTTTAAAGGGATTTTTGGAGTGTGTGAAGTTGGAAACCCAACTTTAGTTCTCGATAGTTCTGATTGGAGTTCTGGGTTCGTTTTAAAGAGTATAGGAGTACTTTTATAAAAATAAAAAGAGTTCCGCCATTTTAATATTTAATAATTAATTTTAATATTAATTCAATATTTATAAAGTTATGGGATGTTATCTATGTATTAATTGATAACTGTTTATAATTATTTTTTCATAAAATATTTGAATTGAATTTTTTTTAATAGTCAGGAACTCTAGATCTTAATATTGTAAATACATTAAGCTATTCAGAACTATTCAAATTTATTTTTCATTTTTCAATTTTTGTTTTTTGCTGTTCAAGTTACAAAATTAAATAAAAAACCAAATTATATATCAGGAACTCTAGAACTCTCTAAAATACGACGAAAAAGCTAGTCAGAACTATTCCATCGCGAAGTTGGGTGTGAAGTTAGCACCCCACTTTTTAATTGTTAATTAATTGGGTTAAAATGGCGGAACTCTTTTTATTTTTATAAAAGTACTCCTATACTCTTTAAAACGAACCCAGAACTCCAATCAGAACTATTGAGAACTAAAGTTGGGTTTCCAACTTCACACACTCGGATTTTTGTACAAATATGACTGGCTCAACAAATATATACATTTTAAATACAAATATGTAGAATAATTTTATTATTTTTTATTTTCCAGGAGCACTGAGCAGTTCTACTTTTTTCATTTGGAACTTTTTTGGGAAATCCTCGGAAACCGCAGAAAAACAACGAGAGATACGCTCTGTAAATCCATTTCTGCGTACTCCTTTACTTAAATGAAATTTATTATTTTAATTGCCATTATCTTTATTATGTTATTGTAATTTTTAAATGCTTATTAATTGTTATACAAATTTTAATAAATTTTGTACTAAAACTACTGGACATTTAAAATCGTGTACAAATAATCAAATATATAAAAGAAAGGGGGTAAGTACTACCCCCTTTTACATGCAGGCTTGAAGTCGGCTTGAATCCTAGATCGACTCGATCGACACTCCTGTAAATACGGATTGAATTGACTCGACGAAGAAAAAAGATACCGGATCGAGTTGACTAGACGAAAAAAAAGATATCTAGAGTCAATCCCCATCCAATCAGTGAATCCTACATGTAAACGCGGTATCTGTAACCACTAAACACGGATCGAGTTGACTACTCGACGAAGAAAAAAGATACCGGATCGAGTTGACTAGACGAAGTAAAAGATACCTCAAGTCAATCTCGAGCCGTGCTCTCAAGCCTGCATGTAAAAGGGGTATACGAAAGCATTATATACCCTGTAGAATTACCCCGGTAATTTACCGCGTTTACATGCAGGCTTGAGAGATCAGATCGAGATTGACTTCAGTTAACTTTTTCTTCGTCGAGTCAACTGGATCCGGTATCTTTTTTCTTCGTCGAGTCAATTCGATCCGTGTTCACAGAAAAGTCGTTCGAGTCGACCTAGGATTGAAGCCGACTTGAAGTCGGCTTAAATCCCGAATGTAAACGTGGTAAATGTTACAGTAAAATAACCGAATAGCCTTACCACCTTAGGCCAAGCCCAAAATTTTCATGTCAAAAAAGTTTGTCCTGTGAAAGTGATACCTGTCAATGTCATCATTATCTTATCATATGTCAAAATAATGAGAATGGCTTGAAACGAAGAGGTTACATACGTGGAACTTTGAACGAAATTGTACCTTAATTTGAATGAACGATGGCCTCAAAAAGAAAGTACAAAAAAAACATACTGGCAAAAGTGAATTTCCCTCTGTACACCGTCCAGATGGTAACGTCACGGCACGTTATCGTAGGAGGCGGCGGTGGAACTTCGAAGACTGGGGTTGAAAACGGTTTCGTAAGCCTTACCAACTCCTTTCGAATGAAATTAATTCTATTAAACACTGATTTTTTTTAGGAAATATACGAAATCTATCATGACGGTAGCAAATTCTCAGCGAAAGAAGTTACAAGACACGAAACCGGAGGAAACGTAGTCATGAACTGCTGTGTGTTTAGTGATAGGAAACATTCATTTTTAGTAGCAGGTCAAGAGAACTACTCTCAACTTTATGGAGTCAATACGAAATTAATCGAACATGAACAAGTAGAAACAATTGGAGACACGGCAAGTGTTCGACATAGAAATACCAAGCCCAAAGCGCACGTAGACAATAACAAAAACATTAAAAAGGAGCTGGTTTTCGACATGAATCCTCTAGATAGCATACAAACCGACTTTAAGGGATCTGAACCCCTATGTAGAGTAGTTCGAATTAATCACTCGGGAAAAATATTAGCTACTGGTAATACAGTTGATACATTGATTTTTTTAAGATATAATTTTTGATATTATTTTAGGAGGAACTGACGGCGATGTAAGACTTTGGAAATTCCCTACGATGCAGCCATTGTCCATTCTCAAGGGACATACGAAGGAAATAGACGATATAGATTTCAGTAAATTCGATAACCTCATCATAACTTTAGCGAAGGACGGTTTGGCTATTTTGTGGGACGCCCAAACGGGTAAATTGAAATCGAAACTGACATGGAACACTCCAGAGGGATCGAAATATTTGTACAAGAGGTGTAGGTTAGTCGTTAATCTCGTTTAGTCTCTACGAATAAATAACCATTGATTTCTTTGAAGATTTGGCGTAATCGAAGATCAAAAAAATAAGTGCATGCTATACATGATAGCGAATGCGACTAATTCGAAGCAAAAATCGTTTCTTCAGCAATGGATACCTGAAGAGAATACTTTAAAAAAGTTCTCTGAATTCAATGAAACACTGTCCGCACTTGCAGTTAGAGATGATGGACGATTTGTAGCTGTCGGGACAATGTTTAGCGGTTCTGTTTCGATTCACATTGCATTTAGTTTACAGGTATTCATTTAATATTACATCAGTGCATTTAAATATTGCAAATCCTTTTTGTTTTTAGAAAATATTAGTAGTCGTTGGTGCTCATTCGATGTTTGTAACTGGTCTGGAATTCCTATCTCATGAAAATACTAATCATTCCATAAGTAGTGTGGCAGAGGCCGCTGTATTGTCTATTTCGGTGGATAATCAGCTTTGTATACACTCAGTGCCATACAGACGTAAGTACATTATTTGAAACCTATTCATAAATAAAATAATGTAAATGTTTTTATCATTTTTAGGAAGTATACCTTTATGGATTGGAATTATGGTGTTAATTTTAGTATTATTTTTTACATTTATGTTATGTGCATACATGGGTTTGTGATATTATAATTTGTATTAGAACGGAAACAAAACTATTTGATTTTTTCTAATCCAGTTTATGAAATGAAAGTTATTTAGAAATGAAAGAAGTTTATATGCGTGATCGAAGCTGGCTTGGATCCGGCTTAGATCCCAGATCGATCCTGAGGAAACATTAAATACGGATCGAGTTGATTACTCGACGAGGAAAAGATATTTTGAGTCAATCCCGATCCGATCACTGGATCCCGCATCTAAACGGGGTATTAGAGAAGAAAGATCGATAGAAATCTCGTCCTCATTTGTCGTCAAAACTGATTGGTAAGAGGCCAGAAAAAACAGAAGAAGATGTTATGTCAAAAATATGTTTATGTATTATGTCATTTGTTAATGGACATGGAGTGTCAATAGTGAAATTTCGTTCCAATCGTAAACATTAAACAATATTGCCATCGTTTTGTTGTGTAAAAGTTATAACAATATTCAAAATGACTGACGAGAATTCTTGGAGGACTCCGACATTTCGACAAAGTGTCGTCGCAAAAATGTAAGTAAAAATTTGTAAATTATATTTTTATTTTACCATGAAATTCTTATTTAACAAGCTCAATTAGTTATCTCGTTCTTATTTTTAATGTTCACTTTTAATATTAACGATTATTCGCAGTGAAGAAGCAATCAGACAATCCGGAATGAACACATCCCGGAACAGCATCGAAATGGAGAACCACGTTTTCCAAAAGGCCAAAAACAAGGAGGAGTACTTGGGCTTTGTCGCTAGATTAATTCTACACGTCAGAGAAATGAGTAAGTTCAAAAACCATTACTCTAGTAAACGAAATTAAATGTTTGTGAATGCTTTAGAACCGAAACAAGGAGGAGGCATGGCGGTCCCCGGGCAGGGCCAAGGCGGACCTGGCATGCAAGACCCCATCAACGCTCTCCAAACGTTAGCCAGCCAAGGAACGCGCAACTCCATGATGAACATGGGCCCCCAGGGGGCGCAAATGGGAGGACCCCAGCAAGCCCCTGCCACGAATCTATTGCAAACGTTAAACAGGGGCCCCCAACAGATGATGATGGGTAACGCCATACCTGGCGGTTTGCAGAACATGCAGGTAATACAACATAAATAAACAACATACTTAACCTTATCTTAATCTTTAATCACATTAAATGTCGTTGGCAATTCGAAGGCAAATGGGTTTTTAATAGACAGGTTT
Source organism: Phyllotreta cruciferae (assembly GCA_917563865.1). NCBI lineage: Eukaryota > Metazoa > Arthropoda > Insecta > Coleoptera > Chrysomelidae > Phyllotreta > Phyllotreta cruciferae. The sequence goes on from OU830607.1 coordinate 10,413,349, forward strand.
TGTTTACAGGACAGACAAAACATAAACATAGCGTCGAACGGCGGCCAGATGAGCGCCCAGCAAATGGGCAATCAAATGGCCAATCAAATACGATTGCAGCAAATGCAGAACAATTCCATGAATCAGATGGGCAACCACCTCGGCGGCCCAATGCAAAACGCCGTGCAAAACCAAATGGGCAATCAGATGTCCGCCCAAATGTCGGGTCAAATGCAAATGGCCAACAGCATGGCCAATCAAATCCAGAACCAAATGATGGGTGAGTTGAAAATCCCGACCTGTATAATTTAACAACCAGCCTTATCTCGATTTTTGCACTTTTTGTACAGCCCATTGTTTTTATGTCGAGTGATTGTTTTCGATTGTTTGATATTACTTTAAAAATACGAGTAAACGGTTTTAAATTAAAATCAAATCCTCCAGTTCAAATAAACTAACCGAGCTATTCCAAAACAATTTAAAATCATCTCCGAAGACACACAGTAAGTCATCTATACGTTTCCAGGTGGCATGTCTCAGCTACCGCAACAGAAACCCCAAGGGATGATAATGAACCAAATGAACCCGAACTTCCCTCGAAACCCGACGCCCAATCAGATGTTCACCCAGAGCCCGTCGCCGTCGGTGCAATCGCCCGCCGGGCTGGGCAGCCAGCCGCCCGTGGCCTCGCCGGCGCTCGCCTCATCCCCCGGCGCCCAGATGAGCATGATAGGCAGCGCGGGGCCCCCGCGCTCCGTCGGCATGGCCCCCAGTCCAGGCAGCTCGCTGAACACGCCCGGCCCGCCCAACCAGAGCCCCATGGCCGACGAGCAGGTGTACCGAGAGAAAGTGAGGCATCTGAGCAAATATATCGAACCGTTGAGGAAGATGATTGCTCGAGTGGGCAATGAAGGTGGGTATTTTGGGACGCACTGTATGTGACCTGTATTTATGTGGGATTTAATTTGTAGATGTGGAGAAAATGAGTAAAATGAAGAAACTGTTGGAGATACTATCGAATCCGCAGCAGCGGATGCCTTTGGATACATTGCTGAAGTGCGAAATCGTGCTGGAGAAGATCGATTTTAAACGGGGGGATAGCAGCGTGCCCCCTTCTACTACACAATTACCCTTCAAGGAGCCCCACGTTTTCCACGCGCTCTTGGACGCCGTCAACACCAATCTACAGAGCCCCGTTATAAACCATACGCTTCATCGCACCTTCGGACCTACGTTAGATGCTTTGTTTGGACCAGAAATAAAGTAAATCAATTCATTCTGTTGTACACTGTGTCCCATTTTGGTCGCGACTGGGGGTTATATCGGTTATTAGACTTGATAGGACATTGCGGTTTTCGCGAACCTGTACTACTTTTTTGTCAAACTTACAATGGCACAAACAGATTTTATAAATCTCTTTTCATTTTTGAGTTGCAGGGCGATAATGAAAATTCTGACTTATTCAGCCACCCCCGTATCTCATTTGCTATTGAAGATATTTTAAATGTGTAAACTGATTATTATAGATAATTTTACTTAGAATTCAGTGACGTTCTTAGTTTTTTTATGGGGGTTGCCATTTCTAAATTATGACACCAAGTTGTATTTTTTTTAATGGAACACCCTGTATCTTTATTGGCCATTAAATTTGTAATTTTTTTCTCTTTTAAATGATATGACATTATATATTTTGAATTTCATTAGAACGCTCAAAAAAGAGAATAACTATTTTATTCGAAAAATGGTTAGGGGGCTATGCATAAAAACCAAAATAAAATACTTTTAGAACAAAAATAGTTGAGAATATTAAATAAAATATTTCTACGATTTTTTTGTTTTTCCGCATAGCCCTCTAACCATTTTTATAATAAAATAGTTTTCTCTTTTCTGAGCGTTTTAAGAAAATTCAAAATATGGAATGTGCCATATCTTTAAAAAGAGAAAAAAATTAGAAATTTAATGGCCAATAAAAATCAGCGCCATTAAAAAAATACAAGTTGGTGTCATATTTCAGAAATGGTAACACCCATAAAAAAAAAACTAAGGACGTCACTGAATTCTTCGTAAAATTATCTATAATAATCAGTTTACACATTTAAAATATCTTCAATAGCAAACGAGATACGGAAGTGGCCGAATACAGCAGAATTTTCATTATCACCCTGTAACTCAAAAATGAAAAGAGATTTAAAAAATCTGTTTGCACCATTGTAAGTTTGACAAAAAAGTAGTACAGGTTCGCGAAAACCGCAATGTCCTATCAAGTCTAATAACAAAGATACCCCCCAGTCGCGACCAAAATGGGACACAGTGTACTATAAGTAAAGATATAATATCGTTTGTACATTGTAGGTTGGTGTCCCCGCTGAAGAAAGCCAAAGTAGAGGAGCAATCGAGCGACATACCGGACGTGCTGCAAGGCGAGATCGCGCGATTGGACCAGAAATTCAAGGTCTCGCTCGATCAGAACCAACAGCCCGGCTCCAAGTCCATACAGCTGATTTGCTGGCTGGACGACAAGCACCTGCCGTGCGTGCCTCCGGTGTCGTTGACCGTGCCCGAGGACTATCCGATAGCTTCTCCGACGTGCCACATGAACCCCCACGAGTACAACGCCACGCAGTTCCTGTCGGCCGTGCAGGCGGCGCTTCTGACCAGGATCAAGAAGCTGCCGAAGCATTTTTCGGTGTCGCAGCTTTTGGACACGTGGGAGATGAGCGTGAGACAGGCGGCGGCTCCGCATCAAGCTTCGTTCGATTTCGCTGCGGCATTGCTTAATCTTTAGTAATTTAGTGTGCTATGTAATGTAAGTGTGTAGAGTATCTTTTTTATTAGGTATTGGTGATAAGTAAGTAAATGTGGCAAGTAAAGGATTTTGGGTAGAGAGGGGGAGAGTTGCCTCAGGTCTTTTGTAAAGTTGAATTTTTCAACGTGCTAGTGAGATTAAATGTTTAACCTGCGATAATGATATATTTAGTATTGAAAATTTTGATAACGAATGTTATATGTTTAAATTTTATACAGCATCGATGAGGTAATGTGTCGTATAGTACATCTATCTGAAGAAATAAGTCTGATTTCTTTTTTAATAAAGACGGTTTTAGATTTTTATGAAAGGTTTTTATTATTAACATCTCCTTGTTCTTATATTTATTCAAAAACACGTTTATTTCATTTACTCAAAACTACTGCTCAAACACCCTATGGCCTATACCACGTGTCCAAGTCGGCGTGGTACATCGAGTCGATGAGACAGTTAATTATTTTGCAATATATCGAATAAAGAGCGCATATGATAGAGACACTATGGGGCGCTGAGCGACGCCTGCTTTATGTTGTAGTATTGAAAGTATTTTCTATTCCTCACTATTTTACATTTTATTGAGTCTTATAGAGTGTACCGGTAATCTGTATATTCAAATATTGTTTTTATTTTATTTTTACGTAACACACAGGTTCATTTTATCTTAATTATTTCGATAAATTAATAACTACCCCATAATTGCGAAATATAAGTAAGTTTTATGATGAAATAAATTAACTTATATAGCAGGTTACCAATTTTTTTCTTTCTCTTTTAAGTAAGGTTTGTGGTTGAAGGAGCTCATTTTTTGAACTCTAAAATTATAGAGACTGGTAAGTCATGTTTATTGTCCAAAATAATAAGTTCTTATCCTTATTCTAATGTACAACGCTAGTTTCATAAAAAATTCTCCACCTGTTTTTACGCACAAAAAGTAAAGTAAAATGTTACCTGTCAATTAACAACGACTTACGTACATTGTAATTACACAGCGGGTATCGCATAAATAATTATTAAAATGTAAGAAAAAAAATGTTTGATTGCCTACTTATCTGTCGACCGCCTATAGGTATAAAGGGATCCAAAAATTCCAATAAGTGCACTATTTCAAAATGATTGAACCGGAATTATGGGGCAAAAACAACGACTTAACGACGCTCGTCAACGTAGAATGCATGCGAAAATATGAAGATTGGTTTGATTGGAAAGAGGGCTCTTCGGTCTTCGAGTTCGGGATGGGCGATGGGCGAAATGTGAAGGAGGCGCTCTTAAATTCCCCTTCATGCCGGATGACATCAAGGAGTACGTGGGCAGCGACGTGTCCTCCGCTATGGTCAATCACACGAAGAAGACATTATCCTCGCCCGAAACCAGTTTTATGGTTTTGGACATTTGCTCCGAAGACATACCGGAAGAGTTGGAGAACCGCTTCGATGTCGTGTTCGGGTATTTCGTGATGCACTGGGTCCAAAACACCAGGTGACTTAGTAATTACTTACTCCTTTTAACAATCGTTTGTATATTTTTGGAATCTTCAGGCAAGCTCTGAAGAACGTGTACAAAATGTTGAAACCGAAGGGCCAGTTATTTTTGACGTTCGCCGATGATGTTTCTACAGATGAGTTTTACTTAAGTTCTTCGAAACATCCGAAATGGCGTGTTTATAACCACGAAAGAATAATATCGCCCTATTTTAACCACCCTTGTCCACAGGATGTGTACAAAAAGGAGCTCTCCTTAGCAGGATTTAAAATTGTCACCTACAAAAGATCCAAGAAAGTTTACGAATTTCCCAGCAAAGAATCTTTCACTGGTCAGTATTAATTTAATTGGGCGAAAATGAACTGGTAAGATGTTCTTTCAGGTTTCTGCATGAGCGTGAATCCTATTTTAAAAGAAGTTTCTGAAGATGATTATGAAGAGTACAAACGACATTATTTGAATAGTATGGATAACAACAAGCTGAACTTTACGAAAACTTGCTCCAAAACGAGCCATGTCACCTACAATTCCAGTTATGAATTTAATATGGTTTTAGCATAAAAAAATTGAATAATTCCAGAGTGTAGTAGAGTAAATTAAAAATACCTAAGCTATTTTTTTTTTAATTTTTGGTTACAAAACCAATCCTGCCCTGTCCCAGTCGGCTATCATTAGATTAGCAAAGAGATAGAAACTGGCCAAATATATAAATATTTTTTTAACATCATACTTATTACACAAAAAATGACTGGGTATTACAAGCTTATGCTAATGCTGTCGTTGTTGCTGTTGGCAAATTGCGCCAACGGCGATAAGATTTCCGACATCCATAATTCCGAATTTAAATTGAGTACTACAGCAGTACAGCCAGAAAATTTCATCATCAACGTAAAGTGTAAAAGTGGGTACATTCTTGTACGCAGAAAGTGCAGGAAGGTGCTATAACAAAGTGATTATAGGTACGTGATTTACTCATGGTTAATAAATTTAATGGCATCTGTAAATAGTGTTATAAATACACTGCTCCAATAAATTAACGCGCACCACTTAATATTTTGTGAAAAATATGACCACTTTAATCAAACTGAACAATATTTTAATACTTTTGGAAATACCCTGCTTGTATATTGTTTCTTTTAACAACTAAATAAAGTACTTGTCCGTGCAGATAATTTTTTATAGTACTAAAATCGTTGAAAGATAAATCGATTTTAAAATCAGTTTGGTTTGATTTATTCCCGTATTGGAAATGACCTTTTACCTATTTCGATATTTTTATGGTTAAACTGATAAGATCCCACGCGAATCCCGAAATTTGACGCCTGTTCTTCTTATTTCTTTCAAAATTTCTTATTCATAATTTTGTACTTTTTCCCTTATTTATTTCCTTACGGCCTATTCTTAGGAATACATCGTTGAAAAATGCTTTGTTTGAGAGTAAATTAATTAAAATTATTGAAATATAATGTTTGATTACTTATTTTAATTTTACAAATATAATATTTAGAAATTTATGAGTGGTGCGTTAATTTCTTGGAGCAGTATATTATTGTAAATGAGTACCTATTATTAATGTGTTATTTCTTTCAGCAAAGAATACTGCGGGTGTGAAATGAGTATTGTTAAATATTGTTGTATTTGCTTAAACTTTATCGTTGAATTGAAAATAAATATGCAAAAGGAAATATTTGATGTTTTTAATTAAATAAACTTAATTTATATGTCATCAAATGATTCAATGACTTTGGCAGAGACTAGGCAGTAACTAACTTTGGAAGCCACTAGCAAAGAGAAGGGACCTGCCTCAGGTCTTCTGTAAAGTTAAATTTCTAAACGGGCTAGTGACATTATGTAATTGTTTATCCTGCGATAATGGTAAATTTAGAATTGGTAAATTTGATAACCAGTTTTTGATAACGAATGTTACGTGTTTAATTTTTATATCTAGCATCGGTAATGTGTCGTGTTAATCTATCTGAAGAAATAAGTCTGATTAGTTTAATAAAGACGTTTTTATATTTTTATGGAAGGTTTTTGTCACTAACACCTTGTTCTTATAACTCTTCTTTATATTTACCCATTGACATCTTTATTCTATTTACCTAAAACTACTGCTGAAACACCCTATATATTTATTTGTCGGTTTTGTTTTATTTATTCGTAAAGGATGGTCCACATTTAATAACATGTTATACCGACATTGCTCTATCGCAATGTTATATAGCATGTGTGGCCGCTATTTTTGATGCTTATGAAGTTTTAAGAGCGTCCACACTTGCTACATAACACTGCGAGATGGCAATGCTATACAACATGTTATTAAATGTGGACCCTGCTTAACATGCACGGGTTAATATTTATCTAACGATTTTGACAACTTTTATAGTATCTAGCCAATAATAACCTATGAAAATTATTAAAGAACAACAATAATTGCGATATAAATAAGTTTTATGATAAAAGAAATTTATTTTTTAAGTAAGTTTTGCGATTGAAGGAGCTCATTGTTTAAACTCTAAAATTATAAGGACTGGTAAGTTTTGTTCATTGTCCAAAATAATAACTCTTATTTATCGAATTGCAATATTTGAAAATTCACGATTTCCTAGATCATACATTGAAACTGAATTTATTTCTCGTTAATAATTATGTAATTAAATTAATTTTTTTAATAACTAACATGTCTATTTAATTATATATAGAAAGCATACTAATTTGTTTTTAGTAATTTTTGAAAAAATAAAATGAGGATAACATGAATATTAGGATAATTATAATTCCCCATTTAAAAAAATTTTTTTTCTAATAAACCTAGTCAGAATAACACCCATTATACCTACTAAAAACCATTATACACACTATACCTACTAAAAAAATGAATAAATGTAATACCTACCCTCTGTTATACATATAGAACAAAATGATTGAACCAAAATTGTGGAGCGAAAACAACGACATAACAATCCAACCCAACACGGAGTATCTCAACAAACTAAAGCCCCTATTCCGATGGAAAAAGGCCGAATCGATCTTCGAGTACGGCATGGGCGATGGCAGCAACACCGAGAAGGTGGTGATACCATTCCTACCACCCGATTTTAAGGAATACATCGGCACCGACGTGTCGGAGAAAATGGTCCAATTCGCCAAGGAAACCCTCGAAGATCCCAGAATCAAAACCATTGTATTAGACATTGGAAATGGCGACATTTCCAACGAATTTGAAAATCGCTTCGACCACGTTTTTTCCTTCTTCGTGATGCATTGGGTTCGAAACACCAAGTACGTATAGAGTCTCGCTGGCTGCGCGAGCTCAATTTGATCATTACTTATTCTGTGCTCTTTTTGTAGACAAACCATAAGTAACATTTACAAAATATTGAAACCCGGCGGGCAATTATTCATGAATTACATAGAAAAATCATCGATGGATTACGTCCACGAAGAAATGTCGATGAACCCCAAGTGGAGTAAATACGATCACCAGAAGTGGATGTCGCCGTTTTTTAACAGTTCCAATCCAAGGGCAGATTATGAGAGGATCATAAGCGATGTGGGATTTAAAAACGTTCATTATTTATCGGAGAAACGCATTTATAAATTTCCTAATCAGCCAGCATTTATAGGTAAATGCCCATAAATACAGAGTGTATCAAAATTATAGGCCGTAAATTAAACCACGTATTCTGGGGCCAAAAATAGATCGATTGAACCTAATTTACCTTAGTGCAAATGTGCACCAAAAAGAAGTTACAGCACTTGGAAGTTACAAATTAAAAATCGATTTTTTCCAATTTCTCGAGAACATTTTAGTATTTTTTTATGAAAATGGACAGGTGTGGTTCTTCCATCGCAAGAGCAACTTTCAACAAAAAATTTCGAAATCTGTGCACGCCATAAAATTTTTATGGTGATTGTAATGTTGTGATCCATTTAACCTCCCCAAATTTTTGTGTACGCTACAATTACATTATTTTTTTCACGCCATTATTTTAATACGTTATTTTGAAAACTTTTTTATGTCTTAGTACTTTTTCGATTAGCCAGTTTTTATTGAGGTATGGGCACTTTTCGATTATGTTTTAAAAATTCTGAGAATAGAAAAAGTAGATGAAAGTGAATTTTCAATTTAATCGGATGTTCAAAATTTTTTTAATCTAATTAAATATTTTTTGTTTTATAAAAATGTTTCTCAGAAGCCAATGATTTTCCAACATATTCGATTTTCCTTGATAAAACGTTATTGACATAGGTGTTCAAGAAAATGGACGACATTTTTACAAAACATAAAATATTTAATTAGATTCAATAAATATTTTTTTAAAAAAAGTACTAAGAGACAAAAAAGTTTCCAAACTAATGGCGTGAAAAAAATAATTTAATTGTAGCGTACAAAAAAATTTGAGGAGGCTAAAGGGATCACAAACCCCATAAAAATTTGATGGAGTGCACAGATTTCGTAATTTTTTTGAAGAAAGTTGCTCTTGCGTTAGGACAACCTTTCAATTTTCATGAAATAATACTAAAAAGTTCTCGAGAAATTGGAAAAAATCGATTTTTAATTTGCAACTTCCAAGGGCTATAACTTTTTTTTTGTGCACATTTGTCCTAAGGTAAATTAGGTTCAATCGAGCTATTTTTGGCCCCAGAATACGTGGCTTAATTTATGGCCTATAATTTTGATACACCCTGTATATTTCACAACTAATATGACGAGTATTTACCTCACTTGTGATTTTTAGGATTTTGTATCAGTTTAAATCCCATGCTACAAGAAGTGTCTGTGGAGGACTACGAGGAATATAAGGAGGAGTATTTGGAGAAAATGAAAAACAACCCGTTGAATTTCACTTACAATGATCCAATTACCGGAGGAACAATTTACAACGCTAGTTTCATATTAAACGTAGTGATGGCTGATAAATAAAAAATTCTCCAGGCCTTTTTTTACCCATGCACAATGTTTGTTAAGGTAAAATGTTACCTGTCAATTAACAACGTCTTACGTACGTTGTAATTACACAGTGTGTATCGCATAAATAATGATTAAAATGCAAGAAAAAATGTTTGATTGCCTACTTATCTGTCGACCGCCTATAGATATAAAGAGATCCAAAAATTCCAATAAGTGCACTATTTCAAAATGATTGAACCGGAATTATGGGGCAAAAACAACGACTTAACGACGCTCGTCAACGTAGAATGCATGCGAAAATATGAAGATTGGTTCGATTGGAAAGAGGGCTCTTCGGTCTTCGAGTTCGGAATGGGCGATGGGCGAAATGTGAAGGAGGCGCTCTTCCCCTTCATGCCGGATGACATCAAGGAGTACGTTGGCAGCGATGTGTCCTCCGCGATGGTCAATCACGCGAAGAAGACATTATCCTCGCCCAAAACCAGTTTTATGGTTTTGGACATTTGCTCCGAAGGCATACCGGAAGAGTTGGAGAACCGCTTCGATGTCGTGTTCGGGTATTTCGTGATGCACTGGGTCCAAAACACCAGGTGAGTTATTAATTACTTACTCATCCTTTTAATAATCATTTGTATATTTTGCGAATCTTCAGGCAAGCTCTGAAGAACGTGTACAAAATGTTGAAACCGAAGGGCCAGTTGTTTTTGACGTTCACCGATGATGTTTCTACAGATGAGTTTTACTTAAGTTCTTCGAAACATCCGAAATGGCGTGTTTATAATCACGAAAGAATAATATCGCCCTATTTTAACCACCCTTGTCCACAGGATGTGTACAAAAAGGAGCTCTCCTTAGCAGGATTTAAAATTGTCACCTACGAAAGATCCAAGAAAGTTTACGAATTTCCCAGCAAAGAATCTTTCACTGGTGAGTATTAATTTAATTGGGCGAAAATGAACTGGTAACATGTACTTTCAGGTTTCTGCATGAGCGTGAATCCTATTTTAAAAGAAGTTTCTGAAGATGATTATGAAGAGTACAAACGACATTATTTGAAGAGTATGGAAAACAACAAGCTGAACTTTACAAAAACCTGCCCCAAAACTGGCCGTGTCACCTACAATTCCAGTTATGAATTAAATATGGTGTTAGCTACAAAGAATTGAACAATTGCAGAACGTGGGGAATTTTAAGGGTAAATATAATTCGTATGTAAATTTCTTTTATAATTTTTCGTTATAAAACCAATCCAGTTGTGTCCCAACGGACTATCATTAGATTTGCAAAGAGATAGAAACTGGCGAAATATATAAATATTATTTTTAACAATATACACAAAAAATGACTGGGATTACGAGCTTATGCTAATGCTGTCGTTGTTGCTGTTGGCGAGATTTCTGACATCGATATTTCCGAATTTAAATTGAGTACCCCGCTGAAAATCCAGAAAAAAATGTCGTCATCAACGTAAAGTGCAACAGTGGGTACATTTTTGTAGGCAAAGAGTGCAGGAAGGTGCTTCATGGAAAGTGATTTTAGGATGCCATAAATATGGCATCTGTAGATAGTGTTATAAATATGTATTATTGTAATGTTGAGTATTATTAATGTGTTATTTCGTTCAGCAAGGAATACTCCGGTTGGTGTGAAATAAATATTGTTAAATATTGTTATATTTGTTTAAACTTTATCGTTGATATGTTAATAAATACGTAAAAGGAAATATTTGATGTTTTTAATTAAATAAACTTCATTTACTATCATCAAAAGATTGACATGACTTTGGGTATTTTGGGTCTTTTGGGAATTTTGGATTAAATTATTTTTATTATCTAACACACTATAATTAAATTTGAAGGTCTACTAAAACATTTAATAAAGTCACAATAGCCCCATATTGAACCCAATAATATTGTGAATGAAATATCAGAAACATACAAAGACTCTTTTGATGCTATCACCATTTCCTGCATAAATCCAGTCCTGTCCTGCAACCAACTAATATCCCCAACAGATAGAAGCGGGTCACGTTTATAAATAAATATTTTGATGCATATTCTTTAAACGAAAAGTGTTAAAATGGCTGGATATCACACACTCGTGTTGTTGCTGTCGATGATTCTGTTGGTAAATTGCGCCAATGGCGACATGATATCCTACAACGACTTTTTCAAAACTCAATCGGAACAAACCACTGAGCCGCCCAAGACAGCTCACATTCTCAATGTAAAGTGCAAGTATGGATATGTTCTCGTACACAGAAAGTGCAGGGAGATATTTCAGGTATGTTACACATTCTTTGATTAATACAGTTGCTTGTGTAAATATTCGTTATTTGTTTCAGTAAGGAATTCTGCGACTGATATTAAAACGAAAGAAGCCAAATTTTTAATTTTTAGAACGTTAATTTATTCTAGACTTTAGTATTATAAGCAATTAGGCAATCGTTGTTATCTTTAATTTGTAAATAGTTACTTAAAGAAACATTTGTGTTCGTTAGTACGATATCATCGAATTATTTCATGATTTCTTAGCCATAATCAAAAAAGAATATTTATTTAGAAAAAATATTGAAGAAAGATTATTTAAGTATACAACAAATGTAATGGATATAAAAATGATATTATTATAAAATTATAAACATGTACCAATATCGCTGTTATTAAATCTTCATTCTAAAGCCAGTCCAGTCCTGTTGCGAACTTTAACAGAGAGATACAAGCAGGTCAGACTTATCAATACATTTTTTGATATGTTATTTCGTGCAGAAAAAGTGTTAAAATGTCCGGATATTACACGTTTCTTCTATTGTTGTCGTTGGTGTTATTGATAAATTGCGCCAATGGAGACGTGATGTCTTACAGTGATTTTTTCAAAATTAAATCAGGATATACCACTGAAGGGCCATTAGAGGCGAATATTATCGATGTAAAGTGTAAATATGGGTATGTTCTCATCCGCAAAAGGTGCAGGGAGGTTATTTATGGCTGAAATCATGAAATAATTGGATGATATCGTACTAAAGAACTTTAAAAGAAACACACTATTAGGTGGGTATTAGGTCATTGTTTCATATAGTATATGAGTGAATAGTGTTATAGTTATTATTATATAATGCTAATAATAAATAGTATCTATTATTAAGGTGTTGATGTTTGTTTCAGATGTAGTCTCCACTAGTAATTTAAAACGAAGCAATTTTAGAATTTTAGAAGATTTTTTAAGATTTTTTAAGATCTTAGAAGACTTTTATAGATATAATTAGCAATTAGGCAATTATTCTTATCTTGGATTTGTAAATAAAAGCGAATAAGGAAATATTTGGTTTTTTAATTAAATACTCAGTAAATGATTTAATAATTTCTTAGTAGGTAAAGTGTATTTAGAATTGAATCATTTTTTAGCGAAGTTATTATTTTTAGTATCTAATATTTTGTTTATTTAGAATTATCTAAATACAACCCTGTCGAATAAGTTTCTGTTATCAGAAAGTATTTAAATTTTTTTATTATGGTTTTTTTTAAATAGTATGTATTGCCATCTCGGAGAAAATATTTTTACTACAATATCTGCTTTTACAGAAACTTGTTAATTTCTACACGCAGTTCAATTCATAAAAACCAGAATGAATGTTGTGTTCTAAATTTAAATTTTTAATTGTTAACACTTTTCTGCAAAACAATATTCTGAACAATTAATAGATAATCTGTTTGTGAAATTGAAGATTATATAGTCCGTTCGTTGAAATCATGCCGGTTTCGGATTAAGCGTTCAATGTTTACAGTCCCCAAAAAATACCTGTTTTCGGGGAAAACGCCAACTGCTCAAAATTATTTTATTTTATAAAAATTAATCTGCAGTAAAACACTGTGAACAATATTGTTTTCCCCGAAAACAGGTATTTTTTGGGGACTGTGAACATTGAACCCTTACAATTTCGCACGATTTCAACGAACGGACTATAAATAGTTCTTCAGTCTTAACAATTTAAATTATTTTCCAGAATTTTAGAAATACCTACATATAATGCAGGTGAAAAGCGGTGTTAAATTTTCAATTTCCATGTAGATGAAACTCCAGGTAAATGAAACTTTTCTATCGATACTTGCAAATTTTTTACTCGAGATTTTACGCACTGTAAATCGCATAATTTGCGTTTTAGAGTTTAGTTAAATACCATTTCACAATATTATTAAATTTTGATTAATGAAATTCAATCAAGGCCTGATACATTTCAAACGCGCATTAATTGTTTTCATTGAGTAATTTCCTCTATCATACGATGTCAAATGTTGTCAAATTACCTCCAATTTCTCCATTATGACAAAATTGATTTATTATTATTAAATTTTAATTGAAATAATAATTGTTATTAAAAAAATGCATTTCCTTCGGATCTACAAAGATAGACCTGAAAACAAACTACTTTGTATGTAATATAAGCACAATCAAACGAAGCGATAAAAAAATCTTGTTACTTTTTTACAACAAAACCCTGCGATAAATTAATTAATGAACTCTTGTTATTAAGTGGAAAATAAATAATCTTTTCGCATATATTAACGCTTTATTCGAGCAAAAACAAAAACTTTCCATGCCGATAAAGAAACGTTGATTTTTTTACAATATACCATGCATTACATTATATTATATTCTCAACGTTGCTTCTATCGGCGAAAAAAATCTTGCGATTGCGAAATTTCAAAGAATTCGAGCTAATGTAATTTACATATGCCGCCGCTATCTAAATCAATTAATAATATTTATTATTTACCATTGATACCCCGCAGAATGTTCGTTTAAATATCTAATTTTCGGCATGTCGTCGGGGTTATCGCAGAGGTGATATGTAGTCAAACTCGACCGACTCTCGTTTAATGCACCCGAATGTCGGCTTTGAATTCGTTAACCGGAAGGGTTATAACCAGAAATAGTTTGCCTAACCAGTGCGAAAAGTGATACTTTTCCCAACCAAAATGCATTCGAACGGTGCCGTTATATTGGGGTAGATGTGTGGGAACAATCATTTACTACAAGTGCTCCGAATTTACGGTTAAAGTTTGCAAAAATTGGTCGTCATTTGAATTATTTTTTAATTCTCTAATTTTGGCACTTTCGTTTTGAAGCTGAAATTGAGTTATTACCAACTTCTGAGTAAGAAAATTTGACTAGGGAATTACTTTGTATTCAATTGTACATCGAAGATCAATAAACAAAATATTATTAATCCATTAATTAATTAATATGAATGCACAGAGCGTTGCCTCGATTATATTATTCAATGAAGTGCTGTTTGTAAATATTTTTTAGAGAAGACAAATCGATTTTATTAAATTTAAATCCTACATTTGTTTTTTTGTGGAGGTTAAAGACATTTACTATCGTGTTTCTGAATAAACTACAATTTAATACGATGTTGTTTTAAAATGATCGTATTATTGTAAATTAAAGACGAGTTTATTGTCTGTTCATTAATGAAAAGCGATTAGACGTGTATTTTTGGCGAGCGAGTTAAACATAGGAAATTATTGGAATTAGAGCAAATTGATTAATTAGTTATAAATAATTTCTTTGTGTTTCTTGAAATACCCCAGTAATTCTCACCTAATTTTCCACGAATTACGAAACTCACAGATGCAGAAATATAATTAATTAGTTTCTTTGCATAAACTACAATTCATTATGAAAACAAGCTTGTTTATTTAGAATTTATCAATGCACATATGTTAAGACATAATAATAAACTATTGAATAAGCTCAATAACTTTATAATTTTGATTACATTAAGGAAAACTACTAAACGATAAATTTAATTCACAACGCATTCCAAAAATACTTTATCGACCTATCTTATTGATAACGTTATTTCATATGTATTCGAATAGATATTGAACATTTGCGAAAAGTTTTCGTACAATTATTGAATCGATGGAATCGTTTGTGGATCTGAAAAAAAATTGTAAATTACTTTATATTAGTATTTATATTGGATGAAACTTACTATCTTAATTATTTCTCAAAAATCTTGAAGCATTTACTTCCACGAGAAACATACCCATCTCTGCAAGGCGCTTTAATTATGCTTTGCAGAACGAAAGTTTTGTTGATTGTAGCGATTGTAAAACTAATCGCAATTAGTACAATTAGTAGAAATAATATTATATTTCTGTTGCACATCTTCAAATCACTGAAATTATTGCAATTCTGTTTTAACTGACGCGTCTGATAGTCTGGCGGAATTATTAGGTAATGCAGCTACCATAATCTCGAAGATAAAAGATAAAGATAAGAAACGATTCGTTGATTTTTTTGACGAAGCCAAACGTTTGGTTCCTATGCGGATTTTCCTATGCAAAAATTCGTTTCAGGGATGTACCGAATTAAACCCAAAAACTATAAAGTTTATTTAGTAGATTGACAAATTTCGCTGGAAAAATAAAACATTGGAAAATCCTTGTATCTCGTATCCTCTCTTTATCGCCCGTTTCTCCTAAATCGCTTTTGTGTTACAAACTTCTCGGAAAAGCGACGTACGAAATTTTTTTACAGAACTCACAGAATATATCTCCAAACAATTAATTAATTGATGATAGTAAATTATCAGTGAAACCGTTCGTACCAGTCAGTTTGCCACCACGCAACCAGTGGCGTAGATTATCGAATTATCTCCCGTTTAAAAATACGAACAGCTTCCCCCATACTCTTCTACAACTACAACTCTTAACACGATTAATCGATTTTTAATCGATTTCTATAATGAATCTATGGTATATGACAAATGACATCTGCCAATTGATGATTGAAATTTATCATTCTGTGGTTTTGTAATAATTGGATATCGATATTAAAAATTGTGATAAATTTTAAGAATATAGTGCATATAATAAAAAAAAATCGCCGCCCATGGCTATGACCTTTAGCATATTATCGTATACATTCACACGAAATGAATCAGTTGTATCGAAATCACTTGTCAATTTACTTCGGATTAGTCCTGTATGGTCCGTTTACGTTCGGTCTTTAACAGAATAATATAATGATGAGGAAAATTGCGAGGTTTTGTTTCCTGTTGTTGATGCTCGCCGTCGGTTTCCTGCTGGCCTATCCGTCGAACACGAACAGTGAAGGAATCAGCATTAGTGAACCCATCATAGACAAGGGGAACAAATCGGTGTGTCTGTATGGATTCGAGCTGAGAAATGGCACCTGTAACGAGATTTTCTGATACGTGACGTGAGTATTTTTCTTACATATAGTTTTTTAGTTCGCCTCCATTTTGTCGATCAAATTTAAAATGTATTCGACAAATCAGTTCTACCAACGTAAAATTTGACATTCACAGCCAACTTTTCGAAACCATAATCTCTTATTATAAAAAATATGTAAGGGTTCTACGACTGTAAGTCAAACTCTTCCAATTTGGATATAATGATGGTAGTTTATCAATTTTACAATTCGATCCAACAAAAGATCTAGTAAATTAAACTCGATTTAAGCCGGTTCGGGTCGAAAGTGCGACGTAGAGCCGTCGGAAAATGGTTAAAAAATTGTCATTACATTTGTTTAACTGGGTCATCATTGAGCTATATCGACGTAGTTGATTTCGATAACGGATGTCAAAGATCAGAATTATTAAACGACACATGTTAAACGTACCTAAAATGGCCTAATCGCTTTGATAAAAATTATCTATTGGAAGAAGTTGTGCAATTTCTAAGGAGATCGAAAATTCTTTTATGCAAACTTAAGCTACATCTCTACCGATATATTTCATTCACATTTCACTGTTTATTTATTGTATTTTATGAATATGTTTTATATTTTTTATTTTTTAGGTTGCAAGTGGCGTAACCGGAGAAAACACATGTGATTATTACATTATTTATTAACTATTTATTATAGTTTACAACAAAAATGATCAGACGTAAAAAAAGGAAATTTAAAAACGAAAAACAACATAATATTTTCACAGAATAAACCCAAATCACAAATCACAGAACGTGAAATTTAATTTATTTAAAAAATACATATACCTATATAGTTTAAAAGCATGCATAATTGAATTTAATCCATGCAGTGTTTCAATCTAACAAACTTAAATTTGTATATATTGTTGTAGATTAAGTCAGAATGTAAATATTTACATAAGTTGTTTCAAAACTCGAATAAAATGAAATAGCAACAATTTAGTAATTCACTTGCAATGCAACAATTAAATAGAAACAAATTTTGTAACGGTACTTATTCGGTATATTTAGCGACTTAAAATATTTCTTACTATACTCAATATATTGTAAGGTTAATAAAGTGCGTCAGGTTTTTTTGACCTAATTAGTTTTATAAATTCATTAGTATTAATATTTAGTAGATTGTAATTAATTAGTTAATCCATTGTAAGTATCTAATCGAATGGTGTGTGTAAGATGTTAATAAATTTTCATAGTTGGGATTTAGAGTATTTTTATTTTATTACCCAAACCTCTACTTGTATACAATATACAATATGAATATACAATACAATATACAATATACAATAAGAAATTTTATATTTGATGAGTTCCGAATTAATTTTAATAGGCGCGTATTTCTCCAAAAGTTCTTTTCCAATCTTACACGCGCCTATTTCCGGAAACTTTTTGATATTTCATCTACATTACGTTTGAAATTTCGAGAATCTGCAAAGTTTAATAGTTATTTAAGAGCTCATTATTTCGGAGAAATTGTTTCAGGAAACTTTCGAGCCCATTTTCACCTACAGTTTTCTTTCGGCAAGTTGATTTAACGGTCGCGTCAGCGAACTGGGATGGTTTCCTTCCGAACAAATCGAAATTAAATTAAAAAATAACTAATTTTTATATTTAAAGTTCTTAAAAAAATTGATAATAAAATTTCTAGCTGGCTCAAATTTGTGTACTCCGAACTTTAAGAGATGAACTTTCTGGAACTAACAAATTAGAATTCAATAATTCGAACCTTGAACCTGAATCGATCTTATTATCGCTTGCTAATTAATTTTTTTACCGAACTCTCCTTGTACACCCGTGATCTGTGATCCTTTGTTAGTTATTTTCCATTCGGACGGTTTTCCCAATCAAGTTATTAAAACAGTGTGGGTACTACCTCTATCAATTATTATTTATCTAAACGAGTGACGGGTGAGTCATGTAATCAGGAAATTGAATGAAATTAAATTAGGTGAATTAATTTTTCGACTCGAGATTTTATGGAATATTAATAATCACCTGATAAATATACTGTATATTATTTATAGAAAGTAGTAAATATTTATTGAGTGGATTTTTTTTAATGTGATTTGATATTCTACACTGGAATGTAAAATTAACCGGAAAAAAATGTTATCGTTAATAAGGCATAAAGTAAAATTCAAAAAAAATTAAATAAGCTTTTATTGAAAAAAGAAAAAGTTCATAAAAATCTGGGTGTACGGTTAATTTTGCACTTCAGTATATTATAAAAATTAGGTTCTAATACCTATGTATTATATGTATCTATATCATATTTGACTTTAAATTTAAGAATTTAGAAAATTCTTAGATTTTGTAATCTTTATAAAAGCTCGGCAACACTGTCTATTCGTGACATAGTAAATTTATGGTGACGTGCATCTGACTTTGTTTTGCAAAAACTCTAATTAAGGCTCTTTTATCGGTTATGACGACACAGATTGTTATGATTTTTGTTACGCGTCGGCACTGTTTACCATATTTTTTTCGCTTCATGTCAGCACTAACATTATTTCACTCTATCCTTCAAAGAGATAGGTCGCGTATTTCACTCGCACATTTCACCGATTTAATGCTATTCAATACAGACATGCACTCAGATTTTTTTTTCGTAGAAATATACTTATCAATTTTATTTTATTATTTTCGTAACTTATTATGCATCGATATACTGTCGGTTATTGCAATTTTTAATTTAATTACAATCTAGTAGAGTTAGTAAGAAAAAAGGAAGATAAAAAGTCGGGGGCTCTAAATAATATGAGTACATTTTTGTACACTAACAGTTTGCGCAACACTGTAGAAATAAGAGCGAAAGCGATATAGTTTCAAAAATTCGTAAAATTTGAAATCGGTTTCCCATTTCTTATGCTTATTTTTTATTTTAACAGAAAATTTTGTATCGAAAAAAGTTTATAAAAACTAATATCTACAATCTGTCAGAATTATATTTTTAATAAACTAAAGTGCAAAATTCACCGGACACCCAGATTTTTATGAACTTTTTCTTTTTTCAATAAAAGCTTATTTAATTTTTATTGAATTTTACTTTATGCCTTATTAGCTATACCGTTTTTTCTTGTTTGAACTAATTTAGATGATCTTTGCTAACAACAACAGTTCTACACAAACTTAAAACACCAGTTTTTAGGGAAAATCTGGGTGTCCGGTTAATTTTGCACTTCAGTGTATTTTATATTTCATGTGGATTTTTATTTATATTTCTTATAAAGTATGTAGTCCAGTCATTATATACATTTGGAAAAGAAAATGAACCGAGGAAGCTAAATTTTGGATATGTTGTGGGGAGTGCTTAGAAAAGCTTAACTTTAAGTTTTCGACCGAAAATTCCTTGTGCATTTTCCGCCATCTTGAAAAAAAGGGGTTTAATTCCATTTTTTGACGATAACTCGGCTGTGCGTCGTCATACGAGAATTATTGTAATATACTTTTTTGTTGTTTTTTTACGCTCTACAATTTAGGTCTTATGCATTTTTAACCTATCGTTGATGGTTGTTAAGATATCGAGTGCGAAAGTTAAAAATAAATTCTTCGCAACCGATTGTTTGCTTTTTTCTCCTTTTTCGTGATATATATCGATAAATTGTCTATCACAAAACTTGTAGAGCATGCTAATATCTACAAAATTGTTCTCAGGGGTTTTTTTGTTTGACAAAAGTTACGACTGTTGGAGCGCCGTAAAGTTGGTATGACGGTGGAAAGTTTTGATTTCATAGCCCGCGCAGTTGTATATACCTAGTATATGTTGGAATGGATTTGCGGTTGTAGAGGAAATGATTTAAGTACAATAGAAATAAATAAAACAGCACAATTATGAATAATACATTATAAATTTATTATGTAATTCCATTTCAATCGGTCCAAACAATCGGTTGCGAAGAATTTATTTTTAACTTTCGCGCTCGATATCTTAACAACCATCAACGATAGGTTAAAAATGTATAAGACCTAAATTGTAGAGCTTAAAAAAAACAACAAAAAAGCATATTACAATAATTCTCGTATGACGACGCACAGCCGAGTTATCGTCAAAAAATGGAATTAAACCCCTTTTTTTCAAGATGGCGGAAAATGCACAAGGAATTTTCGGTCGAAAACTTAAAGTTAAGCTTTTCTAAGCACTCCCCACAACATATCCAAAATTTAGCTTCCTCGGTTCATTTTCTTTTCTTCCCCGTTATTTCGTATATAATGACTGGAGTAATGAGGTAAAGTGAAAATGTAATTCCAACAATTCCTTCGCAAGTTCGCAATTGACATCTCACAAAAATTTTAAGAAAATTTGACTATAAATAATAGAGATATTTGTGAAACCGTTTTTATATGTAACGAATTAGGGTGATAGAACAGCCTTAATTTTTTATTGACATTGTGAAATCTACAAACTTTTACATTTCCTTATTAGGTAGTTACATTATCAAACGCTAATTGAATGCGCGATTAATTATAATTATGTTAGGATGTGCGTAATGCGATTTCCCATGGCTTGTGGTTTCCTTTTCAGCTGCATTACAAATTTGATAAAACCCGAAATTTCCTTATATTTATACTTATCAATGTGCGGATGTATTTAGAAGATTTAATTTGCTTGTACGGGAAGCAGGTAACGTTACGCATTTAAAAATGTTTTCCGCAAAATTCCTGGCCCTTTTGGTGCTAATTGTGTTCGCTTTTATTCTACTCGAAGAAGTGAATGGAATGGTGGTGCCACTTCTCCCTTGTCGAAAGGGTTACATATACGTTCGAAGGATATGCAGGAAGGTTATCAATCAAAACGTAAGTACATACATAAAAAAATAATTACACAAGATTTTTTTGTTATCTCTTATTTTCAGTACATGCTCAACCGGAACATTATGCCATAAACCAGTATTATTAATTACATAATTACATACAGTGTTTGTCTCATATGTAGATATATTTTAAATAGTATTATCTATGAATTAATCAAAATATATGTATATCGTAAATAAACTAATATATTCTACTGGAAATTGTATCTGCTCTTTGTTTACTGCACATTTTATATACTTACAGTACCTACATCTAATTATGTACAAAGTATTCAAGAGTTACTCAGTGTATTGGTCATAAACTCTTCTGCACATTCCTCTCAAGAGTATCTCGTTTTTCTGGCACGGAGAAACTGTCGGGTGAATATTGGTGAAGTTCCTTTCCCTGGGAACGTAAGACATTCTTCCTTTTGGTACAAACATTAACATAATTAGTACCACAAATACAAACAGAATGGATTTCATGTTGCTCGAATAGAAACTCGATATCGTTTGATTGGGATTATTATATGTGTGTAATAATATTTCTGATATGATAATTCTCGAATTAAAATTTCTCCATTGGCGTAGAAGTTCAAAATGTGTTAGGTGTTTTAATTAGTTACAGATTGGCGGTGCGTTTTAAATGGGAAAACGACATTAAGAGGCTGATTTTTCAGAATTATTTTGAGTGGGAAAGGATTAATTGGAGTTTAATCAAATTTTGACATAATTTTATTCATATTTCAAACAATTTTTGTGAATTTTTTTGAATAATTTCGGTCAAAAATAACAAAGTTACGCTGTGATATGGGCGTTGAAGGTTGCAAGTATATTTTTCCAATTGAGTTCAATGTAGTCAGAATTTTATCTGAACTCAAAAGGGTTTTGATTTCACAATAATGACTTATTTTCTAAGAATATCTATGAATCTCAATGCAGGTGAAAATAATGAAAATTAAAATTTCTGCGGTCGTTTACCACCAAAATTTACGATTTTTTTCTCCAAATTATGCAAGGAAAAATACCCTTAAAATCATAATATCACCTCACAAGTTGATTCATACAGTGTGTCCACTTAAGTTCGCACCATATGGGAAACTTTTTTATTGTTAATATTACGAAAAAAGTTATTCTTCATAAAAAGTTCTGCATTGTCCAAAACCTAAAATGCAATCATCAGATATTAAAAATTTTCAGTCGTGTAAGAAGTTTGTCAAAAATTGTGATTTTTGTCCAAGAGTAAAGTACCTTTATTTTTGAAAATATCAAAAATTATTATAAAGAAAAAATGTTTAGAATTAAAAAAAACTTTCACATATTCAATATTGTTTATTTATAAAAATATTTTTTTTACATTTTCTCTGTGAAAACTTGGAAAGTGAATTGTGAAATCCGGTACTACTTTTAAAAATAAAAAATGCCGGTGCATCCTAAATTAATTATGCAAAAAAGTGCAAACTTAAATTTTTAACATTTTCACGAAACTTTTTCAAGAAAAAATGTCGAAAAAGGTATTTTTATAAATAAACAATATTGAATATTTGAAAGTTATTTTTAATTCTAAACATTTTTACTTTATAATAATTTTTGATATTTTCAAAAATAAAGGTACTTTACCCTTAAGAGTAAAGGGCAAAGTTTGCCCAATTGTGGGCAAAAATCACATTTTTTGACAAATCTAGTATGCGACTAAAAATTTTTAATATCTGATTGTTGTATTTTAGTTTTTACACAATGCAGAACTTTTTATGAAGAATAACTTTTTTTCGTAATATTAACAATAAAAAAGTTTCCCATATGGTGCGAACTTAAGTGGACACACTGTATAATTCCTAATTTTATAAAGAATCATAATATCAATTTTCGTAATTATCAGATTTTTTTAGTTAAATTGTGTAAATGTGAAAAAAATAATTTCGAGATGTGCACTCACACTTTTATGCTCATAAAATCTAAATGAATGCGAATTTCGGATTGAAATTTCCACAACGTATTCTTGAATAATTAATCTAAAAAAAATCGAATTTTTTGAATCTCCTAATGCGGCTCCCCCTCAACCAATTTCCGAAGCGCCCCGTTTTTTTCAATTCCAGCACCCGGCGCCGCCTTCGACCTAATCCTCGGCGGTTAGGTAATGTTTATATGTATGTCCTCGGGAAGGATCACGGCGAGCCGGGATCCGGGAACCCCGGGACGAGTCTCACTTGTTATAATAAACCAGCTAAGCCGGCCGTCTTAGATTCATGATGTCATAATTCATGCTTAGTGTCAGCCGCCTCGGGCGGAAATGTCTCACTTCCTTCTGGTGCTCCTTTTGTTTTTGCCTTCCTCATTGTTTACTCGTTTCTTAGAAGTAGGCGTGTGTGCGAATTGCGCGAAGTAGGATTAGGCAAAAGGCCTGATTAAACAAAATGCGCTGCAAAATCCAATCCGTAGCGATTTTGGTGACAGGTGACAATTCTGTTGTATATACCTATGTTTTCAAACAGCCAATAGAACGAATTTTCTAACCGGAAAAACCGAACGGCGATATATATATTTATACTATAGTTGTATTCGGAAACGAATCGAATTATAAGACGAATAAAAAAGAATCGACAATGGGAGGTCGAGGGCGGCCAACAGACTGAAAATGATTTAGAAACGAAAATGCATTCAGCCCCTGTGAAATATGGTGACACGATGTCGCCACCTCGATTTCATTCAATGTATTGAATTTTATTGAATGCTCTTCAATTTATGTATCTGACTTTTTAGACGATTTATTATTGTTTCGTAAATTATTGCCGAAGGAGAATATGCCATTGTGGCGTTTATTTTACCCTATTCTACCCTATTCTACAGAGTGGACGTATTTCTTTCGAGAATTAGCTTCACAGCGTTGCCGTGTCGTTGTTTTTTTCTTTAATTATGCAGAAAAATGAGCTCGATAATTAATCGGAGAGAGCGCTCTCGGTGCTGGAGAGAAAAAACTCAAACGTGCGTTTCCTATAGGGAAAAATTCATCAGAGGTCGGTAATTACTTATTACGGAATGGCCCCCGGTCGGCAATAAAACGGCGCAGCGCCATCCAGTCTTCGAATTTCTTTTCACCTATCAACAATCTCGTGTGTAGTCAATTTTTCCATTTAGCTCCCGAGAAAGTAACGACCCTCGTGGGCTTAGGGGCCCACGGAACTATATACAGCTTTTCACGATATTATAACTTTTTATTACTTTATGTTTTTTGGCCCTTTTTTTATAGGACAGAACAAAAAACGGATTCACTGCTAAGCAATGTTTGTGAATTAATGCCCACTTGCACCAAACTAAACTTAAGTTGTACTTGCCCAAGAAATTCTTAAATTTTAAATAGACCTAAAAGTGATTTGTCTTGCACCAACTATTTTTAAAACAAACTTAACTAAAATCGACGAGTTTCTGGCAACAGTGTATTTTACTTCTTTGTTTTCTTTTTTTATATTTTGTTGACAGTGATTTTGCAGGTAAAAGATTTTATAGGTTAGTTTCGATTTTTATAGGTATAGGTCGCAGTTTATTAGCATTAACTATAACTATAAACTATAATAATTGGGCAAGTGAAACCATGGAATGTAAGTTGTAATTCTACTACTACATTATAAAAATGGAAAAGGAGGAAAAAATGAGAAAATTCTCGAAAGCAAAGGCTAAAGTAGGAGGAAGAGCCCCAAATTATACTTTTGCTAAGAAGCAAACGCGTTGAGAATTCAACTTTTATTTACCTATCATATGTTCTCATAGGAAAACCATTTTCTACAAGCTCTAGGAAACCCCAAACCCTCATTAAATAATTCCATTACATTGGCAAAACCAAAGGCAATATAATAAAAATTAGGTTAAGTTTGTTATAAGAAGAACTTAAGGGGTCAAAA
Organism: Phyllotreta cruciferae; assembly: GCA_917563865.1. Classification (NCBI taxonomy): domain Eukaryota; kingdom Metazoa; phylum Arthropoda; class Insecta; order Coleoptera; family Chrysomelidae; genus Phyllotreta; species Phyllotreta cruciferae. The sequence continues at coordinate 10,438,461 of OU830607.1, forward strand.
AGGGCTCCTTAAATTTAAGAATCTTAAATTCAACTTAAGTCATCATTTTACAGCGGTGCAAGCCATATCTGTTCCTTAAGTTAAAGATGTAACTTAAGATTTCCTTAACTTGTTGGTGCAACTGGTCATAAGTGCAATTGCATAATTAGGGGGTTGTAGGTGGGTAAATAAAGAAGATTTTGCGATGAGTGATGTCGTTTTTGTAATCAGTCACATCAAAATGTCAGGTGAAAAATGAACAAATTCGCGTTTTTATTTCTAATTGTGATGACGCACATTTTAAAGAGAAGCACAACTCCTTCGTTAGCGTTCAGAACTTACGAGGAATTCCTCACCAGTTGCATTCTATCCATGATTATTAACGTTCTAATCGCCCTAATTTGTCCGAAATTTAGTCCAAGAAGATACACGAGGGATTATTTTGGTAATGAAAACTTCGAAATTTCCTTAATGGACTAATCAAAGTGTACACACTCTAGACGAAAATAAAACATTCAGCACTGCTTAGTTAAACAGTTTATTCGTAGAGTAATAATAGATCGCCGATAACAATTTGCCTCTACCACAAATCACACATAGGATATCATTTAATAATTATCCCAGTTGTGCATTAACGGATCCGAGTCGAAAATTTACGAATAAATCATCGGCACAACGCGCAAAAGTTATATATGGAAACAGTTCCACGCTGGCTCCTACCTACATTTTAATTTCCTGTTTTGTGATCCTATTATGTATCCAATACACGGCCGGAAGTGACGTCCAAGTTCGATTGATTTCGGCCACCGCCATTAGTCTTCCTGCGTTCGAATTGGAACAATGGCGCCACCCGAAGGCTTCCTCCCTCGCCGTGTTCTAATTAATTTTTATCAAACCTCGACGATTGTGGATCTCATTAATGCGCCCAAGCGGCCGGATATGTCTCTTTTTTCGAGCTACCTATGGCGATTCAAATTCTGAGTCCTGGTTTAATGTTTACTGTGTACGACAATGTATTGGGAACGGCCGCATCGGGATCTCGCCGGACCGAAAAGCAATTCCAAACTTGTCCGGTACTCATCGTAAATAGTGTTTTGCTCATTAAAAGTTGAATTGATTTCGTTCCGATTCGATTGCTCCACCGTAAACCGAAAGATGTTAAGTTAAACGATTGCATTGTGTGTATTCCTGTTTTCGGCTGGATCAGGAGGAAATTGAATTGTCTCTAATGTAAGAGGCGCTTGCCGCTCCAGAATATTTAACCCGATTCCAATTATATTCGTACGACCAAAGGACAATTTTATTTTATGACAATGTTGCATAAGGGTCAATTTGGAGATGGAGTACCTACTAAATTAAATATGTAACGTGTGTTATTGCATTTGGTCATGTCAAATGCGCCTTATTCCTTAATACGGGATGCGTATAGCAATCCGAATGGTCTGTAAGGATATTAGATGTCAGTCAAAGGGGATATTTGCAACAATTACCTGTCCGAGACGGGCATGGTCGACAAGAGGATTCGCCCAGGAAATGAGTATGCTTAATACATGATTGAATTTAGTGTTTGATGCTGCCTATTATGTCCAGAGGGGCCATTCCAAATTTCACATAATATTTAGAACGCCTAATAAGTAATAGGTTTTAAAGGTTGTTAAAGTTTTACCTATCTACCCAGTGCTATTTATCTTTGTTAAATAGGTGTAAATGGAGAAGACCACGACTTTTTTTTCTAATTTTTTTTTCAAAACCGTGTGTTCTAAGAAGGCGCGTAATGAAATTTTTATTTTTTTTCTGTGGCCTAATAAGGCCGCAATTAATTTTTAAAGAAAAACGTCACACAATCGTCATACACTCTGCTCCAATCAAAGCGAGAGTTGCAAAGAGAAGTCACATTTAGCAAATTTGCCACGTTTCATATTGCTCTTCTTTACTCCAGCAAAATGTGCGTTTTTGTATATTTATTGCAATAAACATTTTCTGATTCATCCATTTCTTCCATTACCTAATGGATAATTCGATATATTAATAGAGAAATAACATCTTCATCTGTATAAATTGTAACCGATTTTCGTGTTAAAAACACAAATAATGGTCCTGAAAAATTTATTTGGCAACATTCTTGTCAACTTCAATATTATCAGTAAAGTGTTTTGTGCCGAACTGCAATTCGTGTAATTTGTTTTGTGCAATTTTCAGAAAAATCTGACAAATGACAGTTTGATTTTTGTTCTTTTGTGCATTCTTTGTTATTGCGTTCGAAAATTCATACTATTTACTTATACAACAAAACGTGAGTGGTTTATGATTGGTTGATAAGGTATGAGTCAAAACCCGAAATTTTTAAATTTCGAAGGGCTATATCTTTTTAATTATAACACATTTTGAGCTCTAATAAATCATTTCTAATCGTATCTTTTGCCGAAATCCGCGTATCTCACATCGTGGTCTTCTCCATTAAATTACAATTTTTGTCCCTCAATCTGAACCACCCTGTAGATATACTGTGCAGGAAATTGTAATGATAGAAACTGTACATACATATACTTTCGCAATAAATAACAAAATTCAATCTACATCGATGCGGCCGTTCAGATGAAAACCATTTACAATTATAAAATAAAAATTGGCTATCTCTTATGAATGGTAGGATTATAATCGAATTTTTTTTGTGTGTCAGTCAATTAAGCTAGCGTAATTCGTTTAATTTATTAGTGCCAATATAAAACTCGCGCGCGGGGAATTATAATTTTCGCTTTAAAAACAAATATGGAACATAGTGCATGAACAGGTGTATTGAAATGAACAGTTTTCTAAAGCCGGATTTGGTACGCCAGTTGACTGCCAATTTTTAACGATTTTTACATGTAAAAATTAAAATAAAATAATCAGGATACTGATTTATCTTAAAGTTACCTTTATACAGTATCTATTTTTGTTCACAAATACAATATTTTTTGTCCACCAAATAATTTATAGTAGAGGAAAAAATGCTGCAGGTAATTTGGCATACTGCATTATAAAAATATAGAAAAGCGCCATCAACTATTAACGAATACCAGTATAACGTAGTCTATGCATTAGCAAACAAATTAAGGGTGGTTTAGAAACAGCCATATTAACAGATCCGTGACAAACTGCATCGTCGTGAAAGTACTATCGAGAAACATTTCCAAGCAAGTAATAAATCGGCTTGTATTTTGTATGAGATATATATTTTTATGTTTAAATTTGCACAAATCTTCAGTTTAGGGCATCAGTTGAAAAAATCAGTGCTTAAATTAGAAACGATTCATGAAAGTATTTTGAGATAAAAATGGCAACATACCTAAATTATTATGTTGCTAATTTGGAATACGATAGGTGAAGTTAATTTGGAATATTAATTAGTTAATGTAACACAACCTACGGAATATGATTGTGTTTGTTTTTTCTGTAATAGAAAATTTACCGAAAATCAAGAGGGAGAGCAATGGGTGCAATATTTTATGTGCAAAGTCTGGGTGCACAGCGAAATTGCTGGCTATGACGCGGATTGCTACATTTGTGATACTGCGAGGACTAGGAAAAAATAAAAATGATTTATAATTTAGATATTTCAGTTTAAAGCCAAATAACTAGTTAATTAAAGTCAATTATCAAGGTGATTGTAATTTGGAATAGCCTATTCCAAATTATATTCACTTTGGGTAAACTACGTCGATCTGCAATTTTATGATTAACCCAAAAATTATCCAACTTATAATAATACAAGATGGTTAAATGTTTTTATATGAATAAAAGATAAGTGTATCTGTCTTTTAACGCAGTTCAAACTCTTTTATTTCTTAAACATTAATTAATACGATTTTTTTAAAAGTGGTATTCCAAATTTGCAACCTTTCCTCTACATATATTCATAAATGAGTCGAAGTAATCAGCCATCGTGATCCTTGCAGAACCAATACAGGGTGAACCATCCAAGTAATATTAAAATATTATCGAGGAAATTATTTTTTTTCAATTTCTGTGTTAGGCAGGTAGCTTTTATGTAGCTTCTGTAGGCTGGAATATGGCCAATTGACTGATTTATTACTCTGCTTCATTTATGATTAGAGTATAGTAAAATTTTATTTTCCACGTAAGAATTCTCACAAAAACGTGTTTGTTTAAAGTAAGAAGGAAAATATATCATTTTGATCGTACCTTCGTACATTACGGTTAACACTTGTGTGACATTAAACTTTTCCGAGTAATAAATAAGGTTAAAATGACTGTAATCTTGAGTTATGTCGGAAATAAGGATCTCTTTCGTCCTTTAAAAACTTGTGTTTCCCAAGGATAATGCTATTTATTAGGTAACCTGAAGAGAAGAATATTTTCGATAGGATTCACGTTCAGTTTGCACAACCAGTTTTATAAATAACGAGCTTTTCAGCACATTAATTACAAACATTGAATTTCGCAGGAGACCCGGAAAAGTAGGAAGTTTTTCTCTGGTTAGAAAATTCGACTCCATTTAACTTCAACGACTCGGTTTTAATAACCAGATTAACTCGAATTTCGGAAGCATATAACTTTTGCCCCAGCCTTGAAACTCCTTATTTCAGTGCAACACCACCGGCATATTCTTACGTGAGAAGAATACTCCAACATTCAATTCTGAATACCAAATGTGGATTACTCTACTATACACATCAAATGCACGAGTTAATTTCGCAAGAAGTTGTAACATTTAAATTTTCTATACTGTATAAAAATCTTCTGATCCGGTACTGTATAGCGGCATCATAACAACATTTGATAACCTTTGATAGCGTTTATGTAATTTATCAAAGATGAATACATTTAACGACAATTCGAATAATAAATTCGCGAGTGGAGAGTTTGTATTTTTTAACACGTATGTATACCACTCGCTTACTTATGAATTTTTTCAAACATATTTTGTACAATCCTTACCTTGAGCAATTAGTGTATTAATTAGGGAGTTGAATCGTTAATTCTTTTTCCAGAAAATGAAGTGGTTTCTGCTTGTTTCGTTCGCCATCTTCATGCACTTATCCCTGCAATCCTGCGTATCCAAACCAGGAGTAACAACCTGCTCGGAGAACCTGCCCAGGAGTGGCCCTTTAAGAATCCAAAACTACCAAAACCTGGTCGAATTTACTCGAGCACCTTTGCGGGTTATTCCCAGTGGAGTCTTTCGATTGTTGACCGAATTGAAGATACTTTTACTAAGCAGCAACGAAATATCTACCCTGGAAATTGGATCTTTCGATGGGTTGTACAACTTACAAAAATTGTCGCTGTATGACAACAAATTAGAGACCATCCCCGCGGGCGCATTCAGGGATTTGAGGAACTTGGTAGAGCTGAACTTGGGGATGAATCAAATCGCTAGCATACCTGACGAAGCTTTCGCTGGTTTGCTTCAATTAGAAGTGCTCAATCTTGGCTTCAACCGATTATCAACAATCCCAGAGGCTCTAAAATCGTTGAGATCTCTGAAAATTCTCAACATAAAAAACAACCAACTGAAAAAAATCCTTCCTCATTCGTTTAGCACGCTGGGCAGTCTGGAAATTTTGAATTTGTCGGACAACGGGATCACAGAAATACAAAATAAGGCCTTTAAAGGGCTAATTAAAGTCGGGGAATTGGATTTGAAATCGAATTATTTGGCTAAGTTAAATATTCAGGATATTTTGGAGGACTTGAGGCAGTTGGTGACGCTGAAATTAGCTGTGAATTCGTTCAGTTGTAACACTTTGAAGGAGATTGATAATGCGTTAAAAAGAAGAAGGGTTACGTTAGAGAAGGGGTATTATAATAAACCCGGGAGTAATACTTACAATGGGATGGTTTGTACAGTGTAATTACGAATATTATAGGTAAATAAAACATCAGGTTATTTACAATGGGCATATATTTTTTCAAAATAATTAAATTTTCAACATATATTAAATTGTTATAAACAGCTTATTCGATATTCAGGCTAGTTTTAATCTATTTTTATACACAATTTCTCTATAAAATACTCATCCAGTATTTTTCTGTAACGATTTAGGCCTAAAATATATCGAAATCGAAACGAAATTACAAACGATATTGAGTCAGTAAAAGCTTCCACTTCCGATATTACATTTTTTTAAAACAAGAACGAATAGGCGATAGACCTAATGAATCGAAACCAATTTCGTCTAGATCCTAAAACCCTCTAATGTCTAAAACCGAAAGCGTATATGGAACGTAACATCAGTCGAACGCAAGTATTCATATGTTTGCAAAATATGATATGTTTTACTTTATTTTTAAACACTTTTTACAGTTTGGTCACTTCACTTTTCACACGACTTAACTTAGTAGATAGAGCATGCTGTTTATTGCGCAATATTGATATGTTTCGGAACAATGAAAAGAAAAGCTTTCGCCACAAAAAACTTAATTCACCCTTCCGCAGGAAAAACAAATACATTCTTCAACCAGCGTTCCCTCCAGAATCGTCCCCAGCAGGATTTCTTTTCATCGTTCGCCCTGTAATTGCTGATAATTCTCGCGATATGATCCGTTTCACTGTCAATTGCAGTTCGCACTTTTTTCCGGCAGGATTTTAGTGCTGCCTCCAACTGTTCGCCTTGTAGTAAACGTTATTGTACATGCTGGGACACTGCTTCGTCTGAAAAAGAAAAACATTTCCTTTACCGCGCTTTTCCAGGGTATCCCAAACATGCGAGGCTTCGCCTCCTACGCGCCTCATCATCGTTAATAAATTGAAATTTATAGGAGAAATTACCATGCGGGGTTCTCGAAAGATACACTCGGGGAAGTTTGCGACCCTAGTCAAAGGTGAATGGGAATGGGGCCAGGATCGGCTTCGGGTACAGTAAATAAATTTGCTTCAATTGTAGTGTTTAGTATTGTAAATTTATAAATGTAGTGCAATAGTGTGTTAAGTTGAAAAGTTGAATTTTAATGAGGGTATAAAGTAGGTTTGTAGAAGTATAGTGGTAGAATGAGTTTGGTAAAATAAAGAATCCGGTTCTGGCAGAAGAGATGAGGTACACACGCGGTAATAGGATGTTTGTTGTGGATGTTTAGACAGCTGGCTTAAAATGATTTATGATAATCTTATTGTTGGAGTAACAACGGCAGCGATTATGTAGAGGTTGATATTAACAAGGTATGTTTAATCCCGCCAGTAAGTACATTGTTGCTCCCTTTATTGCTTCCGCGGCGCTGCCGATGGTGGAGTTCGGGAGGCTCCCGCGCCGTGTCCTTTCGCTCCTGACGGCCCCCGTTCGGATTTTGGGCCCGATGAATGCACCGCGAGTTAAATGAAGCGGATATTCTGGGGAAGTTTCGAGTCGAACGATTCATAAATGATTAGACGAGGCAATTATCGGGTGGGGTATAATCCGCTATAGAGTAGTGTTCATTGAGGAATGTGGATTAATTGAATATATTCAAAATGTGCATTAATAATTTGGTAGGGTGTAAAAATTTATTTTTCTATTATACCTGAAGGATTATTATAATGCCCGATTTCACCAACCTCTCTTTAGGTAAGTTTCACTCAAGAAATGTAACAAGTGATAACTTATGATATAGTCCGTTCGCTGAAATCGTGCCGGTTTCGGATTAAGCGTTCAATGTTTACAGTCCCCAAAAAATACCTGTTTTCGGGGAAAACAATATTGTTCACAGTGTTTTACTGCAGATTAATTTTGATAAAATAAAATAATTTTGAGCAGTTGGCGTTTTCCCCGAAAACAGGTATTTTTTGGGGACTGTAAACATTGAACGCTTAATCCGAAACCGGCACGATTTCAACGAACGGACTATAACTTGTGTTATGCGAGATATCGCATAACAGAACACCTGACATAAAATAAAATAATTGTATCAACTTCCATTATATTCAAATAATAAAAAAAATATTCGCAATCAATACTCGAGCTGAAAAATATCTGACATTATTTTAATAGGAATAATATCAATTTGACCCTCCTCAATTAAATTATTCATATTTTCAACTTTATCTGATACAGCATGCTTATTTTTTAATTAACAACAACAAAAAATCTTTAAACTATCAACAAATAATATATCTACTAATATCAAGTGAGATGTTCATCTAAAGCCTGCTAAATATGAAAAGCATGGTTAAGTATTTCCTAAACGCTTTAGGCAAGCCCAATAAGCTGTCCTTACTTTAGTTATTTCCTATCTCCTTTAAGCATCACCATGATGAAACGTAAATTGTACTTAGGACTTAAGGAGCTATATCAGTGTGACATTTTCAAAAAATCGATTTTTGTTTTTTTGGCTTAGGTATTCGATAGTTTATGCTTTCAAAAATATCCTGTGAAAGCGGCAATATCGTATCTTGAATAGTTTTTGAATGGCAACGTTCTAAAAGAGCGGACGCTTGCAGGTATAAATGGATAGTATAAATGGAAATTTTAAACGCGTTTTTTCTCGAAACGACATTTTTCAAAATTGCTGACATCATAACTCAAAGAGAAATTGACCGATCGACTTCAAATTGAAACTGAATATTCTTGAATATATTTACTATACAATGACCTAAGATCTTTTTGATTGGTTGAAAATTGTTAATTTGGCATTAAAAAAACGACAATTTTTTGACCCCAAAAAACGACACTTCTTTTCAGAACTACGCCATTTTGTTCATTTTTGATATATTTTCAAAAATCGTAGGTCATTGTATAGGAAGTACCTTCAACTTTAATAACCTTTTTGATTTTTTTTGTTTCACCTACTCATTCGGCCGGAATCATGTCAGCAGTTGGGGAACTTTTTTTTTTGGCACCTCCAAAGACACAGCACATAACTCCGTTATTTTTCAATATTTTTGCAAAAAAAATATTAAAATATAGTTGAAAATATACCTTATTATATCCAAAAAAATTTAAAACATTCTATCGAGTACTTTCTTTTAAAAAAATTTGCGAAAATCGCCTAATTTTTCATGGGTTACACTGCTATAGCCCCTTAAATCAGTTTTAAGTATTACCTAACGATAAAAATAGCTTGATGAAATCGTGCATAAGAAAAATGGATCACAATGGTTTAAATTACAAATTATTAGTCTCCTTGGACGGGCTGTATAGGGGTACAAAAATTTTTTGATTAAAATTAAAATATTAAACAACCCCCGGTCGAGTAAATAGTGAAACACAATTTAACCGACATTCGCAAAACAAACGTTTGCCTCCTTTGCCGTTTAAAACGCCCCGTTTTAATACCATTCAGGCCCGCCAAACAAAGGAAAACTGCGGCGCTCAATAGCGACAAGATTTCCATTTAAAAGGCTTATTACTGTTTGCGGACTGATGGGAGTAAATACTTACATCGCTACGGTGTTTAACATTGAAGTCAATATTTGTCCTCACCGGTCGATGGTGCAGCGGTTGCGGCGGCCTGAAATTGTTTCCTAAGGGCGCTTTCGGGTGCTTGGCGTCCCCCTGCATTAGTCTCCGGAGACCGAGCATCTGTAATAAAGAAAATTTCAAGTCGCCTTCGATTGCAGTACTCCAAATCACAAGTGGGATACTCCAAATTCAATGTATTCTAAACTACTGGCGTTTAGAACCATGGTGTCCAACTCGATTGCACAGTCTAAAGGAGGCGTTACACGGTGCTAGTAACTTGCACAAGTCACTAAAATCCAGTACTGGATTTTAATACTTGCTGTGTGTAGACAGATATTTTAGTACTAAACTTTAGCGCTGGTTCCAGTAATGATTCCAGTCCAGCGAATAGAAAGCAGTTCTATTTACTGGAGCAAGTGGATATTCTACGCGTACTAAAATCGAAAAAAAAACCTGTGTGAACACGTTTTTTAGTTGTGATTACAATCCAGCGGTTTGTTTAGTGCAAGTTGGCACAATATTTACCTACTAGTTTAATCTGTGTAGTGTGTGCTGTGATGCACAGCTTGCAATTTATAAAAATTAACAAGCACGTGAGGCAGCTATAAAAAGAATAGTCGATGGAATGGCTATTATAGTAGATTTCGGCCCAGCAGAGGTAAAAAACAAAATTAAAAACTTGAGGTCTACCTATGTGCAAGAGGTCTAAATGAACTACTTTGCTTCGCTGACTTAAGCAAGTTACTGGAACCATGTAAATTACACAATCATTCAAAATCACTCGCATTTAGTACTGGATTTTAGTGACTTGTACAAGTTACTGGCACCGTGTAACGCCGCCTTAATACTGATTGTGAAATCGAGTTGGACACCATTGTACCCTGTATATTTTTTCTAATACCGCGAGTAATTGCACGATAACAACTTTATAAACGTAACTCTCTCTCATAATCTTTTCTACCAACCGACCGTCGAGGTTATCTTTTCCGGGTTTCTTTATTCGGACGGTTCGTGAATAAATTTCAATTAATTATCGCGTTATGGATGTCTTATCGCGCAATTATACTCATGCAACGGTCGCTATTTTTATCCAGAACCTCTGGAAACGTACAAGTTTCGAATCGCTAGATTAGCAAGCGTAGCGCAACCGGTCCTCGTAATAGTTTTATTAATTAATAGTATAAACTGTTAGATATACTAACACGATGGCGCGGCAGAAGCTATTGCTTTTAAGAGGCCCGCAGGCTGGGGAGTCCAGGAGAAGGACGATGCAAGTGGAGGCGGGCTGGGATTGTCGCCGCCGCAACACAAATCCCGTCCCGCCGCACGGGAAACGGAAACTGTGTCGCACTTTGAATTACATTCACGCCGGAGTAGCACTGGCAAACTTTCAACTTTCCTCGCCCGGCGACCTTTGACGAGCTACCCCCACGTACGTGAGTTATGGGGGTTTGTTTTCGACCCGCGAATAATTAGCATTAACCCGCGGAGTTTTATCCCATACGCCATCGAGCTCGCTAATTCGGATTATTTCGCGTGTAATTAGAAAGCTTTATTTGTTGTATTATCTTGCACCTCAATCGATACAATCCCGAAATTGCCGCTATCTCAGAGGCGGATCCTTTGTCGCGATACCCTAATTAATTTCGAACATTATTGCAAAGGAAAACTAATATTCAGAAATTAATTACATAAGGCTTTATGTAACCGATGGAAAGCTTTCGTATGAGCCTAAAGAGGTTCGTTCGTCACGCAATGACGCGTCAAAGGTGTTCTCGAAGACATTAAGTTCTTCGCTCGAAATTATTACAATCACGCTATACGCGGGGGCCCTTTGTATGGAAATTTACCTTAGCAGCTCTAATAGTTCGGAGTTGAACGGGAATTTATGTTCCATACAAATCGTTAATCACATTAACATGTAAGAATAAATGTTTGTGAGCTCGTTAAAATTCCAGTGCTAATTAATTCTTGCCCAAAAAAGGTATTTGTGCGAATTTTAAAATAATATGTTGTTTGGCTACATTTCAATAAAGTAATTGGTTTGTGATGTTTATGAAATGGGGTAATTAGGTGATTAATAAAGCCGGGCGTTAATAGAGCATTTGAGTGCTCGGATACGCAATTTGATTGGTCGAAATGATATTCGTTAATGTAAAATAATTACGGGCACATTGTTTTGCTCTTCATGAATATCCGCAAGCGGGTGCAACTATCCAAATTAAAACAACGGCCATAATGAGACATAATGGACAAAAATTTATTTATGCCCTCTAGTTGGAATAATGCACATTGTGAATTTACGTTGGCGGAAAAGATTTTTGCAGGAATTGAAATGGAAATCGACGGCATTAAAAATTAATCCGATTAACAACATTATGTTTATGCGCCACGCGAAATCCTAAAAATAGAAAATCCCCCGGCTAAATGTTTTATTCAACCATTGTATAGGATATGCAAAATTTCCCCGAATCAATCGGTCGTTGGCGGGACCGTCAAAAATCAGGGAGTCAGCATTAGGTTAAAACGGGAGTCACAATGTGGCGAATGGAGTCGAATAATTTGGACGGCCATTGTTGTGCAAATGAGGCTTTTATTGGAATTTCCTGTAGAGTGCGTGTCGGCTGCCACAGAGCTCGTCATGAAATAAGACAAATTTATTTTCTTCGGCCACCACTCGTTCCGCTTTTTTCCTTTTTTTATACCATTACATTACAAAGTCTCTTGTTGTATGCGCATAATTAAATAATCCTCAATTTTTAAATTAATTTGTTCTATTCTATTATTTATTTATTATTAAATTGAATTACAAATTAAAAATTTACACAATTGCATTATCAAACATGTTTTACTCGGTAAGTACCAGCACATAAATACATTAAATTAATTGAATTAGTAGGTATTCAATTATAATGGAACAATGGCATTGTTACCAGAAAATTTCGAAACGCACAGAAGAGATTTTCTTTACTATCTATTTTAATTAATTTAAACGTTTGTTCAACATTTTCATGGAAGCCAGTTAGGGGATAAGCAGGAGCGAGCGTGTGTGTGTACACATACACGACAGGAATAAACATAATTAACTAAACTGATGCATATCTTACTTTCCTTTTAGTTGAGCAACACTTAATAAATTATGAATCGTCGAGTGTACACGCCTATCTGAACACACCGCCAAGGCCCTGTTGACGTTCTTAATTTGATTAAACGATTATCCGTCATACCGAATTATCTAATACGCATTACTTAATTTTTAATGCGCCATTAGGAACGTCCCAAATTGAAATAGATTATTATTTTTTTCTTATAAAATTTATTTACAATGCTCGGCAAATGTGACGACCTTATTGACGTTGTATCTAACTTTGTTTTGCACAATCTACAGGGTGTTCGGTAATGAATGGGCCATACGCTAAGGGTGCGTTCCTTAGCTCAAAATATGACGATTTAACCAAATTTACCTTAGTCAAAGTTGCTTCTTTAGGAAATTATTGCACTATGAAAATCGATTTTTTATTTCGAATTTTTTGTCCATCCAACGTAATTCAAGATATATCTTTTTCAAATTTCACATATTGGGGTTTTAAAGGTGTCCAATTAAGAATATGTTATCCATTTTGCGCTTCACCCAGAGGGCGCCACTTCAGCACACTTTTTTTCCCATGAACGGCCGTAACTTTTTTGTACGTAGGAATTTGACCAAACGGGATCAATTTACAAAAACCTTAAACTTTACCTTTAACTTTAAACCTTTAACCTTTAACTTTAAAAAAGGTATACCTGTTTTGAGACGCTAAAATGCCCAGTTTCGTAGATACATGAGTTTGAAATTTGCGCTGCATGCTTGTAGGTAATGAATTAGGGGTTATTAGTTATGACATTTCGTAGCCAGAGTTTCCAGACATATCCAGAAATTTCAAAACAGTTTTCAGATATTTAAAGATATTATCCAGACATGTCCGGACAGTTTCCAGACATTACAGACAGTTTACAGAAATTTTCCATTCATTTCCAGATATTTACAGTTAATTCCAGACGAAAGCTTCGTTATTACCCTTGTTTTGTAATCCTGCAGCACAAATTTCAAACTCATTTATCTTGGAAACGGTGCATTTTAGCGACTAAAAACAGGTATATCTTTTTTAAAGCTAAAGTGTTGTAGTTTTTGTAAGTTGATCTCTTTTTACCATATTCCTACGTACAAAAAAGTTATGGCCTTTCAAAGGAAAAAAAGTGTGCTGAAGTGGCGCAAGAGCAAAATGGATAACATATTCTTAATTGGACACCTCTAAAACCCCCATATGTGAAATTTGAAAAAGATATCTCTTGAATTACGCTGGATGGACAAAAAAATCCAAATAAAAAATCAATTTTCATAGTGCAATAATTTCCTAAAGAAGCAACTTTGACCAAGGTAAATTTGGTTAAATCGTCATATTTTGAGCCAAAGAACCTACCCTTAGCGTATGGCCCATTCATTACCGGACACCCTGTATAGTTGATTTTCTCATAAACAGTGTGCCACAGGTGCAAAACGAATTGGATTGGCTTTTTGACACAAAATTGGTTTGTTTCCGAAACATACAAGGTCAAAGTTTTTTTTACTCAATTTTGACATTCGACGTTTAAGTGAGTTTTGAATTGGAAGTCTCGAGCAATTTAAAACTTTCCTTCACTCAGATGTATTATACAAGGTGTCACTGTACCGTTGGGGCATTTATTTTCGCGCATGATTTATTCAAGAGCTTTCCCGAATCAGTAACTTCTCGGAAAAATGAAAAACATCCCCCTCGTCTCGGGTAACCGAGCGCACAATGAAATTAGATTTAACGCAAATTAGAGTTTCATAAATTTATTAGTTCCGTTAGGGGTCGCAAAGTCGGCCTAGCTCTGCGACTCTGAAGGATGGATAAGTTAATTTGTTTCCGTTAGTCGACTCGGGACACATTCGCCGGGTCGTTTCGTCGACAGAAGATAACACGCAAATTATTAATTGGTCATTAGCCGAAGTGCGTTCGAATATAAATTTTCAGGTGGTCGGGGAATTCCCTAAAACGATGCGCCCTATTGAAGACTATTAACCGCTATGTATTACCCATAAGTGAGATTTATGCCTGATTGAGATGATTTTATGTAGCCACAGATGCACAAATACTAGAATATCATATGAAATTTTATTCAATTTACCTAATACTATTTGATGTCCACATATAGTTTGTGCAAAACAAAGTTAGATGCACGTCACTATTGACCAAAGAGCGGATTATATGCAAAAAAATTGCTAATATATGCGCATATATGTATATGCAACGATTTATTTACAAATGTGCCGTGATTTTCAAAGAAATATCAAAAATATGTACTTAGTGATTTTCATGAAAATATCAAAAATTTGCATTGATTTTCAAAGAAATATCAAAAATTTGCATTGATTTTCAAGAAAATATCAAAAATTTGCATTGATTTTCAAAGAAATATCAAAAATTTGCATTGATTTTCAAGAAAATATCAAAAATTTGCATTGATTTTCAAGAAAATGTCAAAAATATTCAGTGATTTTTAAGTAGATAACAAAATTATTCAATAATTTTCAAAACAATATCAGAAATCTGCAGTGATTTTCAAGAAAATATCAAAAATTTTCAACTATTTTCAAAAAAATATCAAAAATTTGCATTGATTTTCAAGAAAATATCAAAAATTTTAATTCATTTTAAAGAAAGTATCAAAAATTTGCATTGATTTTCAAGAAAATATCAAAAATATTCAATGATTTTCAAGAAAATATCAAAAATATTCAGTGATTTTTAAGAAAATATCAAAATTATTCAATAATTTTCAAAAAAATATCAGAAATATGCAGTGATTTTCAAGAAAATATCAAAAATTTTCAACGATTTTCAAAAAAATATCAAAAATTTGCATTGATTTTAAAGAAAATATCAAAAATTTTAATTCATTTTAAAGAAAGTATCAAAAATTTGCATTGATTTTCAAGAAAAT
Source organism: Phyllotreta cruciferae (assembly GCA_917563865.1). Classification (NCBI taxonomy): domain Eukaryota; kingdom Metazoa; phylum Arthropoda; class Insecta; order Coleoptera; family Chrysomelidae; genus Phyllotreta; species Phyllotreta cruciferae. The sequence goes on from OU830607.1 coordinate 10,453,823, forward strand.
ATCAAAAATATTCAATGATTTTCAAGAAAATATCAAAAATATTCAATGATTTTCAAGAAAATATAAAAAATTTTCAATGTTTTAAAAAAAATAATCAAAAATTTGCATTGATTTTCAAAAAAATATCAAAAATATTCAATAATTTTCAAAAAAATATCAAAAATTTACATCGATTTTCAAAAAAATATCAAAAATTGACATTTATTTTCAAGAAAAGATCAAAATTATGAAATAATTTTCAGTAAAATACCAAAAATTTGCAGTGATTTTCAAAAAAATATCAGAAATATGGAAAATGACCTGAACAGTGGAAAAAAATTTTTTATCTAAGATATTGTAAATTCTTTTCTAATAAATTAAATTTTATATTTTCAAATTGTAGGTACTTATGTAAAATGATAAAAAGGTATCAAATTGAATGTAATAAACAAAAAGTAGTAAGTACATAAATATCAACATAATATGCTAACATTTTTTCAAAATATGCAAAAACTTGACAAAACGCCAGATATATGCAAATGTTGCATATATATGCACTTTGCATATAATCAGCTCTTTACTAATGACGTATCAGTTGACAGCACATTTGACAGCGCGTCTTTGAATGTCATAAATGATACAATACAGCAGAGATTTACAGAGCCACCCCAGATTTACCCATAAATTTACACATTTCCCGTTGTAAATACCTGTTGCTTGGTGATGTAGATAGGCTTGTTGAGGATCAGCCATGTGACTGTTTCGTGGCACGCCGGCATCGTCGTCGAGCCATCGTACGTCATGTAATAGTCTGTTTCGGGCAGAAGACCCCTCACTGAGAGCCTCTTCACCTCGATTTCTTCCCCTGAAACCCAAAACCGAATCCTAGAACCAAACTCATTTGAATTATTTCGCGTATTAACGTACCCCCGTATCTAATTTTATCCAGTTGATCGGTGAGTATTCGAAGTTCCGGGTTAGAAAGGTCTCCCAACTGAAACGAATTTATTACAAGGGTATATAAGTGGTTGAAGATAAGGTACGTATTACAGTCGTATAGAAAACGGTTTACTTAAAAGTATAAGGTAACAAAAAGGAGGGTAGGCGAATGGCGGCACGTAGAGCGCCAAACGTAACGCAAACGTAATTCTGATCCGGAGTTCACCGTTCGAAAACGCTCATAAAATTACTACACAATTCGGCATATCTTGCCGGAACTGGCTAGAGAGACATAAAGGAGAGCAAAACGTTACGCCGCCGCCCTTCTTGTTATGCAAATTGTATTGTAGTCAAACTTTTAAAACCCCTTAAGCCGGCGGGTAATCATGCAAATTTCACCGTGTACCTGACTTTATTATAATTGCATTTTTCATTAGGGCGCGACGCGGCGGTTGTGCAGCCACTCTCGAGTGTACGAAACTCGCCGGTTCCGGTGCACTGTATTTTCTGCTTCTTCTTCTCCTTTTTTTCTTCCATCTTGACGCAAGACAACAGAGGAAATATTAATGGGGTTCCTCATTTATTTATGTACGAGTATATAGGGAATTAATAGCTAATAGGAATTAGGAATTGATGTAGCTGGAGCTTTATATACAGGGTGTTTCCGAAATTGGGGGAGAGTTTTCTAGGGGTGGTTAGTTCGCATAATTTGAGACCGATTCGCAGATTTCGTTTTTCTAAAAAATTTATTATAAACAAAATAGAGCCATTATAAAAAAATCAGAGCGAATACAACCCTGGTCGCGATAGTCAGCTGATCGGTATTTACAACTCAAAAACAGATGGGACGTGCAAATTTCTCCCTCCTCCCTCCCGTTTTCGAAAAACGTGGCGATTACCGATTGTTTTCTAGCGCGTATTCTATTGTGGGGTTGTTAACCTCACGGTCAAATAGATTTTTTATACTGTTTTTTAGTGATTTATTTCATATTGTTATAGTTCTTTGTGTTCTTCAGTTTAACAAATTAGTGTGTACGGAAATAAGACGGTGATAAGTTTGAATAATTACTATGAACTTCAAGCCATTTTTCTACAACAAAATTGGTGAGATAATATTTCTTTTGAGTTGAATGTTTTCTTCTTCTATTATTTGGAAAACCCGGGTTAATTTTATAATTTATCCGTGATACTAAAAATTTAGAGAATCTAAATATATAAAGATCCTATTAAATAAATTTGAATGAGATATCTTTCTTAATTAATCAATCATTATTTTGCAGATTCTAATTTACGGTGACTTCGATAATATCGCGCGAGTCGAGCGACAGCCATTGCTATGCAGGACCGCATTTCTTAGATTATTTTTTACATTTTTAATTAATTTTTGATAAATATTTTTCTTTACGATTTTGATTAAATTATCACATATAATTCGCTAATGGCCACTTGCACCAACATGTTAAGGAAATCTTAAGTTACATCTTTAACTTAAGTAACAGATTAGGCTTGCACCGCTGTAAAATGATGACTTAAGTTGAATTTAAGATTCTTAAATTTAAGGAGCCCTTTTTGACCCTTTAAGTTCTTATTAACAAACTTAACCTAATTTTTATTATATTGCCTTTGTTTTTGCCAATGTAATGGTTTATTTAATGAGGGTCTGGAGCTTCCTGGAGATTGTAGAAAATGGATTTCCTAGGCGAAGATATGATAGAGGTAAATAAAAGTTGAATTCTCAACGCGTTTGCTTCCCAGCAAAAGTATAATTTGGGGCTCTTCCTCCTACTTTAGCCTTTGCTTTTGAAAATTTTCTCATTTTTTCCTCCTTTTCCATTTTTATAATTTAGTAGGTAGTAGAATTACACTTGCCCAATTATTATAGTTTATAGTTATAGTTAATGCTAATAAACTGCGACCTATACCTATAAAAATCTTTTTTCCTGCAAAATCACTGTAAACAAAATAAGTATAAAAAAAGAAAAAAAAAGAAGTAAAATACACTGTTGCTAGAAACTCGTCGATCTTAGCTAAGTTTGTTTTAAATATAGTTGATGCAATACAAGACATTTTTAGGTCTACTTAAAATTTAAGAATTTCTTGGCCAAGTACAACTTAAGTTTAGTTTGGTACAAGTGGGCATAAGATGACCCGTTGTCACTTCATCATTAAAAATTATTGTACCCCGATTTCGGAAACACTCTGTATAGTTTTGTTAGTTTCATTATTTGCTATCCATTAATAAACTGTTTCTAATATACACTGCTCAAAAATTGATAAGGATCACAATTATTTTTTGACTATTTTTAATTTAAATTGCTGATACAGCTTTTTATTTTTGGTTGTTGCTAGAAAAATAATCTATCATAATATCTATTATAATATCATAATATCATCATAATATCTATAATAATCTGTTGCTAGAAACTCTGGCTATTTCTGACTTTGATCCTTATCAATTGTTGAGCACTGTATTATCCTTGAAAGTGGTAAATACTTGAGTATTTGTTAATCAGATATTGATGTGCAGTAAATAAACTAAAATCGTTCGTTTCGACGTTAATTTATGAGTAAAATTCATCATATTTTCAATAAAATTCCCATCAAATGTATTATCTAAAAATATTACGCTTCATTTCGTTGTCAATGGTATTATTTCTGTAACAATATGACAATTAGTTGGTTTTATGTCGAAATTTAAAAACCTTGTAAAAATCTAAAATGAATATGCATTTTAATTTAGCGTAAAATGACAGATAAAATATCAAATAATTGTAGAAAAAATTATCGCAGTAAATCGTGATATAAAATATAAAGCAACTAATCTTTTGGATATTAAAAGTGCAATTAAAACAGTACAACACTGCGACCTGCGGTAATAATTCTGCATATATTTAGAAGCTTATAGCGTGCACTGGAAACTCCGGAAAGGTACAAATAATTCCCGTAGTGTCCCCGGAGGAAAGACCAGACGGTAAACAACTCTAGTCCGATCGATATTTTCATTCAAAAAATGTATTTCTCCGCGTTCTAAATTATTAACTCACTACGTGAATGGCCAAGTCTCTATAAAAAACACTCAAATACCCAAGAAAGTTTTGAATAATTTTAGCTCGTTTTATATTGAAAACCAAATTGTGTTTAATTGTAATCTTAAACTTGAGATTTGCCGGCGACCTAGCTCAATGTTCAAATGGCCGGAAACAATAGGTAGCATCTAATCGATGAAATTTAATTAGTTTCGAGTTGAAATTCGCGTTGACAAAACAACAAGTTAAATATAAATAGAAGACCAAGCAAAGTTCATGTTTTGTTCCGTACCGAATACACTTGAGCTATAATTAAACCCGCTGATACCTCAGCCATAATTCATGGCAGGAGTTTGAGAAATGTACACACAATTTTAGCGAAACTGATGATCATTTCGCGCAACTTCAAAATTTACGCGTACATTCCGAAAACGAGCTAAATTATTCATCGGAAGATCAAAAAAAAAAAAAGCAGAGCGGGCGATCTCCCCGCCGGACCCGTTTTACGCCGCCTCCGAGTCCCGGGTCGTGTGTTTATGTGGCATTTATTGGGCGCAAAAACACGAAGAAAAAGTTCAATTACAATTCGTAAAGTTTCCGCAACGGCCGCCCCCCGGAGGAAAAGCGAGAGACATTAAAGACACTCACCTGCAAAAGAAGAGAAATAACAACGATCCCCTGGGCTTTGTGCAATGCCTCCGAGAAGTTGGAGTAAAGCTGCGAGTTGAAGCCGAAAATCTGGATCTGAAACGAAAAGGGCATCTGTTTATCTACACTAATAAAAATATTTACCCAAATTTTAGCATCATTTATTTAAAAAGTATATACATACTACTTTAATAAATTAGTATTATGTATACTGTAGGTACAGCTTAATAATTAAATATTAAAGTTTTTGGAAAATTAATTAGTGAATGTTGTTATGGGAAGTTAATAAGGAGTTAGTAATCATTGGAAGTAGGAAATATAGCAATGGAAAAAGGAGGAAATTTGGGTAAATAAAAGCACATGTGAATGCTAATTTCCCGTTTGACGAATTTTCTCTTAGTGTAAAAAACAAACTGAAAATCTGTGCTATGAAACAGGGCGGAATGTTCGATAGGTATGCGAGAGTTTCCATCCGCACAGATCTCTCCAATCATCACTTTATTGCTTTGGCGTTTATCGAATTTTCCACCCTAGTGTTTTCCTCTAGTCGGTGATTTTCTTTTTATTATTTTTTCCTCAAATATTGATACTCCGCTCGGGATTAAACCGAGGGTGTTTCTTCGCATGGCGTTCGCCCGAAAAAACAAGAAATAAATATCAAAACTTTCGGATGAATTTTGCGGTTTGAAATTCGGGAAGAAATTTAATTAAAATACTATTTAACTCCAAATATTGCCGCGATAAATACTTTTCGGAGGAAATTACTTATTAGTGTTTAGACGGAAGTAAAAGTTTCACTTCGCGAGGAATTATTATGACTGTTGGAAAAGCAGTAAAAATGTGTTAGCAGGATTTTCAATACGAGTTATATGAAGCAATATTGTTTCAAAATTTACACTAGTAACTTTATATTATATGTGTTATATTGTATTTGATTGTCCAAACATGTGTACTATTATGTAGTACATACTAGGTATTTTAGAAAAATTTTCCATCAATTTTTTTCTTGGAAAATAAACGTTTACTTTTATTCTGGCGTACGTAATAACAATATACATATGCTACATACCGGAATACAAATTCCGACCGATCAACCGGAGAGCATCAAATATTTGCAATCTCCGATTGTCTCTGCCTTTATATGCTACAATTCCTTTCTCTCTATGAATTTAGATTTTCGCTCTTTAGGTGCTTTCCTGCAAGCTGTAGAGATGGGCTCTTACTCAACCGTTACGTTACTTTTTACTCCTACAAGAATTTTAACTTTCATTTTTTATCCTCAGTGATGTAATTCTTCATTTTTTTTATCTTAACGACCCCAAGTTTAGAGTGTAAGAGTCAACCTGTCTTTAGGTATTTCTTAAAAGAAATTCCTAAGGTAGGACGTACTTAAATCGAATACATATCTAAATCGAATTTCACCAACTTAAGAAATCCCATACTAAGAAATACCTACACCGAGAAAAAAGATTAGTCATTATTACTAAGGTTTCTTAATATTAAACAAATAATTTATTGGGAATTGGTACAAATAAATCATTGTTTATATTAAAGAAATAATTTGTTTCCATTCGAAGAACAAATATTTGTTTATATAAAATAAATTCTATGTATCAAACATGAAATACATTTTTTTTTATAAAAAAATTTATTTAATATTAAGAAACCAATTTGTTAATATTTATAATTTGACTTTTTCAAATAATTTTCGGATTGGTTTCTCAAAATAAATATTTTTTTATATAGAAAATATAGCTTTGGTAATTTTAAAGAAGGTATATTTAAAAAAATGTATGCTTTGTTTAAAAATACTCGCTTTGCAGGGGGTTTTTATAGCTGTAGTTCATACTTTTGGATGTATTGAATAGAGTTGAAATGGACAAAATATTGAAAAAAACTATTATTATTACTTTCGGGTTGGAACATCATTTCAAGTCTCTATTCATCCCATCCAAAAGTACGCCAATAGCCCTGTAAATAAATAGTGAATAATGTAATGAAAAAATATTTTATTTATCAAAACGCTCTATAAAAAAACACAGCAGATAAAGTACAAAATCAGTCTCATAATTTTGAGCATTTTGAACATTTTGAACTTACTACTTGAATAACAAAACTGTAAACCCTATTAAGTATCACAAAAAAGTAATTCACAGGATAATCTTTTTATAAAAGAAGAAAAATGTATATACATAAGTATGTAGTTTAATATCTACTTAGGTATGTGGAACAGTAAAGTAAAGAACACAAAAAACATTCAACGAAAAATAAACATAAAAAAATCAAATCAGTAAAGTCAAAATCAGTCTTTTGAACAACTTACTATATACTCGAACAACAAAACTCTAAACCGCATTATTACAATAAATATTTTGAACTTACTACTCGTACTTGAATAACAAAAATGTAATCCCTATTATCACAAAAAAGTAATCCACAGGCAGGATAATAAATAGGTATCCACTAAAATTCACAAATAGCCTACACAAAAACACCCCGACTTCCGAGCATTCCCGCTTCCAAAATACCTATAAGTGAACGTGAACGCGTCAGACGCGTCTCAACAAGAATATCAGACCGGCCAAATCCTGACTAGGAATTTAGTAATTAATATCATGCAATATTTATAATAAATAAAGATTTTGCTTACAGGATTCTTTTTTAAAGAAATTTTCTAATGTGAAAAATATTTGTTAGTTATAAAGAAATTTATTAATATTAAACAAACAAGACGCTAATAAATAATTTCATATTTATAAATAAATCGGGACGTTAATAGTTAACAGTTCATTTAGTACGTTGTTAATAATGAATAAATTTGTTTAATTTTTACTAAATTTTTTTATAAGTACTAAATACTTGTTAAAATTTCTAAAACTACACCATTTGTTTATTAAAAAAGTTAGATTTTTCTCGGTGTAAGATAAAAATTTGATTTTCACAGTTTTCTGCACGCTATTTTTAATTTTGACGAGTACCTAAACCGCATTTGTGGAGATCATAACTGATTGTGAATTAAGTAGAGAGAAAAGAAGAGAAATGATGTAAATATACCCCCAAATTTTATAAACTATGCAGGGTTATTCACGATAGCCGTGCATTAGAAATATTTAGCGAATGGCTGTGTATAAAATTATGAAATTTTCAATAAGGGGTTTTTAGATGTAAGGAATTCATCTAAAATATTTTCAAAAATGCCGACTTCCGTTTATACCGGAAGTTGACCGTTACTTCGTTATTTTAAATGGGACAACCTGTATATCATTGCATTTTCAGATTCTATTCGATGAGCTGATTACAAAAAAGTATCATACTTGGTATATCAGACTCATAGTAAAGGTTATACAGCTACTCAAATATCACAAAATTTTGAATTTAGGTGGCTCTGAAAGCTGATAACTATCTAATGGCATGATATAAAATTTACACACGGCGATCAAAAATTTCAAAAATTTTATCAAAAATATTTGTGCACCATTAGATAGTAGATGAAAAGTTAGGATAGGACCATGTAAGAAGTTTTTCTCGAATTTCAACTGTTTGGTTTTCAGAGCCACCTAAATTCAAAATTTTGTGATTTTTGAGTGGCTGTATAACCTTTATTATAAGTCTGAGATACCAACAAATAATAAAAAATCTACTAATCTCAAATGAGATATTCACCTAAAGCCTGTTAAAAATGAAAAATATGGTTAAATATTTTCTAAATGCTTTAGACAATCCCACAGTGAGCTGTCCTAATTTTACGCATATCCTTAAGTATTACCTAAAGCATAGTGAAACGCGAATTATATATACTTGGGACCTCCTAAATCCGTTTTAAGTATTACCTAACTTTAAGAATAGGTTAGTGAAAGTTGTGTAGTACTGCGAAATTAGCAAGTGCCCATCTCTAGCTTTCTTCGGGAAACAATTTTTCCACCGTTCAGCCGGTTCCGTTGACACTACGTAGCAAATATTGCGATTACTTTTGCTCGACTCGATATTCGATTTGGCGCGTGTGACGACGTCTCTTCGCGTCTTCGCCCTCATCTGGCTTATTCCGGATCCGGACTGTGCCAGGTCGAAAGTTCGCTTCAAAGAACAAAATCGTCTCGGTGTATAACGTTTGATTGGACGGGAACGGATTTGCCTGCTTTGATCGCATGATCGGGCTCTCAACACTTCTGTTCTGATACCTTTTACTTCTTCTGCGCCTTCGCTGGGAAATTGTCGCAGATCCTCCGGTGATTTAACGTCGCGTTTTGTCGCTGTTAAACGGCGATTTCGCAGGGTTTTAGTGGGAGTTACAGAGGGAGAAAAAGTTGCGGGAAAATCGATCGTTCTTCGAATATGATTAAATCCCCGCTTCGCCGGCAGCGGGAGAAGTTGGAGCGGAAATGGGAAATATATCTATCAAAAAATTAAAACATTAAGGCTTATTAAAAGCATAAATCACATTAGCGGATGGCGTAATTACTTTCATTGATATCTTTTCTCGGGAAATTCGGAAACCCGGATTCCGCTACAATTAGAATTTCCGAGGCGTTTTCGCTTTTTGTATGCCTTCCGTTACACAGCCCAGGGCTGTACTCGACATTCTATACCCCTTATTTAAGTATTTCTTATTTTATAAACTACTTTAACGAATCTCCCGAGATTGAATTTTCCTATTATTTCCTATTTAAATACAATCCACTTCAAAAGAGAGAATCTCATAATTAATTTTTAATTGTAATTTCGAATGCGCTCCTGCCGGTTCCATCCTTATTAAGAGCTTCCTCGGCGAGTGCTATAACATTTTTATAATACTAGAAATGAGTTACGGTCGTTAGACATTTTGCACTAGAGATGGTATATTGCATTTTTGCCCAAAGTATGCGACACGACGACCGGAATATTTGACTAATTAAAATTTCCTGCATCGAATTCTTCCAGGACTATTCCTAATATTACGCTCCAAACTCCATAACTTCGCAATGACAATAGATAAAATACATCAGGTAAGTGCTAAGTTAATTGCATTCTATGAGTTGAACAATGATTATTATCTAAACAGTTGGTAGAGTGAGAATATTGCAATCTCACAACATCCCTTTATCTTTTTCCTTTATATGAGACTAATGGAAGTTGTCTTTGTTACATCCATAGATCATACAAATTTGCATTTGCCTGGCATAATATTGAGTTTATCTCAAAATAGCATTCGTATAATACTATAAACAAAGAAATCCGGTAAACTAGATATGAAATTGGGGGGGTGGTGAGTCTAGAGGAGACGTTGAATGGCGAGAGCATCATCTCCAATAAAGGCGATTGCGAAAACAACAAAAGAACTTTCGCGTCAGTAATTTCGCGATGAGAAAGAGACCGAACCGGAACGGGCATTCTAATGCCCGCTATTCGCGTCTATAGTGCATTCTCGGGCGGGCATTAATTAAACCTGGTTATCTGCAAGATTCCAATTGCGGCCGTAAGGCCGCAAATATCAATTAAGGACAGCCGCACTCATAACTCGCATAACGGCGTTTCAACTTGCCTCAACGTTTTGCGGACCGCGACTAAAACCTGAAACCCCATCCGTTTGGAAATCACCCGGCGAAAGCTGCTCGAAGATCATTTCATGCGCTGGCCCATCAATTATCAATTTTGGGAATTAATTTCTATTTCCTAAAAGGTGATGTACAAACACAGTAAGGGCAAAAATATGGAATAAATTCTTTTTTTTTTGAGAATAGGCGACTTTGGAGACTAATCCTGAAACTGGTCGATTTTTATTTTTAAATTGTGATTTTGTGGCAGATATGTCATACTAGTGACGTCATCCATGTGGAATTGATGACGTATTTGATGATTTTTTTAAATAGCAATAGAGGTTGTGTAACTGCTCATTTGAAAGATTATTCAATTCACTGTTCAGTGATATAAATATTAACATATTTATCGATACAGGGTGGCCAACAAAATAATTTTTAATTGCACTTAATTTACACAAAAAGAAGTATGTAATTTATTTAAAACAAAACACATTTTACTACTGTCATAAACCGCTTGAATTGTCACTAAATCTAAGTGTTTTAGTTAATGGGGCGATTATTTATTTATTTATTTCATGCTATAAACTAGTGTTTATGAGAAAATGCCAAGAACTGACTTTAATTTGACAAAAACCAACTCGATTACTAAACGTTATTCAAAATTTTATTTTTGTGTAAATTAATAGCTGTTTTCGCGGAGCACATCCCGAACGCATTCGGAGGGACTTCACAGGCGCACTTAAAATGTAAATGACTTAAAAAAAATCAATAAATTTGAAGTGCGCCTGTGAAGTCCCTCCGAATGCGTTCGGGATGTCAAAAAAGCAGCTCCGCGAAAACAGCTAATAGCATTTAAAATTTGGAAATTTTGAAAAAATGTTTGACCACCCTGTATCATGACCCTATATTAATGTTTATATCAATGAATAGAGAATTGAAAAACCTTTCAAATGAGATATTACACGACCCCTATTGCTATTTAAAAAAATGATCGATTACATCATAACGCCAACCTGGATGACATTATTAGTATGATATATCTGCCACAAAATCACAATTTAAAAATAAAAATCGACCTGTTTCAGGATTTGTCTACATAGTCGCCTATTCTCGAAAAAATGAATTTGTTCCATAATTTTGCCCCTCACTGTAGGTACATACCTATAGTATGCTCAATATAAAGTTAGATACGCGTCACTGATGTCGTCGTATTTGACAAGCATTGTGCCCAACTGTTAAAAATAAACATATAAAACAGAATGGTCGGTATTCAGCGCCCCATTTTAACGTTAAATACAAGTTTAACGAGCGACTTAAACGTAAACAATGTTTTTATAGTTACTCCATAACAACAATTAGAACTGTCATGTTTAAGGCGCTCGGTAAACATGACTTTAACTTTAAAATGAAGCACTGAATACGGGACATTAAGTTTAATACAGACAGAATGTAATTTAATATTAATAAGGGATGATAGAAAATGTTATAAAGCAGAATTAATTCATCCAAGAAAATGTATATTAGAAAAATTTAATTTTCTATTTGTTTCTGTCATTTTGTATTGTGGTTGTTGCCTTATTCATTCTTTTTTGTTAATATTTCGATTTATTCAAAACTGACGTTGTAAATTTATGGTGACGTGAATTGCACAAACTATACAAGGCTCATCCATAAAACGAGTTAATTATTAAAAATTAACTTTAAAGCTCGTACATTTGTTTTCATTCTTAAAATGGAACTAGTACAGCTTCATTAAATGTTAACAGACGAGCTCCGTTTGTCTCTAAACTATCGCAAACTCAAAATAGATTGTTTATATTGAAACAGATGGATATACTTTTTGGAAAACGAACCGAACCAGCGCCATGAATCGACTGAAAACTAACGAGCCGGCCCGTCTCCTATTAATTTTCTTTATTCGTCGAATAACGCGTAGAGCGCGGACGCTTCAGAGATAACTCCGGCAAACTCGTTTGTTTAGATGTAAATAGATACAAATGCATTAAGTTGCCGCGGAGAGCCATTAGCTCAGGGCCCCGACGGTGCCCGAATTCGATCTATTTTGCCTTGACGCTTTCCGTTGTTCAAGATATTACATTGTTAATCGCCGTTTTCCAGTTTACATTCATCCCTTTTGGAGGGAATACACCAACAAGCCATTCGATCCGTTTGGTCCACTAACTTATAATAATGTCCAAAGAAGATTCCTAAATGATTGAAGACAAATAAAAGATGAATATTCATAGTTAATAATGCTGCATCAGTTACACGTATCAAGTAGCTAAAGCAAGTTACTAAATCGAGTAGCTAAATTTAGTTACTTGTATGGTGTGAACCACTTCGTAAGTACCAAATCAAGTGGTTCACACCGTACATTCATGGTTCACAACTAACTAAATTTGGCTACTTGATTTAGTAACTTGCTTTAGCTACTTGATACATGTCCATGCACCTTAAAGGTATAGTTGTTCATGTAAAATAAAAAACTATAGAATTCGTTTTTTTTTGTGGTAGGAGATTCCAAAAACAAGATTGGATTTACACGAACATCTCGGTCAGGACGCTAATAGTATAGAAAGCTGCTCTTTGAAAGTGGATACTTTGAAAACGTTAAAAGGACGAAACCCTCGAAGAACAAGTGCAATTTCATTAGATATCTGGGATACGATTGCTGCTGTGTAGCTGAAGTGGTTTTTGTCTGGTTGGCCAATTTGTTGTAATACTAAGAGGTATACAAAACGCAGCGTTCTGAATGGGGTCAGATTACGGACTGGCTTTTGCGCTTCGAAAATTATACGGGAAAACTCGAGATGTTCGCTATTAACATTACGCTATTCAAAAATCTGGATTTTATATTAAACTACAATTCAATGTATTTTTTTTTTCATTTTCTCTACGTTTTAATTTCAACAGAAAATGCTCTAGATTATTGATCAAAGATTATTAAAATATGTATAGGTAAGAGTGGTTGTTGTTGTTGTTGTTTTTCGGGTAGGTCTTTTTCAGCCCCGTGCATGACCACCTAGATCTAAGGAGGATCCTCGTAGTTTCCCGCTGTTTTCTAAGGTCATTGGTTCTGCCAGAGGTCACAGATATTTGCGGACGCAGATATAAGGATATAATGCTGGACAATGACACAATATGTGTATGCTGTCTTCTTTCGTAACAGTGGTTAAAGAGAGGAAGTTGCAACATCCCACAATATCACTATTCCTTTTCCTTTTCCTCAATACGAGACCTACTAGCACCCCCACCATCAATAAAATTAAAAATTCATATATCAAAATTTAGTGCTTTTATAGTGTTAATTTAGTGCCCAATTACTAATTTTAGTGCTCAACTGGTTAAGCAGAAAATTGCGATTGAAAGTGGCGGTGCTAAGTTTATAAAAATCTAGCCACTTTTAAATATTTGAACAAAATTAAAAAACATTATATCGGAATTTAGTGCATTTTTAGTATTTTCAAATGCACTAACTAGATTTTAATTTAAGGTATTTCTCTTAAAAATATCTTATTGATAAAAACGTATTAGAGATATTAGAAAAACTGCAAAATAAAGAAAAAATACATTAAAACATAAAGAGAGTGAAATGATTTTCTAATGATTTTTTAAATGAATTTTTAAAATAGCTTCTCAAAATTTGGTAGGAAAAAGTTTCTGGGGCATTGAGAGATAGGCTGGGAGACGTAAAAAAATTCGCAGATTACGTCCAACCGGCTCATTTTGCCAGAAAAAATAGTTTTTACTAAACTCTAGTAGCACTAAAATCAGACGTAGGCTATTTTAGAAGCACTAAAATCAATGTAAAATTAGAGACTAAAATCCATTCTCTATCTTCATTTTTAATGGCACTTTACTCTTGAGAGTCGGACTATGTAAAATTGAAAAAACTTATTTTTTGGGGCTAATGATTAAGCACTAGAATCAGACATAGGCTATTTTAGAAGTACTAAAATCAATGTAAATTTGAGACCAAAATCATTTCACTCTCTCCATGTTTTAATGTTTTTTTATACATATATTCTTCTGTTTTTCTAATATCTCTAGCTAATACGTTTTTATCAAATATCTTTAAGAAAAATACCTTAAATTAAAATCTGGTTAGTGCATTCGAAAGCACAAAAAGTTCGCAAAAATTTTGTTTAAATATTTAAATGTGGCTAGCTTTTTATAAACTTAGCACCGCCACTTTCAATCGCAATTTTCTGCTTAACCAGTTCAGCACTAAAATTAGTAATTGGGCACTAAATTAGCACTAACAGAGCACTAAATTATGATGAATTTTTAATTTTTTTGATAGTGGGAGTGCTAAGTTCACACGGGCCAATAGGAGACCAATGGTAATTGTCTTTGTTGCACCCATAGACCACTCTTGTTTATGCACCTAATAAATAAATTTATCAATCACATGATTTCTCTACTATAAATATAATAACAGGTGGTAAATGGAATTCCGATGTTCATTGCGTGGAAATGAGGCGGCATCCGAGCCTCCAAAATTAAATAAGGGCGGTTTTTCATTCGACATATGTTGATGTAGAGCTAAAAGCTTTCATCCCATTTCCGCAAGTCGGTCCAACTTATAAGTATATTGGATTTTCTTTGGGGGGTTACATCCGATTTCTCGGGTCGCTAAAATGACAAGGGATTTCCTGCGTAGGGGCGGGAGATCGCTAAATTCGTCTTCTTTTAAAAACAAAAAAATGTATAAATGTTTGCTTTTCGATCACTAGGACCTTTTGTAACGGTTATTGTCTTAATTTAGAAGAACTTGCGTAGGAAAATACAGTAGTAGTATTTCAACTGTTATTATTGTGCTGACATACATATTCCATAATGTGCGCAAGTAGCTATAAAAAAAGGAGTACATATGGCACATAATCCTCGTACACTACCTCCATGTATGCTTCAATTTACTCTTGGCATCTCGAAATTCCAGTCTCGTTGCAACAACCCTTTGTGAAACGCCTTAAAAATTTCCACCTTTTGTTTCGCGTCATGAATATTTCTATTTAATGCGCATTCGTCTTCGAGCATTTTAGTACACTCTGAAAAGTTCTCTAAAATATTGAGGAGCGACCCCGGCGAGCCGGAAAATTATTTATCAAGTCGCCGAAAAAATAAAACGTACAGCCCCGAACGTTTCAATTGTATACGGTGCTTTCGAAAAGTAACGAATAAATTCAATATTTCTGAAATCGAGAGTTTTTCGAAAATTTCCTCTGACACGTCGATTTTGTTTTAAACAAAGGCACTTTTTGACATACAACTCATACAGGGTGTATTGTAAGTTGATACTTTTTTTTTAACTATGTATGAATCTCTTAATTCCAAGCAACTTTTTCAAATAAAATTTTTGAATATTCAGAAAAACAAAGATAAAAATTTTTAATAATTTTTACTTTTTTTTTAAATTTGGAAAATACGTACCTGTTTCATTAAATATGAAATTTATTTATTTTTCGGCATTTATTTGACAGATGACTGCCATAAATAAATTTCTTATTTAATAGAGCAGGTACGTATTGGAAATTTCGAAATTTTAAAATTTTCTATCTTCTTAAATTTGTTATCCATAAATATTCAAAAAGTTTATTTGAAAAAGTTGCTTAGAATTAAGAGATTCATACACAGTTGAAAAAGAAATATCAACTTACAATACGTCCTGTATATTTGTGGCGCAATCGTTATTCGAGATATGACGTCATCGACAATTTTAATAAATGGGACACCCTGTATATTTTTGCATTTTTAGATTCTACGCGATGAGCTGATTACAAAGAGGGGTCACACTTGGTATCTCGGTCTTACAATAAATGCTAGTCAGCCACTCAAAAATCACAAAATTTTTAATGTAGGAGGCTCTACCACATGGTTTTTTCATTTCTGGAAGGGTTTTGGACAATTCTGGATGATTTTCAGACGTTTTTCAATGGATTTTGGACGTTTCTTGTTAGTTTTTGCGTTTTTGGAAAGATTTTGGATGTTTTTTGGAAATTTTTGTTCTTTATTAGATGGTTTTCAGTCGTTATACTGGATAGTTTTTGGTCATTTTAAGGTATTTAGGCATTTGTGGAATGTTTTTTGGAATCATTTTAGGGATTTTAATAATTTCTGAAAGATTTTTGGATTTTTCTGGAATATTTTTTGCCATTACAGGAAGGTCTTTGGTCCGTTTTTGAAAACTTTTGGTCTTTCCAGAAGGTTTTTGGACGTTTCTGGTTAATTTTCGAGCGTAATTATACATTTTTAATACAAACTAGAAAGATTTTGGATGTTCAGAGCCACCTAAATTCAAAATTTTGTGATTTTTGAGGCTGTATAGCCTTTATTATAAGACCAAGATACCAAGTATGAACCCTTTTTGGAATCAGCTCATCGAATCGAATCTAAAAATGCAAAAATATACAGGGTATCCCATATAATAAAATAGTCGATGACGTCATAACTCGAATAACGATTACGTCACAAATATGGGTTATATGTCACAAAGTGCCTTTGTTTGAGACAAAATCGACGTGTCTGAGGAAAGTTTAGAAAAACTCTAAATTTTAGAAATAATCTAATCGTTACTTTTCGAAAGCACTGTATAATGCAGGGGAAACTCGAAAAGTCGATCTATTGGGGAGAATTAATTTGGAATTTTACGACAACTTCTTCATTTAAAAAAATATTAATATGTACTACATAATTTGATAGCATGAATCACAATTGCTCTATATAACCAACCTCCTGTATACCGGAGCAACGGTTGTTCGAAATAAACTAATTACTTAGGAATTGTAAACTGTCATTTACCGTCTGCATAGTTCTCTATCGTCATGGATTCAATTAATCTCCAGTTTAATGTTCTAGCGTTCGAAATAAAGTTAACGGGGCCGCTTTGCAGCTCCGCATCACTGTTTAAACGTCATTAAGTTGTACCGGGTAAACCGATGATAGGGCGCAGGTGTTGATCTTGTTTGGTAATTTAATGGAAAATAGTTGGCTGCGAACATTTATTCCATGTGATGGCGATATAGTGTGTTGGAAATTATACTCGTTATGTTGCTATTAAAGAATATGTTTATTGTAGAGCTTTTCACACTAACTGTCCATTAGAATGGCAGTGTGTAAAATTGTGAAATTTTGTATAGGGTCAAGGGATTTTGGATATAAGGAATTGATCTAAAATATTTTCAAAAATGGCAAACTTACGTTTATGCCGGAAGTTGACCGTTATTTCGTTATTTTAAATAGGATACCCTGTATATTTTTGCATTTTTAGATTCTACTCGATGATATGATTACAGAGATGTAGTACTTATTTGATGTTTTGCTCTCATAATGAAGGCTACAAAGCCATTCACAAATCAAATCGCCTAAATACAAAATTTTGTGATTTTTGAGTGACTGTATAGTCTTTATTATGAAACCAAGATACGAATTATGACCACTTTTTGTAATCATCTCGTCCAGTAGAATCTAAAAATGGTGTATATACAGGGTGTCTCATTTAAAATAAGGAAGTAATGGTCAGCATTTCAGAAAATTTTGAATAAGTGATTTTTGATTTTTGAGTGGCTGTATAGTCTTTATTATGATTTCAAGATACCAAGTATATGAACACTTTTTGTAATCAGTTCAGCAAGAAGAATCTAAAAATGCAAAAATATACAGGGTGTCACATTTAAAAAAACGAAGTTCGTCAACATTTCACAAAATTTTGAATTTAAGCGATTTTTGATTTTTGAGTGGCTGTATAGTCTTTATTGTGATTTCAAGATACCAAGTATATGAACACTTTTTGTAATCAGTTCAGCAAGAAGAATCTAAAAATGCAAAAATATACAGTGTGTCACATTTAAAATAACGAAGATCGTCAACATTTCACAATTCACAAAATTTTGAATTTAAGCGATTTTTGATTTTTGAGTGGTTGTATAGTCTTTATTATGATTTCAAGATACCAAGCATGAACACTTTTTGTAATGAGCTCATCGAGTAGAATCTAAAAATGCAAAAATATACAGGGTGACTCATTAAAATTAACGAAGATAAGGTCAACTTCCGGTATAAACGGAAGTGCGACAGTTTTGAAAATATTTAGATGAATTCCTTATATCCAAAAAACCTTGTATACAAAATTTCATAATTTTATACACAGCTATTCACGAAATAATTCTAATGGACGCTTACTGTGAAAAGCTCTGTACTATACAGGGTGTATCATAAGTTGATACTTCTCTTTCAACTGTGTATGAATCTCTTAATTCTAAGCTACTTTTTCAAATAAACTTTTTGATCATTCTGAAAAACAAAGATAAAAAATTAAAAAAAATTTATCTTTGTTTCGAATTTCGAATATTTCCCAATACGTAGCTGTTTCACTAAATATGAAATTTATTTATTTTTCTGCATTTATTTGACAGATGACTGCATAAATAAATTTCTTATTTAAATTTAAAGCAGGTACGTATTGGAAAATATTCGAAATTTTAAAAATTTCTATCTTCTTTGTTATTCATAATATACCTATTCAAAAAGTTTATTGAAAAAGAAGTATCAACTTATGATACACCCTGAATACAGACGTAATCATTAACAATCTGTATAGGTTGGGATATTATGATGTTTTCTTTATAGATACTTTTTGTTGAAGCCAAAATTAAAATCCATAGAAAGTATTTAGATAGTAGACAATGGTGATGTTGAGAAGACAGAGAAACAATAGACCGTCTTAAAAACGAACTTTCCACAGTGCAAACTGCAATCAACGACAGCGAATTTTTCCCTCAAAACTAAATAATTTCGAGCGCATCCGCCCTGAATGCCCGACGTTCATTTTTATCCACAAATTAGATTTCTTCTCTTCTCCACGGCCCGGCGGAATCCCGCGTTGTGGCACCGCGGGGACTCATCTTGTCGAAATTATTCTCATCTCGTTCCTCTTTTAACTCGACTCGCAGCCAGTATCATTAACTACTTTGTTGTTTTACCTCTTTTATTCCAATCTCAGGAATGTTTGCTGCCGGCGCTAGATCGTTTAAGGGCGGCATAAAACCGGAGCGAAACCGCCCCGCGGCCGCCGGCGGGCCGATTCTCCCAAAACTTCCCCGCTAACTGGAACTATTCCCGCTGATGGTTTCATTACCGATTAATTCGCAGGAAGGATTTTATATCGTCGGAGTTGGAAATTTATCGATTTCTTGATGTATAAAAGCGTACTTATGGATAAGTAAAAAATATTTCGCACTTACCTCGGCCGGGAAAGCGTATCCGTTAATGGAATGCTCGGATCCGAATTGGTCGTGTAGGCCGTAGTGAACGTGGATCTCTTGGAATTGATATTTATAGGACAAGGGGCCGCCGGTCACGTTTATGTGCTGCCTAGTGTCGTTCTCCACGTTGAATATTACGCTGTGGCCGGTGTTCATCATCGATCCGCTCACCTGCAAGAAAATACAACAGTTTTTCAGAAGTCGAATACAGGGTGATTCATTAACAATGGTAAATCCAAAAACTGGAGATACTACCACAGATCAGTCACTATTTAGACGTTTCACGTAAATGGCTCAAGGTGGAGTAAAATTTTTATTTTTAGACCAGATCCCTAGATGGCAATCTAATACAATTGTACCTAGTGACTTTACATTTTGCGTTTGAAATGTGTGAATCCCTAGTTGAGTGACATTTACCTAAGCGTTTCATTTCATTTCTTTTGTATTTGAAGTTTCAAGTTTGAGTGCTGTGTCGTGGTGTATGTGTAAATAATCATGCCTTATATTAAAAAATGTTATGTTGCAAAAATTGCAAAATTAAGAATAAAATTCGGCATTTGTTTCCCATCCCAATAAGGATATTGAACAGTTTAAAAAGTGGATACAGGCATTAAATATTATCTACGAAATTCAGTGAAATGGACCCATGTTACTCATCATAAGAAAACGCGTTCATGAGAAAAGTTTTAATTTTGGTTTTTCATGTTTTACTCATTATTATTATTACTAATATTGTTATGAATTTAGTTTCATGATAGCTTAATAAATTTAGATTTATTTTTAAAAACTTAAAAACTTTCATATTAATATTAAAAAAAAACATATTGGTAGTTTTGAAGTGATTTAACACTTCTGCCAACTCTTTTTATGGGCAAATAGTTTTGGATCAGATCCCCAGATGGAGCTTTTCTTACTCCATAAAATAACATTGGCGTGACACGTCTATATAAGTGACTGGTTTGTGGATACTACACGTCAAATGGTGACTATTGGCACCAACATGCCTTATCCGAATGTTTATACTTTCGGAAATACAGGGTGTTGAAAGTTAAAATTTTAAATCATTTTTTTGCCATTACTCAGAAATTATCTAAGATAGGAACTTGAAAATTTGTGCAGTTATTGTTTTTTAGGTGACGAATAAGATGCTAATTATATTTTGAGCGTTGCTCATAGAGGGCGCCACTTACACCCGTTTCACCGACATTTGCAGTTGTTTCATTTTGATATTTCTATCCATTTTCGAGATAAATCGATTGAACGATCACTATGTTGTGATAAACGAAAAATTAAAAGCGAAGCAAATTCAAGGCCATTAAAATTTTCTTGTACAAAAATACAACCAGATCTCTCATTTCATTATTTGAAAACTCCTTGTGAAGCGGCATTTTCAAAATTTTATCAAAAAAAATTGTTAATAACGATTGGATAATGGTCAATACAAGTAAAACTAAACAAAATAATTATTCATTTGACATATTTACCGGTTTCTATGACGAAGAAAACTATTTTCTTTTAAAAGACAGAGCCTATTTGACTTGTTTCGCTTTTAATTTTTCGTTTATCAAAACATAGTGATCGTTCAATCGACTTTTCTCGAAAACGGATAGAAATATCGAAATGAAACAAGAATACATAATTAATGTAAAAATACAAATAATTGATCTTTCAGTTTTTGAATCAAATTTCATGTCAGACATACAGGATAAAGATTTATTAACTGTAAATGTCGGTGAAACGGGTGTAAGTGGCGCCCTCTATGAGCAACGCTCAAAATATAATACGCATCTTATTCGTCACCTAAAAAACTATAACTGCACAAATTTTCAAGTTCCTATCTTAGATAATTTCAGAGTAATGGCAAAAAACGAATTAAAATTTTAACTTTCAACACCCCCATACTTTCACCGAAAGTATAAACATTCGGATAAGGCATGTTGGTGCCAATAGTCACCATGTAGTATCTCCAGTTTTCGGATTTCCCATTGTTAATGAATCACCCTGTAGAACTGCACAAAACCTCGCCCTTCCCCTTTCGGTGCTTTTAAATAATTCTTTTTTTTCGGTGTGAATTAAATCCTAAGAGTACAAAATATAAATTTATATCTGGCGGTAATCCATTTCAGTCGCGAATACTCGAGACCCTTTTGCACATATCGAGCCGTATGCCGGGGATCGGGAAATGCACGTAATAATGTAATGTAAGCTCATTTATCCGTATCACGTAAAGACGCCCATCCATAATAAGGAGTCGGCGAAGCGGCAGACACATTCGTACGACAGTCGGTGGCGTAATAATCTGCAATAAGCCGCAGCAATCGCAGCCATCCCGCCGATCACAGCTTCAACTCGAGAGCACCGATATCGAACGTACGGCGACATGAAAGATGGACAAAATTGCCCAATATTGAGCAATTATTGTAACTCGAGATGGTTGATGGTAATGTATATTGTTTATCGATTATTGAGTCTGTTGGGGATAATGATTCTTGGAGTAGGGGAGAGTGGGAATAGTTGTTACAAACCCAAAAAAAAAATAGTATACAGGGTGTAACAAAAAGGTGGGTCATAAATTAAACCACATATTCTGGGGTCCAAATTATGTCGATTGGTTCATATTTGCCTATATCCAAAGTGCCATACAAAACAAGTTAGAGCCTGTTTAAAGCGCAAATTGAAAATCGATTTTTTTCGATAACTCCAAAAGTATTCAATGAATCTTCATGAAATTTGGCACGTATTATTTTTATAGCAGGAGCATTTTATCAACGAAAAATTAATAAAATCGGACCACCCATTAATTATTTAAGGGTGTCATGCACTTTTAATCCCCCCCTATTTTTTTTGTACTTTAGATTTAAGTTATTTTTTTATGTCCACTAGCTTAATGAATTCATTTTGAACATTTTTTTACTCTTAATTTTTTTTCGAAAAATTAATATTTTTCGAGTTATTGCGAGTTTCTGTAAGAACAATTTTAATGCAAACAAATACAGGTAATAAATTTTAAGCAATAAAATGCTTAGGTGGCTTTGGAACTTACAAAATTTGATAATTTTAATTACAAAACAACGGACTAAATTGTATTGTTTCGATAAAAAAATTAAAAATAAGTTTCTATTAAAAGAATGAGGAAGCGTATAAACCACAAATAACTACAACACGAGGTAATAATATTCACATTAGATGTTCGATATGACCACCGTTTTCTAGCACACACATTCTGCAACGTTTTAACATTGAAAAACAATTTTTTGGAATATTAATGGTTTGTTCGAAAAACAGAGTACAAGAATTAAAAGACAGAATTACGGAAGCGGCTCAAATTTTTTCGAACAAACCATTAATATTCCAAAAAATTCGTTTTTCAATGTTAAAACGTTGCAGAATGTGTGTGCAAGAAAACGGTGGTCATATCGAACATCTAATGTGAATATTATTACCTCGTGTTGTAGTTATTTGTGGTTTATACGCTTCCTCATTCTTTTAATAGAAACTTATTTTTAATTTTTTTATCGAAACAATACAATTTAGTCCGTTGTTTTGTAATTAAAATTATCAAATTTTGTAAGTTCCAAAGCCACCTAAGCATTTTATTGCTTAAAATTTATTACCTGTATTTGTTTGCATTAAAATTGTTCTTACAGAAACTCGCAATAACTCGAAAAATATTAATTTTTCGAAAAAAATTAAGAGTAAAAAAATGTTCAAAATGAATTCATTAAGCTAGCGGACATAAAAAAATAACTTAAATCTAAAGTACAAAAAAAATAGGGGGGGATTAAAAGTGCATGACACCCTTAAATATTTAATGGGTGGTCCGATTTTATTAATTTTTCGTTGATAAAATGCTCTTGCTATAAAAATAATACGTGCCAAATTTCATGAAGATTCATTGAATTCTTTTGGAGTTATCGAAAAAAATCGATTTTCAATTTGCACTTTAAACAGGCTCTAACTTGTTTTGTATGGCACTTTGGATATAGGCAAATATGAACCAATCGACATAATTTGGACCCCAGAATATGTGGTTTAATTTATGACCCACCTTTTTGTTACACCCTGTATAACACATAGGCAACCGTAATTCTGGCTATTAATACCTGCGATGAATACCCAACTAACGAAAGTTGAATTCGATGGTTGCACGTAGAAGCCCGTAAACCACCGAAATCGTTTTTTAACCTCATAATTGTAAGTGAAGTGTTGATATTACGATCAAAGTCTTCACTAACCGGTAGGTAATTTGATTTTCAAAAACGTGTGGTTTTAAAGCTTACATATCACTCATTCATTTGCGCTAATAGTTTTCCTCCAGAAAATAAGCGAACTAGCAAAAACCAATGCAGAACCTCAAAACGAATGTTGGGGCTAGTTGTTACAAAATTTAAGGCGCACATTGTTACAGTAAAAACAAGCCCCACTAAGTAAATTCCATGAGAAACCCTTGCAATTGAACCTTCAACTGAACCTGACGCTCCTAAGCACATAGGAAAAAGGGAATTCAACCCCTCTGCCTTCCACGAAATAATAAAAGCAAGTTTAAAAAAAACTCCAGGCAAGACTCCTCTTCTGAGGAATCCGAAGAAGAGGACTCACTGTCTTAGGTATATGCTTGAAACTCTACTCAGAATCCAAATCTAATGAATGGATTCATTATCTACGTTGCAAGAAATAGGCACAAGTCTCTTATAGAGAAGATGACGATTTCTACGTTTGTATTCATTGTCTTTCTGATGGCGATTAACACATTTAAGATCATTGTTTTACATTTCCATTTTTTGGTTTGAATAAAAGTGTTTAAAACTCATTGAATTCCCATAATATTCATTGTAACAACTTTCCACTGGGTTAGGGCAATTTGTTATATTTTACACGCTCTCATAAATATTTATTTTAAATGCGTTTTTCTACATAAATTGTTAATGTAAATTCAGGAATGTAGAGCAGAAACATTGGGACGTATTATCTCAAAATTTGGCGCCGATTCAATTGATACTTTTTAAGAGAAAAAATTAAATGATAATTTTGTAACAACTAGCCCCACTCTCCCTTATCAGCTCAAAGACACAGTTGGGATGATAATTCTTGGAGTATACATCAAGAAAATTGGGTCTAGCGAAAAGTGAGTGGATAATTTTGACGAGCAGTGTAGTTGAAGTAATTAGGAAGTCAGAAAGGGGCATTTTTGCCACATTAAGTCATAGCTGAAATGATTCTGCGTTACTGTTAATACGGCTTCCGAAAGTCCCATTTGGTTGCGAACAAGCGTTTCTCAGTAATTCGTATTCAAAAGTCGTTCGAGCGAAAGAAATGCTAAAATAGGGTTTTTGTTCGGGGTAGCAATGTAATGGATTATGTTACGATTATATCCTAGACGTGCCGATGATGCCTGGAAATTCGAAACTGACCCCCGAATGAGATCCAAAAAAAAACTGTATAGTTCAGGACCAGGAGGTTATTCGAAAAACTGTTGGTAATAGTGCCATTGTTAGTAGTTGAATGGAGGTTACATTCTAATTCTCGTATATAAGAAATTGAAGATGAATATCGAGAAAGTAGATGTTCTAAATTTGCCCATTTTGGAGTTGCGTTTGGTTAATTTTTTTGGGGTAAAATTCACGAGTTTACCAAGTATAATGGCGGGTATCAATTTAAAGCGATGAACCCAAATTTAAATTTGTAATCAACCGAAAGATAAATACTCATCGCGTTCCCGCGTTAACTATGCATTTTTCCCTTTTTTCCGAACGGGATTTACAAAAAAGCGACATTAGGGTCCACGCATTATACATGATTATACATGTACATGCGACGAAATTCGTAAATAAATCCTTTCGAGGCCGTCCATTAGATTCGTGTGCCTTTGAATATATCCGTCGGAATTTTGATCCCCTAAACATTCATTTTTAAAACCCACCCGGTTCATTACGCTGTTTATACTCCGCTTTCTAAACGTACAATTTTCCCGATTCTGTACTTTTTTTTACATTACTTTACAAACCCAGTGAATATGAATACACAGCTAGATAAAGCATGTTTGTTGCAAACATTTCGTTATCATCCCAACCAGATACAACAACATTTAAATCACGCGAAATAAACGTAATACAGGGTCTTTCAAAAAAAGGTAACCCCCTTGCTAGGAGAGATGGAACATAACAAAATAAGTTGAATTTGCTCAGTAAAAAATTTTCGTAAGGGCTTCCCTTTTGAAGATACAGGGTATTGAAAAAAAAATAATTTCTACACATTTTTTACGATTATATCGAAACTACTGGCTAGATTGTAATGAATTTTTGATCAAATATGTTTTGGAAGCTAACGCATCGTATAAATTGGTTTTTATATCTGCCTCTCATAGAGGGTGCTAGTCGTACTGTTCGTATTGAATTGTTTTTACAATAACTTTTTTGAGGGTAAATTTTCATGTCCAAATTTTATGTGAGCTCAAACTTCATTCAATTTTACACCAAAAAGATACTCTTGGTAAAACTCGATACTGCGTACCGTTTTCGAAATATTTTGATTTGAAATTGATGAAGCAGTAACTGATGCTGGTATAAAGTAAGTGTTTTTATGTAACAATTGCCTATTTATTGAATACAAAAAACAATTACATTATTTTAATGCTAAAATAATTAATTAAAGAAAGAATTACGGGTAAAAATCAAATAAATTTGATTATAAAATGTGAAATATTAAATCAGCTGAGTGTAAGTGTTGAAAATGTCCTCGGTTTTCAGGAATACACAATTCTATCCTTTTTTGAATCAATAACTTTAGCATTAGAATAATGCAATTGTTTGAGTTTTTTAATAAATATGTAATTGTTACTTAAAAATACAAACTTTATACCAGCATCTGTTATTGCTTCATCATTTTCAAATAAAAATATTTCGAAAACGGTACACCGCAGTATCGAGTTTTACCAAGAGTACCTTTTTGGTGTAAAATTGAATGATGTTTGAGCTCACATAAAAAATGGACTAGAAAATTTACCCTCAAAAAAGTTATGTTTAAAACAACTCGGTGCGAACCGTGCAACTAGCGCCCTCTATGAGAGGCAGATATAAAAACCCATTTATACAATGCCTTAGCTTCCAAAACATATTTGTTCAAAATTTCATCACAATCTAGACAGTAGTTTCGACATCATCGTAAAAAATGTGTATAAATTATTTTTTTTCAATACCCTGTATCTTGAAAACGGATGTCCCTACGAAAATTTTTTATTGGGCAAACTCAACTTATTTTGTCATGTTCTACCTCTCCTAGTAAGGGGGTCACCTTTTTTTTTAAACCTAATAGACGCGAGGAATAATATTAGTGTAAATCGCTTAAAGTGTGTGAAAAACACCTGTTAAAGACGACAAATATAGCTTATAATCCTCTTACTCTGTGTTTATCGACGTGAAGGGGCCTCAGATTCGGGTCGAATAGCAGCTTATTGGGCTCTAGATTAACTGGCGACTGTCGCCTGCCCTTGTTGCACAACGACCACTCGGGATTTATCAGACCCCAGAAGGCTGGACCTGGAATGGAAAACAAAAACGTGTTGAATCTCTTTCGATTTAATACAAAAAGTACAATTGTATCGCTCACTCGATTGTCGCCTTCCTTTTCTATATATATGAATAGCGTGGTGTGCTAGAAAAGAAATGAGATAAACGACGTCTCATTTATTTAGACTAATTTTCAGAATTTGGTTATTTCCACGCAGTTCAAAATTTCCCTAGTGTCAATGTTAATTCTGCCATTTGACTAGGGGAATTTTACGACGCGTGGTTGAAATGCCGATACGTTGTTGCGATGCGTTCAGCACATTGACATTTATAGGTTATGTTAAATTTGTTAAAAGTAATTATCTATTTTAAAAATCATATAATATTCATTTATATTAATACTCGCAAGCTCATATTTCCTCCTGATTTTTTTGTCTTGTTTAAATTCAACTATTTATGCCTTTTTTTAATTTATAAACATGACCTTCAAATAACCATAACCTGAAAATCTGCAAAATATAGGATTTCCAGTACAACCCGGCAACGTTGCAGCAGGCTGGCTTTTCACACAATAGTCTAAATAGTTTGGACGACGTTTAGGTCGAGTGAGCGATAGGTCTGCGCATCATCATACAAGAAATATTATTGTGCTATAGCTTGCAAGATTTTAGAATCGCTTTTTCTCAGAAATGGTGGATCTTAGGAAAAAAAGTTTAAGAACAATTTTTCTAGATAATTGCTTAATCTACAATTTTTGTCTAAGCGATTTTATCGTAAAACTAACAGTTTCGCTAAAAAATCCAAAAAACTAAATTTTTGTTGCTTGTCTCGCAAGCTCGAACTCACCATCATACAAGAAATATTTTTATTGTATCTACTAGCTTGAAAGATTAAAGGGGTTTATGCCCAATGCACTAAAATAAAGTTTTCTAAAGAGTAAAAAAACGTTAAAAGGTAATTAGCAATAAATTCCGGTATAAGAAAATCGGGTTTACTTGGCGGAACCGTTTAAAAATCAATGAATAATTGAACAGGAATCCGCTGAAAAGAAGTTTTTAACCGATCCGGAGGAATATAGGTGTAACGGGCCGGCGAAAGTCCCATAATTCACGTCGGCCGGGAGCCGGGAGGCGGCGTGTGGCGGTCCGGTTTAACACTCGGCTCCGCTACGGCTTAATATTATTCGGCACGTGCATAAAACCGGGCGGAATCGGCGGCCGTATCGGCGGTAATTCAAAAGTTTAGTGCCAGAGGTGTGGCCGGAGTGTGTTATGAGTATATCGCGTGTTCATCGACGCGAATAGCCAGGGCACCGCGGCCGTCGCGGCGAACTTTACGCGTCGCGACGCCTTCCCATTTTTCCACATATAAATTGTGCAAAAGAAATGTAGTTGCGCGTCACTAATGTCGTCATAATATTGGCAAACATTGTGTACAACTTTTTTTAAAAATAAACACGTACTAAAACAGTTTAATACCTACAGAATTTAATTTAACAAGGGATGATCGTAAATCATCATGGTAAATGTACTTCATCTCTAGAAATCTTTCTCTACGATATTATTTTAGAAAATCCCTAAATTTTGTAAACTTTATAAAAGTTCGGTAACACTGTTTATATATTTGTGACGTATAGTAAATTTATAGTAATGTGTATCTAACTTTCTTTTGCATAAACTATATAGCTATTTATAAAAAATATAGTTAGTTAGTTATAAGTAAATATAGTAAAAAAGTCCATTTATATCATGAATAAATTAAAACAAACATATTTAAATTTACCCATTTAGGTGGCTCGAAATATCCTCGTTTATTAGCGAAACGGAACGGGAAATCCCCTTTTGAAATCTTTATATTTTCGGGCGTAATTTCCAGGCGATGTTAATTAATTTTAATAAAGTAGGTAAACAGCATTTAATAAGGATCTCGTCGAAAAAGTAATTGGATTTTTTGATTAATTAGCTACATTCTGTTTAACAATGTTATTCAGTCGCGCCTATAAAATGAGACGTTATTTCGATATCTACTCGTATATTTCATTACTATAAATACCTATACAGGGTGTCCCGTAAGGAATGGTCAATATTTTAACCATAGATTGAGGACCTCAAAATATGAATATTTTTCGGACATACCATGGGTCAAATGTTATCTACTACTAAGGTACAGGGTGTTAAAGTTAAAATTTATTTTTCGTTTTTTTGCAATAATTCCTTTATTATTTAACCTATTGACTTGAAATTTGGAATGGTTATATAAGTCATGACAATCGTATTAATTTTGAGATTAGATAAAGAGGACGCCACATACACTTAACTGGATGAAGAAACGTATCCATATTTTTTCAATCCTGCCATTTTTTAAAATTTTTTCAAGTTCATATGATACACCCTGTAATTTTGAAAAAAAAGGCATACTTGTTTTAATAGCATAAATTCAGTCTATATCGAGATTTTTGCATTTAAAGCCACGGTATCTAATTAATTTACTTTACCATATTTCAACAAAGTAGGCCTGAAAACTATGAAAAAAATGATTAATGATTAATTAATTTAAAAAAAAATCATTTGTGCACAACACAAATCATATCTTATATCTCATTTCCGAATTGGAGAAATGGCTGTGTAGCGGCATTTTCACTACTACTTTTAGATGGAATTTGATCAAGACAAAATTAACACAGCAGTCATTAAATTAAATCTAACAATTAATTACTTGACAACTGTCATTGTCATTTTAGTTTTCGAGCCTACTTCCTACTATGTTGAAATATGGTAAAGTATATTAAATAAATAGCATGGCTAGAATATTTTAAATGCAAAAATCTTGATATATATTGAATTTATGCTATTAAAACAAGGGTAGGATTAAAAAATGTGGATACATTTCTTCAGCCAGGTAAGTGTATGTGGCGCCCTCTTTATCTAATCTCAAAATTGATACGATTGTCATGATTTACTAACTTAAAAATATAACCATTCCAAATTTCAAGTCAATACCTACGTTAAATAATAAATGAATTATATTGCAAAAAAACCAAAAATAAATTTTAACTTTAACCTTTAACACCCTGTATCATAGTATTATATAACATTTGACCCATGGTATGTCCGAAAAATATTCATATTTTGAGGTCCTCAATCTATGGTTAAAATATTGACCATTCCTTACGGGACACCCTGTATAAGTGGTTATTATAAGCGATTTTAAATAAGAGAGCATTCATCCTGCGAAAACAGTGTAAATAATTTAGCATGTAAAAAAAGCACTTAAGAGAAGCGTAACACCTAATACACAAAGCTGTAAATATGTCCGAAAGTACACAGTGCTATCAGTTTCCAGGAGCACTTTAGCACGCTCGAAAACCCATTAGAGGTTTTTGCGGCGAGCAGGTGAAGTTAAGGATGCCGGTAGACCTTCTCCAGTGGATAGATTGACCTGGGGCCCGCTTTTTATCCGCAGCTGGAGTTTTCTCACACTCCGCCACCAGCCCAATGCATAGGAAATGGGAAATATTACATATTGAACGTTCGGATGTGAGTTTGCTCCGGCTCCCGCTCCTACTTCTGCTCTCAGAAACGGCGGTTTTTCCCTTTGTGATTGATTGCGTTTTTAGCTCCGAGGTACGGTTTAAATCAAAAGGGAGCGGGCATTTTCGTTTGTTCAAAAATAAATTATCATCTACTACTAGATCAATTTCTGCTCTACACTTAAAGCAAACAAATCAACATCTTGAACAATCTACCCTTTTCCTATCGATTACTAACTGTATGTACCTAAAATATGTATTGAACTGTACCCTTTGTAATGCTTTAATTACATTTCCTCTACCTTACAACTGTAATTTATTGAATTGACTTCCCCTTTCGGAATATAATTTAATTCTTGCCGTTGGTTAAAAGGGTTGTTTTTACCTCTAAAAACCCCAAGCGAGCGATACTAAATTAGATATTTACTAACTTATAAACGACATATCGCTGATAATTATTAACAATAATTAAATATACCTTGTACTTTCGAATTAATTACGATTTTTCCAATTACTTAAATGAACAGGAAGAGAGAAAATATAGTACACACACTCACCCCCGAACGCAGCCTTCCTTTGAATATTAAAGGGCGTACAAATTAATACCGGTAATAGTGAGCTTTGAAAACGCCGTGTGGTGATATTAGTTAATTAGTCGGCTGTTTACAAGTCATTATTTTGGTACCGAGAATTACGTAGGAGGGTATCGAACTGTTGCAGAAGTGCGCTCGATATGCCCAAGTAAAAAGAAGGTAATTATAATTTTAATCAAAATGACTATAACCAGCAATTTTCATCCAATACTCCTCGATATTATATACCTAACTAAGCGAAATTTTAATTAATTTAAAGTAATTTTGTTAATTAAATAATGCACATAATGGAGTAATTATCTAATGAATTTTTTTAGTATCTAATACATTCTTTACTAAGGGTATAGAAGCAAAAATTGTACCTAAAAACTTACAAAATCAATACCAAGCGCAATTTATAATAAACTTAATGCCAGCGATATAAAAACCCTACTCTTTGCGACCAATAAATAATGAACTAAAAGAGGTTACTCAACTCCAAGTTCGAATCTAATTTATGCATGGCCATAATTATGCACTTAACTTTAAACTTCTAATGATCGAAAAATCAAACTCGGCGCGAAACACAGAAAACACAGAGAGTCGTTAAACTCGATCACGTAAAGCAGCTCTCGAAGCAATTAACTACGTTTGAGCCGGTTTTAAAGCTCGAAACAGATAAGCTCCCGCCCGCCCAACATTGTTTGTTCTTCCGATGTTTATGGCCGCCCAATTAACCTTCCCCATTTCTCCAATCGTCCTCGAATTATTATTGATATTTCACAATAAATATCTACTACAAGAAAAATCGCTTATAGAAGTTTGCTTGAATAATTTAAGCAATAATTACATCAATTTTCTAAGGGGCTACATTTTAACAATGTTTGCTCTTTCAGCGTTAACGTCTACCTCAATTAATCTTAATAGTTCAGCCCGGATGGGTAGCGGAAACTTTAATGGGAATCCATATTGGCCGCGGAGGCATCGGGGATAATTCCCGCCATTGCAGGTGCTAATTCGAACCGGAATAAAGGATCAAAGGGCCGCGATCGTCTTCGACAGGATCGGATTTCTCAGCCCCTAATCCCATCCGCCTTAACGTAATGAAGTTTTATGCTAGTACTGATTGAAAAAAATCCCAGGAATAAACCTGTCGAGGCGGTTTATGCGATGCATCTCGGGATAACCGGGAAAATAAAAATGTCCGTGGATATATATGCAGACGATGCGACGGCGAAACGAAGGATTTGCAATCAAATCAAAGGCAAGTGAATGAGTGGGCAATATAAAATCGAACGTTGCGATGTATATCACTACATGGGAAGGCAAGAAAGATGATGCAATTCCTGAGAAAAATATTCTAGTGTTTTCGTGATCGTTTATTTTATTGTCGTTTTTCTCCAGATATGTCGATGCTTCGATGCATCGCCTGGATAAAATGGTTTATTGAACGGAAAAATATTTAAACCCATCATATTTATCTGTTTCTTACTATTTTATTGGCCTAATATACTACACTAAACATCATGCGGTAGCAAAATTTTATTTTTATGAGGCAATTTCGAGAAATTCATTGAATCCGTTCATTATGTGGATTAAGCTCCAGTTACTCATTCTAAATTTAGTCTATTATCCTGTAGCATAACGTGAATGCGAAAGGAAAGCAGGATATCCCTTATACATACTTAATAAATTCAATTTACATAACTGTTGCATGTCTAAGCGAAATCAGACTAAATGCACCGCCATATCTGCGATTTAAAGTAAAATTAGAACGATCCTGCTACAGCAGGAATCGAATTGTTTGATGAAATTCGGACGGGAATTCAAAAAGTCTATACGCAAATTTAAATATGTTTGCGAGTTAATGAAGTACAAGCTAATTTCGGTATGGTTTTGCGTTACATTTTTAATAAATTTCACCCTAAAATTTCGTTTGCATTTCCACAAAAGTCAATGTTAACAAAGCGGAAAAAAATAAACCGTGTCTATTCAGTGAAAGAGATCCGAACAAAGCGAGTCGAAAGTTTGCTCAATTAGACGTGTGGTTTTCATGGAAAAACGTTTCGATCATTGACTAGCGAATCATCCCGTCCGCATACAAACGCATTTGATGTTATTGACATGGAACGCGAAATCGCCGGGTCATTGTTTATACATGTTTCGTCCTTTTTGTGATTCAAAATGTCGGTAACAAAAAATACCAGCAAATAGAAAAAATAAATATGAACAGCAGCAACGCCACTGGCCGGCTGTTCGGCACGTCGAAGGGCACTAGATATTGAGTAAAAGAAAGTTGAGCCCTTCGCTGTAATGATATTTCTTTTTATCAGTTCGGTCGGCGTAATGTTCGAAGACGGGGCCCCGGCTGCGTCCTCTCTCGAACTTTCCCTGCCCTTCCCGACAAATGTTGCTCCGACACGAACGCCGGGCTAATTGCGGGAAAACGTGATAATTCGGAAAATTTCGCATGAGACCAGGAATCCACGATTTCGGACCGTGGCCGCCATTAAATTACCTCCTCTAATATCTACTCATATAATAGATACAAATCGAATAATAAAGTAGGTATCTTGCTTTTTTTTTGTAAAGGTTGGTCAAGACATTCGTTTGTGACGTCATCGCGAAGTTAGTTTGTGCATAACTATATGTATAATTTGTGCAAAACAAATTAATATGCACGTCACGATAAATATACTACATCACAAATAGACAATATTGCTGAAATTTTATCAAATTTACAAAATCTAAGAATTTTCTAAAGAGATGAAGTGCACCACTTAACGCACCACTTAATATTTTGTGAAAAATTTGACCACATTAAACAACAATATTTTAATACTTTTGGAAATACCCTGCTTGTATATTGTGTCTTATAACAACTAAATAAAGTACTTGCCCGTGCAGATAATTTTTTTATAGTACTGAAATCGTTGAAAGATAATTCGACTTTAAAATCAGTTAGTGGTTTGATTTATTCCCGTTGAAAGTGACCTTTTACGCATTTCGATATTTTTATGTTTAAACTGATAAGATGCAACGCGAATCCCGAAATTTGACGCCTGTACTTTTGTTTCTTTCAAAATTTCGTATTCATAATTTTGTACTTTTTCCCTTATTTATTTCCTTACGGCCTATTCTTAGGAATACATCGTTGAAAAATGCTTAGTTTGAGAGTAAATTAATTAAAATTATTTAAATATAATGTTTGACTACTTATTTTAATTTTACAAATATTATATTTATGAGTGGTTCGTTAATTTCTTGGAGCAGTATATATTTAAAAATAATAATTCTCGTAAACCTTCATTTAAAACTGCTTATAGAGCAATTGGGCACAATGTTTGGCAAGTATGACGACATTAGTGAGGAGTCTCTAACTTTGTTTTGCACAAACTATATACGATTATTTTATAATTTCAATGAAGAATTAAATCTCTATTAATTATGAAAGTCCTGCAAAAAGCTACTTGGGGCTAGGTACAGGAAATCTGGAAAAGCGGCGCAATCCTTATTCTAAACGAATAAACGCGAGAACGGAGGCTCAAATTCCATTCGATATTATCTCTTAATTAAAATGAAAAAGCCAATTAGCAATTAGCATCATTATATTTGGCTAATTGCCTCATCCGGCTGTTGATAAAGAGCCGGGGCTCTTTTCAGCGCACCAGCCTCTCGCGACGACTTTACGAGCCGCCGGATTTACGGTTATCCTTTTGGCTTTTGTTGGAGAATTTCGCCTCAAAGAGGAGCCAAAAAAAAACTAACGGGTTTTTCGTTCCTTAGCATTGGAAGATTAGTGGTACTTGCCGATTTGCGGGAGTCCCGTATACTTATTTGCTTTTATTTAAACAGGAATTTCATCCACTCCAAAATGAATAGGGAAAATAAATATATAGGGTGGCACATTTAATATGGAAAAGCTCAATATACAGGGTGTCTCACGACGAGTTAAAACTCTCTGTACATTGGAAACTAATTGCCTAATTCTAATAAAATTTGGTATGCATATATTAGTCAATAAGATGAGTTTTTCAAAAATATTTCACTCACAAGCACTTCCGATTGTACCGGAAATGGACAACAACTTTCTTATTTTAAATGGGACATCCTGTATATTTGTGTTTTTTGGATTCTACTCGATGATCTGTTTACAAAAAGGAGTCACACTTATTATTTTGGTCTCATAATAAAGGCTACACAGCCACCCAAAAATCCAAAAATTTTGAATTTAGGTGGCTCTGAAAGCCAAAAGTTGAAAATGGAGAAAAACGACTTGCATGTTCCTATCCTAACTTTTCAATTACTATCTAGTGACATGATATAAAATGTGATCATAAATGTA
Organism: Phyllotreta cruciferae; assembly: GCA_917563865.1. Lineage (NCBI taxonomy): Eukaryota > Metazoa > Arthropoda > Insecta > Coleoptera > Chrysomelidae > Phyllotreta > Phyllotreta cruciferae. The sequence goes on from OU830607.1 coordinate 10,489,145, forward strand.
AAAATGTTTATCAAAAGATTTTTTGTGTCATTAGATAGTAGGTACTTGAAAAGTTAGGATAGGAAAATGTAAGCCGATTTTCTCGGTTTTCAACTGTTCGGCTTTCACGGCCACCTAAATTCAAAATTTTAATTGTGATTTTTGAGTGTCTGTATAACCTTTATTATGAGACCGAGATAACAAGTGTGATCCCTTTTTGTAATCAGCTCATCGAGTAGAATCCAAAAATGGAAAAATATACAGGATGTCCCATTTAAAAGAAGAAATTTGCTGTCACTTCCGGTACAACTGGAAGTGATATGACTGTCAAAATATTTTCGAAATAGTCATCTTATTGACTAATATACGATTGAAAATAGTTTCCAATGTACTGATAGTTTCAACTCGTCGTGAGACACCACATGTATCTGTTATTGTAGATACTTCTGTACAAATGTTGTAGAGACTTTTATGCTGCATACTTATTTTAAAATTGGTAGTACTGCTAATACAGAGTGTTTTGCCGTGGCAGACCAAACATCTCTTTGTGGAAACCCTGTTCTTTATAGAAAATTTAGCGCACCTTCAGCTTTCCAAAAATATAATATTATGTATAAGTATATGTTATGTAGTATATGTATGTATAAGTATGTATATAGTAATAGTTATGTTTTACTGAGTGATTCAAAAGTTATGACCATTTTTCCATTGAAATCGCACTAACTTTACCACTCTGTAGAAACTAAATGGATTGATTTGAAAATAAATTATAGCCTTCAGAACATTGCAAATATCGTGAAAATCTATAAAAAATAAGTATTTTTTGTAAATTGTATTCATACTGTTTACAGGCTGAGTCCAAACGCAGAAGTAACATTTTCTCTGTTATTTTAAAAGGATCACCCTATATTTTATATCACTACCAGGTATAGAGTTACCCTATACAAATAAAAATACCCATTTGAAGACATTGAGTTTTAGTTGATGAAAAGCATACCTAAGTTGTGTATATTAGAGTGAAACTCGTAGATGTGTAGGTAGATGGCAAATTAGGCGAACGGGGAAAACTCATTAGCCGGGAAACCCATCACAGACGCACCGAAAAACACGGGACGTATATACATACATACGTAGAGGCTCATCGAAGTTATCTCGTCAGTCCCGTCCCACATACACCGTAAAAGTAGTCTTTCGGAGCATTAGTCCTGCGAGGGAGCAACGTGTCAATTTGCGAACGCTAACAAACTGGAAAAGACTTTTGCAATTAAGGGGCTCTGCAGCGCCTCGAGAGTTCGGGCCCCGTTAATTTCCTTTTCCTCGAAACTTTTGAAAGACGTTTCAGTTTACATCTGCAAATGCTGAACATCCAGATTACCTGTCATTATAATTTTCTCGAGCACGCATTTAACCGAGCCGAAGCAACTTCTTGCATTAGGACAGTTCATAAATCTGGCCGGAGTTAGTTTTCCGCCGATTACGTTTCCCGACTTTTCCGGACTCCCGGGATGTAGTTTCAATATGTGTCCCCGTGAGCGACAGATCAAACGTTTTATTACCGGATTTTTCTTCGAATATACCGGACTCTATCGCGAGTTAATGATATATTCGATCGAGCTTAATTGAGATTAATATTTCCAGATGTATAGCGAGCGAACCGGCGAGAAGAAACTTTAAATTGCATTAAAAATGAAAGAAAATTGTTGCCAACTAGGTCGTTACGTAAATTAATGAAGCTGAAAAATCATCGATTTTTTTATTCTAATCGTAAAATAGATTATTTCAATCAAGTTTATTTTGTATAGTCTCGCGAACTTACGACTTCAGTCATGAATGATTAAATGAATCAAGAAATAAATAAGTATACTAGGTGAATAAAATGCAAATAAAATTTTTAAATGGATTTTTTTAGGGGTGAATTCAATTAGAAACTTGAGGTCACTCTTAATTTTGTTTTGAGAATTTTAAATTATATATTGGAACACTATACATATACAGGGTGTCGCAAAAAGGTTGGGACATGGCATAACCACAGACTCCTGAGACAAAAATAAGATGATTTAACCGAATTTGCTTATTTAAGAAGATATAGGGTTTTGAAGTTAAGATTTAAAAAGAGATTTTTTGATATTATGCAAGAATGGCTTAACTTTTTTTCGTGAAAATTGGTACAGAATATATCTGTTTGGTGACATATTTATGTGTAAATTTCTTTTTTTAAATTATCCATCCCTCTCTGATTTAAGAGGGGTGGTCAACCACCGTATAGCCCTAATTGTTCCGCCCAAGTAGTTCATCTAATTTTTAAACGAAACTAGATTTATTGGTTTATTTACAATGATTTTTTACTCTTTATAATTTTCTATAGAACCCATATTTTTGGAGATAAATTCTCTTTTTGACATTCATACGATTTTGGAAATCCAGATTTTCAGCATATTATTGAAAAAACAGTTTTTTCATCACACCTTTTTAACAAAATAAGTTATTTTCAACAATAATCTATCAATTAATCATATCACTTAGAATACCTATAACATCAGAAAAAAAATAACATTCAAAATTTTAAAGATTTGCCTTTTAAAAATTTGATTTTTGTAATTTTTAATAACAGTTCTATAGAAATTTACAAAGAGTAAAAAATCATTATAAACCAATAAATCTAGTTTCAATTTAAAAATTCATAATTCACAATATCGAAAAATCTATTTTTTATTAACTTCTTTACTAAGTAACTTTGGATAGGTACTTATAGGTAAGTTCGGTTAAATCATCTTATTTTTGTCTCAGGAGTCTGTGGTTAAGCCATGTCCCAACCTTTTTGCGACACCCTGTACATATATACAGGGCGAGTCACGCTCAACGGGATGTATATATTTTAAACGATTATTAAGAGATTTTTAAAACTCCCTCGGTTTAAATATGTAAGTGTAAAGTGAATGTAATTTAAAATTAATTAGACATATCTAGGTTGTCCCAATGTTGAAAAAATATAAAAAGTTTCGAGACAATTTTCTTTCACCAGCTACATTATTTTTATTTCTAACCCAAGCGGCTTATCGAATAAAAAAATTACCGTAACCGAAATCCGTACCGAATTCGAAGAATTAATATTTTCCCGCCAGCAATCCGGCAATCTTTAAATTTCGATAATTCGGCTCGGCGAAGCCGGCTCAAAATAGCTCTTCCTCGCGCCAAATTGCGGAGACGAGAACGGCGCGAGAGGAGGGAATGTAAGGAGAGATCGTCATAATTGAAAGGGAGAGTTTTGATGAGAGCTAATGACAGTTAAGACGAGTTAGGGCAACACTGATTGGAAATTATCACCGACCGTTCTGCTTTCTATCACCGTCGTCGTTACCACAGCGACCAAACAATAACTTTGCCAGGAGTTTAGCGCAGGACCGCATCCAGCAGGATTTCTAAAGTTTTGTTTCCATTAGCAGAAAAAACATCACGAGTGGTAATTTCGATCGATAGCAAAAAAATATAATACCCCGCAAAGTTTTCATGACCCACATTACTTGGCATTGTTCGGAGTTCCCGTAGATTTGATCTAATAAGCGTCAAAGAAGTAAACAACACCGACACAAAATTCGAGAAATCTCGCCCACTTTGGAAAATTTTATTAAATTACATTTAGAGGATTGCGTGCAGAAAGGCAATTCGATAGACGTTACTTCCCTTGCAAGAAGGGGGTCGATGTTGATGACGAAATAATGGAGGCCTTTCAGCAATCCACCGGCGAATTCAACTATTATTTTACTTGCAATTTTTTTTAAAGATAACACGGGTTTACAAAAAAAAGTCCGGACTATTTGACCGGACCATGGTATTCCTAGGTATTTTGGCGCCCTGAATCCGATTCCGCGGTCAGTTTTGCCCCATCACATCAGAAAACCCAGTTTTCAAGGTCGTTAAAATGGTGCTTTTTCGGAACCGGCCCAGGGACAATTTCTCAAGCGGGTGGAGTTCAATTGGTTAGCTATCAGTCAATTGGTCCCCAATACCGGATTAAGGGTTTCTAGGAAGGACCGATGGGAATATTTATAATTTCAAAATTCTTTGGTAAATTTCGATTATGTACTTTCATTTCGTAGTACAATTTAATGAGGATTTTATGATTAGGGGAAATTTTATGACTTCTGTCTTTTTTTTCTATTTCAATGTAGGAAAAATCCCATCCCTTCCAATATACTTCTAGAAAATTAAGTGTACTTTTCATAATAACAAATTTCGATATTGTAAAATATCAAGGTACTTTACTCTTTTACTAGCAAAATTCACACTTTTTGATATACCTCGTATAAGATTGATAAAATTTGATTTTTGATGGTTGCATCTTGGATTTTAGATCATGCAGAACTTTTTGGGAAGAATAACTATTTCGTAAAATTAATAATAAAGTTTCCCATATGTTGCCAACTATTTTTTGAAATCCGTTCGTATATTGAAACTAAAATAATTCTTTTTTTGTACAGAATTTTTCTTTTATATATATATATATATATATATTGTACCAATTGTATATATTTTAACTTACTAATGCTTAGATATTAAATATTTTTAACACTAAAAGCTGCATTTTATGCAAATTCTCTCAGCTATGTAAGTACACCAGAAGATGTTAGCCAAATGATAGTTATTCATGCAATGTAAAATCTTATCTAATCGGATTAGGAATATTTTGACCGCGAGGACCAATTAGCCCATTAAATTTTGAAACTGGGGACCAATCGACCTGTAGGATTATGAAACCCCGCTCACAAAAATGACCTTGGGGACCAATTGACCAACACCGTCTCAAGCGATCTGTTAAGTTGGGGGTAACTGTCTAGGTCATGAAGACCTTCCAAACTTTGTACAGGGGCCATTAATCTCGACCAGGGCCAGCGCAGGGACAGCCCAGTGGATAAAATGTTACCATGAAAAAGTACCATTTTAACCTCTAAAAGACCTTGAAATCTGGGTTTTCTGACGTGATGGGGCAAAACTGATTCCGGGATCGGATTCAGGACGCCAAAATACCTAGGAATACCATGGTGCGGTCAAATAGTCCGGACTTTTTTTTGTAGACCTGTGTAATCCTTTAGGTACGTGTATCGATGAATGATTGTTAAATATTATTCAAACGGTCGAGAGTAGCCCCTTTTCTCGCTTTCGTGACGCGAAAAAAGGCGAGAAAAGGAGCCGGCGAACTTATTTACGATTGGCCAAACTTTTTTATACGAAAAATTCGTTCAGAAGTCCATTTAGCCTTAACACAAACTGTCCATTTAAAATTTCCTTACCCGAAATGGGTTTGTTAATTGAAGCATAAAGAAGCCGCACTTTCTGAGAGGCTGTTTGCCGAAATTTAGAGACTCCAATTTAATGAAAACGATGCCTTATGCGTTGAAACACAACGCTTAACCCGAACAATCATCAGGCTTATTGCATGGTGCATTTTGCTGATATAACCAATAACCGAATTACAAAAACCTGAACAACGTGAACTGTGTGAAATTCCGCAATTTGGTTGCATTTAAAGCGGGAATATTGCAAAAAGTGTCTTTCGCTAGCATTTTTTAAATGTCTGCCACGGTGCTTAGTCAACTTTAAATCACTTTAAATAAATTAGTGCGACGCCATGTCCAAACAAACCGATCCCATAATGATTTATCACACACTACTTCATGTGTATACATCACAGGATTTTTACTGTTTCCTATTTTATTTTACACAGATTTATCTGTTATTTAGATTCCAAAAATTCATTCTACAGGGTGTTTCTGAAATAACTGGTCAAACTTTGGGAGCATGTAGAGAACCTCAAAATATGACAAAAACTTAAATGTCATTTTTTCGAAATGTCCTTGGTTGTCAGTATACAGGGTATTAAAGATGGATTCTTAAGAGTTAATTTTATTAATAATTTCATTAATATTGGAGGTATATTGATGAAATTTGGTACACATACTAAGTAAATGAAATGTCTTATGGCAACATATAATTGGGTCAAAAAAGTTGTCCAGGGGTGGGTCAAAATGGGGGGGGTCGTTGGGTAATTCTAACCTAACTTTTTTATTTTAACCTTTTTAATTGATTTCATTAAAGTTATTTTTTGAGACAACGGGTCACTTTGCGGAAATTTAACAAGTATACCTTTTTATGTAGAAAACTTCAATGTTTCATATTCTTTAATGAAATCAATTAAAAAGGTTAAAATAAAATAGTTAGGTTAGAATTACCCAACGACCCCCCCATTTTGACCCACCCCTGGACAACTTTTTTGATCCAATTATATGTTGCCATAAGACATTTCATTTACTTAGTATGTGTACCAAATTTCAACATTATACCTTCACTATTAATGAAATTATTAATATAATTAACTCTTAAGAATCCATATTTAACACCCTGTATACTGACAACCTAGGACATTTCGAAAAAATGTCATTTGAGTTTTTGTCATCTTTTGAGTTTCTCTACCTGCTCCCAAAGTTTGACCACTTATTTCAGAAACACCCTGTATAACTACAACAATACGAATAATAATTAAAATAATTACTCGATTAAAAATTAACGTATAATAAACTCTTGTTATAACCGTCCACTTTCTCCAATAGGATTTGTGGACCTAATAAGGTCCGTCCAATTTAGGATTATCCAGATCGAGGGTTTATTTAATTAAGAGCTACTTAATGTGACAAAGGTTTGTTTGGAATGGAAGATTATGTGAGATCGGGCGGCGGTAGAGGGAATTATATTGGATATCCTTATACCTTGTTTACATTATTGCAAATAATCATCTGGATACATAATCCAGAGCGGACAAAGGGAGGATCATAACCCTTGCTAGGAGACGTTATAAGAAAATAATAGAGGGGATGTGTCAGAGCAGGCTTGAGTATTTTAGAGTAGGTTATAGTTTGTTAATTTTTATACATCGTTAAAAACACGTGCATATAGAGTTGAAGTACTATTTACGACCCTCAGTAATAATTGGACCGGAACTTTCGAACGGTCATTGCAATCCACTAGAAAATATTTAACAACTTTAACTTCCAACTTTTAACAAACGTAACGAATAAACTTCACTAGCAAGTTCCATTTGTTTCGCTCAAGCTCCGGCTCCGCTCAGGCTTAATAATAATATAAAACACTTTCGACATGCATTTCCTGAACTATGGAAACTTACAATTGGCGCGGCCTTTTCGATACGCTCGCCCATAAAACCGGAATGCAAAGTTGGCTGCATGCGCCGCTATTTCGTTTTCGAATTTTGCAGACGCGAGGACATAAGCTAGTAAACTAATTTCGTCGAAGGGGAGTTTAGCAGGAAACCATCGCAGTTTCCCAATTAGTGCGGAAATGTCGTTTGGAACTTGCGAGAAACCGTTTATGAGTTACCATAACTAATTTTTCTCAATATAAGAGAATAAACTGGGCATCATTCAACCATCAGTTAAGTATACAGAGGGTGATCGACGGTCGATGACAGGTTAGATGTTTTGAGAGAATAGAGCGTAGCAACAACTTTGATATTTTAATTGGGACACCCTGTGTGCATATTTTTTAAATTCTACTCGATGAGTTGATTACAAAAAGGGGTCATAATTGGTATCTTGGTCTCATAATAAAGGCTGTACAGCCATTCATAAATTGGAAAATTTTGATTTTAGTTGGCTGTAACTTCTTTATTTTAAATGGAACACCCTGCATATTTATGCATTTTCAGATTCTACTGGATGAGTTGATTACAAAAAGGGGTCATAATTGGTATCTTAATCTCATAATAAAGGCTGTACAGCCACTCAAAAATTAGAAAATTTTGAATTTAGGTGGCTGAAACTTCATCAGTTAAAATGACCCAAATAGCAATTTTAGTAGTCGATACGTAATTACGACGATGAAGTCGACTTTAAAGTCGTAGTTACGTTAGGCGATTACTACTTAATAACTACACTATCACGTAGATGCGACTAAAATGGGGAAGATTTTCTCCGTAATTTTTACTACATAGTTACTTAAATAACTACGTAATGGCAACCACGTAGTTCCGTGGCAACAACGTTGAATTTCCGTAAATATTACTTCAAAGTAACTGCGATGAAGATTTTTTCCGATTTTCTTTCTTTCTTTCTCTTCAACAATTTACCATATTGCTATACTATACTAACTCTTCCAGCACTTTATAAAAATGGTTTGTAAATACAGAAACATGGACGGCATTAATAAATGCGTCTATACTAACCTAGATGAGTTTATTATATGACTTAAAACGTTTTCCGATCTTTAAAACCAAAACGAATCTCAGTTTATTGATAAAGTCTGTCATGTTTCTTCGAAAAAACAAAAGCGCTCGTTGTATATAGGTTTTATATCAACTAAGAAAAACAAGAAAAAATTAAAAAATTAAAAAATTACGTTCCTTGATATAAATTATCATATATTTGCATCTATGATGTTATAGTCAAATGATTTAATCAGTTTAAGCAGCCTGGAAATGTTGAAAAAGTTTGAAAGAAAAAGGAGCTAAAAAAACATTGACAATATGGCCGCGATTTTTTATTGCAAAATATGGCGATTACTTGAACAAATGACTTTGTAGTAACAAATGATCCCCTTTAAAGTAATATTTTCTTTGAAGTCAAATATAATAGAAATTCCTACTTTGAAGTAGATTTAAAATACTCAGTTAGTTGTAGTTACTATAAAGTAGCGAATTTGGTAACAAAAACTACATTCTTACGTTCACGGTTACTAAGAAATAACTAAATTTTCAAGTAGTCATATTTAGTAACAAAAACGTTGCCATAACTTCAAAATAAAATCTTAAAGTAATTATTACTTTCTAGTAGTAATTTGGTAATCTGGCCAAGTAGTAGTTACTTACATTTATTACCATAAAGTAGAATATACTTCAAAGAATATTGGAACGTTATTATTACGTAACTTCTACAACATAAATGACAAATAAGTAATAAAACCATAAAGAAACTTTTTAAGTTAATGCGACTTAATTGTTACTTCAAAAAAATACAGTATTGTAGTTTTAACTTTAAATGCTATAATTTTGGGAAAAGTTTGGTAAAATTAACCATAGATAAGTTTCTGCGACTTTAGTCCAGTTTTTACGACTTAAATTGCTACTTGGGGAGACACCTCGTATATTTATGCATTTTTAGATCTTACTCGATGAGCTGATTACAAAAAGGATTCATACTTCGTATCTTGGTCTCATAATAAAGGCTATACAGCCACACAAAAATGGCAAAAATTAAAACGAGTTGGACGGGTTACGAGTTAAAAATTTTTTAAAATTTGTGATTTTTGGGTGGCTGTATAGCATTTATTATGAGACCAAAATACCAAGTATGTCCCCTTTTAGGAATCAGCCCATCGAGTAAAATCTAAAAATGCAAAAATGCTATTAAACATATCAAAGTTGTTGCTACTTTTGGTTATAGAAGTGGCAAAGCTCCTCCAATGGAGAAGACCACGATGTGAGATAAGCGGATTTCGGCAAAAGATACGATTAGAAATGATTTATTAGAGCTCAAAACCGTTTTCAGTTGCTCAAAATGTGTTATAATTAAAAAGTTATAGCCCTTCGAAATTTCAAAATTTCGGGTTTTGACTCATACCTTATCAACCAATCATAAACCACTCACGTCTTGTTGTATAGTAAATAGTATGAATTTTCGAACGCAGTAACAAAGAATACACAAACGAACAAAAATCAAACTGTCATTTGTCAGATTTTTCTGAAAAATGCACAAAACAAATTACACGAATTGCAGTTCGGCACAAAACACTTTACTGATAATATTGAAGTTGACAAGAATGTTGCCAAATAAATTTTTCAGGACCATTATTTGTGTTTTTAACACGAAAATCGGTTATAATTTATGCAGATGAAGATGTTATTTCTTTATTAATATATCGAATTATCTATTAGGTAATGAAAGAAATGGATAAATCAGAAAATGTTTATTGCAATAAATATACAAAAAACGCACATTTTGCGGACTAAAGAGGAGTAATAGGAAACGTGGCAAACTTGCTAAATGTGACTTCTTTTTGCAACTCTCGCTTTGATTGGAGCAGAGCGTATGACGATTGTGTGACGTTTTTCAAACTTTAAAAATTAATTGCGGCCTTATTTGGCCACAGAAAAAAATTAAAATTTCATTACGCGCCTTCTTAGAACACACGGTTTTGAAAAAAAAATTAAAAAAAAAGTCGTGGTCTTCTCCATTCCTACGCTCCGTCCTTTCAAACGTCTAACCGTGAACCACCCTGTATACAAGCTCATGTGAATTATAAAATGCGCAAATATTTAATAACCGGCCTCGTTACTGCAATGAAATGTTTCATACACGCTTGCAAAATTAATGGATTACCTGCGACTAATTATAATCAAGTTAATTGAAGACTCGTTGGTGAAGCAACAACAATTCAAAGCTGAAATAGTTATATTTTAACGTACTTAATTCTTACAGAAAAAATACCCAGCAAAGAAACTAATTTCCTTTTTCGCGAAATCTAATTAAAGTCGCTTTGCTAGGTTCCCGTTTTAATAACGCCCGGCGAGAGGTTAATTACGCCGCGGTTGCCAAAAATTAACAAATCGTCGCGAATTCGCTCGTTCGACTTCTGAACGGGAAAAGAAAATCGAGAACGGGACGCTTGATGTTTCATTATTAACGCGGCGGTAATTTTTACAGATATTTCCCCGGGGGTTTCGACGCAGCGGAGGAAATCAAACACCGATTGAAATGAAAATAAATTTCAACAACTATTGCGAATTTTTCTACGGCGGGTTTGTTTTTTAAGGGAAAAGAGCAAAAAAGAGGGACGAGTGAGTATTATCTACATTTTAGCAACGCTTTTTTTTTTGTTAGAAACAGCCGCGTTAAATTATGGTACATTCAACAATATTTTTTCCCCATCCGCCGCTGGTCAAGTCACGGATAAAACGCCACGCTGTAACGGAGTATATAAAACACCGCAAACCCCAAATTCAGCAATTTGCCTAGAATGATAAATCACTTGGCCGCATGTTGTTCCGAACTGTATGTGCAGCGCCGGATCCGTGCCTCATTCCTCAACATCTTTTGATCCTTCCACCAGGCATTTGTATTTTTTTCGCATCGACACGCTCCGAATAAAACGGCGCCATTCCCTTGCTTGATGGCCAGATTACGCAGATGAGTGATGGGTGTCTTGTATACGATTTTGAAGGAATTTTCAGACTATCTATATGCACCAGCGCATTGTAAAGCTGGCAACATTGCTATGGCCAGGCCAGTCGAACTCGGACTTGATTACTGTTCGACGTTTCGGGTCCTGTCTCCGTATATCGATGCAATATCGATAATATACTCTTTAACGTGGTCCTACTTATCATCTTCGCTTGGATATTAAAATATATTATCTGATACCCTGATTACACATATAACCAATGGCATAAGAGTTTTAGGTTTTTCCAAGTATTATCAACAAAAATGACATCTCATTAAATTTACCTATACAGCTTATACAGGGTGTCGCAAAAGGTTGGAACATGGCTTAACTATAGACTTCTGAGACGAAAATAAGATGATTTAACCAAACTTATCGGATTCAAAAGTGTTTATTAAAGATGTTAGTTTATACAGGATGTTAAGATATTTTTGTGAAAAATTTTTGGACCAATTTTTTTTTGATTGATAAATAATTACGTGATAGGGTTTCAAAAATCGTATGAATGCCAAAAAAGTAATTTATCTCCAAATATGAGGATTTTATAGAAAATTACAAAGAGTAAAAAATCATTATAAATGAACCGATAAATATAATTTCGATTTAAAAATTTGGTGAATAACAAAGGCGGATCAATTAGGGCTTTGAGAAGATTGGAGACCCCCTTAAATCAGAGAAGGATCGGTAATTATTACAAAAATGTTTACACAAATATTCTGTACAAATTTTCGCAAAAAAAAAGTTTTGCCATTCTGTTCCAATATCAAAAAATCTCTTTTTTATTCTTGACTTTAACATCCTGTAACTTCTTCACTAAACATTTTTGGATATAAGTAAGTTTGATTAAATCATTTTGTTTTCATCTGAGAAGTCTATAGTTAAGCCATGGCCCTACCATTTTGCGACACCCTGTATGCAATCGAGTATTTACTGGAAAATAGTGTTAGTTTCGCAGCCATAAATTAACAAATTTGAAGTGGGTAATGATTACACTGTGGAACAAAATTTGAACTTTGTCGTGCCACACGGACTTCACTTATATTTTTTACTTTGATGAGTGACTATTAATGTAAATGTGTAATTAAAAAAATCTATTGGCCAAAAATTTTATAAACCGATATAATTTAAATATTTCAAAAAATAATCACTTTCTGACACAAAAAACGTAAAAAAGTTCTGTTATGAAATTACTATTTAAGATTTTCTAGCATATTTGAAGGGTACAGGCAAAGAAGGCGATATGTCAAAATATTTAGTATTGAGAAAACGCTTTTAAAGGTTTAGATCACTAAAAAGTAATTTATAAAAGAACATTTTTACATATTATTATTAGGGTACTGTGCTACAGGTTTATAGACTCAGTTAGTTTTTCAAGATTTTTTAGCAGAAAAAAAGCCATTTTTCCCAAAAAGTATCGCCTTTTTAGCCTGTATGGCAAAAATAAAACGATTAATATCTGCTGACTGACCGCTCTGTTAGTCATGATAGTTTCTAGGGGAAAAGGTTACATCTTCATCTCATAGATGGCAAGATTAACTCAATTTCGACAAAAATTGATATATCGCCTTCTTTGACTGTACCATTCATTTAATTCTGTTTAATTCTGCGACTGTTTATTTGCGGTTATCGCTGTAGAATTGGTTATATTTAACAACACATCACAAAAAATCTGAAGCCAATCAAAACAAAACTACTGCAGTTTACCAATGAGGGTAGGTGGCTAAAGCAGAATTAGCTATCAAAGTTCATGTGGCACAGTTAATGTAGACCAGTGTTATTATTATTTGAAAACTCCTCTATCAAAATCAATCAAATGTTCTGATGTGATTTATTTGTAAAATTACCAGAAAAAAAGTTATAGTGAAAAAAAGAAAATATGTCCCCAAATTTTTATTTATTTTCGTTAATAACTCGTTTATTTTCATATCTATGAACAAAAGTTACTTAATTCAATTTTTAGAGTATTCAATTTGCAAAAAAAAGTATCTGTACAAATTTTCAGTGCTACAAGTAGTTTGGCTGTTATAACGAAAAAACCATCTGCACATCAAACAAAAAAAATCATCTAACAAACGCACCATTAGCCTGACAAAATAGTGTATTTCAATAGACTATTTATTTTATTTAATATTAGAATTATATTTTATGTTTTTTTGTACAATTTTGTACACATTTTTACAAAAATTAGTAGTAAATTTACATTCTAGATACATGTACATAGATAGTAATAATTTATTTTAGATTTGAGCTTTAAAATACACCCACCACACGCTAGTAACAATTCAATAAATGTATTTGCTCAAACATTGCCCGGCAGTAAGTAATCAACGTGCAGTAAAAATAACTCCAATAAATCCGCCGGATTGAAAGCGCTCGAGCCGATGTCGTTTATAAAAATAAAAATAAACGCCGCAAAAACCATTGACCTGCAGGTCTTTTTGCCGGATTAAATCACCTTCGGAGGTGTCGCCGGTGGTGGACGCAAAAACGCCACACGCCCTTGTCTATCAGAAAACCCAATGATTTATCTTTTGTGTCTCGGAGCGTGTATCCCCAACAACTTCTTTTGTTTTCCACACGTTTTATCGCCCTTGGTTTAATAGGTAGGGGACATCAGAGCAAGCTTTTCTAGCTTCAACTGAAACTTCCACGTTCAGATAACAACCCGAAATCGCTACAAAAAATTCAATCAAAATGTAAATACCCGCGTACATTATGCAAGTGTATACGTACATTATTTCAGGAAAAGGGGACGGATCCGTCGCCGCGAGTATCAGACACCTGGCGAACGCAAAGTGCTCCCGGTTGTCATAATTAGAGTATTCATCATTCCGGGGAAATTCTCGCAGCTCCTAAATCACACACTTCAACCCTACTCTCTAATTGAGACTGACAAATGCGATAATTAGCAGGAAGCGAATTCTCTTTCGCGACGGAGCCGATTAAATTCGCCGAGGAATCGTTGTGTAATAACCGCAGAAATTGGAAAACGGTAAAATAGGCGAACACGAAAAACTTGGCGTAAGATCCCGTTTTGTTATTACCACTCGAAATTAATAAGTGTAGGGAATTTATTTGCAAAAACAATGCCGGGATAGGGACGCCCGTTTTCCAAACAAAGGCCGGTACAAGTATTTCATTATTGGTCTTTGTTCTCCTTTTTAAATAAATTAAACAAATCCAATACAATGGAACAATTAACTTTGCCCCGGTCTCTCCTACACCTGGATTACTTTCCATTGTTCCCGGCACGTTTTTGTTGCTCGCTCGAAAATGAGCTCGATAATTACGGATTTTTTTTTGCAATTTTCTGAGAACACAAAAATGTTGATGCATAGGAGGCATTGTTTCCGATATCGAGTGGCGGCGGCGATCGTTTTTTTTTGTTGTAGTGGTATAGATATTGGTTTGTTCATCGAGCGAGGAAAGCGGGACAGGGATAGGGAATTGTTTGGTTGGAAATTGCCTCGGCATTGGCAATGATTGCGTCACAGTGAAAGATTGCGATTGTCTTTTTATCTTTCGTATACTCGTAAAAATAAAGGCATCGACGAGGATGGATTTATCAGAAGGGAGGAAAAAACGAAACGTCTCCATTGTCTATAACTGTAAAATATAAGTTAACAAAGACGGTGAAAAATACGGCGGAAATATGATTTTTTATTTTATTTCGTAATTAAAGCTCTCATCTATTCCGGCAGCCATAAATTCTCTACTTTGCATTTAATAAACTCGAGGAAAATGCTTACTGCAACTTCATCATTTATTGAGTGAACCTGAGACCTTTATTATTTTAATCAGCGCGAACATTTTCTTCTATTCGAAATCTCCGTTATTTTTACATTATTAGGGTAAAGTACGGATAGATGCCCCATTGGGATAGGTGCCCCGATCTCTAAAACCAACATTTCCAAAATCGCAACAAATTTTTTATAAACTAAATAAGAAGTGTCTGTCCATATGTCTTAATAGTCCGTAGGCTGTTTTGGAAAAAGGTCGCATCTTGCTTGTGTATGTTTGATTATCTCCGCAACAAACGCAAAAAATGCTTCAAACTTTCAAAACCAAGTATATATTGCTGCATAACTTTTAAAGTAGTAAAAAATTATACTCTAATTTTTTTATATGCATACATTGGTTTATTGAGTACACACCTATGTGTTAATAGTTGCACTTTTTTATTTAGTTTATTTAAATAATAAAAGGGCATCTATCCGTACCAAAAAGGATAGTTGCCCCGATTTTTGGAAGGATAGATTCCCCTAAGAAAATACATATACTATATGATGCATTATTATGTCTTACATGAAATTTATTGGTTTTTAGTTGATATTTGTTGATTTTTTGGATATTTTTTAGTAATTACTACTTAATGTTTTGCTACATATGATTTTAATAGTTAAAAATTAAAAATTAAATTTTGATATTTTTTTTACAAATACATTAGTTTATTTATGGTTATTCACGGATTCTTAGGATTATCATCTAAAGATTACAAATCAAACATATTAAAACTATGTATTTTACATATTTTAGTCCATAGGGCATAAATCTTACACTAAGGCCATCTACCCCCCTTAGCATTTTCATGGTGGCGTACCGATAGGCATCTATCCTCCAAAAAATGGTTTTGCAAAAACTCAATTTTTGCAAAATCAGTGATTGCTAGGTCAATGAAAATAAATCATAATGTTGCACAAAGGATCAAACTAGCGATATGCACACAGTAATAATTATTGATAAATTAATAGTTTAAAAATTATGAGGCCCTTTTAAAAAGTGGGGCATCTATCCGTACTACACAATGTTCCTTTGTAATTGCCTTTTAATAACATCTTTAAAATTCCCGGAAGCCGTCCTCATGGGCCATTAAATTTTCTCCCATGATCTCGTCTGATAACGCCCGGCCCATATATAAAATCGAGATTGGCCCGCGATCTCCTATTTGTTTTTCATGAATACTTGAAAATTTATGCGAGATTTCCTATCATTTGCACGTGTGGGGAAATTCAAATTGTCGTTTTCAGTCTAATAAAATTTATACGTGAAATATGGCGAATTACGGATCGTGCTTTAATATGTCTCTAACGGAAAATATGTAATATGAAAGAGGATGTTTTCATATCAGAAAACCGTTGATATGGGGAACATCACGTACTTTTGGGGAATTCATAATAAATTCCCGGTAAACGTTGAATTTATTTTTATTAATGCCATTACGCCCAAACGCGACAAAAAGTTGAATCGAAATTAAATTGGGAAATTTACTAAACTTTTACTATAGCCAATGTGTTCGATTAAAAGCTAATTACACCGATCAATTTCGAATAAGTTGCGAAATTCCAAAATGGAATTTAAACGCTCATTCAAACGAAAACTCCATCCCCTGCACATATACGTAGGTAGGACGTCTCCGTATCCTATTATTGTTATTAAAAATAAAATTGGGTGCATTTGTTCGGATGCATATAGATATACAGGTATTTCCGAAATTGATTCTCCGAGCGCCATTGTCGAGGCATTCGAGATCGGCTCGAGCGATAGAGATTTTATTTTATAAATTGGAATTGTTTGGATAGTTCTGCCGATCTACTTACGTAAAATTAAATTTTCCCGTTCTTCCCCGGCGGAGTTGTTTACGAACAAAACAGAGAACAGTCCGAAATTCTGAATCCTCTGCGACTCGCAATTCGCAACGCAGCAGAGGCGCTATTTTCCATTAAAAAATATCCTCATCTCGCGCAATATGAAATATAAAATAAAGAAAATCTGCAAATAATTTTTTGTATAGTAGTTCACGAACTCATTGTGTATTATAAAGAGAGCCTGGTATAAGCTAAATGATAGGAATTGTTGGGGGATTATCCAGCCCTTTCTGATGGTGATTCCGATGCATATAGGTGTATCATAACGACTTTCTATTTCATCGCGAATGGATCATAATAAAGAAAAACGAGAAGTTTACGCGGATTTAGCCGAGCGCCGGTTATAACCCCATTTCAAAAAGGGATTGGGGCGCTCTGCATGCTGCATTCGCTTGTTGAAGTTTTTTTTCGATTATTTTTCGTCATTTTGCGCAATTAACCAGTCCCGTGGAACGTAAATGGGAAATCTGCGACTTGGAATTTATGCAGTTTGCGTTGTTGTTTGAGCCGGAGTTGGGGTTATTGAAAGAAAATGGGGATAAATGTAACTTAATAATAGGATTAGTGTAATAAGTGCGGCGAGTAGAGGTACTCGGTAAACAAAAAAAATTGAAAAGAACGTTATTTTACGGTCAAAACGATTGTAAATCACGATTTTTGATCGCATGCAAGCCGCTAGTAATTTTACTTGTATTTGCTCGCAAAGAAAATTACAGGAAACATTATATACCAACGCTTAGAAAATATATAGTAGGTACAAATTTTTGAAGTAACACAATCGAATTTTAGCCGAAAATTGGCTTATTTAATCATTACCATTTTTTCTTATCTCTACCAGCGAAATATAAAGATTACGAAAACAATTTACTCAATTTGCTGGGTACATACTTTTATTAACCGCTAACACGATTTGAAAACCGAATTTTACA
Organism: Phyllotreta cruciferae; assembly: GCA_917563865.1. Classification (NCBI taxonomy): domain Eukaryota; kingdom Metazoa; phylum Arthropoda; class Insecta; order Coleoptera; family Chrysomelidae; genus Phyllotreta; species Phyllotreta cruciferae. The sequence goes on from OU830607.1 coordinate 10,506,924, forward strand.
ATTTCTCTATGTAATAAAGAAACAAAAAACTTCAAAACCACTTCAACCTAGACCACATCCAGTCTCGAATATTACCCTTTCTGTTCTATTCTTTTTATTTAATTTTAAAACAAACTGCACGCCAGTTGCACATAAAACATTTCCCTTTACTACACTCACTAACGCAAATATTATAAATCCACAGTTGGATTTAATAAGCTTATTTATTTCCCTAACATATTTACTATTAACTCATTGAGTTAGATAAGTAATGGTAAATATTGATACGCGTACTGCCATATACGATATCCCCGGACTAACGATATAACAGATGAGCTGTCTCTGGATTCTTCTCCCAGTTGGCTCTCTCTCGCTTGTTTCCAAACAAAACACGTCACGGGGTGTAGCAGAGAGCACACCGGACTGGACTCGGCTCTCGACTAGCCAGTAGCTTGACCATTGTCCCTTGAAGATTGAACGTACGTGCCCGGTTTGTTGTCGCGAAAAATCAACAAATTTTCGAGGCAACTCCGGGGAGTCATTAACGTTGTGATGAGAGAGAAAAACCGGGCGAAAAAATCCCGGAAAATGCTGTAGACGTTTGTCGAATAATTTTTAGTTCGAATTGTTGTTTGTGATAGATGCGCGTCACCATAAATTTACTGCGTCACTAATAGGCAGTGTTGACGAACTTTCACAAAGTTTATAAAATCTAAGAATTTTCTAATTTTCTCTCTAATTTTCCCTATATTTTTAACTGAAATAAATTTTATATTAAAATACAAATATAATTTATGTTTGAATATTGGCAGAGTTGATTCCATTATGATGTCACTTTTGATATTTCATTTATTTTGAATTATTTGGACTGGAACTATCTACATTTGAAAAGTTGTTGATAATTAATATCTAATCGAAATATACATTTAAATTTAATATCGGGATCATATTTCAAAATGACTGGGTCTATTTCCGAAGGTTTATGGTCTTCTAGGATGTAAAAAACAATTCAAAATTTGTAAAAAATCTTTATCGTCGGTTAATTCTTCTAATAATAAGTTCATTTTGAATAATGTATTGTTTATCAGAAATTCAATCCCACTTTTTGAGGTTAACAAACTTTCTTGAACCACCTTTGAACGCTCTTGAATCACCGTTCAAGTAAACTTCTCTCTGAACCACAGATCAATAGTGACTGACGTACTTACAACCTTAGATCATATATAAATGGATGCATCGTGAAGTAAAAACTCGGTTTCAACATATCAGCGACGTACTTTAATTACCATCCTTGTTTAACACGTTGTGTTTCTTAACGCTCCATCTTTGTTTTGGTCAACTGACATCTTATGATACATTTTTGACATACAGAATTAGCGCCAAATTTAAACATTCATACTTTGAATTTTATTTATGTAACCATATTCAATAATTCAAATATAAAAAAAAATAAAAGAAATAACAATTAAAACAAACACGTGACGTTTTGAGGTTAGCAAAAGTTAGGTTAGATTAGGATTAGGTTAGGAAGTAGAAAGTAGCAACGTTGCCAAATTTCTAAAAGCTATTTCTTTTCACTTTTTATCTTGTACCAAAAATATATAATAGATTAACTATTTTTATTAATAATTATAAAGTTAAAATATCTATACATCAAAATTTCATTTACGAACTTAAACATTAAAATTTTTGATAAAGAATATACATAGATATAATTCAAAAGGGTTAAAATATTTGAATTAATAATAAATCTAGATAAATCTGGCAACAAGATATATTTAAACAGTTATCTAATTCATACGTTCAAGTTTTCAATGCGCATGCTCCATTAGCTGACCAAAACAAAGATAAAGCTATTAGAAATTCTATGAAGCAGAAGGAGATAATGTGAAAAAGGCATGTTGGAAATGTTGGAACCGGGACGTACATTCAGTTTTTATGGTATTGAGGCATCCATTTATACAGGGTGTTTCCGAACTTGGGAGACAATCTTCTAGGGGTGATAGTTCGCATAATTTGAAACCGATTCGCAGATTTCGTTTTTCTAAAAAATGTATTATAAACAAAATAGAGCCATTATAAAAAAAATCAAAGAGCGAATACAACCCTGGCCGCGATAGTCAGCTGATCGGTTTCAAAAACCGATGCTAGGACGAGCAAATTTCACCCTCCGCGCGCCTCATTTCGAAAAACATAGCCTATTGCTTTCTAGTGCGTATTGTAATGTAGGGTTGTTAACCTCACGGTCAAATAGATTTTTTATACTGTTTTTTTAGTGATTTATTTGATATTATTAGGTGTTCTTCTAAGTTTAGTCTGTTCTTCGTGTTCTTCTCAGTTTAGTTAGTTCTTAGTGTTCTTCACAGTTTAACAAGTTGGTGTGTACTTACAATAAGATGGTGATAAGTTTGAATAATTACTATGAATTTCAAGCCATTTTTCTACAACAAAATAGGTGAGCTAATATTTCTTTTGAGTTGAATGTGTTTTCTTTTATTATTTGGAAAACCCGGGTTAATTTTATGATTTATCCATGATTCTAAAAATTCAGAGACCATATGGATTAAGTAAAGGTCCTAAAAAATAAATTTGAATGAGATATTAATTAATCAATCATTATTTTGTTGTGATTTTGTCGATTCTAATTTTACGGTGAGTTCGATCGTACCGCGCGAGTCGAGAGCGACTGCAATTGCTATGCAGGACGGTATTTCTTAGATTTTTTTTTACATTTTTAATTAATTTTTGATAAATATTTTTCTTGACGGTTTTGATTAAATAATCACATAATTCGCTAGGATGACCCGTTGTCACTTCATCATTAAAAATTGTACCCCAAGTTCGGAAACACCCTGTATATGATCTAAGCTTACAACACAAATTTGCAATTAAACTCGGTTTAACGCAGAACTACAGTTAAACTAAGCATCTACAACCGGGCCTTAATCTGTTTTATTTTTAAAAGTTGGACACAACGCTTGCCAAATATGACGACATTAATGACGCGCATCTAACTTCGTTCTGCACAAACTATACCTATCTAAAAGTGACGATATCCTAATTACGATACGTTATTAATTTTTGCTCATCGGATTGTCTTCAGGACTAATTCCTGGATGCATTTCAGTCGATAAACCGCCGAGTGGCGTGCATATACAGCCGCGTTCGACGCCATAATGACCGTTTCGGGCTGTTTCGCCGCCCCTAATTGTCGATGAAATGCATTTTAAGTGCAAACTGATCAGTACCTGTTTGCATAACTGGTATTAGCAATTTCGCGATTCGCATAGTTAATTGTCGGTGTTTCGGTTTCGGAGGAATTCCCGTTGACAAAGCGGTCGCGGCTAATCGAATCAAGGGAAAGGAATCAACCCCTAACGAGCCAAATCTGTTATATTTAAAAGGCGCTTTTCGCGTGCAATTCTCCACTCATCTTAGATATTAATAGTATAGATATGTATTGTGTAATTTGAGATAACGAAATTTACATTATTCACTGGAGCAGGAACTGAGTAGCTGTCAACGACACATGTATACCCGCATTTCTCATATACATATGCCTATTTCATAAGGTACAGTCAATACTAATTAACATCAAATTATTAACAGGCATAATTGACCCACATCTACACACCTACTACCCTTATAATAATTATAATCAACTCCAATTTGTGTAGAAACTTTCGCAACAATTTAAGTGCTCATTTTAAGGTATTGAAATCGTAACTTGCAGTAGAGAAACCTAAAAATTAAAGTATATAGCATCCAGACCGAAGCCAGCAGAACAGAAATACGTAATATTTTACTTAAGAGAACACGAACTTCCTTTCAATTTTAGCGAGTTTTATTGTCACGAAGGAGCAAGGGCGTAAGTTCAGCTCGCGGTGCACGTAACCGTTCGTCCGGGAAGGCGAAAGCAATGACACAACATCGGGAAAAACTTGGGGAGTTGCGGTCGAACTTTCGCGTACGGAGCATTTCATAATTTCACGGGAAAAATGTTGACGTAAGTTATTAATGTCGTAATAGACTCGGTCGAAGCGCAAAAAGAACGATAAGAGAACTTCGAGGAGTTTAATCTCTTTTGCGAAACAATACGATCGCTTTAGAGGAAAGCTCCGCGGCCATTCAGAAACTTTTTGAATTATACCGCTGCGTTTCGAATACAAACAATTAAGTACACCCGAAATTTTAAGTAGTAAACAACATCTTATTAATTGTAACAAATAACACTTACTATACAGGGTGTTTCCGAACTTGGGGTACAATTTTTAATGATGAAGTGACAACGAGCCATCTTAGCGAATTGTGTGATTATTTAATCGAAACCGTAAAGAAAAATATTAACCAAAAATTAATCAAAAATGTAAAAAAAATTCTAAGAAATGCGATCCTGCATAGCAATTGCAGTCGCTCGACTCGCGCGATACGATCGAACTTATCGTAAAATTAGAATCGACAAAATAATGATTGATTAATTTTATTAAGAAATAAGATATCTCATTCAAATTTATTTATTAAACCTTTATTTATTCCATATGGTCTCTAAATATTTAGAATCATGGATAAATTAAAAAATTAACCCGGATTTTCCAAATAATAGAAGAAAAGCCAAATCATCCTCCAACATTTTAAATTAATTAACTACACTCATTAAAATGGTCTATGGGACATGAAAATTATAAATGAGAATTTCTTTCTCAATTTAATTTCCAAATGTTTTTTTTTTTTTAATTTATTATACTCCCTCTCTATAAAACAATAACTTTAGTTTTTCATAATTTAATTTTAAAAAACCTCTATATTTGTAGATTTTAATATTTTTCAAATATATCTATTATTATCAAATTGAAACTGAATTGTCCATTAATTACTTTGCCCCCTAGGCCATTTTCATGAGTTTATAAATACAGGTTCATCTACCAAAATTTTAAATACTTTAACTACAAAATCAAATTCCTCCACCAAAATTTTAAATCCTATAGTATAGTCCGTTCGTTGGACTCGTGCCGGTTTCGGATTAAGCGTTCAATGTTTACAGTTCCCAAAAAATACCTGTTTTCGGGGAAAACCATATTATTCACAGTCTTTTACTGCAGATTAATTTTGATAAAATAAAATAATTTTGAGCAGTTGGCGTTTTCCTCGAAAACAGGTATTTTTTGGGGACTGTAAACATTGAACGCTTAATCCGAAACCGCCATGATTTCAACGAACGGACTATATAAGTATACCTATCAACCTAAATCCCTCCACCATAAATTTAAATCCTTTAACTAATTCCTCTACCAAAATTAGAAAAACCATCGTAACCTATTTTTAAATTTATATTTCCATTCCCAATATAGTTCCTGTATACCTCAAATTTACTTGTGTCAAACTTATGACCGTCTCACAGTATACACTAACTTGTTAAACTGAGAAGAACATACGAAGAACTAACATAAATCACTAAAAAAACAGTATAAAAAAATCTATTTGACCGTGATGTTAACAACACTACAATAGAATACGCACTAGAAAACAATCGGTATCGGCTATGTTTTTCGAAAACGGGACGGAGGAGGGAGAAATTTGCACGTCGCATCTGCTTTTTAGTTGTAAATACCGATCAGCTGACTTATAATAGCTCTATTTTGTTTATAATGCATTTTTTATAAAAACGAAATCTACGAATCGGTCTCAAATTATGCGAACTACCACCCCTAGAAAATTGTCCCCCAAGTTCGGAAACACCCTGTATATACTCCTCTGGTAATAAGATGTTTGTGTCAGTTTTATCGGTATAATGATACGGGATTGATGCGATCCTAAAACCCACGTCAAGCGGTTACGCAGCCACAATTCCAGGAGAAAATAGGCGATATCTGACTCTGTGAGTGGCAGGTTTGTCATACCCCGTTTCGTCGGGGGATTAAAGAATCTCGCGTGTTAAAAACAGATGCGGTGAAAGGGAGTAGAGCCCTATCGACCGTTGTTGTATCGCAAATAATCCCGATTTCGACTGTTCGGATTGTTTCGAATGATAAATCATTAGGTGTAAAGGACTGGTATTAATTTGCATGTGACAATAACGTACTGAAAAGAGAGATATTTGATGTACAAAAAAAATTATTGTTGAAAAATTAGTTGGTGTAATATACAGGGTGAGTCATTTACAAAGCGACGGGTAATTATACAGGGTGAGTCACGATGGACGCCGTGGAATATTATGGCTAAACGGTATATATGTACAGTGTGTCCACTTAAGTTCGCACCATATGGGAAACTTTTTTATTGTTAATATTACAAAAAAAAGTTATTCTTCATAAAAAGTTCTGCATTGTCCAAAACCTATAATGCAATCATCAGATATTAAAAATCTTCAGTCGTATACGAGGTTTGTCAAAAATTGTTATTTTTGTCCAAGAGTAAAGTAAGTACCATTATTTTTGAAAATATCAAAAATTATTATAAAGAAAAAATGTTTAGGATTAAAAATAACTTTCAAATATTCAATATTGTTTATTTATAATTTTTTTTTTGCATTTTCTCTGTGAAAACTTCTCTGGAAAGTGAAATGTGAAATCCGGTACTACTTTTAAAAAATGTCGGTGCATCCTAAATTTATTATGCAAAAAAGTGCAAACTTAAATTTTCAACATTTTCACGAAATTTTTTCAAGAAAAAATGTCGAAAAAATTATTTTTATAAATAAACAATATTGAATATTTGAAAGTTATTTTTACTTCCAAACATTTTTTCTGTATAATAATTTTCGATATGGTCAAAAATAAAGGTACTTCACTCTTGAGCAAAAATCACATTTTTTGACAAACCTCGTATACGACTGAAAATTTTTAATATCTGATATTTGTATTTTAGTTTTTACACAATGCAGAACTTTTTATGAAGAATAACTTTTTTTCGTAATATTAACAATAAAAAAGTTTCCCATATGGCGCGAACTTAAGTGGACACACTGTATATAATATTCGATTTCGAAAATATTTTTAAACATATAGGGTGTTCCAGAAAGGCTTGACGTATCAAAGTTATATTTTTTCTTATGGAACACCCTATATTTGACGACATTTTTGAATTGTCCTTGAAAAATAAGATATACTTTCATAAAGGTTCCCTGTACCTAAACATAGTGTGTTCTGATTTATTTGGATATTTCTGAAAATGTTAAAGGGTTTGGGAAAAATTAAATACTTATCTCAAAATCTAAACATCCTGTATATTTGAAAATATTTTTAAAATGTAGCCCTTGCAGACCTGCATAGGTCTGCTGCAACAGAAATTAAATATTATATACCGTCTGTCCATAATATTCCACGGTGTCCGTCGTGACCCACCCTGTATACAGGTTGTCTCAATTTTGAAAAAATATACAGGGAGGGTTAAATTATCGTTTTACCATTATGTATTGTGAAATTATGGAACAGAAATAATTTTTTAATGAACGAAAAAAAAATCAAAGAGAAGCGTCTCTAAAGGCTCACGTGCGAAACATTAAGTTTCACCTTGATTTCTTGAAACTAGCGAAACGGAAAGGAAGTTCGTGCTCACCGCCGGTAAAATATTACATTAAAAATCTCTTTCCACGGACAGACAATACTCTAATAATTTCGCCGGTGTTTGCATAAATAATAAACTGGGCGTATCTGGAAAAAAAAGATAAAACGACCGAACGTTAAAACGCCCTAATCGCGTGTTTTTTCCTCATTAAATTTTTCCCGACCCGACGTTAAAAACAAGGAATGGAATTCCTCTCGCGCTAATGGATTAGACTAATTCGATCACACCAGTTGATTCGAGTCCAGAGCTACCGGTTTCTACCTGTTCCCAAAAAAAAACAGGAAATAAATATAAAACCCTACCTCCATTTCTACATGATTAGAACTCACCTGCGAAACTAGAGCATGGAACTAGCAACAAATTTGGTAATAAGAAAATTCAAATCCTACTAACTATACAACTGAAACCGAAAGAATCCATTCATTCATTCACTGACTCATTGGCGTGTTTTTTTTTTTACGGCCAAATGCGAAGGAAAATCGTCGCGGAAAAAACGCTATCCGACGTAACTCGACGAGATCTATCGGAAAATCCATATTTCGAAACCCGGAAACTTTTCCTTCCGGGTGAAAAACCGGATTTTTGGGGTATTTTTGGGGATTTTTGGGGTTTTTCGGGATTTTCTTGGAAAATCTTCCAACGATTTTCTTTAAAATTTCCCAAAACATTCTTCAATATATTACCAATCATCTCAAGCAAACCGCATATCCAGGAAAATCCATATACCGGAGTTATAGTAAAAATAAATTTTCATTTTCGCATTTTCGGCAAAAAAATTGAAATATCTCGAAAAAAGATGCGATTTCGAAAAAAAAATTATTCTTCGAAAATTGTAGAGAACGTTTTTCTCTATAATAGGATATATAAGGGGTTGTTCTCTTTTGAATCGTTTTTGAGTTATAACGACAAAAAACAAACTTTCCTTCGCGAACGGAAAATTTGTATTTTACAATTACTCCAAAACTAGCCGTTTTTTGAAAATTTGTCAAGAATCGAAATTTGTAAAGAATAGTATTTTGTATAATATATGTAGATGGGGTGATTCGATTTTGAGCGGTTTCCGATTTATAGCACGATATCGATTTTTTAAAATAAACGCGATTGACAAAAAGTCGAAATAACTCGAAAAAAGATGCGATTTCGAAAAAAAAATTATTCTTTGAAAATTGTAGAGGATATTTTTTTACATAATAAAAAGTTTACGGGGTGGTTCCAACTTTAACGGTTGTTGAGTTACGACGAAAAACCTGCGATATTGCTGGGTAAAACCGAGCTGATTGGCGTGTTTTTTTCTTACGGCCGTACGCGAAGGAAAATCGTCGCGGGAAAAAAGCCATCGTTACGAATTTTGACGAGATCTATCGGAAAATCGACATTTCGAAACCCGGAAAAGTTTCCTTCCGGGTGAAAAATTCCGGATTTTTAGGGTATTTTTAGGTTTTTTTGCGATTTTATCGGAAACGAAGAGATCGATTTTTCTCAATCTCTCCTAAAATATTCGTCAAATTAATATCGATTATCTCACGCAAACCGCGGGAAAATCAAAATTTCTTTCGCGGAGTTATGGCAAAAATAATTTAATTATAATTAAATTAATTATTATTTACACGCTCAAATCTCGAAAACTATTCGGTTTACGATAATTTTACAAGAATACAAATTTGTTAATCGTAGTTTTTTCCAACTAACAAAACAAACTGCATATGTTTATCTTGAACAGTTCAAAAGTTATAGGGGTAAATCAAAGTGGCGATCATGAGACTCGAGCGACGGATTTATGGTTCAAATTCGCGCAGCAAAGGGATTCCCGAAACCGTTCTCTCCGTAGAGAACAGGGACGGATCGAGAAGGAATTACTTTATGAATAAATACATTAATATCTCCGAAACGGAAGGTTTACGAAAATTTTACAAGATACAGAAATTGTTTAGAATTGATTTTTCTATCGAACGGTATATTTTCCGAACCTCGCGAACAAGCCGTAATAAAAATCGTTTTTTCCGGAAAATTCAAAATCAAATATCTCCTAAACCGTTAGATTTACAAAATTTTTTCAGACTAGGTGATTTGTAGGGAATATTTTTTTACATCGAATAGTAATTTACAAATTTTTATTCGACAATTAGTTTTTGAGTTAATAGAAAAGGTTTAATTTTAATTAGTCATAATAAAAATTATCACGCTCAAATATCGAAAACTGTTAGGTTTACGAAAATATTACGAGAATACAAATTTGTTAAGCGTAGTTTTTCCTAACTAACAAAACAACCCGCATATTTTTAACTTTAACCGTGCGAGGGCATTTTACTTTGAAACGTTAGCTTGTAGCGGTCGAGAGAGGGGTGTGCAATGTGCATTAATATTTTTGCATTTTGGATTTTGGCCGAGGGATTATTAGCATTCGCTAATATGTTAGAAATGGGGACGGCACTGCGATGAATATTTATTTAAAACGAAAGAATTGTATCGAAAATTTATGATTCACGGAGGGACTAGTTTTTAGGTTGATAAGGTGGAATCGGATGATGTATTACTTTACTTTGTTGCTTTGTTCTTGGGTGTTAATAAAGAAAGACTTACAATTATTTATTTTTCGGGGTGCGTTTATAATAAACCTTATTTGATTTGAAGCGAAAAATTTTTGGATTTGGACGCTATTATCAAAGTTTTATTAACAGTTACGGCTAATAAACTTTTCAGCTTACAATTAGTGATTTGTGATAGTGAAGCAGTAGTGTATGGTTGTATAGTAGAGTGTATATAGTGGTAGTGATTGCCTGACTAAGTGACAAGACCACCAAAAGATTTAATTGCAACAATTGACGACCTGGCAACGGGTCAGTGTCGCAAGAAAGGGCGCGTTAGCGCCCTTTCCAACCATTCTGCGAGTTACTCTAATATTGTTCATCTACATACATCTCGAGTTGTTTTAAATTTCTTCCAAGTTCTTATATTTAATTCGATTCAATAAAAAGATGAATACATTTCCTGCACTTGGAACAGTATACGCTTTTACCAACTTAAAAACGATCCAATTACACGGAATAGGCCTATAAAAATTCATAAATACATACACCGTGTAACGTCTTAAAATCCATTCGAGTTCTCCAAACATTAATTCGTTCCGGGAGCATCCGGTGTGTCTCTCGCGACCGGAATTTAGGAATATAAAGAGACGTAAAAATCCGGAAAGTAGGAAACGAACGAGCGACGGACGACCGCCGGAACACAAAAACGTCCAAAAAGGCGCCGCCGTCGCCTAACAAGAGCGCCCCGCTTTATGTAAAATAAGTTGGAAGTGCACGGGCCACTTGCCCGCTCATTCCGGCACACCGGAATCGGCGCCTCCCTCATAGGACGCTCCTCTAATCTAACTAGAGACTTGAATTTTTTTGATAAAGGAGTCGAAAAAATTATGAGTGAAAAATTATGATGAGGTGGGCTTTGGAGGGGATTTATAGGATAGAAATAAAGCAACCCCTACTCTTGTTTTCATTGTATGATTTTTGATAGATAAACAGGGTGTTTCCGAAGTTGGGGGAACAATTAAATGTATTTTAAACAAAATAGACCCATTATACATATACATTATACATATTATACCCCAAATAGAACCATTATAAAAAAAATCAAAGAACGAATACAATCCTGGCCGCGATAGTCAGCTTAAGATTTACAACTAAAAAGTAGATGCGACGTGCAAATTTCTCCCTCCTCCCTCCCGTTTTCGAAAAACATAGCCGATACCGATTGTTTTCTAGTGCGTATTCTATTGTAGGATTGTTAACCTCACCAGTGAAATAGATTTTTTTATACTGTTTTTTTAGTGATTTATTTGATATTGTTAGTTCTTCGTGTTCTTCTCAGTTTAACAAATTAGTGTGTACCTACTTACAATAAGACGGTGACAAGTTTGAATAAATACTATGAACTTTAAGCAATTTTTCTACAACAAAATAGGTGAGCTAATATTTCTTCCGAGTTGAATGTTTTTTCTTCTATTATTTGGAAAACCCGGGTTAATTTTATAATTTATCCATGATTCTAAAAATTTAGAGACTAATACATAAAGGTCCTAATAAATAAATTTGAATGAGATATCATTCTTAATTATAATCAATCATATTTTGTCGATTCTAATTTTACGGTGAGTTCGACAATATCGCGCGAGTCGAGCGACAGCCAATGCCATGCAGGTCCGCATTTCTTATATTATTTTTTACATTTTTCATTAATTTTTGATAAATAATTTTCTTTACGGATTCGATTAGTAAGTTCTTCGTGTTCTTCTCAGTTTAGTTAGTTCTTATAGTGTTATTTTCAGTTTAACAAGTTTGTGCCATTTTTCTAAAACAAAATAGGTGAGCTAATATTTCTATTGAGTTGAATGTTTTCTTCTTCTGTTATTTGGAAAACCTGGGTTAATTTTATAATTTATCCATGATTCTAAAAATTTATAGAGACCATATGAAATAAATAAAGTACCTAATACATTTTGAATGAGATATCTTTCTTAATTAATCAGTTATTATTTTGTCGATCCTAATTTTACGTTCGATCGTATCGCGTGAGTCGAGCGACTGCAATTGCTATGCAGGACCGCATTTCTTAAATTTTTTTTACATTTTTAATTATTTTTTGATAAATATTTTTCTTTGCGGTTTCGATTAAATAATCACATAATTCGCTAAGATGACCCGTTGCCACTTTATCATTAAAAATTGTACCGCAAGCTCGGAAACACCCTGTATAGGGTGTCGCAAAAAGGTCCTACTCACGATCGAGTATGCACTGGAGAATAGTGTTAGATTCGCAGCGCTATAAAACTGTTATAATTTAACAAATTCTATCAATATGCTCGAATGCGATTTTTTTGTAAATTGACCAGAAAAAAAGAAAATTTGTCCTCAGATATATATCTATTTTCATTAATAACTCATTTATTTTCAATTCTACAACCAAAAGTTGCATTACTAAAGTTGTAGAGAATTCAATTTTCAACAAAAAGTGCCTCCACAAATTTTCAGTGCGACGAGGCCAAATCCCCCAAACTTAAATTTAACTTCCCTCTTTACATAAAAGAATTCATGCACTAGCCGTGAGTTTTTTTGATATAAAATTTGAATAGGGGCTGAAATTATTGCGTAATTTAACATAAAGGAATTTCGTAAAATCCTCAACATTTCATCCGCATAGAGGAAAAAATCGCCGGCTTCCGATTTCATTCAATAACCCACCCTTGCGTTTCGATGCGTATTTCATATATAACCCGAAGAAACACTTTCTTTTCGCGTTATTGCCGCTTCCGTTGGCTGCGGGTCCGAGTGGCTTCCCGAAGATTAATTTTCTATTGTCGAAATATGAAGTTGTCCTCGGCGGGGTTCTTTTGAGGGAGGGCTCATTTTCTGAACGGTTAGCCCGTAATATCGCTCGTATCGTCGAGTATAACTCTTCGTTTTTTATTTTTTATACGCCAGAGATTCTCCCCGGCCATTGTTAGAGCGGACACGTTTTTACGTTTTTATTATCATCGAGGAAAATTGCTGCTGTATTATGACTTTTCTTTATACCTCTTTTTAACAATATTGCTATAAATATACCCCATACCTAACATCCTTAATAAAGTATATTTGATTTCTTATATAAGAAAATTAAATGATGTACCTACCTAAGCTACCCCCAAGGAAACTTGTTATTTTAAATTGCAAATTTGTACAACACATATACGAAATTTCGTAAGGAGCTTATATCTGATGCTTATTATATTTTTTATAATTGAATATTCGGCTTAGCGGTAGAAAACCCATCAAGCTCAGCACTTTTTCTTCCAGCCATATCTACCATTCCACTTTTATATTTTCCATATCCCCGGATTCAAATCCGCGGCATATATGCGGAATAAATTAAACTGAATTCTATTCCTGTAACATCTCACCTTCCCCGATTTAATATTAACAAAACACCTTCTTTAATCTAAACGCAATCGTGCATATAGTGCATTCGATATATTACAGGTAGCGACGTCACGGCTAGATTAACGTGAACGCCGGTCCCGATAGTGCATTTCGTTTAATAATTTTAACAAATTACCGGCAGAGTGCGAGTAATAAAACGGAATACCCTCTCCCGACGTCCTTACGTAGTGAAGTGTCAGGGAAATTAATGCGACCGCCAGACTGCGGCCCCCGGGAGTCGCTCGAATCGCGCCCCGAGGGCCGGGAAGGGCCTTTCGGTTTGTTATGGCCGCGCTTCCGAATTGTTTCCAGCGAAAACGGAAAGTTGCCGACGAGCGAAAATAAAAAGTGTATCGCGGAAAGGGCCCTTTGTTGTCGGGGAAAACGGGGAAAACCAGATAGAAAATCGCGGAATCCTATTATGGACTTTGGGAGCGGCGAAAACGCGATGACATATCTTATTGTTTCGCGCCGAAGAGTGAAAATATCGCTTTATTTTTTTACGCTGTTTTTTTTTTTCAACGAGGAGTGATTTTGATGGGCATGTTTTGTACGCAAGGATTGCTAATTTTAAAATGAACTTTACGCATTAATTTTAACAAATAATAATGTAGGTGTAATATCCAGAAAATCGTCGGAATATGAATCAATTGGATAAGTTGTTGGCGATCCCATAAAGTTTTCGAAAAGCCTTTAAGAAAGTAATAATATCGAATCGTTATCGTCACCTTGCGGCGAACGCTAGAGCGGGAGATTTATACGGCAACTTTTCGAGTATATATCAAAAATATAAAAGTACCGGAGTCGCGGAATTGGCTTCATAACTCGGAGCTGTTTTGATTTCGGCTCTTTGCGAGTTAGTTAATTCCACTTCGAAAGTCTAATTAATTTTTTGCGTTTCGACTGCTTCCCGAGACCGAAGTTTTTTCCTGCTTCGGCGCGAAGAGACACCTTAAATTGCTTTCCAGAGTTTCCAGCTTGCTTTATTCCAGTTTTTTAATATACATTTCGGAATTTTCCTCCCGATGTTGATTTTCTCTCTAAATTTTTCTTTACGAAAGGGCCAAACGAGCTGCCATGAATTTGCCAACTAATACAGGTGAACCACTTCTTCAATGTTCTACTTAATAATACAATAAAATTTATTTCATCCTCTCTATACAGGGAGTTCGAAAAATAGAAGAAGGTATTTTAGAGGGTGATTACTTGCAAAAAAATATGAAAAAAAGTTTCTATAAACAGGAGTCCGGAAATGCAGAGTTTTCAAGATACAGGATGTTACATTAAAAATAAAATTATGTATTCATATATTGAAAAATATTTACTTGATTCTGTTGAAATTTGGTATTCAAAAAGTTGCAAAAATACTCTTTTCTAGAAATTTTTTTGAATATTTGTTTTCCAAGGCACTTATGAATTTTTTAGAAACAAATAAACCAATTTTGTCCAAAACGTCACATGCAATAAAACGGATTTTATTTTTTTCTCCAAAAACGAGGTGAGATACGAAAAAAATACAAGAGGTAAGGAAGTTGCATTTTTAGATTCTTAATAAAACAAAAAAATATTAAAGTTACGAAAAAGACAGTGGCCTACATTATTTTCCCCAATAATCACTTTTGGGTGGTCCACTTTTATGTGGTAGGAATTTAACATTGGATGGAAAAAGATGATTTAAAATAAAAAATAATTAGTAATGGCCTTTCAATTATCTTCAAAAAGTGTTTCAAGTGTGCCATGGAAAACAAAATCGTATTGACAGTTAACAATGCACTAATCTGTCATCCATCAATAGATGAACGTAACAGCGCCGCTGTTTCTCTTTGTTAATAATTATTTTTTTATTTTTTTTAAATATCGTAGTTAGTCAATAAGGCGGTACTACACACCAAATTTGGTTTAAATATCTTCACTGGTTCGGACAATGTATAAAAAATAATTCATATTTTTTCCAAAATTTCAACGGCCTGTATCTTGGAAACTAAGCTTTTCCCGGTATATGTTGATGTGAAATTTTCATTTTAAATTATCTTTTTCTATCTAATGTTAAAGTCCTACCACATAAAAGTGGGCCACCCTGTAGATTAAAATTATTAAATGTTTCTCTGTAAAAGTGTTTCTTAAGTTGATACTTCTTTTTCTACTGTGTATGAGTCTCTTAATCTCTAAGCAACACTTTCAAATAAACTTTTTGAATATTCTGAAAAACAAAAATAGAAAATTTTCGAAATTTCCGAAAATTCGAATATTTTCCAAACGTACATGCTTCATTAAATATGAAATTCATTTATTTTTCGGCATTTATTTGACAGAGACTGCTATAAATAAATTTATTATTTAATAAAGTAGGTCCGTATTGAAAATATTCGAAATTATAAAATTTTCTATCTTCCTTGTTTTTCAGAATATTCAAAAAGTTTACTTGAAAAAGTTGCTTAGAATTAAGAAATTCATACACAGTTAAAAAAGAAGTATTAACTTAAGAAACACCCTTTATTTAGGGATAAATTAGCCTGTTGATACAACTAATAACATTGCCAAATTTCAACAGAATCAAGCAAATATTTTTTAATATATAATTTTTTATTGAACATCCTGTATCTTGAAAACTCATCTGCATTTCCGGACCCATGTTTATAGAACCTTTTTTTTATATTTTTCAACAACAAATCACCCTCTAAATTATCTCCGTCTATTTTCCGAATTCCCACTTGTATTTTTTCCAGATCCCCATACTCGGGGTAAACGCGAGCATAAACTGACAAACAATTTTAAGTGAAATCGAGTTAAGTTCAATCACAAAGACTTCGAACATCAAAAAGCCGAAGTCGAGCATTGTTCCAAAAAGCGAACGGTGCTTGTACGAGGGCAGAGGATGAGGAATCTCCGCACAGCCAGCATTTATAGATAAGGGTTGATGTCTTCAAAGGCAAGGGAAGGAAGCATTTACGGGAGTTTTAAAGAGATTGGTTGAATTCGCGAGGCGATTAGGGAAATTGAGTCTTGCGGAAGGCTGCTCGCCTTAGAGCTGGATGCAGGGTGCATCTGTTCATCAATCTTCCAGCATGGAGTTTGTACATATAATACAAAAGTACGTACCTGTACAAGGTTAAAAATAATATTTGCCCAAATTAAGTGGGATTCGCAGCGTTTATCGGAGCGTAAATTTCGTTGCTGCGAAGCTCACGTGGGCGTTAAGTAGATTTTTCGGGTAGCGATCAAACGGGATTTTTCCCAAAAAAATATCAAACCCGAAGGAAATTATCTATACACACTCCTTGCGACGAATTGCGAAATCCTTTCGGTGATTTCAGAACGAAACATCATCGATCATCGTAGAGTTTTGCACCGTGAAATTGTGGTGTTTCAGAGCGAAATTTATTTTTTATCCTCCAAAGGAAGATTTGGATTTTAATAGTATACAGGATGTATTTAGCAATTCGATTCATCGAAGCAAAATTGCGAAAAAAAAACACCAATTTGCATGTACCAGCCCTGTAAAACCAGCGTTTACTCGATTCGTTTGCAACTCATGTTCCATTTCCATTCCTGCTTGGAAAAATCTAATAAACGTTCGCCGAATCCCGAAAGGGTTGCGCTCGAAAAAATCAAAATAAACAAGAATACTTAATTACGACCAACTCTTTCCCATTCCAAATGAAAGAAATCGCGAATTCGCGTAAACTCCGATTGGACGATTCGCTCGCGATTATTTTCCCGAATATAAAAAAAAAGTTTAAATTGCTTTTTCGTTTGCCGTGGATGTAATAACGATCGACCCGATGTTAACTAAGATTGATATTTTATACATATAGGCAAGTGCAAATTTGTATGCAATATGGTCTATGAATGCAACAGAGCAGACAACTTCCATTAGTCTCATATGAAGGAAAAAGAAAGAGTGATATTGTAGGATTGCAACTTTCTCACTTTAACAACTGTTATTTTAATAATCCTTCTTTGTTCAACTCATTGAATTGATCACACATTTTCCTATACCTATGTTATACAGGGTGTCCGGTAATGAATGGGCCATACGGTAAGGGCGCGTTCTTTGGGTCAAAATATGACGATTTAACCAAATTTACCTCAGTCAAAGTTGCTTCTTTAGGAAGTTATAGCACTATGAAAATCGATTTTTTATTTCGATTTTTTTGTCCATCCAGCGTAATTCAAGAGATATCTTTTTTCAAATTTTACATATAGGGGTTTTAGAGGTGTCCATTTAAGAATATATTATCCATTTTGCTCTTAATCCAGAGGGCGCCACTTCAGCACACTTTTTTCCTTTGAAAGGCCATAACTTTTTTGTACGTAGGAATTGGGTAAAAAGAGATCAACTTACAAAAACTACAACACTTTAGCTTTAAAAAAGATATACCTGTTTTTAGTCGCTAAAATGCACCGTTTCCACGATAAATGAGTTTGCAATTTGTGCTGCAGGCTTACAAATCAAGGGTAATAACGAAGCTTTCGTCTGGAATTAACTGTAAATATTTGGAAATGAATGGAAAATTTCTGTAAACTGTGTAAAGTCTGAAAACTGTCCGGACATGTCTGGATAATGCCTGGAAAATGTCTGGAAAATGTCTGGATAATATCTTTAAATGTCTGGAAATCTTTGGAAATTTCTGAAAATGTCTGGAAACTCTGGCTACGAAATGTCATAACTATAATAACCCCTAATTGACTACCTATATAAGCATTCAGCGCAAATTTCAAACTCATTTATCTTCGAAACGGTGCATTTTAGCGACTCAAAACAGGTATACCCTTTTAAAAGTTAAAATGTAGTTTTTGTAAATTGATCCCGTTTGGTCAAATTCCTACGTACAAAAGTTCATAGGAAAAAAAGTGTGCTGAAGTGGCGCCATCTAGGTTAAGAGCAAAGTGGATAACATATTCTTAATTGGATACATCTAAAACCCCCATTTGTGAAATTTGAAAAAGATATCTCTTGAATTCGCTGGATGGACAAAAAATCAAAATAAAAAATTGATTTTCATAGTGCTAACTTCCTAAAGAAGCAACTTTGACTAAGGTAAATTTAGTTAAATCGTTATATTATTTCATTACTGGACACCCTGTAGGTACAATATTAACACAAAATGAATAATTATACAGACAAAAAAATCAATTCGACATGCAATCCACGCAAAAAACCTCCCTTTTTCAAAGCATTCCCCGGCTAACTTAAATATTACCATCGCCATTTCCTTTATCGGTTTCCGTCCGGAAAACGCCTTCGGTCGCAGGCGAAGGCCCCCAACAAAAGCGGCTCACGATCGTCGAGTATTTATATTTTTGTTTTGCGTTCGGATGCCGTACGTTTGGCGACGCCATTTCTGGCCTGAGTAGCGAAACATGTCCTCGCAACGATCCGATCGAGAGGTTTTAGATGGAGTTTCGGGAAAAGCGGGAGAAGTCGTGTCGCACATAAACAGATTAGAAATTGGAAGGCCTCCGAGCGAAGCAAGGACTCTCTCTCACCGAGCGATTTGTGTGGATATTGTATATGCACGATTTTCGAAATATCATGAGAGAGCTGGTTGATACATATTTCTCTAACCGCTTCTTAAAGTAAGGTAATACTTAAACCATATTTATGAAGTCTTAAGTACAATTTGTGTTACACTATGCTATATAAGCAGTACTTAGAGGTAATAGGAAATATCTAAAGTTAGGACAGCTCACTAACCTTTCCTAAAGCATTTAGGAAATACTTAACCACACTTTTCATCTTTAGCAGGCTTTAGATGAAAATCTTACTTGAGATTAATAGATTTTTTTAGTATTGTTATTGTTAATTAAAAAATAAGCAAGCTGAATCAGATGAAGTTGAAAATGTAGATAATTTAATTGAGAAGGGCCAAATTGATATTATTCATATTAAAATAATGTCAGACATTTTTCAGCTGTAGAATTAATTGTAAATACTTTATTAATATTTGAGCACAGTGGAAGTTGATAAAAGGTTATATATCCTGGGTGTTCAGTTATGAGAGGTAACTTTGTTATATTTCTAATACCAGTGAAAATAACAAGTTAAAAGATAGCAAATAAGTTAAAGCCTTGAAGTATTTATTAAATATAGATTATAAAATTTGATGGCGTATTTACCCCATTTCTCTTCTTTTCTCTCTACTTATTTCAGTTGTGGCCTCCTGCACTTATTCGGTTTACAAGTCAAAATTTAGGCAATACCATCAATAAAATGCATCAGAAAACTGTCAAAATCAAAATTTTATCTACGTACTTCTGTTAAAGGATTTCTTATGTTGGTGAAATTCGATTTAAGTACTTCCTACCTTAGGAATTACTTTCTTAAGAAATACCTAAAAGCAGGTTGGTGAAATCGGGCATTAGATTAGAATAGGTGTAGAGTAGGAGTAGAAATAGTGCAAAATTTACTATTCACCAAAAATTACTCAATCTTATCAACACAGCATTGGTGGAAAATCAAAGAAAATAGAATACAAAAGAATCCCTGCGGTGCATCCCGACTTTGTCGGGTTTGTGTGTACAAACGAACACCGCCAGCCAGCCAGCCAGTTCTAATCCCATAATTATACGAAAGTCCAGAATAAAGTACCGCCTCGGCCACATTGTACGACCCCATTTTACAAAACGAGTGCGGCGCATTCCCTGCGGACGCCGCGCAGTGGCGTATATAATTTTCGCGAAATTATTACCTTCCCTGATATTTGTTACGGCAAGGTAAAATATCGTTACCGAATATAATGTTCTCATTTGTTTACGATAGTGTTGCAGTCGACTATAAATAACCCCCTGCAAATTCTCAAAACTATCCCGCGCTGTAAATTTGCTCAGAGTAAGTATAGAGTTGCCCGGGATTCCCTGATAAATTTTATTTACTCTCTACTATTTACCATTGTGGATGGTAAATAAATGTTACTTACACAAGAATAAAAAGTTGATACAAAAGTACCAACATAATTGTAGATTATGAGTGTTCGTATACAATGAAAAGTTGATTCTTTGGGAATGCTGTATAGGTATTTCTTGAGTGTGTGCAGGGTTCATCCAGCAGTTGCCCTACACCCCTGATTAACCGAAGGCGGTGTAAAATGAATGCGCGGTGGAAATTGTAAGACTTCATTCAACTAATTGTAAAGCGAGAATATTTATGTAAAACGGCCGGTGTTGCGGTCGTGTTCTGGAGTCGAAACGAGCGACGTTGCCGTTTGTTTCAAACTAACTTGCGGCCCAAAACGATTTACTTCTGGTGGAGCATCCTCTGGAAGAAGCTTCACCTCTTCCCCTGTAACCCACTTCACGATATGTTTGAAACGTACAATGGTCGCCAGACCGATCACTCACTCGATTATCGCCTTCTTTTTCTATCTATAGGTGGTCCAGTTTATAATGGCATAACTTTAGGAAATGATGGGTAACGTTAAAATAATGATAATTTCTCAATACTTATGTAGCCGGGAAAGCTTTGTTTTCGAGATACAGGGTGTTGAAATTAAAAAAAATATATGTATTATTTTGGATATGGCCAAAACGGCTGCTTGGAAAAATTTTAATTTTGGCACACAGGATAAGCTAAGGATCCTTCATGAAAATAAATCATAGCCTACTTCCAGAATATTTGCGATGATAGTAGTCCTACATAACCGGAGAAAATTGCAAATATTTCCAAAACGGTGCGTCGTTCAAAAAAACGCAAGAACACTTTTATGTTCTAAAAAGAATGGAGCATCGAATAACATTACTGTTATTTGCAAAAAAGTCAGTGGCGTAAAGGATTTTTTTAAAAAAGGGCAATGGCATACCCATATCTCCGCCACTGGTTTTTGTAATTTATCACCATATTCCCTACATCATGAAGGATCCTTAGCTTATCCAGTGTGCCAAATTTAATTTTTTTCCAAGCAGCCGTTTTGGCCATATCCAAAATAATACATATATTTTTTTTTAATTTCAACACCCTGTATCTCGAAAACAAAGCTTTGCCGGCTATAATAGTATTGAGAAATTATCATTATTTTAACGTTATCCATCATTTCCTAAAGTTATGCCATTATAAACTGGACCACCCTGTATATGAGTGGTGTGGTGTGCTAGAAGAGGAACGCGATTGACCATTGTACAAATGAACCACACGTTGATGTTCCGGCCATCCAGCTTCTCGCTCCATACTCGAAATGGATGAAAAAAAAAGGAAATGGGATGTATCGACACGAAAAATTCAAATTGCTTTACGAGTCCAATTGGAATCTCTTGTAGCGCTTTCGCAGCGATAAATATCGGAACGTCGTCGATCAAGTGACTCAAATGCAGATGCCGAAACAATACCGCTTCGGGATTATCCAGAAAGTCGTTCCGAATATCGCCAGTGGCGTAACAAGAACGAATAAATTCCATACTTTACTGCTGCGGAAGTGGAGCAGCGTGCGCCACTGGTGGTTGTACCGGTGAAATAATCGAATAGGAGAATTTTCGAATTCGCGATTTAAATTTGTATCCGATTTGAGCGAGTATTTGTTCCAATAACAATTCCCGCAGTTTGTTCATGACAAGCGCGGGGACTTTTTTGTCCGGCCGTGTCACGTAGCGTATGAGCTCTTATTTAATGTTGATGTGTACGTGGAGGAGGAGAGATGATTTTGTCGGTTTTTTTCCTTTCGGTGTCGATGATTTTTTTGCGTTTGTTTCGATTTCGCCCGGTTGATTCCGACTTATAATCAACGAACGATTGGATGTGATTGAGTTGCTAAAATAACGCCGGGGCGAAATATCGAAGCAACAACACGAAAAAAAAAAAACCGCGCGGGGCAATAATGATGTTGAATAAATTTCGGTTTTACAAATTCGGTTCGGTTGTTTTGTTTGAATCCAAATGAAAAATTATTTGCTAAAAAAGAATCCAATAGCTAGTAGGCATAGAAGATATATAGTTTGTGCAAAACAAAGTTACATGCACGTCACCACAAATTTACTACGTCACAAATAGACAGTGTTGCCGAAATTTTATAAAGTTTACAAAATCTATTCTAAAATTGTCAAGAAAGATTTCTTGATGAGATGAAGTCCATTTAAAAATAATAGAAATTCTCGTAAACCTTCATTAAAACTGCTTATAGAGCAGTTGGGTACAATGCTTGGCAAATATGACGACATTAGTGACGTGCGTCTAACTTTGTTTTGCACAAACTATATTTAATTTAATGCAATTGTGAATTGTAATGTTCAACATTATTTGTAGTAATGATTTTTTAATAAAATAAACCAGTGGCTCTTTAGATATCAAAGTAATGTTAATGAATTACCTATGATGACTTTTCATTGAATTATCAATGTTATTACAAACTCATCAGATTTATACAAAGGGGTAAAAATCGTGAAGGGATAATAAATGAAATCTATAATGTATGCGAAGCAGGGAAAATTAGTATAAACACTTATAGAGGTTTGAGTGATGAAATTTTGTTATTTTAGCGTTACGAATTTTCGTGGGGTTTATTTTAATGGAATTACAAATTCAGAACTGTTTATTGTAGTCGCAGAGACATTTTCGACTATTTAGTTATATATGCATTGATATTAAAATTTTCGGTAAATATGCGCCATCGGGGCGCGAGATAATTTATTCATTGTTTATTAGGGGTGTTAAATCGACGATTGTTTCACGTTTCCCTTTTCCCGTTTCCCATCAACCCCTTTCAACGCCATTCAAATATTGAATAACCGAAGTTAGCCTAATACGGTATAATAGAAACGCGTAGATAAAGTTAAATTGTTCATTATATAGAAATTTTCTTGGATAAATCGCCATTATTTTACCCTGCGGTTTTGCTGTGAAACTAAAACTATTCCCGGTGAATTTCGAATACTTTTCATACCGCGGGAATACGCCGTAAACAAACTCCTTTTGCCCCGAGATACGTAGATTATGCTTACCGCAAAAAGGGTTAGTTGCAAGTTTTCCAAAACAAGAAAATTTTATCAGTACTTAACGTTTAAATTGCAAAATTGTAACAAACAATTTTTCCTGTATTTTACCCTAAGATCTTATTGTTTAGAGTGGATAGGGGAGAGTGGGTCTAGTTGTTACAAAATTAACATTTGATTTTTTTCTTAAAAACTATCAACTCTGAATCCGCGCCATATTTTGAGAAAATACGGCCCAATGTTTCTGCTCTACATTTCTGAATTTAGATCCATTTATGTAGAAAAACACATTTAAAATAAATATTTATGAGGGCGTGTAAAATGTAACAACTTGCCCTATACCCAGGGGAAAGTTGTTACAATGAATATTATGGGAATTCAATGAGTTTTAAACACTTTTATTCAAAACAAAAAATGCAAATGTGAAACAATGATCTTAAATGTGTTAATCGCCATCAGAAAGACAATGAATACAAACGTAGAAATCGTCATCTTCTCTATAAGAGACTTGTGCCTATTTCTTGCAACATAGATAACGAATCCATTCGTTAGATTTGGATTCTGAGTGGAGTTTCAAGCATATACCTAAGACAGTGAGTCTTCTTCTTCGGATTCCTCAGAAGAGGAGACTTGCCTGAAGTTTTTTTTTTGTAAGCTTGCTTTTATTCTTTCGTGGAAGACGGAGGGGTTGAATTCCCATTTTTCTATGTGTTCAGGAGCGTCAGGTTAGGTTGAAGGTTCAATTGCAAAGGTTTCTCATGGAATTTATTTCATAGTGGGGTTATTTGTTACTGTAACAATGTGCCCCTTAAATTTTGTAACAACTATCCCCAACATTCGTTTTGATGTTCTGTATTGGTTTTTGCTAGTTCGTTTCTTTTCTGCAGGAAAACTATTAGCGCAAATGAAAGAGTGATATGTAAGCTTTAAAACAACACGTTTTGGAAAATCAAATTACCTACTTGTTAGTGAAGACCTTGATCGAAAGACCTACACTTCACTTACAATAAAATTATGAGGTTAAAAAATGATTTCGGGGGTTTAGTTGGGGCTTCATGGCAAGTATTATAATAGCCAGAATTACGGTTGCCTATCTGTTATATACTCATTTTTATTTGGTTTGTAACAACTATCCTCAATCTCCCTTACATATCGAGTGATTATTAGATTAGATTATATTCAATAAATTATTCTTGGGGTAGGTACGCCCATGGAGTTCTTGTAAAGGATCATTTGCCGGAAACAGGCCTATTTATTGCTTGTTAAGGGCGCTATTTTAACCTCTCTTGTTTGACGGTTTACTGCCACTACCCGTGGGGAAAAGGTCGGCCTTTTCACGTCCGATTTTCATAATTGCTAAATAGGGCTTTTGTACCTACTTAGGGCCGCGCCGTTGCCGTAACTTAATCCTGCAGCGATTATTTCATTTAGCAGTAACCGAGATTATACCTGCCTATTTGATACGATTTTTCCCGATGTTTAAATAAATGATTTAACCGCCGCGCAATTACACTAATAGCCTTGAAGAATCAACAAATTGCGTTTTTAACAACGACCGTTTATTACTTAAAAACGGATCGCATGCACGGCAATTTAACCGGGTTAGCAATTAATTTGGAAAATTAAGTTTCGTTAACGAATTAGGTAGAAGGTTGATTACGGGTAATAATTAGGGATGTTGCATGACTCATGTCGGGTAATACCTATTCCATAAAATTTACTTATTGGAATTTGATTCAATTTGGCGCACGCTTCGGTTTTCAAATTGTACCATAAATTGTTAATTTTATGACTAAAATATTAATTTTTTATTACTAATTTAATTACAATATGCCATTTAGCCCATTTATAGGATTATTTTCGACATCGAAATCCCATAATGAAAATATATAGTAGGTACAGATACTTATCTAACTACATATAATTTAATAGCGATGTTCACTTACACTACTTATAAAATATTCAGGTTGTTCCATTAGCAAAGATCAACAAACCTATGTATGGTGTGTAATAGAAATTGCGTCGCTGAAATTCGCCATAATTTAACTTCGCCGCTTGCGCAAATATATGTGACAATATCGTCGAAATTAAATTAGGTTCGTGTCTCGATGCTAACGAGTCTCATTTCATACGGGATAGCTCACTCGATTCTATCCCTATTTCCAAATTTTAATATCGGATTTTTACCCCAACGTTTAAATCGTCGAGTGCTTTAATTATAATGCGTATATTTTTAAAATCTCTTCTCGAAAAATCGAACATATATAAAAGCCGGTAAACATTTTTTGTGGAACAACGCAATTTGCAAGTAGGTAATTGCAAATGGAAAAATAATGGAGGGAGCAAATTGAATAAAATCCCTCTGGACCGCAAATACAAGAACTTACATTAAAAAAGTATCAAAATACCTTTTGGGGTCAAATTTAATTAAAAAAAGGGAACCCTCGCAACAAAATAAAATAACTGCCACCATAGATCACATTAATAAATAAATTACCGGCGAACCCCCGTAAGCAATTCCATCCTGTAAAATTATCTTTAGAGAGGGTAACAAGTCATATTTTGTATAGATATCTGCATGATGTTTCGTTCAGCATGTGGCTGTGCAGATAACGATATTAACATTCTGTCGATAATGTAAATTATTATGGAAACTAATAAGGTTTATTAGCAGACCGTGTAGCGATTCCTGACTCGAAATTTTCGCTGACTACTCGAAATAAAGTCGATAATTAATAGTCACTTAAAATTAGGAAAATTCGTTAGGCAATATAGCTTCAAATTTAAAATGTCCGCTGTGAATTTTTATGCATGTACCAATCCATAAATAGAGGGAACACGTCCGCCTACCGGGTTCGAAAATTTCAAATTGTTTCGTTCATAAAACGGGTTTAAATAAAACAGCAGAGCTTTCAAGGATAAACGACGTTCGTTGGAAGTGACATCGGGATAGAATGGGTGGGAAATTTAAAATATATTCTATATCCATAGCAGCGGGTATGTGCATTTTTAATTTATAAGCATCCGGGACCGCCTAAGCTATTATTCGCGGGGATATTTATAGAAATTTGCTGGTGACTGGCGGAGGAATTAAATAAAAAAAAAAACCGCCGCGTATCGATCGATTCGTTCTCATTATTCAATTAATGCAACAAACTTGAATCCGAAAAAACCCTTCGGTATCATTAAGAAGCGAGCGGGGCGAGTTCTCCTACACCGGAGCTCGGGGTTTATTAAAATGTTTCAATAACAACCTCGGGGAAAAAAGAGTTTCATCGACAAGGGCTTCTCTTTTGTGCCGACAGAACAGAATGAAACTTTTCACACTGAAGGACTTTTGATTTATGATTTCGCAGGCCCCAGACATATCCGAAGATATAATAAATATTATCGTCAAATTCGCGCGGAGAGAGGTGCTTGACGTCCAAAATTAATATGTTTCGAGATTAGAATTTCGCCACCGAAAGGGTGTTTGCCGTATATTTTTTTTCGGGCGGTGTATCGATATTTTTTTTCGACAGCCGCATTAAATTATGGCTTGGTCGAGGCCGCTGCAGTGGATTAACAGGAGATAAATAAAGGGGTTGTAGAAGATGAAAACCTATCAATTTTTAATTTATTACATTAATTACAAGTTTGTTTGTATATACAGGGTGAATCGGAAGTTGAATGTACCTTTAATTTAGTGTATAGCTAAAGTTCCGTGTCAGAATCACCCAGTACACAGGGTGAGTCAAGCTCAATCAAAGAGACAAAATGTTGCTGGCTTTTTAGCCAGAGATTTTTAAAATTTCTTCGACTTAAATTTTATATGTGGCTAAAATATAAAATTGATTACACGCATATACAACAGGTTGTCCCAATTTTGAAAAAATATATAAAGTTAAGAAGTTTAAAGTGGATCACCCTATATTTCATTGCATTTTTTAAAATCTACGTGAACTGTTAGAGTACTTCTGTCTAAATTATTTTATTCCAAAAGTGTATACAGGGTGGTCCACGCTCAATGCGATGGAGTATTATGGGCCAACGAGATTTTGAAAATTCCTTCGGGCGAAATATGTATGTGTATAGTGGCTACAATTTAAAATTATTTAGACATATACAGGTTGTCCCAATTTTGAGAAAATATACAAAGTTATGTTTTTTAAATGGAACACCCCCACACCCCGTACATTATTACATTTTTGGATTCTACTCGATGAGCTGATTCCAAAAAGGGGTCACATTTGGTATCTTGTTCTAATAATAAAGGATATAAAGCCACTCAAAAATCACTAAATTTTGAATTTAAGCGCGGCTCTGAAAGCCAAACAGTTGTAAATCGAGAAAAATTGGCTTACATGGTCCTATCCTAATTTTTCAAGTACTATGTAATGGAATAGGAACAAAAAAATTTTTGATAAAAAATTTGAAATTTTTGATCACCCAGTATACATTTTATATTATATCATTAGATAGTACTTGAAAAGTTAGGATAGGACCATGTACCTAATCCGTTTTTCAAGATTTTCAACTGTTTGGCATTCAGAGCCGCCTAAATTCAAAATTTTGTGATTTTTAAGCGGCTTTATTATAGACCAAAATATCAAGTGTGACCCCTTTTTGGAAGCAACATCGAGTGGAATCCAAAAACGTATTAATATTCGTGGTGTTCCATTGAAAAAAACATAACTTTGTATATTTTCTCAAAATTGGGACAACCTGTATATGTCTAAATAATTTTAAATTGTAGCCACTATACATATACATATTTAACCTTAAGGAATTTTTAAAATCTCTTTCCGTTTGCCTGCAATACTCCGTCCCGTTGAGCGTAACTCACCCTATATAGGGTGTGTATAAAAATTGTGAAAAGTTGAGCTTCATGCAAAATTAAGAAATTTCTTCATTGGCATAAAGCCACTCACCCTGTACAAATATTAAGAATTTGCTGACGGTAAATGTCAAGTTATTTATTTGTGAACTCCTTTTGAAGGAAAATATTTTTCTCTTAATTTCCGCTTTGATTTGTGAATTATTGCTCCAAGCAGAATTTTTTACGAACTTTTTCACGATTTTTGGAGCGTAAAGGAGATACGTGCTCGTTTTTTTCTATTTTCAATAAGGTCGTATATGAAAATGGGAAATTATATTTGACGAATTCCACTCGTCATACAACGATGAAAATACGCGATATCCTAATCTGCGAGACGATTTTCGCCGTAGCGAAAGGCTTAAACAAATTGCCGTGACATGCAAACTCACTATAAAGCCGAATGTTTCCCTTAAATAATGCAATAAAAAAACCATTTTCTTGGTACAAAGACAAACTATTTCATGGGAAAGTCCCCGGCTCTGCGGTAATATTAGCTCCGGCGAATATTTTCATTCCCGTCATGTTTTCTCCCTTTCGCTCTAAAAACGTATCCCCGCACATTCATCATAAATTTGCGCTATTGTAACAGGTGTAAAGGAAAACTTATTGGATGTTTACACTGTAGTAATGTTGGCGTTTCGTTTTCAGTTGTAGCGAAACATTTCAAATACAACGCTAATTCAATAATCCTGATGCACTTACAACCTTCTACATATTGCAAAATTATAGATTAGGTACTAATTCGCCATGTAACATGTTATGAAATTTTTATTTCGAGCTGTAATAATTATGTATAATAGGAAGTTTAATAGAGCAACATTCCGGACCCAAATCAGGAATTAATCTAGCTGAAATTTCACGAACATATTTATTAAGGAAAGTTTCGGCATATCAGAAGTTTTGGAGTTCCCGCACATCAATCAAGCGCTGAAAGATAGGAAATGAACAAACCTAACCTGGACAGGTTTTACGTAAGACCTCCAGCTTTTGTTCTTTCGCTGATTGACTCGCACGAATTTCCTGCATGGAAAGCCAAACGGGTGGTATTTGCATCGCGAAAATGACCCTTTTTTCTCCTCCACTACCCCTATTAAAAACTTGCTATATAAATACAAAATCGTCAACCGAATTCCTCGTGAAAAAGAGTTATGAGTTATAGTCAATTATGCTTGATGTCTACTAAAAAAGACGAATTTTCCAGCATTTGCCGAGTCAATGTACCCGAAAAGTAAAAATGAAGTAAACCAGAAAATTAACTTACCTGAAATGCCGTCATAAGTCCACCATTCTTCCCAACTCACAGCCGACGACACTGCAACAGAATTAGGAAACTTAATCTATTTAAGAAACAATTTCATACACGATGGAACTTGCGTATTTACGGGAATAAATGGATACCCCTCGAATGGAAAAATCATCGAGGAAGAAGTGCGAGTATTTCATATTATACAGGGTGTTCGGTAATGAATGGGCCGTACGCTAAGGGTGCGTTCTTTGGATCAAAATATGACGATTTAACAAAATTTACCTTTTAGTCAAAGTTGCTTCTTTAGGACGTTATAGCACTAGGAAAATCGATTTTTTATTTCGATTTTTTTGTCCATCCAGCGTAATTCAAGAGATATCTTTTTCAAAATTCACATATGGGGGTTTTAGAGGTGTCCAATTAAGAATATGTTATCCATTTTGCGCTTAACCTAGAGGGCACCACTTCAGCACACTTTTTTCCTTTGATGGCCACAACTTTTTTGTACAGAGGAATTTGACCAAACGGGATCAATTTACAAAAACTACAACATTTTTACTTTAAAAAAGGTATACCTGTTTCGAGTCGCTAAAATGCACCGTTTCGAAGATAAATGAGTTTGAAATTTGCGCTGCATGCTTATGTAGGTAATGAATTAGGGGTTATTAGTTATGACATTTCGTAGCCAGAGTCTCTAGACATTTCCAGAAATTTCAAGACAGTTTTCAGATATTTCCAAACATTTTCAGACATTTCCAGACATTTCCAGACATTTTCCAGACATTTTCCAGACATTTCCAGACATTTTCCAGACATTTCCAGACATTTTCCATTCATTTCCAGATATTTACAGTTAATTCCAGACGAAAGCTTCGTTATTACCCTTGTTTTGTAAGCCTGCAAAAACTCATTTATCTTCGAAACGGTGCATTTTAGCGACTAAAAACAGGTATACCTTTTTTAAAGCTAAAGTGTTGTAGTTTTTGGAAATTAATCCCTTTTTATAAATTTCCTACGTTCAAAAAAGTTATGGCCTTTCGAAGGAAAAAAAAGTGTGCTGAAGTTGCGCCCTCTGGGTTAAGAGCAAAATGGATAACATATTCTTAATGGGGCACCTCTAAAACCCCCATATGTGAAATTTAAAAAAGATATCTCTTGAATTACGCTGGATGGATGAAAAAAACGAAATAAAAAATCGATTTTCACACTGCTATAACTTCCTAAAGAAGCAACTTTGGACTAAGTTAATATTTTGACCCAAAGAACCTACCCTTAGCGTATGGCCCA
This sequence comes from Phyllotreta cruciferae, assembly GCA_917563865.1. Classification (NCBI taxonomy): domain Eukaryota; kingdom Metazoa; phylum Arthropoda; class Insecta; order Coleoptera; family Chrysomelidae; genus Phyllotreta; species Phyllotreta cruciferae. The sequence continues at coordinate 10,537,729 of OU830607.1, forward strand.
TTCATTACCGGACACCATGTATTAGAGGAATTCAATATTTTCATTAATTGGATAGTTCTTTAGCATTCGATTAAAACGAACCCAATCGAAATAATCTAGCAGTCACGTATATAAATGATAAGACCCGCAGTTTTCCTTATAGCCGCCGCTAAAAATCCGATAAAGACAGAGGAAGAACGATGGCGTGTACACGACGGAAGCCTTATTTAAATTTCGACGGAGTTCGAGAGCAAGAAAAAAATCAAATGAACCGATTTCCTTTGATTTCGCCTCGTTTCTGTTACTGTAGGGCCCTTGCCAGGATTGCCTTTTGTGTATGTATAAAGTTTGCATTAAATCCCATGGGGGTGCTCTTCAATTACCCACATAAAATTACTCGCAACAATTAGAATTTGCTTCTTACAATGTTTTAAAATGGGTGGTAATAATGAGTGCTTTGGGGGCTAGATTAAGTTTGGTATTAAAGCTCTAAAAGCTCGGTTTGGGAGAACTGGGGGATGGCACGCCACTGTATTGGGGCTGCTACTCAATAGCGATTATTCACAATCGGACGCCTCTTGCCTGCCCGGACCAGAACGGGGCAGAGCTGGAACGCGTAGGGCAAACTCGCGAACTCCGCAGGAATATCGTGCTTTCATTAACTATTCGAATCGAATCGAATCGAATCGAAAAACTTTTATAACATAAATCCGGTGTTTACGGAGAGGAGGCGGGTTCTTATCTTCCTTTTTTTTTTCATCTGCTTTCGATGTTTTAATTAATTATTTCGAAATGGATTCTGCTCGAAAATATAACAACAACAATTGTAACACCAATTATTATAATCATGTTGAAGTATTTGAACCTCTTTTGACAAATGTTGATAATAATATATAGTTTGCGCAAAACAAAGTTGGATGCACGTCACCATAAATTTACTACGTCACAAATAGACAGTGTTGCCAAACTAGGATAAAGCTTACAACATCTAAGAATTTTTAAAAATTATCAAGAAAGATTTCTAGAGATGAAGTATATACCTACATTTAAAATAATAATTCTTTTGTAATTTATTCTAAAAGTCCTTATACAGGGTGGTCCACTTTTATGTGGTAGGACTTTAACATTAGATGGAAAAAGATAGTTTAAAATGAAAATTTCATATCAACATAAGTATACCGGGAAAAGCTTAGTTTGCAAGATAGAGGGTGTTGAAATTTTGGAAAAATGTGAATGATTTTTTATACACTGTCCGAACCAGTGGAGATATTTAAACCAAATTTGGTGTGTATTACGACCTTATTGACTACGATATTCAGTGATAATATGAAGTCCTTGAAATAACCAGTGGCGGAGTTATGGGTTTTCACAATCATTAAATTTAAAAAATAATTAGTAATGGCCTTTCATTTCTCCACAAAAAGTGTTTCAAGTGTGCCATGGAAAATAAAATCTTATTGACAGTTAACAATGCACTAATCTGTCATCCATCAATAGATGAACGCCGCGTAACAGCGCCGCTGTTTCCCTTTGTTAATAATTATTTTTTAAATTTAATGTATGTTAAAACCCATAACTCCGCCACTGGTTAAATAACTTGAAATCAAGGCCTTCATATTATCACTGAATATCGTAGTCAATAAGGTCGTACTACACACCAAATTTCGTTTAAATATCTTCACTGGTTCGGACAGTGTATAAAAAATAATTCATATTTTTTCCAAAATTTCAACGCCCTGTATCTTGGAAACTAAGCTTTTCCCGATATATGTTGATATGAAATTTTCATTTTAAATTATCTTTTTCCATCTAATGTTAAAGTCCTACCACATAAAAGTGGACCAACCTGTAAAGCAGTTGGGCACAATGCTTGGCACGACATTATTAGTGACGTGTATCTAACTTTGTTTTGCACAAACCATACATACAACCGTTTATTCTAATTAGAGTCATTCGAATTTCATCCCTTAAGGAATGCGGTTCAAAGGGGATGCTGCGAGTGTGAGCAACTGGAATAATTGACGTTCAAATGAGCAGTAGTGCCAACGTAAACCGATATTTTATCGGCTCCGTTTGGATTAATTCGCGCGGTAGACACGCGTATACCTATCTCATTTTTAATCCGGATTATCTCGCGACTCGTCTTGCTTTTTTCCTCCGGAACGCGCTGTGTTCTTATTTGTCGAGCCGCCCATTACTCGTCGCGTATCGCCGGATTTCGCCGTGATAAATTAAATTTTTTCCGGGTTTCTTGGAACCGCGAGAGGTGGAGGTAGTACGTCTCGGGATCCGGGGGTTTTTCAGCACCGGATCGGGCCGGGTATTTATCAAGATTAGTCTATTTGCGCATGCTAGGGGTAAGTTTGGGCGAGTTTAATGCAGATTCACTAATCAATTCGCGTAAATAAAATAGCGTGTTTCGCTTCGAAAGCGCTACCCTAATTTTTTTTTCTGTTAATAGTCAAAATGCGCTCGAGATAGTGAGTAATTAACGAAATGGTTTTTCGGAGGTAAAATATTCGAGTCGAAATTGGAGTTTTAAGTGCTATCAATGATTAAAAATGCCGAACTCTCGACGCGAAAAATTCGCAATTTAAGGCATATTATTGAAAATTAGTAAAAATTTTCGGCACGCCAATGACTTTTCACATTTCACCCTCACCTTTCCCCTTTCGCCGAGTCGAATTGGCCGTTGTTAATTGCATTGCCTCCTGATATTTTCAACCTTATAATGAAAGTGACCGGTAAAACGGAGTCCCTGGCTACCTGACCGGAATAATGAAGACCACTTCTATCGGGCGGCCATGACACCTCGGCCCCGGGATATGCTTTTCTGTCGATTTCATCGTTTTTCTTCCACTCGAAAATTGATCTTCAATTTACAACGTGCCTACTGTAGGTATAAAATAATAGGTAGGCATTTTAATTAATGGAGGCGTTGTTGTTGTTCGTTTTCGACTGTTAATAATAAATTGGCGTATTTTTGGGAAATTCGAAGAATCCATGGGATTCGGCCTAATTTGTAACGCGAGTATTTTGCGATCTTGCAGAGGTCCCTCGAGCCCGACCAGAAAGGCACTATTACTTATTTACTTCAGAGACCTTAATGGGCCTTTGACTAATAGGCTTAGACAGCCAGATATATGTGTTTCCCAGCCCGGTTATTTAGTTAAATGATTATTTGTCTGAAACTGGAACTGAATTATACAGGGTATAACTTAGCAGCAAAATTTTACAGCATCAGAAGTGCATTGCTATAAGAAATTGTAGAGCTCGAATCAATGCTTTTGTAAAATCGAATTAATCGAATCGCAAGACTGGAATTCAATTTTTCATCTCAATACAACCGGCGCTTTCTTTATTTTTCGCCCTCTGCAGTTTTTCATTTTCGCCTCTAAGACAAGCCCCGTTCGACTAGTTGAAAACTTCAAATTATTCAATAAACTCCGCCGGCGAGTTCCAGCAAAGACCGCAGCAAATAGTTAGAAGTCTAATTGCGTTCGCCTCGCACAGGAAAATGCATTATCGAATTTTTCCATTTGCTCCGGTAAACGCAATTTTTACATCAAAGTTGCTAACTAATAAACTAATTGGGTGAAATATTTGCGGTAAACAAATGTAGGGTTTTGTCCGCGAAAAAAAAACATACACACAGCAATGCATTTCATTATCTGTCGTTTATAGTCACGGAATGGAAGGGCCCCGTTTTGTAAGCGAAGGGCGTTTAATTTACGAGTCGTATGGTTAACAAAGTGCGTGCGCCCTACAAATGATTAGATATCATCCAGGGAACATAACAAAACCGTCACCTCTGCTATAATACTCCTAGGAGATGTGTAAATTGTGCATAAATATCGCTCATTTACACCACCCTTTAACCACAAACAAAGAAAATTATTCGTAACGAGACAATAATGTATAAAAACAATATTTAGCTAACAATCTGGATGGTGATAAGTAAAGAGCGGAATATACTCAAAAAATTGCTAATATATATATATATATATATATATATATGCGCATATATATGTATATGCAACGATTTGCAGTGATATGCAGTGATTTTCAAAAAAATATAAAATTAGTTCTGCACAGAATTCATTCTGAAACGTCCAAAATTGTTCAGAATCATTTCTAATTCGTTCTGAAGCATTCTAAAAAAGTGTTCTGAACTGTTCAGAAGCGTTTTAAAATAAATTGTTCTGAACATTCATTCAAGCATTGCGATTTGTTTTGAACAATCTTAATTGATTCTAGGGCGTTTTTAAATGTTCTGGACAGTTTTTAAATGTTCTGGATAGTTTTTAAATGTTCTGGATAGTTTCTTATTCGATCTGGATCATTATAAATTGCTCAGTAAATTTCTAAACTGATTCAGAATATACGTATAAATAAAAAATAAATACTAATATTCAAAAAAAAATCAAAAATTGGCTTTGATTTCCAAAAAATATCAAAAATTTGCATTAATTTTCAAGAAAATATCAAAAATATGCAATAATTTTCAAAAAATATTAAAAATATTCAATGATTTTCAAAAAATATGTACCAAAATTATGCAATAATTATAAAAAAATGTCAAAAAATAGCATTAATTTTCAAAAAATATAAAAAATTTGCAGTGATTGTCAAAAAAATATCAAAAATATATGATGTATGTAAAATGATCAAAATTGATCACATTGAATGTTAAATATACATGCAAATGTTGTGCATATATTTGTATATGCATTTTACATTTTTTCCGCTCTTTAGTGATAAGGCGATAATTTTGCATTGATTTTCAGGAAAATATCAAAAATATATGATGTATGTAAAATGATCAAAATTGATCACATTGAATGTTAAATATACATGCAAATGTTGTGCATATATTTGTATATGCATTTTACATTTTTTCCGCTCTTTAGTGATAAGGCGATAATTTTGCATTGATTTTCAGGAAAATATCAAAAATATATGATGTATGTAAAATGATCAAAATTGATCACATTGAATGTTAAATATACATGCAAATGTTGTGCATATATTTGTATATGCATTTTACATTTTTTCCGCTCTTTAGTGATAGGGCGATAATTTTGCATTGATTTTCAGGAAAATATCAAAAATATATGATGTATGTAAAATGATCAAAATTGATCACATTGAATGTTAAATATACATGCAAATGTTGTGCATATATTTGTATATGCATTTTACATCTTTTCCGCTCTTTAGTGATAAGGCGATAATTTTGCATTGATTTTAAGGAAAATATCAAAAATATGCAATAATTTTCAAAAAATATCAAAAATTTGCATTGATTTTCAAGAAAATAACAAAAATATGCAATAATTTTCAAAAAATATCAAAAATTTGCATTGATTTTCAAGAAAATAACAAAAATATGCAATAATTTTCAAAAAATATCAAAAATATGCAATAATTTTCAAAAAATATCAAAAATTTGCATTGATTTTCAAGAAAATATCAACAATATTCATGATTTTCAAAAAATACCAAAATTATGCATTGATTTTCAAGGAAATATATAAAATATGCAATAAATCTCAAAAAAATATAAAAAATTTGCAGTGATTTTCAAAAAAATTGAATGTTAAATATATGCAAATGTTGCATATATTTGTATATGCATTTTGCATTTATTCCGCTCTTTAGTGATAAGGCATGATAATTTTAAGGAAGGATTCCAAGGATATCCTAGAATCTTTCTACTATTTTTTTCGCCGCGTCTCTCCAAACAGATTACCCCGAGACCATTCTATAAGCAATAACTCCTCATGAAAGGAAGAAACAAAGCCGGCACGAACGTACGAACAACACTGTTCGGGCGACCGCGACATGATAAAAATGAATTTTGACGAAAAAAAAAACTCCTTTTCTGGCCCGCCGGTCTTGGGGGACGCGAGCGGAGGTTCAACTTCTACGAGAAGTTATGTAACGTTTTGCGCGGCCCCGGGGAAGGGTGTAATAAAAACGTGACGGGAAAACGACGCCAGGAATGGCTTTTGTAAAGTTTAGCTCATGTTTAATAGCCGCATTCAATTTCCACTTTTTACAATAATCGCTAATAAAACAATAGATTCGCAAAACTCTAAATTAACGTTGCTATGTTATTTATCTCTCGTTTATCGCATTTTAATCAGGGCTTTTTATTGTCCGCGTTCCGGTAGAATTGGGTTTTACCGAATGTATCCCATGAATATAGATATTAAACAAATATTTAAAAAACAAACCGCTATCCCATCAACGCGTTTACAAATAATTCCAGCACCCGAATCGGATCGATTTTGAATTGAAAAAATTATTTCCCCTTTTTCCCTTAAGGGGCTATACCAGTGTAACCCACGAAAAATTAGGCGAATTTCGCGAATTTTTTTAAAAGAAAGTACTAGATAAAATGTTTTGAAGTTTTTTGGACATAATAAGGTATATTTTCAGCTATATTTTAAGATTTTTTTTTACAAAAATATTGAAAAATAACGGATTTATGTGCTGTCTTCGGAAGTGCCAAGAAAAAAAGTTCACCAACTGCTGACATGATTCCGGCCGAATGAGTAGGTGAAACAAAAAAAATCGAAAAGGTTATTAAAGTTGAAGGTCCTTCCTATACAATGACCTATGATTTTTGAAAAATATCAAAAATTAACAAAATTGCGTAGTTCTAAAGAAAAGTGTCGTTTTTTGGGGTCAAAAAATTGTCGTTTTTTTAATGCTAAATTGACAATGGAGAAGTCCACGACTTTTTTTTTAAATTTTTTTTCAAAACCGTGTGTTCTAAGAAGGTGCGTAATGAAATTTTTATTTTTTTCTGTGGCCAAATAAGTCCCCAATTAATTTTTGAAGTTTGAAAAACGTCACACAATCGTCATACACTCTGCTCCAATCAAAGCGAGAGTTTCAAAGAGAAGTCACATTTAGCAAGTTTGCCACGTTTCATATTACTCTTCTTTACTCCGCAAAATGTGCGTTTTTTGTATATTTATTGCAATAAACATTTTCTGATTTATCCATTTCTTCCATTACCTAATGGATAATTCGATATATTAATATAGAAATATTATCTTTATCTGTATAAATTGTAACCGATTTTCGTGTTAAAAACACAAATAATGGTCCTGAAAAATTTATTTGGCAACATTTTTGTCAACTTCAATATTATCAGTAAAGTGTTTTGTGCCGAACTGCAATTCGTGTAATTTGTTTTGTGCATTTTTCAGAAAAATCTGACAAATGACAGTTTGATTTTTGTTCGTTTGTGCATTCTTTGTTACTGCGTTCGAAAATTCATACTATTTACTATACAACAAGACGTGAGTGGTTTATGATTGGTTGATAAGGTATGAGTCAAAATCCGAAATTTTTAAATTTCGAAGGGCTATAACTTTTTAATTATAACACATTTTGAGCAACTGAAAACGGTTTTGAGCTCTAATAAATCATTTCTCATCGTATCTTTTGCCGAAATCCGCTTATCTCACATCGTGGTCTTCTCCATTTTCAATCAAAAAGATCGTAAGTCATTGTATAGTATATATATATATATATATATATATATATATATATATATTCAAGAATACTCAGTTTCAATTTGAAGTCGATCGGTCAATTTCTTTTTGAGTTATGATGTCAGAAATTTTGAAAAATGTCGTTTCAAGAAAAACGCGTTTAAAATTCCAACTATCCATTTATACCTGCAAGCGTCCGCTCTTTTAGAACGCTGCCATTCAAAAACTATTCAAGATACGACATTGCCGCTTTCACAGGATATTTTTGAAAGCATAAACAATCGAATAAGCCAAACAAAACAAAAATCTATTTTTTGAAAGTGTCACACTGGTATAGCCCCAAACAAAGCGAAAATTTGCCGGCGAAACGAACGAAAACTTAAAGACCCGCGGCCGATCGAAAAAAACTTTGTTTCATTGCGCTTTATTCACGAACCCGATCACGTGACGTATCGAGAAACCGCGCTCGTCGAGATTAAAGCACAAAACTCCGAGGCAGGAGTTTACCGGAATCAAACTTAATTAAGAATCGGTTGTTCCCCGGCACTCGTTTTGTTTATTCGGCGGGATAGAGCGATCTCGGGGGCTTCCTCATCTGCTCTATATGCCAGACAAACGTCGTGTTTTTGCAATTAAGGTAAACGCTCAAAGGTAGAACGAGGGGCTTTGCGGTGGCAATAAAATTATTACATCTCCGTCAAAGAAGCAATTCCTGTACTAATTCTTGTTATTTATAATCTCTTTTTGTTGCGACAATCATTTAATTAAGAGAAACTTTTGTAGCGTCCTTTTATGAATGTCTGATGGTTAATGAGGAAAAAAATGTAAACCCGATAAGCCTTTTTGCACGGATTAAAACTCAAACCGCCGCTTTTTAACCCGATATTATCGCTTTTGGAATTTTTTAAAAGTATCGGGAAACTTAATTATATTTCAATTCGGGCACACTTCATTAGAGCGGCGGCGAAAACTTTCGGAATTACTTGAGGAAAATGCACCGAAGCGCTTCGACGTCGATCAATCATTTTTTCACTGACGAATTGCACTGCTCCTAAAATCGAGACCCCAATGGCTTTTGAATGTTCAGAATGACAAGAAAATTTTACAAAAATCCATTAGTCTCTTATTTTAATAAAATCTACTCAACTCATAGGGATAACCATATATGACCATATATGACCAAAAAGTCATATGGGACATATGGGTCATTAACTATAGACTCCTGAGACAAAAATAAGACAATTTAACCGAGCTTACCTATATCCAAAATTGCTTAGTAAAGAAGTTATAGGGTTTTAAGTTAAGAGTAAAAAAGTGATTTTTTGATATTGTGTAAGAATGGCTTATCTTTTTTTCGTGAAAATGTGTATAGAAAATCTCTCTGTGGTGGCAGGCATTATGTGTAATTTTTTTTTTTAAATTATCCATTCCTCTCTTATTTATAGGAGGGGTGGTCAATCCCCCTAATTGTTCCAGCCCTAATTGTTCCACCCATGTAACTCACCTAATTTTTGAATCGAAGTTAGATTTATTGGTTTATTTATAATCATTTTTTACTCTTTTTAATTTTCTATGAAACCCATATTTTTGCAGATAAATCTCTTTTTTGAAATCCACATTTTCAGCACATTTTTGTAAAAAAAACACCTTTTTAACAGATTAAGGTATTTTCAACAATAATCTATAAATTATATCCATACCACTTAGCACATAACACAGAAAAAAATTCCATTCAAAATTTTAATGAAATTATCTTTTAAAAATTTGTTTTCTGTAATTTATAATAACGGTTCAATACGGCCTTCATTAATGATTCATAAATAGATTTTTGTTGAAAATAACTTAATCAGTTAAAAAGGTGTCATGAAAATTTTTTTGTTAATAATAACTTAGGCACAGATGATGTGGATTTAAAAAATCGTGTGAATGCCAAAAAAGTCTCCGAACAAATGGGTTTTATAGAAAATTAGAAAAAGTAAAAAATCATTATAAATAAACCAAAATATCGAGTTTCGATTCAAAAATTAGATGAATTACATGGGCGGAACAATTAGGGCTTTAAGGTGGTTGGCCACCCCTCCTAAATAAGAGAGGGATGGATAATTTAAAAAAAGAAATTTACACATAAATATGTCACCAAAAGAGATTTTCTGTACAAATTTTCACGAAAAAAAGTTAAGCCATTCTTACACAATATCAAAAAAATCTCTTTTTTATTCTTGACTTCAAAACCGTATAACTTCTTTACTAAGCCATTTTGGATACAGGTAAATTCGGTTAAATCGTCTTATTTCTGTCTTATGAGGACTGTAGTTAAGCCATGTCCCAACCTTTTTGCACTTACCTGTATATTATAAGTCAATGGTAAATTTATGTAATTTTTTGCAAAGATAATCTGCATAATAAAAAGCGTTAAATATTCCATTTACATGAACGACATCGCGGATGGGGAAGTTCGTATCTCGTATACCTAACCGTATATAATTACGTTAAGGTTCAACAGGCAGAGCGAAAGCCACCCTTAGGTAATATCCCGAAAATCCCGTTATCCCGGTAGGTAAAAATAACTGTAAATCCGCATTAAAGTCGACGTCGAATGGCTCGGCGGTTTGTACTACATCCTAATGCCGCCTCGTTCATTAAAATGTATCGCATGGATGTTCGTACTAACTTCTAACTTTGCGACTTGGTTACACATCCTAAATAAAACTTGTGATATACCTACGTGTGAAATTATTGTCGGAATTTTGGGCTTTTGATCACCGAGCTTTGCTGGCATTATAAACTATGAAACTTCGCTCGAAATAAACATATTTGCATAATTTTCTTGTACTATAAAAATTCCCACAACAAGTACTTATTAATTTATTAATATTTGGTATAATTTAATACTATTTTTAATGAATAGATTTTACAGAAATTCATTTATTCCGAACCATTTGTTTGCCGATTTTAGTCGGAAACGCGTCGTTTTTGTTTTTAATAAAAAAGTTAATTTGCGTACATTTTTCATTGGGGATAAAAATATTTTTTCGAACTGATTCTACGCCGCTAATGACGCTCGGTATTCCATTTTTCATACAAAAAATGTATCTACGCGGGAATACAGCACAATTTACACGAATTCGCCGTTGCAAACGATACACGTTTTTCCGCTTTAAATGTAGATGTCTCATTATAATTTAATGAGTGTCATGGTAAAAATCCGAAACGTTTTGTTGTGCCCCTCGAGACATTGTAGGTACTTAGGCGGATTTTTCTTCATTAGTCACATTTTCCGAACTTTCTTTCACTCGGTGCAGTACTCGCTACAGTTAAGCACTAAAAATGTAAGACTGAAGTATTTAAATTATTTAGCGTTATATGGCATTTTATATCCGCATTGGTTATTAAAAAATAACGATAATATGTTGTTGTAAACGTTCCCTATTAAACGAAGCATTTGCATAGAAACAATGCTTACGGATGGCGATGATCGTATATTTTTGTTGATCCCGTTTTGCGAAATTTTCTATGCGGCGAATATATCAAATTTTATTCGACAGCCATTTCATATTCCGGGGCCATTTTCATTTATTCCTGCGTATACGGAAGGTCCGTAAATCGCCGATTATATTTTTCAATTTTAATTTTCGTCCAAAAACCTACACAATATTTTTAGTTTAATTCGCCCAACGCTGATCAGCTATAATTAAATTACAACTGGGAAATCGGTAACGAAATTATCGATATATCTCGCCGAGGAAAATATAAATCGACATCCTGCAATCGTTAATAACACTCTCTCATATGCTGATGGTGAGGTCGCGTGAGCTCCCTTTAATTAATGAATCGTTTACTTAGAGCTGACATATAAAAATATCCCGCTAACTGGGAATCTGTTATACCGTCTTTCAATTTATTTAATGAAACGTACGGTCAGATATCATTACAAATTACACAATATTTACAAGATTAATCGAATGATTTTTTCCGTGTACTTCTAACAAACTCTATTATTGATAGATAAATTATGGTAATGAGTTTTTCGTTGAGCAGGAGCCTTCGAAATTCCGGGGCAAAATTATTTGGGGTATTATTTTGAAGTTGGCCTATAAATTACTTAACTCCCCGGGTATAGATCTGATAAATAGGTTACAAAGAAATATGGCTAAATCGTGTCGGTACAAAATATCGATACAATGGTATGTGTTTGGTATAAAAATGAAGTGTTGTTTGTTTTACACAATACACAATAGGGCGTTTATTAGGTTTTGGTTATTATAATTTGGTAGTAGCATAACAAAGAATCGACCTTGTAACGATTTCAAGGAAAAAAAATTTAGTGCACAAGAAGTAATTAATATTAATATTAATTCATCTTACAAAGGCACATTTGTATGGAATTAATTACTTTTAGTGTTTATCTATACATTGAAATGAAACGCAAAAGTGGGTCAGCTAAATATAGGCAAATATCTTCATTTTCTATCGAATGTTAATTGACATATTTTAATGCAGTTATAATGTAATAAATTGTACTTTTATCTAACGCATAAATTCGTTTGAAAGCTCATCAATTAACAAACAGGTAAAATTAAACAGATCAAAATATCCCATCACTAAAATATGATTGCTAACAATATATGATATGCATCATTATAATATTGTGTAGGTTCAATGGAAAATAGTTTTTAATACACATAAAACTTGACATATCGATAATGAATACTCTCTACGGCAGCTGGACATAAATAATGCGAGTAAGCAGTAGTTAAGGGCCAGTTTAATAGTTGTAGGAAGTACGCAGAAAGGCCATTGAACACATTTCGTAAATGTGACAATCGATACGTTTGTTATCGAATTTTACTTTCAGACATTTAGGATGTGTACATTTTTTCTGGATATCTACACTACAAATAGAAAGACTTTGACCTTTCGTACGTTTGCCGAGGTCGGGCTGTTCGATTGCTGGTGATAGAAAATTGGTCGAATCAAATATTTACGTCGAGATAATGAGATTATTTTATTTATACAAGAGGAATGCTCGAAACTGGGAAGAAAAGTACACTTTTGTTATCTAAATAAACAAAATCGTGTGCCGTTGATTTTTTTTCGATAAATTAATAATTAATTAATAAATTAGATAATTAACATCATGCAATCGGTTGTAACTATCCGGCGTCAGCATTACATGGAATAATCCGGCCGATGTTGAAACTTCCTAATTCTCGGCTTGCGTAAGTTATATTAATACACCAAGTTTCTCCTAACTTTCCCATTCTCTGACCCGTTTCTGGGCATTGTGGTCGGAGTATTATTCAAAATTCACAAACCAGTTGCTTTTGATCGATGACGCAAATCGCAATGAATGTTTTAATATAAAAACCTTAAAGTCAAGAATAATTATATAATTTATAAAAAAGTTTATTTCACAGAAACGCAAACTCCGGCAAATAATGTTGCGATCTTTTAACAAAGGAAATGTAGTGGAAATAAAATACAAAGGTGCAGTTACACGTAACAAGTAGCTAAAGCAAGTTACTTAAAGATTAAATAAAAGTCTCACTAGAACATACCAACAATATGATGAAAACATAATAGGGACTAATATTTTTCCGGCCGACTGCGGTATTTTTGCGAGTCGTACTCGATATAGTCCGTTCGTTGAAATCGTGCCGGTTTCGGATTAAGCGTTCAATGTTTACAGTGCCCAAAAAATACCTGTTTTCGGGGAAAACAATATTGTTCACAGTGTTTTACTGCAGATTAATTTTGATAAAATAAATAATTTTGAGCAGTTGGCGTTTTCCCCGAAAACAGGTATTTTTTGTGGACTGTAAACATTGAACGCTTAATCCGAAACCGGCACGATTTCAACGAACGGACTATAACTGATAAGCTATACCTAAATGATTCATTTTCATTAGCGGGGGGAATAAAATATTTAATATTTATACAGGGTGCCTGTAAAAGGTCTTTACAAAAACATACCACATTTTCCTTAGACCAAAATAAGTAAAATTACCTGAGTACAAAGTTGCATCGTTTGGGCTCCAGAGGGCCTTGAAGTTACAATTTTTATATCGTTTTTCGAAAAATTGTTTTAATTTTTTTTCCGATATTTGAGTATGAAATTTAGTTTGCGCAAATCAGTTACATACTTTAAAAAAGGTACGCTTGATAAGACTCGATTAATCTCATGGTTTTTGCTAAATTTGTGAATAAATCTTTGAATTCGAGAAAATGGTGAACATTTTGAACAGTTTTTGTAAAATCTCTATTTTGATTAGGTATGTTGCAAACAAATATTTTTGTGAAACCTATACACTCTAAATAGTCTAAATTATTAAAACAGAAATTTAGCGAAAACCATGAGAGTAATCGAGTCTTACCAAGAGTACCTTTTTTAAAGTAAATGAGTTGAGCAATCTAAATTTCATACTGAAACTCCTTTTCTTCCATTGGCGTAGAATTTTTAAAGGTGCAATTATTTAAAAAAAATCAAGTTCTACGCCTATGGTTTATTAATATCGGACAAAAATTTAATACAATTTTTTTTGTCTCATGATACTCTACCAATATACCAAACTTCAGCAAAATCGCATAAGCCGTTTTAAATCTATATGGGAAAAACGATTTAAAAATTGTTACTTCAAGGCCCTCTGATGGAGCCCAAACGATGCATCTTTACTAAGGTAATTTTACTTAAATCGACTCTTTTTGGTCTAAGGAATATGTGGTATGTTTTTGCATAGACCTTTTACAGACACCCTGTATATTTGCATAGGTAATTGTATACTATATTCAGAAAAAACAAAACCGAATTTTTTGGAAAACACATCAGTGACGTTCCCTGTATGGGAAATGGTTAAAACATATTCATAGATATTAGTTGCCTAGAGAAATTTTTGTTTTCTCATCCATTTATGTAGATTTAAGTCACGCGCCTGATGAGCAACTTGTTTTGTTTTGGTTCGCATGCATGTCTGTGAAATAAAGTAGAGTTATCTAAATAGAGTTATAAAGTAGAGATAATTGAATCAATGGTTGTAGACGAATTTTTGTGGTTTATTTATAACTAAAAATAGGATGTATTTGAACAGAAATATCTGCCTATTAGTTAGATTATTTCCGAGCTTCCTCTGTCAACGATAACGAACATCGCCGTCGAAATGAAAAACGCTTTTTTCACGGATCGTTAAGCCCGCTCTTCCCTCATTTCTGACCTCCCTTTCCTCGGCGCTTTTATACTTCTTTTCTTCCATTTATTTACGATACAATAACACCTTAGGGATCCGCCGGCCTTTGAGCGCTCTCCCGACCGGCCTTTGGCTACCCCGAGCAATTTCGCTCGTTAATTTCCAACAAGTTTATCTCGAACATTTACCTAATGCGATACCATTTTCTCTGCTGGATATTGTTCGTTTGCTGCGGTTTGTTCTTTTGATGTTACACTTTATATACAATTTTATAATGTACTCTTTTAAATATAAGTGTGCTTTACTATATAGAGATTGAATTAGTTAATAAGTAAAGGAATGAAAATGTCATGTGTCCATTGAACGGACGAAACAGAGAATAGGTGCCTATATTGGTGTGGCAATTAAGTCTAAATCGTGAATTTTTAACGATCAAACAACGCCAAATCGAGGCGAATAACGAGCATGTTATGTTGCAAGTCGCAATCGAATTATAAATTGAAGCCCTTAAATATTTTACATTGCCACTCGGGCTCTAATGATCGTTCAATAAGACATAAAATACAAAAGTGGTCGTAGAAAATCTATTAGAAGTGTAGC
This sequence comes from Phyllotreta cruciferae, assembly GCA_917563865.1. Lineage (NCBI taxonomy): Eukaryota > Metazoa > Arthropoda > Insecta > Coleoptera > Chrysomelidae > Phyllotreta > Phyllotreta cruciferae. The sequence continues at coordinate 10,553,000 of OU830607.1, forward strand.
ACATACTGCCGTAATGGAGTCCCGGCCGGAAAACCGCCCGTTTTCGTGTATATTATTCAACTACGCTGCACTTTGTTAGTTTTATCTTCGGAATTCGCGTCGGACGGTCGATGAGATACGGCCAGAAATTTCCAATTTATGCGATCGGAATTAAAAAGAACATTTATGATTTTTGGCAATGTTACTGGCCGTTGCCTGTATGCGAATTTATCGCCGATGCAGCGCATTATACCCAAAAAATAATAAAACCAAATAACATGTATACTCAATCAACATAAAAAAATATATACAGAGTGAAAATAGCTATACCTACTAACAAAAACTATTCTTATTTACTTACTATCTATAAGTAGAATTTTAGTTGGGACGTTTTGTAAAAGTAATTAGCTAACGTACTTACCTATTAAATTAAAGTTTGTTAACTTTGCAAATCCAATTAAGTCTAATTGCACGCAAAAGTAATGCCTTCATAAGAGCCGCTAAGTATTCGGGATGCGTCCGACGATTAAAGATGTAAATAGGGCTTGTAAAACATTTAAGGAAAATGTCACATCTCGATGTCGAGCGTTTTTACGAGATAAGGGAAAGGAGGTTCGATGCAAATTAGATTTGCGGATCTTATTCCCCGGCGCGGACCAACTGAACAAATCTTATAGCGCATTTAAAAAAGCTATAGTTTGTGCAAAACAAAGTTACACGCACGTCACTATAAATTTACTACGTGACAAATAGACAGTGTTGCCGAACTTTTATAAAGTTTACAAAATCTACTAAAATTGTCAAGAGAGATTTCTAGAGATGATGTATACAGGGTGTATTGTAAGTATCAACTTCATTTTCAACTGTGCACGAATCTCTTAATTCTAAGCAACTTTTTCAAATAAACTTTTTGAATATTATGAATAATAAAGAAGATAGAAAATTTTAAAATTTCGAATATTTCCAATACGTACCTGTTTTATTAAATAAGAAATTTATTTATGGCAATCATCTGTCAAATAAATGTCGAAAAATAAATAAATTTCATATTTAATGAAGCAGGTAAGTAGGTATTGGGAAATATTCAAAATTCAGAAAAAAGGTAAAAATTATAAAAAAATTGTATTTTTGTTTTTCAGAAAATTCAAAAAGTTTATTTGAAAAAGTTGCTTAGAATTAAGAGATTCATACACAGTTGAAAAAGAAGTATCAACTTAATACAACCCTGTATACATTTGAATATAATAATTCTCGTAAACTTTCATTTAAAAGTGCTTATAGAACATTTTTGAATAATAACTCGAAATATTAACCAAGAAAGAATGAACAAAGCATAATGACTAAAAACAAATTAAAAATTAAAAGTACTAATCGGATGACAATGGCATCAACTATATTCGACTTGACAGTCAGAGCCTACCAACCTAAAGAAAAAATATTATTATTTTATATACAACGTTGAATTTTTATAATATTGTATATAGGTATTTTTGTTTGATTATTTAATTCTGCTTTTTAACATTTTCTATCATCCCTTATTAAAATTAAATGAAATTCTGTAGTGATTACACTTAATCTGTTTAACGTATTTATAATTTTTAAAAGTTGGGCACAATGCTCGGCAAATATAACGACATAAGTGACGTGGATCTAACTTTGTCTCGCACAAACTATACATATTTATAATATTTAAAATTATGATCTAAGTAGTTTCGAATGAGTGCAACAATAATGCATATAGCAATTAAAATATGAAGATTAAACTTGGGGATTGTGTGCAATGGGTGCGCTCCCAAGGAGGCAACTGCTCCCTGCTAGGGAAAATAGCGTTTTATCGTTTAACTCCAGTTCCCGGAGGACGACCCGCTAAACAGTCTACTCATAAATGATGAACTGTGTGCAACCGGGGGGTGCAAATCATTGATATGCCGCCGGCCAAACTCAAATAAATCCCCGTGCGATAAAACAAAAGATTTTCGACCCCCGTATACTAGATAAAAATCTCGAAACTATAATCGTACGGAAGCGGATATTCCGATAAATAATACATGTTGCGGTTAAATGTTATATTTAAAAATAATGGTGGAGTTATTTTAATATTTGGTGGCATTCGAATGTTTGGTGTGATTTTACAAAAAATGGTGGATGTTACAAAATTAAATTTTTTCACAATTCTAAAATCAACGAAAAAATTCAATATTGGTCTGCTGAAATCCCGAACGAGGAGCAAGAAAAGTGAAGACATTACCGCCAAAATTTCCTCTTTTATTATGATTGCGTCATTAAATAGTGCTTTCAGGATATATTCCTACATTCTCGGAGAGTAATAAACCGGCGTTTTAAACGGATCAGGTGTGCACACGAACTTTGTAAGAGCAAACCTTCGATGGAATATAAAGGTTTTATCCTCAAGTAACCGGAAGATTCGTATTTTTAATTTACCTCCTTAAGGTAGATGATAATAAACCAGGTCAGGCTTTAGGAATAGGAACTTTACGTTATTACGTACCTACTTAAAACAAAATTCAGTAAATTGCATTTTTTGAATTTATTATGCAAGTTTGCTTAATATTCATCAGGAAACCTGCGAGATGCAGAAAAGCATACTTATCTGAAATGTTAATAAAAACTATTCAAATCGACTCATTCAATGCATAGGCAATGGCGGCCGCCATTTGATAGGTATTAGAGGCAATTTTCAAAATTGCTTGAAAAAAATTTGTTATGGTGCTCTATCTTTACAGAGCCTTTTTCACTTTGGAAAAAAGAATTATACTGATATCTGCAATAGTTTCGTTTTTATCAACCTTTCAAAAAAGTAAGTTTCTCTGCCGCACCTTTTGTATACCTAATACATAGAAGGTATGTGTAATTTTTTTGTCAATGGATCAATTCAATGAGTTGAACAAAGATTATTATTAAAACTGTTAGAGTAAGAAAGTTAATAAGTAAATTGTAAGTATGGAAATGTTGGTAAAAATAAAGTAGAACCGGTCCTGGTTCCCCTCCTAGGGGATGAATACCTTATTTAAACGTAAAACACGAATTTGTCGTTTTCTTAAGTGCGGTCGGAGTTTCTAACAACTTTATACGTAAAGTGGCGGAGCATTTTTCATGCCAAATTTAACCTCCAAGTAGTTACCCTTACTTGTTACTTCGCCGTTACTTTACCTAATGTTATGTAGAGCAAATTCGGAGCTCGCGGAGGAAACTTTATAAACAATAAAGCGCCAGTGTTTACAACAATTTTTATTTCCGTCGGGTTTCTCTCTATTGTGGAATTCGCTATGTGGAAAATAGAATTATTTTCGTAAGCGAGAAGGGCGACGTCTGCCTGCTTAAATTAGGCGCGGCGTAGCCCAAACGAAATAAAAAAATAACAGCATAAAAGTTTTCGTCTGTATGCGTGTTTACGTCTTCGCATAAAACTTTTTTTTCTGAAGCCTCCCGATGAATTTTTAATGGCCGGCGGAAGAATTACGTCCAAAAAATGTTTCAAAAAAAAATCCAAAATCATCAACAAGCATAATTGGATTATACGCATTTACAGGGTGTACTGTTATAACGAATTCGTTACAAATTTTCTAAATCTATACAGCTTCATTCAATAACCTTTCCCAGGGATAATCTTATCCTCTCCCTGTCTGATTAATTGGCCCACGTAAAAAGATACTGGGCACCCGGATAAAAAACGACTCTAGCCGCCTCTTTAGAACGACATGAAGATACCACCACCGACAGGGGCGGCACTCATATTATATAAAACAAAAAAAAACTAATATACTATAACAAAAACCTAATACAATAAAATTTATAAGATCAATATAGCTTGAAATTAACAATGCTAATGTGGCAACTTTGTAATTTTTCATTAAGTGACGTCACCGCCTGATTATAGTGATTACACTATATGGTACCCAACAATTTTTTTTGTTCGAATTTATAGTCAATAATATCAATTTGTAAACTCGTCGCAGGAGTTGCCACTGAAGAGCAAAGGGCCGCTCTCGCCATCGAAATTGATGGGTGTAAATCACCGGTTAGCGTCGTGCGGCCGTCATTACGATACAAATGGCCGTCATTTATCTGAATCCGGCTCTTCCGGAGAAATTCCTCCTCGGAAATCTACTCGACTTGCCCGTCGAATTTATACAGACGGGCGATGTAATATTAGGTAAAGTTTCGCATTGATATTTCCAGAATATTTCCAGATATATATTTTGTTTCGGGAGATAATGGTGCAGTAAATTTCAACTATCTTTGAGATAGCTGTGGGAGGGGAATCGAAGAGGGGTTGCCTAACAAGAAAACTTACGGTGGCGTTAATACAGGGTGTTTTCGAACTTGGGGTACAATATTTAATGATGAAGTGACAACGGGTCATCTTAGCGAATTATGTGATAATTTAATCAAAACCGTAAAGAAAAATATCTATCAAAAATTGATTATAGTCCATTCGTTGAAATCGTGCCGGTTTCGGATTAAGCGTTCAATGTTTACAGTCTCCAAAAAATACCTGTTTTCGGGGAAAACGCCAACTGCTCAAAATTATTTTATTTTATCAAAATTAATCTGCAGTAAAACACTGTGAACAATATTGTTTTCCCCGAAAACAGGTATTTTTTGGGGACTGTAAACATTGAACGCTTAATCCGAAACCGGCACGATTTCAACGAATGGACAATAAAAATGTAAAAGAAATGCGGTCCTGCATAGCAATTGCAGTCGCTCGACTAGCGCGAAATAATGATTGATTAGGATTAAGAAAGATATCTCATTCAAATTTATTTATTAGGACCTTTATTTATTCCATATGGTCTATAAATTTTTAGTATCATGGATAAATTATAAAATTAACCCGGGTTTTCCAAATAATAGAAGAAGAAAACATTCAACTCAAAAGAAATATATTAGCTCACCTATTTTGTTGTAGAAAAATGGCTTGAAATTCATAGTAATTATTCAAACTTCTCACCGTTTCATTGCACACACAAACTTGTTAAACTGAGAAGAACACTAAGAATTAACAATATCAAATAAATCACTAAAAAAATAGCATAAAAAAATCTATTTGACCGTGAGGTTAACAACCCTACAATACAATACGCACTAGAAAACAATCGGTATCGGCTATGTTTTTCGAAAACGGGACGGAGGAGGGAGAAATTTGCACGTCGCATCTGCTTTTTAGTTGTAAATACCGATCAGCTGACTATCGCGGCCAGGGTTGTATAATCGCTCTTTGATTTTTTTTATAATGGCTCTATTGTGTTTATAATACATTTTTTAGAAAAACGAAATCTGCGAATCTGTCTTAAATTATGCGAATAACTTCCATCCCTAGAATATTGTCCCCCAAGTTCGGAAACATCCTGTATTAGCAGATTTAGGGGGTGTTTTTAGCGATACTTTTGGGTAAAATAAATAAGAGTATTATATCTACTAAAAATAAGTAGATATCCAGAAAATTATAATTGCATTCAATAAATGCATCTATATTGAAAAATGTGACATGGCGCACGTGCAGGGGTGCACGCTTGTAACTAAATTATACGCTTTTACAACGAATTTATTTACAAAACAATTAACTTAGTTGTAGCCGGCTTATCGGAATTTTATCGTAATTTAGAGCAAAGAAAACCTATTATTATTTTATGCTAATGCCCGACGTGTACCTACTTATTTTTAGATAAGGCAGCGTGCTGTCGAGCAACAACCCTATACATATATCGGGTTTTCTTGTTGCTGGTGGAGCAGCATCTACTTTGTTTAATTTATTTTCGTTTCTAGCAAAAAAACGGGTTTGTCCTCATCTGAATAATAGTCCTAGAGCTCAATAAATTTGTCCCCGACAAACAATATTTTTCTAACCTCACTTTAATGGGTTATAAGTATAAAATTTTAATTAACTACTCCACGTTGAAAGCGATTATGAATATTTGTCGCGGTTTAGCTCGTAATGGAGGATTTGTAAGTCGAGCGCCGTGACTAAATCGAATCGTTTTTGCGCCACTATAATTTACATTTAAATAACTCGTGATCCGGTACGCCAAGAAACGCTCGGCCTGTAATTATAAATGGTAATTTCCCATGGAAAAATGGATACATTTTTTCTGTAAACGTCAGATCGCCAGATGGCTCGTGCCTGTTGGAAAGTTAGATGATATCCCAAAGAATATTGAAGACCCCATTAATGCATGAATAAAAAATTGCCGCGGCATTACAAAGTTTTCTTTAAAAAATAAGATTTGCTGTTATAGTTTTGCGGGCTTTAATAAGGTGAAGGCGTTTTCGCAAACGGAGGCCGAGCCTGGCAAAAAGGATTAATAATTCATTTGAATTTCTCGCTATTTTTCCGGCTGCCGGCCGTATTTTTCTAATATGTCACGGGTAGCGCTAGGGGATGTAAGAAGAAACCCGGAGATTTCAGACTGTAATTGAGATAAAATGAATACTGGCTGGCGTTGCGCTCGCGCTAGTTTCGCCGGCGATTATTTCAGAAGAGAAGGTAAAGAATTTCTTGCCCGATTGCCGGGAATGTAGATGAGCTAGATTAATCGGCCAGTAATTGAGCGGGATCTAAATTTTAAGTAAATTCGTATAAGAAAATTGAAGCGAATATAAAATATGAATTGTTTTGGTATGAATAACTTTCCGGGTAGTTAGAGTTGCGACTGTTTTAATAGTCACTGAATTGGACAATAAAAAGTTTTTTATACAAATAATAACCCCTATTTCATTAATAAATAATGGAGAGAAATAGTACGAGTCCGTAATGCTCGGCTTATCGACCGCCGCTCATAAATAGAATTACGAGCAATTCCCCGAAACATTATCCACTTTTCGTCCATAAAGTTTTTCATTAACCCTCCAGTTGCAATTTTAACGGGTTTATCAACTGAGTAGAACAATAACGGGTCGTGTAAATGCGCGGCAGTAAAATCGGAAAATGGCCAGAAACACTGTATGAGTAATGATGTAATGAAGATTGGCTTTTCAGTTTTCGTCGTAAAAGATGGAAAAGCCGACGGCAGATTTTTATGGGGCGGCGACGGGGAAACCGGATCATCCGAAAACGCGAAAATGTTGCTAAATAAACGAACGGGCTTTCCAAGCGCATCCGCCCAACAAGAAAATTCCATAGGAGATGATGCGGCGACACAAGTGGGAAAATGTTTTTTTAGGATAACTGGAAGAGAGGTACATTAAGAAAAACAGGAAAATTCTGCTATAAAAATGATTTCGAAATTGAAAAAAATTTATCTTTATACCATGGAAAATAAAAATACCTTGTAGTAAATATACAGGGTGTCGCAAATAAGTTGGGGACATATGGATTAACTACAGAATTCTGAGGCGAAAATAAGTTGATTTAGCTTTGTAGAAAACAATAAGACATTTAATAATTTAAAGAATAATCTTAAAAATTTGATTGAAAATTAGAAAAAATGATTGAAATTACGAATTGAATTCTCTTAAAAATTGATCAATATGGCCTCCATTAATGGATTAGAATAATATTCTAATAATAACGTGATGAAAATGTGGATTTCAAAAATCGTATGAATGGCAGAAAAGCGATTTATTTCCAAAAATATGGATTTTATAGAAAATTACAAAGAGTATAAAAAAATCATCAAAAATAAACCAGAAAATCTAGTTTCGATTCAAAAATAAGGTGAATAACAAGGGCGTATACCAATTAAGGCATTTAGAGGGTTGGACCACCCCTTAAATCTGAGAGTTATTGATAATTGTTACAAAATTTTTGACACAAAAATATATCACCAAATAGAGACATCCTGTACAAATTTTCACTAAAAAAATTTAAGCCACTCTGGCCCAATATCAAAAAATCTTTTTTAATCTTAACTTTAAGGGGCGCTATACCAGTGTAACCCATGAAAAATGTTTTAAAGTTTTTTGGACATAATAAGGTATATTTTCAGCTATATTTTAAGATTCTTTTTTACAAAAATATTGAAAAATAACGGAGTTATGTGCTGTCTTCGGAGGTGCAAAAAAAAAGTTCCCCAACTGCTGGCAAGATTCCGGCCGAAAGAGTAGGTGAAACAAAAAAAAAATCAAAAAGGTTATTAAAGTTGAAGGTATTTCCAATACAATGACATACGATTTTTGAAAAATATCAAAAATTAACAAAATTGCGTACCTAGTTCTGAAGAAAAATGTCGATTTTTGGGGTCAAAAAATTGTCAAAAAAAAAATACTCAGTTTCAATTTGAAGTCCATCGGTCAATTTCTTTTTGAGTTATGATGTCAGCAATTTTGAAAAATGTAGTTTCGAAATTATATTACTTTACCCTTACTAAACTCTTTTCGATTTAGGTATAAATCATCTTATTTTCGTCTGAGATGACCTTTTTGCGACACCCTGTATACACACCAGAATAAAAAAATACAAGTTCCGAATTCGTTCGGGTCCATTAGGCCGAAATACGCGAGTCCACGCCACAATAAAACCGAAAATCAAGTGAAAATGTCCGCGCGAATCAATCAATATAGCGGTGTGGCACTCACGGGGCAGCGGAAAACAAATCAAAAGAACGAATTCGCAAAATCCAATTCCATACAACATAAATCACGCAAAATGCAAAATGCTTTTGACGTACCATAAGTCATGTATGCATACTTTAATTCGGCACGGAGCGGGGCCTGGGGGTGGGTAAATCCCCTATATGCATGTCGGTGCTATATGCCAAAAGATAATACGTTTAGGCTTCCTAATACTTTAAGGATATCATTATTAAATGAATGGCTCAAATTTATTACATTTACTATACAGGGTGTTTGCATGAAAAATAGAAGGATGTATTTTAGAGGATGATTCCTTGTTAAAAATATGAAAAAAGTTTCTATTAATAGGGATCCGAAAATGCAGATATCAGGATACGGGATGTTACATTAAAAATAAAAAATTATTCATATTTAAAAAAATATTTACCTGCTTCTGTTGCAATTTGGTACCTATTGTAAAAGTTCTAGAAACTTGTTCTAGAAATTTTTTTGATCGTTTGTTTTCCAAGGCACTTTTGATTTTTTTAGCAAAAATTAAAAGATAAACTTTATCTTGTCCAAGTTGCATGCAATAAAAAGGTTTTTATTTTTTCCTCCAAAAACGAAGTGAGATACGAAAAAAATGCAAGAGATAAAGAAGTTGTATTTTTAGATGCTTAATAAAACAAAAAATATTAATGTTACAAAAAAGGCAGTGGCGTACATTTTTTTCCCAATAATATTCGCTTAGGTGCTCCCCCGGACGCAACTGGACTTAATAATTTTAATCTATTTAGGGCTAAATAAGCCTCTTATTACAACAAATAACATTGCCAAATTTCAACAGAATCAAGTAAATAATTTTTAATATATTAATAAATATTTCTCTTTTTTATTTGAACATCCTGATGTATCTTAAAAACTGCATGTTTATAGAAACTTTTTTTTCATATTTTTTACCAAATAACCACCCTCTAAAATATCTCCGTCTATTTTTCGAACAACCTGTAAAAGGTGAGCCAACATTTTTTTTATTAATAATTCCACAAATAAATAGTCGAAATTAAACCAACGAGTGCGTTCGAAATATACTATAACATTGTCGCGCATACGGGTTCGTCGATTTTCCAATTTCCCCGATAATATTTCCATAATGCAAAGTGGACGAGCAAATATTTACCGGTAACGTGGGTACAGTACCTAGCTAGTTACCTCGGCCGATTCACCGGCGCCCCGCTAACAAATCATAAACGTCGAATGTTCTGATTGAGCAAACATCCCAGTAATCAAAATCAACATCGAAATCTACAATCTAATAAAATCGACGCTTGATTGCCATCTGCGGTTGATAAAAACAACGGGGGAATTGTTATAGGATGGAAAATATGTACAGATTTTTCATCATATACTTATACTTACTTGCTTTATATTCAAATCAGATTTTTTTTTTGAAATGGGATTTTTCTAGTGAATAAATTATGCTGGTTTTTGCTTCCTTTTATTTTTTAGTTGCAGAAATGTGATACTAAACTTACCTGGAAAAATTAGGAAAAGCTGAAAAAGCCATCCAGTAACTGCAGGTAACAACATTTTCGACTATTCTTCAGGAACTGCACCCTCTTCAGATGAGATTTTTACGCATTTCTTTTACATTTCTTCATGATGACCTATAAAAAAATTATACAAATTTAGATGTAGATAATTATACTTAAATGTAAATTAATATTAAAAATTTTTTACAGGGTGTTCGAAAAATAGATGGACATATTTTAGAGGGTGGGTTAATTTTTTAATTTAACATCCTGTATGTTGAAAACTCTGCAATTCCAGACCCATATTTATAGAAACTTTTTTTCATATTTTTTAACAACGAATCACCCTCTAAAATGTCTCCGTCCATTTTTCACCCTGTATATACCTGCAATTTAATAATACAATAATCTCTTAAAAAAACACCGAATGTTATAAAACTTTACAAATGGGAGTAGGTATCTTGCGCTGTAAAACTTTGCTGGCAAAGTTTAAAATTCCTATAGTCGACTTCCAAAAATACTTCCTTAATTAAAAACCGGCTTTAGCATCGTTGACAGCACTCAAGCCGGAATATAACAGCAAGCAACTAGTTTCGCGAAGTTATGAAGAAAACTAGTGAATATTTAAGCAGTCGTGGAGCCGAATTATTCACTCCAGAACATGAATTTACAAGTAAAACATCGAAATGGAAATCAAGAAACCAGATAGTGCATTATTTATGTTAAAGGAGGAGTGAGTTATCGCATCGCGGGAGAAATGTGGAATGCGGGATGCATTTTTAATTTTTTAATTCGGTTCTGTATGGAAAATGTATAGCTTCAACATTCTGCTGGAATACGCCCGGCGAAATTAACTGGCGCTGCTGCTATTTTCAAAAGGAACACTTCTATTGTTCTTATTTGAATTTTATAGCGGTAATTTTGTAATCACGCTCATTATTCACCCGGATTTTTTTTTTCACTTTTTCGTCGTTAAGTCGTTTCTTTTATTAACTGCTAGACACCGGATAAAAAATAACAAACAATTTAACGTATTATAGCGTGTGTGGATTAAATGGAATATATGAGATTTCCAGTTCATTTTTTCTTTTGTTCACAAATTAGTTAATTCTTTTGTACCTGCACTCTTAAAAACATAACTTTTTTAACTTATTTAATTTACTTTTTCAAACAATTTGCTACGTATATAATGGTTATTAATAGATGTAATAATTATGTGCAAGCAATCATAAATCTCTGGTGGAGAATCCATCTTCCCGTGACAATTCTTATTGGAGAGTTGCCAAAAGAATTTAAAGATGCACAATCTACCTCTAAAATATCTCCGTGAAAGTTAAGATTAAGAGCAATCAGAATACGTAAATTTATGAAGCTATTACTTAAATAACGGTCATTATGATAATAGAAAATCTCGCAGTAAACTTTAACAGAATAAAAATCCGTCGCATCAGGAATATGTTAATTAAAAATACAAATTTACGAAATTTAGCAACTAGCTATATAATTAATTTATTTGCTGTGTATAATTAGATATAATTAATTTATATTTTAAACTTGTTGCTACATGTATTATGTTTGTAATTTGTACATAAATCGCACGTTTGATAAGTGGTGAATACGGTTTTGAATTAAATGCAAATATGTAGAAAATCAAATAAAAGATATTTGAAACGCTGAATAAATTATAACTTTATTTATGCATCAAAATATGAAATAACCAAGTATTTTTTTAAATACTGATTAATTCGTCAAAAAAAAACAAATAAATAACGAAATAAAAAATACACTCAAAATGGTCTGATGTACCTATAGGGGAAAAATTAATTAAAGGACAATAATTAAGTGTCAATTTGTTAATACTATATATTGGAAAATATTTAAATCTAACAAATATGGAAGATTTTTTTAATATGAAATTATGAAAAATACAAAAAATTGTCGTTTTATACAGAAAACAAATTGGAAGTAATTAATGAAAATATAATGATGCCCCCTACATCATTTTGATGACACATAAAAATATATTTTTTATGCATAAGCTTTGATCGAAATTTCATTTAATAATTTTACAATACACATTCAACAGGCTAAATTTTATCGAAAAATCCCGTCGAAATTACCTTTCGATAAGGAGCAGGTACGAGTCTACAAAACATCAACCACAAAAACCATAAGCGATATACGAACGCCGCGTGTTCTCCACGTCGGGATGTAGACCGTCTACACACGCCGGTAGCCGCGGAACATGTGCGATGCGATCGCGATTTCAGCGAATGCCGTCGCCGTCGCGACGCTCGGAAATTCCTCCCCAACGCGAGCCGACGCCGGCCGCCCCGTTGCCGGACCTCTCCAAACGCTCCGCTGCTCCGGAAAAAATTAATAAAGCAACAACAGAAAAATAAGCCCTCTTAACAATCAATCCCGCAGGGTGAAAATAAACAAATATTTTATGAAGCGGGTCGGATAAATCTGCTTCTGACGTTGAAAAGATTTATTTGACATCTGATTCGTTCGGTTTAGCATGGGAAATATCTCCTGCCGATTCCGATTCGATTATGAAAGTTTCCCATTTCATATAAAAAAAAAAACTTTGACTTCTCGCGCTCGTTCGCTGCTCGGGCTGCCTATCAAGCCGAGTAGGTATACTTTATTTTGTTTTTTCGAGCTGTCGAGTGTATTGTGAGGATATTCATGTCGTCGTAAATTGAATAAAGGCATATTTAGATCCTGTCTAACATTTACATTGAGTAGATGACTGTTACTGTTGATTTTCAATTCCCTTGTTTATATATTTATAGAGAGGGAGGATTGCTTTAGAAACGTTTGAATAAGATGATATCCGACGCTACATTAAATAAAGAGGAAGGAATTTACTGTGGACTAATTTTTTCCCAGAAAATTGTCATGTAACAATCGGAATTCCTCCCGCTGCTACATCGATTCTCTTCATTTATTTAAACATCCAGCCGAATTCGAATGTTCGCGAACGGATAACGCGGTTGGATTTTTCCATTATGCAAAGGCCATATTCCTAGCACAAGCACAAGGTCAGTTTTCCGCGTTTTATTCACGAAACTGCTCGTAGAACGTTCCGAAAATCGTAAACATTCGATGAGCTCCACTCAACGACCCCTATCCATTTCGGATGTAGTGGATTCGAGGAGACGGGAGCGAAGACTCCGGGCCCCGGATTCGCTCCGGGACGGTCGACTCCGCTGATTAAATAGAAGATGGGAAAATGAATTCGGACGGTCCGTTTTGTATTTTGGATTCGATACGCAAGATGCACGGGAATTGTATGATCGAATTCTAAAAAATTCATCGACAATACGAGTATAGGTAAAAAGATTGATGTGTATACAGGGTGTATCAAAATTATAGGTCATAAATTAAACCACATATTCTGGGGCCAAAAATAGCTCGATTGAACCTAATTTACCTTAGTACAAATGCGCATCAAAAAAAAGTTACAGCCCTTGGAAGTTACAAATTAAAAATTGATTTTTTCCAATTTCTCGAAAACATTTTAGTATTTTTTTATGAAAATGGACAGGTGGTTCTCCTATTGCAAAAGCAACTTTCTACAAAAAAATTACGAAATCTGTGCAACCCATAAATTTTTTATGGGGGTTGAATCCCTTCAACCTCCCCAAATTTTTGTGTACGTTAAAATTAAATTATTTTTGATACGCCATTAGTTTAACACATTATTTTGGAAACTTTTTTGTCTCTTAGTACTTTTTCGATTAGTCAGTTTTTATTGAGATATGGGCTCTTTTCGATTATGTTTCAAAAATTCTGAGAATAGAAAAAGTAGATTAATATACCTAAGTAAGTGAATTATCAAGTCAATCGGATGTTAAAAAAATATTTATTGAATCTAATTAAGTATTTTATGTTTTGTAACTTTGTAAAAATTTTGTAAAAAATCTATTTTCTTGGACACCTAGGTATGGCAACGTTTTATCAAGGAAAATCGAAGATGTTGTGGAAAATCATTGGCATCTGAGAAAACATTTTTACACCACAAAATATTTAAAAAGATTCAATAAAAATTTTTTTAACATCCGAAATCCGAATGACTTGAAAATTCACTTACTTAGGTATATTAATCTACTTTTTCTATTCTCAGAATTTTTGAAACATAATCGAAAAGAGCCCATATCTCGTTAAAAACTGGCTAATCGAAAAAGTACTAAGAGACAAAAAAGTTTCCAAAATAATATGTTAAACTAATGGCGTGACAAAAATAATTTAATTGTAACGTACACAAAAATTTGGGGAGGTTGAAGGAATCACCACCCCTATAAAAATTTTATGGGGTGCACAGATTTCGTAATTTTTTTGTAGAAAGTTGCTTTTGCAATAGGAGAACCACCTGTCCATTTTCATAAAAAACTACTAAAATGTTCTCGAGAAATTGGAAAAAATCGATTTTTAATTTGTAACTTCCAAAGGCTGTAACTTTTTTTTGGTGCACATTTGTACTAAGGTAAATTAGGTTCAATCGAGCTATTTTTCGCCCCAGAATATGTGGTTTAATTTATGGACTATAATTTTGATACACCCTGTATACAGGGTGTTTTATAATAGGCATTTTTTATGGTACATTATTAATATTTTTTTATGTAGTGGATGTCAAAGGCTGCTCGAATAAAGCTTAGCATTTGTAATAAGGCGCAAGATAAATTTAAATTCTAATAAAACGAATTTTTTGCATAAATCTTTAGGGTAAATGGAATTAGGCCGGATTTATTTACATTATTATTCTACTCTTTAAAACATTTCGTGCATAAACCCAAAAGAGTGATCGCTGTTTCACTATAAAAGAGTGAAAAAATTAAAAAAAGGGTGGATTTTTAATTTTTAAATGTTTATATAAAAATAATGCAAATTGGAATAATTTTTATCGAATAAAATTCTTGTATTGAATTTATTTTATTGACGAAGCGACCGCTCGATGAAAATGTAGGGAGATAAGCTCGAATTTGAAATTACGCGAAATTTGAAAATTAAACCGCTGAGCTTTATTGTCGTCGTAAAATCTTTTCCCCCGTACTGTATAGTTCGTTTTAGTTATTATAGAAACGGGAAGATACAAAACTAATAAAAATGTTTATACCCTGCGCATTTTTTTCGTACTTTTACTACTCGGGAAAATTACTCGTTACATTTTGCTTGACATAAACCTTATTATATTTCGGAACCTCCTGCTCGTGCTGCACCGCTTTTAGATGCTCTTCTGTCGATGCATTTTGAAAATCCAATTGACGTGCATTAAATAGATAGAGAGAGCTACGTTTCATTTTTTCTTTAAAAACTCCGGCATTTTATTTTTATAAACTTCGTTTTTATCGAGTCTTATAAGTTTAGTATAATTGGGTTTCTATAAGAAGAAAAGTGATTCAGAATTCTGGAAAAATGACTACTATTTTAAATACTCACGTAATGCTATTATTATACAAATTTCTCTCTTAAGTTGAATTTAAAGAGCTTCCTCATTAGTAAATAACCACAATAAATATTAAAATCGAATTACACAAAACGTTATTGTTAGTTGCAGTCAAGAGTTCACAAGAGAAGGTTTGAACAATATTTACAGAAAAATGGCGAAAATACTTGTAAGTTACCATCATATTTTTTAATTCGATTTCTATAAATAATATTATTTTCTTCACAGATTGCATTTTTATTCGCTGTTCTAATAGCATCCCCAATAATGGGTCTTCCTACCCCTGATTTGGAAGCGCAGAACTCGATGGAAGACAAGACTCGCGGTCATCATCACAGCCATGGTTATGGTGTTTATGATTACGGTCATCGCGGTTATGGTCATCGTGGATACGGTTACCAGGGTTACGGCAACGGTTATGGTTATCAAAATTACTATGGTTACTACCCTTATGATTCGTATTATAGCAATTACCAATACGGTCCTTACTACAACTATTGGTGATGAAAATAGAGTGAAGAGGATTGATTTTAATTCTGTGTGTCAAGATTTTTAAGTTCGTAATAAAATATTTTGAATAATTTTGTGGTTATTTATTCGTGCGCAAATTATTGCTATTGATTGTACGGTGTAGTACAGGATTAATAAAATTTGGGTAAAAAACATACCGAATGGGTTTATTTATTCTGTGAATTGACAGAGACTCGTTCATTTATCGTCCAGAGTTGAAAGGTGATAGTTTGAAAAAAAAAAATAATCCACACGTTTTGTAAAAATGACAAAATTATTGGTAAGTATTAATTTAATTATCATTTATTAACAAGCGTTTATTTAAAAATAATTCGTATTTAGAAATTCATATTTCAACAAAATACTACAAAATATTTAAAAATTGAGAAACCAGTTTTTTTTATAATCATTTATTTACAAATCGTATACTAGATTTCTAAAATTTACCATTTTGTACCAAAATTTCCCTTTATTCAAGATGGCCACTCTATGTATCCTTGCAATCGTCATGAACTCCTTCAACGCATTACCAGTTCAGGAATCGAGAACATTTCTACAAGAATACATGTTTCCTGAATACCATCACCACTATCATCACCATGGACATCACCACGATTACCACGGTCATCACCACGGTCACCATGGTTACTACGGCCACCACGGCCACCACTACTACCCCTACGGGGGTTACTATCGCCATGCAGACCACTAATAAGTTTGCCCTATAAATTGTACGAGTGTTTGATATTTTAATTGAACATGAAACACGTGGATTTATGAATTATGTTTGTATATTTTGACCAATTATGTATAATTTATTGATTATACTATGTGTATGTATTTGTTGTAAAGAGTTGTTAAAATGGTAGGTACCTATCGAATTTATTTAAATAAATCGATTTTATACATGTTTGCGTTTTATTTTCTTACATAATGGGCTTTATATTCAAGGGGGAACGTGCATAGAGCAGCGAAAAGACGAAAAATCTCATTCTTTGCTGGGCCGGGGCGTATTTTTGACGTAAAATAACGCGGTCACGGATTAATCGAACTTTCAAGAATATGAGATGCTCGTTCTCTCACAATACATCACACGCAACGTTTGCCGGAAAGCCTTAGGACATGTGCCCAATCGTAAACCAAAAACTCCGTGACATTTTATGTAATTCAGCCGGACAGTTTTATGGCGAATAAAAATATTCCTCGGCAGCGGCGCAACCCCCAAAAATTATTTTTTATACTACCAAAATAACCCAGAAATTTAGTATAAAGATTTATAAGATTTGGTATCGTTTAAAATCGATTATATCTAAATTTTACTACATTTTTGTGTTATAATGAATTGAATGTTATTAAGTAGTGTACGCCACTGAGCTTCGGTAATCTAAAGTTTCTTTAGCATGTATGACCGTACGTTTGCGGAGCGTTTACAAAAACCTCTTGAATCGTCCCTCGGAGACATTTTTGTAATGGGGCTACATCATTTTTAGTCAAAAGAAATTATATTCTATTTATAAACACGTTTTGCTTTTTGCCGGAGCGGCCTTTGTCACTTGGACAGCGAAATATGGCGAAACTAAAAGGCGAAAGTCGCGTTAAATTAAACGTTAAAACTGGCGGGAATTAATAAGAAAAGTGGCTGCGTACGAACCTTGTTGCTATTAATCCGGTTAATTATTTATCGGAATGAGCCGAGTAGCGCTTAATTAATATTCAAACTGAATAGTTGTATCCGAAGTTCTAGGCGCATACAAACGGTAAAAATAAAACGTAACGCGCTCGAAACAAACAGAAGTTTTAGCGCGCCAAGGGCCACATGGAGCCAAAGTTAATTGGTTTGCAAATTGACTTTTCCGATGGAAGATAAGATAAATTTGTAATTACTTTCGTGATTGGAGTCGAACTAGAGCGGATAACGGCCCCTCTAGTATCGCATTTTCCTATTGTAGATTTTCGCAAACTACGCACATAAACTCGAATTTGCAAATAAAAAATCAATCAACCATAATCGATTAGAAAAGAATTCGATGGCTATAATCCTATATTATAGGCTATAGTTATAAAACATTATTTTTTTTCAATTTCTATATTTCAGGTATAGTACGACCAGAGATACCTATAAGAAAATGACTTTTCAGTCCTAAGCTGTAATCCCCAATAATCTCATTAGGGTTTACATTCTATTAATGCAGGGGGTACTTTCTACCTGTAATGGTCCGTATTACTGGAAATTATTTTATTCATTGTACCAAAGTAAATGCTATTTTCAATAAAATTATGTAAAAAATAAGTAGTAAAACCAGAAAATTATAAAAATAAGGCATACATAAAATATATTCTAATGATACAATGATAACAAAATAATGTAGTATCTAATACGTAGGTAACCGTATTATTAAGGGAAATTATTTAATTACGGATCTGCGTTTGTAATGTTACGTGTACCTGCTCACAGTTGGGTACTTGTTAAGCTGCCGATTATTTCCCAATTTTGAAGAGGTTTGGCCATTAGCATTATAAAGTCATTTTCTTATATCTCTGGTCGTACTATAACTTCTGTGTAGGTTGGAATTTGATCAACTGATGATTGCTTCAAGATTACTCGATTGAGATTGATCTGCCTCATTTTTGAATAGACTATAACTGTGATGAGAATACGAAGCAGGTTGAGAACTCGGGTTTTTTATAAGACTTTAATTGGAGAAAAATTTATAATAAAATTACGTTATTCCCTGAAACTTTCCGAACCCCTCCGATTCGGCGAGTTCTGTCTTCTAAAGTTCAATAAGTCGAAAAAGTTCTTCGACTGTTGCGACACCCCTTGTTTTACTTTTCAATTTCGCCTTGTTTCACTTTTACTAGGTTTTTTTATTGAAAAACTTTATCGAAAACTCGCGATATCTGTTTGAATTACAGCCCGGCTCTTTGGCGCGCCGGCATAAATTAGGAAATTCCTACAATACGCCTATTTACATTTAAATATATTTACCTACAGACAATTTGCGACTAACGGTTTTTCCCGGCTTGAAGTTGAATAATGGCTCGAAAATTCACAGCGGCTTTTTTTCAGCCATATTTCAAATTAGCCTTTCTTTGTTTACGAAACACTACCGGGGAAGTTTTTAGGAGAATAGGGATGAAGGAAGACATATTTCTTCTTAACCGACATCGAGGTAACATTTTTATTTTCTTACTTTGCAGGACGCACAGCGTAAAATTAGTTGCTTTTACAGAGTTGAAACATGCAAGTGCAGAACCGGCCTCATCGTTTTTTTCATAATATCATTTAATTCCAGTTAAGAAATACCAATCAATCATTTTTTATGCAATCAAAATTTCTCATTATCATTAATGCTGAGTAAATTACATTCGATTTAATTAACACCTGTTTGCAAACAAATTTGATTCAATAAACACCTTGAATTATGATCAGATATGATAAATAATTTTACTGAGAAAATTACATGTAATCTTATCAAAAATAACTTTGTAATGTGATATAAGAATATAATTTGTACATTTTGTATAAGAAACACTTTCATTAAAAAATAAGTTGGTACGATATAAATACAAAAAGTAATCAATGACACTTCATTATTCCTAAAAATTCTCCAAACATAGGCTCACCGTGTGTCTAATCTAAACTCAACAAGTTCGATAAATGATAACCGTTTTATAGATTACAAGTTTTCTCTTCATTTGCACCAAACCTACACAATTTTTAAAATGCGGAATACAATAATTACTATATTCTTGTGTTTACTTTCACAATTGCATTGTACCGAATCCAACAATGACTATTTACCAAAACTAGGAGTATTCAATATTGTAAGTATCAACTCGCAACAATTTATATTCTAACAATTCTAAGCAATACTAACATTTCAGGAAAAACTAATAAAAGGATTCGGTTACCCTTTCGAGAAACATTCCATACCAACAGAAGATGGTTACATATTGGAGATCCATCGCGTTCAGTACAGTCCAAAGAACAAAGACACGAACGGTAGACCCCCGGTTCTGATCATGCACGGCTTGCTAGGATCCTCTGCCGATTTCTTCCACATCGGAGTTGGCAAGGCCCTGCCGCTGAGACTCGCAGACATCGGTTACGACGTGTGGCTGGGTAACAGCAGAGGAAACTCCTGGAGTAGAAAACATAAAACTTTGAACCCAGATAAAAACGACACTTTCTGGGACTTCAGGTACAAATAAAATTTAGCGATATTTTTTTCTGAATTAATCGTTTTGTAGTTTGGACGAATTAGGTACAAAAGATGCCCCTGCTATCGTCGATTTTGTTTTAAAAACGACGGGCAGCAAGAGTTTGTCTTTCGTAGGGCATTCCACAGGAGCTGCTGAATTTTTCATGCTGGCTTCGTCTAAACCGGAATATAATAACAAGATAAACGCAATGGCGGCTTTGGCTCCGGTGGTTTACATCAATCACTCCAGCAGTATAGTTTTGAACATGGTCAATTCGTATGATTACACAGCAGTGTTGGTAAATAACCTAAAATTATGTTATAGGAGTTCAAATGAATTTTTTAACGAAAATGGGCAGTACATTGACGAATTTTCCTTTGCAGGCCATAGAAAAGAAGTTGAAATTAAACGAGTTTTTAGCCCATAATTTAGTCATGGAAGGTGCTCTTTACGTACTCTGTAGAGACGGTTCCAAATATCAACACATATGCGAAACAGTATTGTTTCTTATTCAAGGATTCGACACTAAAGAACTAGATAAGGTAACTCAAAGCATGTTTAATAAATAGAGAATAATGATCGATATGTTTTTCTTAATGGCAGAAAGTTTTGTACAATTTCCTGCAATCGTTTCCGGCAGGAACGTCGATAAAACAGGTGAACCATGTTCTGCAAACGAGAATTTCGGGTAGGTTTTAAAAAATTTTGCTAAGAGAGGTATTTAATATAAAAATTTATAGGTAAGCTAAGGCAATTCGACTATGGAATTAAGAATTTGGATGTCTACAACCAAACAACTCCGCCAGGATATGATTTTTCTAAAATATCAGTCCCGATAGGCCTTTTCTATGGTCAAAACGATCTGATTGTAACCAAACCTGTAAGTAACACAATACCAAAAAAATGTTAGGTGTTACATTCACTCTCTTCCAGGAAATAGAGGAACTGGCAGGCCAACTGAAAAATGCAACTACGTTCGAAATACCATACCCGAGATTCAGCCACTTAGATTTTCTTTTAGCAACTGACGTTGACTCATTATCAAACGTTTACGTAATTAACCATCTTAATCTATACAATGGATTTGATCCACTTCCTACGACAACTTCTGCTAGTACAACTAGTACAACGCCTGCAACAACTCAAAAGTCAACAACTGCAACAACTGGTGACCCTTCCAAAACATCCAGTGACACTCCTGCAACAACCCAAAAATCAACAACTGCAACAACTGGTGACCCTTCCAAAACATCCAGTGACACTCCTGCAACAACTCAAAAGTCAACAACTGCAACAACTGGTGACCCTTCCAAAACATCCAGTGACACTCCTGCAACAACCCAAAAATCAACAACTGCAACAACTGGTTCTTCATACAATTGGACAGCCTCACTTTTACTCGTTTTAACCGAATGCATTTTCTTCGGATTCTTTTATTATGTGTGAGATTTTTATTACCTTTGCGCATTCAGTTCAATAAAATAATTTGAATTTACATGTTTTGACATTTGATGGTAAAAATAATTATTTTTTACAATTTGTGTGAAGGGAGATGACACTTTTGGCTGTCACCGTATAATGTAAAGTGCAGTCGAGTAGCGCAAACGGAAATAACAAATCACCTGCAACATAGACTGTAAATTGGGTTTTAATAAGTTTTAAATTTTGATATTTGGACGATCCGGATTTCTCTTTGGGATCATTACCAACTCATTACCTTAATGGGAATATTTCATTGTGTCCAAAACGATTTGTTACTTTCCTAATTATACTGAGAATAATTTGTTTGGAATATTACCCATTCTTATAAAGCTCATATTCTTTGACAAATTCACAGTTATCAATAAGGTTTCTAGCAGACAAGGTGAACTCTCCTTAGAAATTCGAAAATGGCTAAATTTACGGTAAGTTTTACTTTACCAAATTTTTTTAATAATAAATTACTCATTGTTACATAATTTTAGGTATTTTTACTACTCGTTTTGATGGCAATATCAATTCTACCATCTCATTCAGCTCCTGCAGGACACGAATCTAATTTGAGGAAGCACCATTACAAAATCGGGCATTTCCATCACCACGGCTTCAAAGGCTTCAAAGGCCACCATTTCGGTCACCACGGCTACATAAAGCATTTCGGTCACCAAATCGGTCACATGGGACACCGCCCTCTTCACCACTTCTGGTGAAACCTACCTCACAAATAAACTAACTCAGTGGTTTCTATTATTTTTTTTAATAAAATTGTTTGATAAATTGTTCTGTTCTCCATTATATCCTAATCAACAAACGATTTCTATTAGCGATAAACGCCCGCATGATGCGAATTAAACTCCGGTTAGCAAAGCCAATGGCACCCTACCCCTAACCATATTTCAATTATTCGAAAATCGCGAACTGATATCTCAGGTGGGTTAGCGCCGGTCGGGGGAGAATTCTCAAACAAAGAGGCGGCGCCGCGGCGGCGGGCGTCGGTTTGCGTTTTGCTCTTTTCCGCCGACGACCCCCCAAGAATCATTATTTTACTTCCTCAGCAGTTCCTCCGCTAAATAAACTCGGTGGGTTTCGCGAAATTAGATTGTTTGAAGTCGGCGGTGAGTTAATTATACATTCTTGAGATGCGCTCTCGAGAAAAAGTCGACGTGGAAAAAAGCGCCCGGGAAACGATCCCTTGCTTTATTACGTTCGAGGGTTATTCGACGAAAGGGAATGTCTCACTTATTAAGTCGAGATAACCGGCGATTTTTTTTTTGTAGAGAGATTGAGTTTAGATAAGCGATTTCCTAAGATTTGAGTTAATGATCCAAGTAAAATGGCTCTTCGTACCGGCTCAAGTATTTTTAACCGGCGTGGTCTGTTTCATTTTTTTTTTTTTCATTTACTCACATGAAAATTATCATTTTTTATACAAAAACTACAATATAATGTACTGTGTATGTTTTATTTCTATGAACAAAAATTACACTTTTTTGGCATTTTAATGAATTTTTTTCATACCTTTTTTATAGTGCATAGTTTAATTTAATAACACAACCTTGAATATTCATGAATTGTTTTTAGATTGTACTAATTAATGCATATGTAGTATTTAATTTTATGTCACTACAATTAATGTATTTCTTAAACAAACAATGGTAGATATAAAATTAATTAACATAACAAGAGGTATACAGACAAGTCCAAATTTCAACGCAATACGATCTACGGGTGCAACAAAGACAACTTCCATTAGTGTCATATAAAGGAAAAAGAAAGAGTGAGATTGTGGTATTGCAACTTTCTCACTCTAACTCACTGTTATTTTAATATTATCTTTGTTCAACGCATTGAATTTATCACATAGACAAACAAATTTTCACTTACCTGTATACATAGACCAAATGAATATTTACCTGAATTGTTTTTAGATTGTATACTGTGTTCCATTTTGATCGCGACTGCGGGGTATCTCGGATATTAGACTTGATAGAACATTGTGGTTTTCACGAACCTGTACTAATTTTTTGTCAAACTTACAATGGCGCAAACAGATTTTATAAATCTCTTTTCATTTTTGAGTTACAGGGTGATAATGAAAATTCTGATGAATTCAGCCACTTCCGTATATCGTTTGCTATTGAAGATATTTTAAATGTGTAAACTGATTATTATAGATAATTTTACGTAGAATTCAGTGGCGTTCTTAGTTTTTTTATGGGGGTTACCATTTCTGAAATATGACACCAACTTGTAATTTTTTTAATGGGACACCCTTTATTTTTATTGCCTATTAAATTTGTAATTTTTTTCTCTTTTTAAAGATATGACACATTCATTATTTTGAATTTTCTTAAAACGTTCAAGAAAGAAAAAAACTATTTTATTCGAAAAATGGTTACGGGGATATGCGGAAAAACCAAAAAAAAATCATACAAATGTTTTATTTAATATTCTCAATGACTATTTTTGTTCTAAAAGTATTTTATTTTGGTTTTTCTCCATAGCCCCCTAACCATTTTTCGAATAAAATAGTTATTCTCTTTTTTGAGCTTTCTAATGTAATTCAAAATACAGAATGTGTCATACCATTAAAAAGAGAAAAAATTACAAATTTAATGGACAATAAAAATACAGGGTGCTCCATTAAAAAAATTGCAAGTTGATGGTGTTACATTTCAGAAATGGTAACCCCCATAAATAACTAGGTAGAGGTATACAGAAAAGTCCAAATTTCAACGCAATAAGATCGGACGGGTTCGAGTTCTCTCCCAATTTTCAAAATCTTACCTGCACGAAAAAAGGTCGTGTCCGAGTTCTCCCCCGTCTATTGTTAACGGGTAGTTGTAGCTTATAAGGGGCTAATTGAATGATAAGGAGGATTACTGTTCCTTCCGTGAACTTATGGGAAACTTTATTATTAATTTTACGGAATAGTTATTCTTCACAAAAAGTTCTGCATGATCTAAAATCCAAGATGCAACCATCAAAAATCAAATTTTATCAATCTTATACGAGGTATGTCAAAAAATGTGAATTTTGCTCAAGAGTAAAGTACCTTCATATTTTACAATATCGAAATTTGTTATTATGGAAAGTACACCTAATTTTCTATAAGTATACTGGAAGGGATGGGATTTTCCCTATATTGAAATAGAGAAAAAAAGACAGAAGTCAAAAAATTTCCCCTAATCATAAAATCCTCATTAAATTGTACTACGAAATGAAAATACATAATCGAAATTTGCCAGAGAAATTTGAAATTATAAATATTCCCATCGGTCCTTCCTAGAAACCCTTAATCTATTTTTATAGAGTAATACTTAGATAGTATTTGTGTTTTATATTAAATAAATTGTATATCATGTAAAAGGAAATTTTAGTTTTATTTAAATTGTAATACTTAAAATGTAGGTATAGGTAGGTACTTACATAAAGTGAAGTTATAACTACAAAAAATATCTCAAATTTAAAAAAGTTTGAAATAATAAATATTAAAAGTTGGTTACTTTTAATAAGTATTTAGGGTTTCAACGAAGAAGGATTAATCGGAAATTAAATGCTACCTGCCCTACCGGGGAGAACTCGGACACCCTCGGGAGAGAACTCGACCCATAAGAATTTACCTGCTCGAATACGGGAGAGAACTCGGATACTCCGATAAGATCTACGAGTGCAACAAAGACAACTTCCATTAGTGTCATATAAAGGAAAAAGAAAGAGTGACATTGTGGTATTGTAACTTTCTCAGTCTAACCCGCTGTCATTTTAATATAATCTTTGTTCAACTCATTGAATTCACCATACAGCAAACAAATTTTCACTTACCTAGATTCGATTGACATGAAAGAATTTTTTGATGCCAGTAGGTCTCGATAAATTTTTTGTCAGACTACATATCAATTTTATCGTTTCGCTAATGAATTATTCCGATGGATCTAACGCGTGGAATTTGCTTCCGTTAGTCGAAATGGGCTATTCATGAGATTCTATTGAATTGTAAAAGATTGGACGCTCCTCCTTGGGACGGCGAGGGATAAAGGGAGACGCTGTTGCATTATGTATTGTTTCAAATTGTGTGTGTGTTCCCGCCGATGTGTTTCTCCTACTCGTTTTACATAGACGTGTGATAATACCATTTCCATAAGCCTTTCATTTCGAGCAGGTATAACTGCTCATTGGAATTTTGTATACAGGATGTTTCGATATCCACACATCGTTTTGCAATTATTTAAATCAAAGCTAAGGGTGTATTTCTAGTGTTGCTAGAACTCTCTACTCTAATCGATGAATATTGATACATTGATAATGCTAATAAGGTTAACACGTCACGAGCATTGTTATTAAATTACACAAATTTTATTTTTACGAAATACAATAACACAACCTTGTGAATACGTGTAATTAAAAAACTAGTCGTGAACCTGACAGTCTCTCCGAATATCCACAAATTTTCTACTAATCATTATATCTCCGTTCAAAGTGTAAAGTACTCCCAGCGTAATAAAATAACCGGTACATTTATCTAATCGTGCACTCTATTTATATTGTTGAACGAGAAACGTGTACGTTTACTAAAGTTATTATCGGTGTAAAAATTAAAAAATGATAGGCGGTGCGGTGGAAGAGTGGAAAGAGCTCGCCGAGGACTTCAAACTTCTGGAAGAAACCAACGCAGAGTATCTGAGGAAAGTGAAGGAACTGGTGGTACTGCAGGAGAAATGCCAGAAGCACATCCAGCATCAGCGATACAGGATAAATGCGATAAGTAAAACGCTGAATAATGCATCAGATACCGCTACAGAGGCAATGAAGGTCGGCTTGCTCAAACGAGAAAAAGAATTAGAAGACATCGAGCAAACGTTGCCCAGGAAAAGCGACCGGTTCATGTTGAAGCTGATTTTGGGGAATATCGATGTGTCGTTTTTAAACAAAGAGAACAAATTCAAATACAAAGAAGATTACGAAAATTTCAAGCTCCTGGCGAATTTCGTGGCTTTGTTTATGGTTGTGTTGTCGCTAAACATAAACTTCCGACCGTTGGAGCAGTTATTCATGGGTTTCTTGATATGGTATTATTGCACCATTTCTATCAGAGAAAGTATTCTCAAAGTAAACGGTTCGAGGATAAAGGGTTGGTGGAGGGTGCATCATCTTCTTTCCATTTTAAGCTCCAGCCTGTTCCTCATTTGGCCCAACAACGAACCATGGGCTCTATTCAGAAAACAGTTTCTCTACTACACAGTATACAGCGCGTTCATCCAATGTCTACAGTTTAAGTACCAAAAGGGCACTTTGTACAGGCTCAAAGCTTTAGGGGAGATGCAAAACATGGACATAACTTTAGAGGGTTTCCAATGGTGGATGTGGAAAGGCCTCGCCTTTCTCCTACCTTTCTTGTTCATCGGGTATTTATTTCAGTTGGTCAACGCTGTTGTGCTGTTCAATTTGAGCTACCACTCGCAAGCTTCTTGGGAAATAACGGCTCTATCGGCGATTTTCCTGGCGTTTTTCATCGGCAACACCTACACCACTCTCATGGTCATACCCAACAAAACCAAGAGGCAATTAATGATGAGGTACAAGGTTTTGTCCAGTAGAATTTACGATGCGGTTCAACTGAAAAACAATCAGAAAAAAGACTAATATTTTTGTTAACTCATAAAAAATGTATGATCTCTACTTATGTATTATTGCATTGTATCCTAATAGATAAAAATTATAATAAAGCGTTAAAAAATTATTATCACTTATTGGCACACTCAACAAGCAAATTGAAACAGATAAATTCGATCGACCCCGTCACCTGTAGACCCCATTTTTTAATAATCCGAACCCACCCCGACCCCCTCGATCCATAAAACTCAATATCGTCGCAAAGAATCGACTTCTGTCGAGCAAGTGTCCCCTTATACAGCTTATTTACGATCGCTCGAAAGTAATTTTTTTCCCGTCCAATATCTCACATTCGTTGCATTCATTGACTCGGGGCACCGGCGGCAGGTGGCCGCGATGGGCCGCCCCCGCTCCCGCCGGTTTAAATTCATATCCCGAAGAATCTGGGGCGGGATAGGGTCGAATAAATCGCCATTTATTGGGTACATTGTAGGTATAGAGTGATTGTAAACAATACGGTTTAGGTAAGACTTGAGGAGGATAATTTGATTGGATTGATTCTCGAAAGTTTCTAACGAGATGGGGATGATTTATAGTGGAGGGAAAAGCTCGTTTCTTGGTAGGAGAAATAAAGTTTTCCCGCATACGTTTCTGGTAATCAAATGAGAGAAACATTTCGAATAATTACGGTATCTGGAGATTGGGCCGGGGCAACTCTTTGAGCATAAAAATGGAATGAAAATAGCCCGCGGGGGCCTTGCGTTTCCCGATGCCGGAGTTTATTTTAGGAAAAAGGTTTCCTCTGATTATACGCAAGATTTATGTAGATAGTAAATAAATAAGGTAACGTTTTAGAAATGAAGTTGGAGTACTTTTCATAACTTTTTAAGATCGTATTTGCCGGATCTAAGTAGGTAGGTATATACGCAGGTAAATTATTTATTTTCGTTTTCGATTTATTTACGTTCGCGGGGCAATTTTCTAATTAATAAATGCAGTCATGCTCGTTTAAAAGTCGTTGTGAAACTTTCGCAATTTTAATCGCGGCCCGTCAAAAATTTCCATTTTAAATGAAAACGCCGGCGTTCGAAAAAAAAACGGAAAAAGATTAATTACGCCGGGTAAGAGAATGAGAAAAGGTCCTGAAACAGGAGTCTGCACTTATTTTTATTTGCCATTAAGAGTTTACAATAAATCAGCGTCACCAGCGATGTTAAATAGCCCATTAAGATCGCCTCAGCGGCTGGAAAACACGCTTGTTTATCTCAACGTTATCATTTTGAGCTGAATTTTCTAGAATAATTTCTAATCCAAGAAAATAATTTTTGGGGGATTCACACGAGAAACACCGTGAATAGAAGCATTTTTGAGGCGCACCAAGGGCTTCGAATATCCATTCGTCAAAGAGGCGAAAGGCAGGAAAACACCGGGGCCCCTCAAAGGTGTAAAGACTGCAAAGCTTTCGGAATGCGACGTGCCAAGTGTTCGACTTTCCCCATCTGATTGCGCCGCGAAACACCGTCGACGACCAGATAGTTGGCGTCGATAAGGCACAGGTATCTGCGACGCTGAATCAAATCATTCGCTCGACGGTCGGACATCAACGTGCACGGAACGTATCAAAGCCCACCTCCGCCGAGCACACGTCATTAACTTAATGAGCCCACTTCGACCCTCTTTCGGGGGCCTTTCGACTTTGGGGACTCTCGTTTCGTTTCCGACCGTTCTGGTTGCTAACAGCACCGCGGGAAGTTTCCTCGGGTCATATTTTTTAATCTAATTTCTTGTAACTATTTGGTGTACTCATTGGTGTACTCATCATTGGTGTACTCATCATTATTGATGTACTCATTATTACTGGTGTATACTCATCATTATTGGTGTACTCATCATTGGTGTACTCATCATTGGTGTACTCATCATTGGTGTACTCATCATTGGTGTACTCATCATTATTGATGTACTCATTATTACTGGTGTATGCTCATCATTATTGGTGTACTCATCATTGGTGTACTCATCATTGGTGTACTCATCATTGGTGTATTCATCATTATTGATGTACTCATTATTATTGGTGTACTCATCATATTCATCTACTCATTATTATTGGTGTATACGCATCATTATAGGTGTACTCATCATTGGTGTATTCATCATTATTGATGTACTCATTATTGGTGTAATCATCATATTCATCATAGTCATCATTGGTGTA
The DNA here is from genome assembly GCA_917563865.1 of Phyllotreta cruciferae. NCBI lineage: Eukaryota > Metazoa > Arthropoda > Insecta > Coleoptera > Chrysomelidae > Phyllotreta > Phyllotreta cruciferae. The sequence goes on from OU830607.1 coordinate 10,582,503, forward strand.
CTCATTATTATTGGTGTACTCATCATTATTGGTGTATACTCATAATTATAGGTGTACTCATCCTTGGTGTATTCATCATTATTGATGTACTCATTATTGGTGTAATCATCATATTCATCATAGTCATCATTGGTGTACTCATTATTATTGGTGTACTCATCATTATTGGTGTATACTCATCATTATAGGTGTACTCATCATTGGTGTATTCATCATTATTGATGTACTCATTATTGGTGTAATCATCATATTCATCATAGTCATCATTGGTGTACTCTTTATTATTGGTGTACTCATCATTATTGGTGTACTCATCATTGGTGTACTCATCATTGATGTACTCATCATCATTTGGGGCAACTACTTGGTTTACTTAGTACGGGAATTAATTTGTTTTCAATTGTAAATATCCTTAATTCCATGAATGAATTAATAAAGACAATTTATTCAACACTTCACTAAGTAAATTTGTCGATTTTCAGATAATTTTCTATAGCTATAGTATTCAATTTTTACACAATTTTTCTACAATTCGTCTCCTTTTTAGCACAAATTATTCGATTTTTCACTCAATTTTTCTAGTACAAATCACCATTTTAGTATGATTTACGTGCACGTTATCGTAACCGTAGCCACGGCGAGGTTTTTAAAGCTTTTCAAATGTGTACACGGCCGAATATTGAATTTTCCCGCGGATGACGAGACAGGATGTTACATCGCTTGTTTTACTCCCTCTGATGAATATTTGATGTTTTTTTGAGTAGGTAATTTCTGATGGTCATGTAACTTTTTATTAAATTTCTTAAATGGAGTTTGAAGCGAGTTATATTAGGAGCACTTTGTCATATTCCTGCTGCATATACTGAATATATCATATGATGCTTTAGGTACTATTATTACTAAAAAAATTGCACATTGTTCCCGGAGCATGTACGATAAAGTTCTGACCATTTCAATTACACTGTACCTATTTACTGTGGGGCAATACAAATAACAATTTCGTTAAATAAACGAATACCATAGATAGACAACATTTTAATAAACGCTAACAAATTGCGTTTAACGCTTTAGCGAACTCTGATTTGAACCAATAGTAGCTTTTAATATTGAAATGCTTAGCAAATAAATTGTTATATAATTATACAATCGCTGATGGAGTGACAGGCAGGGTCGTTGTAACAATTTTTTCAGATTGAATTTTATAAAAAATTGCACCTTCTTCATTTACCTTCTTCCTCTGAATTTTTATAATTGCATTTTCTAATATTTAATTAGAGCTTTTTAATTAAAGTCTTCCTCTTTTATTTTTTGTAGAAATCTTTTTTTGGACAAACTAACAGAAAAAATATTTCATTAGTAAACTATATTTAATGAAAATTTTTTTAATGGAATAAAATGGAGAAGCCACTGGTGAAAACTGCATTGCTATTCTGATTAACGAATTTTATGGAGAGAGTTCTATGTACATATATAATTAATGGCTTTGATGATGGGTTCAATTAAATATTTACTTTCAATTCGATTCGATTGGTGCGCGATTGATGCCCTATAAAAATGATCACATATTGCCCCAACAAAAGGCATTATAATAAATTGGCGCCAGTTGGGTTCGCTTAAGTACACAATTTTTTAACTATTAAGTACTGTATTAATTTAATACAATCACTTTGGATTTTTGCCGTATTTGTTTTAGCTACGTTTTAGATAAAACAATTTTCTCGGTTTTCAATTCGCGCTATTTCTACTTTGTGTTCCTTCTTCACTTCGTTCGGGCGATATCCGCATGCAAGCTGGACTATGGCAAACAAGAAACTTGTTTCACGGTTCGTCAGAGCAAGAATTTGATGCGGAAACCGTGCAACATAAAAGCAATTCGTTACACTAGCTAATTCCAGCGAAACGCGGCTAAACGTCTTCTATTTATTTTCTATTAATTCCCTCCCGAAAATCATCTGCATTCGCTATGTTATGAAGGATACGTTTTCCAATCAAGTGTGCCATATATGACTTCTAAGAAATTTATGGAGGTTCTACTCCTCGGCATATAAATCATTGATTTTCCTTCATATAAAACCTTACGTGTGCACTGTGTAATTATTATAAATGCCGCTGAAATACCAAAGTGTATTGCATTAGCCGAGACTACGGCGATTGCTCTCCATCTATTTCCATCACTATTATCCAGCAGGATCATTAATCTTCTTTAAAAGAAATATCACCAGTAATACTTCCTGACATTTGCTTCCTAAGTTGCATCGAGCTTCATTAATTAATGCGACGATTGCCTCTAATTGATTTCTGAATTATAATGCATCTATACAGAGTGTTAATAAATCGGAGAATAACCCTCGCCCCCGCCTAAATGAGACGCTTATGGATACTTTATAAAAAAATATTTCTAAATCTGAAAAAACGTTATTCAATTGTGGCCAGTTTCAAGTTCAAAACTGATGATATTGTGGGGATAGTGTTAGAGAAATAATGAGTCGATGACTCCATCTTCAAAGGGCTCCTCTAGGCATCAAACCAAGCCTCCAAGGGCACAGGTTTATTAGAACTTTTCGGACTATACAGGGTATTTAAGAACTTGGGATACAATTTTTAATGATGAAGTGAGAACGGGTCATCTTAGCGAGTTATGTGATTATTTAATCAAAAGCATAAAGAAAGATGTTTATCAAAAATTAATTAAAAATGTAAGAAAAATTCTAAGAAATGCGGTCCTGCATAGCAATGGCAGTCGCTCGACTGGTGATTCATCACTTGCGCGCACGGTCAAGTTTTCTTACCTGCTGCCAATAATCTGTACCCTTCACTTGCGCGCAAATTGAAGTAATCCCATAATCCGACGACCCTTATTCTAATGATATTATAATGAGATCAGTTGATATAGAGAATTCAATCAATTTATATACAACTGGACATTGTTTCATTCAAGCTTTTTAAATTTTTAACATTAACGTTTAAAGTAATATGTCTTATTGTTTTCTACAATTTTTATGTGACTAATAAATACATTTTTGTTGAAAATAAGGAATTTCGAAAATCATATGAACGCCAAAAGAGTAAAAATCATTATAAATAATCCGTTTCTAGTTTCTAGTTTCAATTAAAAAATTAGTTAAATAACTTGGGCGGAACAATTAGGGATTGAAGGAGGTTTAAAAAAATTACACAAAAATTATGTACAAATTTTCTGTATTGTACTGTTACGGCTCAATCAAAAACCTCTTTTTTATTTTTAACTTTAACACGTTGTACCTATCTTCTTTACTAAGCACTTCTGTATATAGGTAAGTTAGGTTAAATCACTTATTTTCATCTCAGAAGTTTGCTTTTAAGCCATGTCCCAATCTTATAACAAAAACCTATATAGTAGATTTATTTTCATACTTCACTGTGTAGGTATTATTTCCAAATTGGCATTTTTCAGATTCGATTCCATTATTAAATACATAAGTTAGTATGGAATAATTTAGGTGTTCGGCTAAAGTACTTAATTACCTGAATTTAACCGCTGCGCGCAAGTGACTATCTACCTGCTGCAACCTTGCGCGCAAGTGAGTTGCCGGATTAGGACAAAACTGACCGCTGCGCGCAAATGATATACGCCCGCTCGACTAGCGCGATACGATCGAACTTACCTACCGTAAAATTAGAATCGACAAAATAATGATTGATATATTAATTAAGAAAGATAACTTCATTCAAAGTTATTTATTAGGACCTTCATTTATTCCATATGGTCTCTAAATTTTTAGAATCATGGATAAATTATAAAATTAACTTGGGTTTTCCAAATAATAGAAGAAAACATTCAACTCAAAAGAAATATTAGCTCACTACTATTTTGTTGTAGAAAAATGCCTTGAAGTTCATAGTAATTATTCAAACTTATCACCGTCTAATTGTTATACACACTAACTTGTTAAATTGAGAAGAACTCTAAGAACTAACAATATCAAATAAGTAGGTAAATCACAAAAAACAGTATAAAAAAATCTATTTGATCGTGATTAACAACCCTTCAATACAAGACGCACTAGAAAACTTGTTTTTGAGTTGTAAATACCGATCAGCTGACTATCGCGGCCAGGGTTGTATTCGCGTTTTGAATTTTTTTATAATGGCTCTATTTTGTTTATAATACGTTTTTTAGAAGAACGAAATCTGCGAATCTGTCTCAAATTATGCAAACTACCGCCCCTAGAAAATTGTCCCCCAATTTCAGAAACACCCTGCATACTACCTACCCTAGAAATTTGTAATACGTATTCATTAACGCCCTGTATATAGGCATAACTATTTTAAATTTTTATATTTTTTAAACACCTATAAAATTGAACAGTAAATTTGATGGGACGTTTTAGCAGATTTGTTATTCATACGTATTAGGTTTTAGGACACGGGTCATTTAGCGGTTGGAAAATAAAACATAATTTCAAATGCAAATATTCCTTGTCATAACATTGGCGCGTTAAAAGTTAAATCCTGGGCGATGTAAAAAAATATCGCCGATAATGGATACGTAAAGAGCTTCCAATTAGAATTAGCATATTTATATCGCCGTCGTTTATCGGAAAAACACGAAAACCCGCTTGTAATAAACGCGAATCGAACACAATTCCGATAGAAACGGCCACGTAAAATCAAAACCCCCTTCATAAATAATTATTTTACCTTCTGCGTTTAAATTATAAACATTTCAGCTAGCGTACACGAACATACATACAGCAATTAACGCGGGAGAAACCGCCAGCCGAATTTCTACTATCGAGTTCAGCAAGTCGGCTTTTTTGTTCCGTGGTACTAACTCTAGCGTAATTAGAGTCCTACAATTATTTACCAACTATTCAGCAAGTCGCGTCCGAACTAGCGAAAGCCGTGATTCCCCTAACTAATGAGAAACTTCTCGGTGCATCGCTGGCAGATAAACAATGTTTTAATTTGCCCTATAAAAAACGAACGTTACGAGGAGATATACAGTGTGTCTTCATCAAGCATCAAGGATTAAGGACTAAGGCATTTATCGCGATAATGGCCCATTAGAATTATCTGATTAAAAAGCGGTAATAATTTGAATTTGAACAGTTCTAATGGGCCATCGTCGTGATACACACTGTATACGGGTGACCCAGAAATCACGCCCCACCGGTAAAGGCGTTATGGAACCGACAATGGAGATGCCAAAACTGCAGCCGATGCCATGAAAAAGTTATTTCCATTGGTAAATAAAGAGGTTTAAAATCGATCAATCCCAGTAGCTGTTCACATATGCGAAAATGACGTGAATTAGCTATACGCCAATTTGACATTATTGAAAGATTATATGTCCTTTTCACATTCAAAGTTATCAAAAGCTGCCAAAATCAGCTGCGACTATTAATCAACGATCATTCGATTCGATTTAGGGCCGGTTTATCAATTGTGGGTAAACTCGCCGGGTTAGCTTGCCCTGGGTTACCTCTAACTCTGGGTTAAATTGCGAGTTAAGAAAAAAGTGTTTATCCAAGTTTTTTTAACCTAGGGCTGGCAAACCCACGAAATGCTGTGAGGTTGGCAATACAATGCAGCCGTTGAAACTTTGGCAACGTTGTATTTTGTTCATTTTTGACATTTCTCGTTATTTTCAAGAGTTCAAATTTGACGTTAACACTTATTTAACATTATGGCGGAGAGAATCAGAGGTGCTAATTTTTCAGAGCAAGAAGTATAAATACTTTTAAAAATATGCAATTGTTCAAACGGATTTTGTCGAGGCCTTACAATGTAGGGTCGCCGCTGATGTTCTAAAAATTCTAGAACGTCTTGGTCGTCATCACTAAAATCTAACAATTCTTCCATTTGGATTTTTGTTAAAAACAAAAACAGCTAGTTTTAGTTTCTCTCTAATGAAAAATGCATTTGGCATTTGACAACAGAAAACAGAAAAATAGGTAATTTTTAGGTTAAACTCGTTAGCCCAGAGTTAAATCCACAAACCTGCCAAATTTGCGTATGTTAAGATAGCCCAGGGGTATCACTCGATAACTCGCGATCGAAAAACACTTTTTCCATTTTGACCCAGGGTTAACTTTAACTCGAGGGGTAACCCTCAATTGATAAACCGGCCCTTAGTGTTGCAAATTTGTTAATTCTTTTAACTTCATTTTAATCTGTTTCGTTATCATTAAAATCAGTTCTTTTCAGAACTGTCAATAGTTGTTTTATTAGAAAAATGAAAGTCAAATGATTCAAATCAGTGAAAGTCAATATGATTCAAATCGAATGATCGATTTTTTGATCGATTTGAAAGTAAATCGGTGATTAATAGTCGCAGTTGATTTTGACAGCTTTTGTTAAGCTTGAATGTGAAAAGGATCATATAGAATCTTTCAATAACATGTCAAATTGGTGTATAAAGCTAATTCACGTCCTTTTCGCATATGTGAACTGCTACTGGAATTGGTCGATTTTAAACATCATTATTTACCAAAGAAATAACTTTGTCATGTTTTCGGCTGCAGTTTTGGCATCTCCATTGTCGGTTCTATAAGGTTTTTCCCGGTGGGGCGTGAGTTCTGGGCCACCCTGTATATTATGTACTTCGGTATTTTTAGCTGGAAACAGGGATAGATGAGTGATTGACCGCTCTGCTGGGAGAAAGTTTGTTGAAGTTTGAAATATCTTGAAAAGTATAAATTTAGGTAAGTATAGGGAATGTTTAATAAGAATGCTTCAAAAATATCTACTTTTGGTATTGATATAAAATATAGGGTGAAGCATTTAAAGCAACAGAGAAAATGTTACTGCTGCATTTGGTCATACTCTGTAAGCAGTAGGTATGTATAAAATTTACGGAAAATATTTATTTTGTAGATTTTCACGATATTTGCAACGTCTTGAAGACTACAATTTATTTTCAAATTAATCCATTTAGTTTCTTTAGAGTCGTAAACTTTAGAGACTATTTTCATGGAAAAGTGGTCATAACTTTTATACCACGCAGTATAATATTACACAATATTATATTTTTGAAAAGCTTAAGACGAGCTAAATTCAATTTTTCAATAAAAAAGTTTAGTCTGCCGCGGCAAAACAAAAGACTCTGTATAAATTTAACCAATTTTAAAATATGCATAATAAAAATATCTACAACTCTTAACACTGAAGCTTTTTTGATACCTATATTATCTACAGTAACTGACATATTTGGAAATAACTGATTACTAATGTGCCACCCTGTATATCACCTGTAACCGAAATTTAATGAGAAAATGGGCTTTTCGTGTAGGTGAAATCAAATTTGAAACGATCCTTCTCGGCACAGGTGAATTAAAAATGGCTAAAATCGCCGAATATCATTAACCTATCCAAACATCAAAGGGCTTATGTTTGCGGCGTTCGGCCTCTCGAACCTTTTTATTGTCTTATTAGCGTTAAAACAGTTGATGGATGACCATTTCCCCGGCGTAAACGCGTTCTCGACCCCGTGAAAAATCGCCCTCGACCCCGACGAGCGCTCTCGCCACACTTTCCCCGCCGCTAATATATATATTTTTTCCACTGACGCTGATTAATAATTCGCCGGTTTGTTTTGCGGCCATTTTTCACCATCCCGCTAACGGAATAAACACGCCGTATGATTGCCGCGGAAGTAATTTTTTAGATTGTCGGCGCGAGTTATGAAATTCATAAACCTTGAAATGCGAATTCCGAATTTTAATAACACTTTGAGATAATTCTCTGTTTTAATACAAAAAAAAGCGTGCTGCCAGTTTCTGCATCTTCCATTTAGGTTTCCTTTTATAAACAACAAAAGACAGCGCTTACACGAGAGATAAACTTTAAAAATACATGCGAATTGTGTAGTGACTCTTTCTTATGCTAATATTCATCCTATTCATGACGCCAGAGTCGACTCGAGCTGCGCAGATTGAAATCTCTCCGTAAACGTTAAGAACAAATATTTGTGTTATCAGGGAGACTAGTTTTGTTAGGTAAGTACATATGCCAAATGACTCGCTAGAGCGAATGGTTAAAGTTTTGAGAGGATATATCTCCTTATCTACACCAATTGTTGTCGAGTCACATTAATCACAAATTTTTACTTTCATATGTATACTGGGCGTTAATGAATACTTGTTGAAAACTCCTAGAGTAGGTAGTTTATGTAAAAATAGACAGAAAAGTTGCAATAAACATGTGCCCTTGGAGGTTTCGTTTGGGCACCTCGAGCCCTTTGAAGATGGTGTCCAAAACCGTTATTCAATGTTTATTAATTGTGTTCAAAACTGCTGATGTTCTGGAGATATTCAAGAAATAATGACACCATCTTCAAAGTGTTCTTGGTCCCCAACGAAACCTCTAAGCTCACATGTTTATTATAGAAATTATCGTTTGTAACATACAGTGAGAGTGTAAAGGTTGGAACAAATTCGTTAAATGCTTTATTTGTCCAAAGGGGAAAAAAAGCTCAGACACGTCGATTTTTATTTTAAAAAGCGGGTCAGAAAAAGTTGGGAGTGTTCATACAGGATGTCCCAAAAAAAGTTACATATCAAAGTTATGTTTTTTTAAATGGAACACCCCATATATTATTACATTTTTGGATTCTACTCGATGAGCTGATTACAAAAAGGGGCCACACTTTGTATCTTGATCCCATAATAAAGGCTATGCAGCCACTCAAAAATCACAAAATTTTGAATTTAGATGCGGTGTGAAAGCCAAACAGTTGAAAATCGAGAAAAACGATTTACATGGTCCTAGCCTAACTTTTCAAATACTATGTAATGACATGATATAAAATGAATAGCGGGTGATCAAAAATATCAAAATTTTTATCAACATTTTTTTTGTACCATTAAATAGTACTTGAAAAGTTAAGATAGGACCATGTAAACCGGTTTTCTCGATTTTCAACTGCTTGATGGCTTTCATACCCACCTAAATTCAAAATTTTGTCATGTTTGAGTGGCTGCATAGCCTTTATTATGGGACCAAGATACTAAGTATGACACCTTTTTGTAATCAGCTCATCGAGTTGAATCCAAAAATGTAATAATATACGGGGTGTTCCATTTAAAAAAACATAACTTTCATATGTAATTTTTTTGGGACATCCTGTATGAACACTCCCAACTTTTTCTGACCCGCTTTTTAAAATAAAAATCGACGTGTCTGAGCTTTTTTTCCCCAGTGGACAAATAAGGCATTTAACGAATTTGTTCCAACCTTTAAACTCTCACTGTATATTCATTAACATGCACCCTGTATATTAACATAGTTGTATATATTTGAAAAACGGCCCTGTTCTCAAAGTAAGTTTATGCAATAGGTATAGAAAACACCAGATCAATCCATCAATAAGGATCAGACGGCAGTTTCGCAGGATCCTCGGCCGGAGGATTTCTCCCGGATTGTCTGCGAATCGGCGACGGATCAATCCGGCGAATAAAGTGTCCGTCGCAAATTCCCGCTTTCCATTGCGATTTTCTTACCATCTCCACGGCGGATCGAGCCGCGCCCGGGGAATTAGTTAATAATATAATTAACGCTGAATTTCGATAATATCGAAGGTCGCCTTTGTTCCCGCTATTTGGATGAATTGTAAATGGGAACAAAGCCCGGCCCGCAGTCAATGCAAACTGATGGTCTCTGGCTGATAATCATCGCCCCCGTCGGTTGTTCAACCCCCTTCGCTCCTCTTATATTGGTTGTGTTCATTAAACTAACAATGGAGGCAGATATTTGGCGGAAGCGTAATGAGTCGAAAAGTAAAATTTCGCTAATTCCTCCATCGATTCGTCATGAATGAAACGATTAAAATTTAACTATATACAGGGCGTCGCGCGATAGGAACATCCTGTATTATTCGCGCTGGCATAATATGCCCAGAAGGGGTAGGTATATCATCCCCATTTCGCTCGCTTTATGGCGCCTTACCGAACTTCTAGCAAACACACAAATACACATTCGATACAATCTTCATTCATCATAATAAAGGAGTTGCTCCTGCCGCGAAACAACAACATAAAAAACGCAATTTCGATAGAGAGAAAAAAAAAAGTTGCGAGTTTCGAAGTGGCACTGCGTATATACGTGTTTGACAGTTGCTTTATCGAAATTTACGCCCTCTGGGGGAATTAAAAGCCAGTCCGAGCCGGAGCGAAGACGCCGGAGGATTGAAATCGCTATTTCTGCATTTTGCGAACGCTTACCCGGAGCCCGCGCTTTCTATTCCGGGCTAGGAGCGTTAATTATAACAACGTTCGTATAGAGCTAGAAATTAATTAAGTTACTAATTAAAAAACAACGCGGCGTTTGCGCGATCTTCGCGAGGCGAAGATGGCGATACCTGGGTTTTGGAAAAAGTTTTTCCGATAAATAGTTGGGGGAGTTTAAAGCGAGGAGAACAATAGGCTTAATGGGAAACGGGATTAAAGTAATTAAAAACCGTTAAAAAGAAGAACCGAACGATTTCGTCCGTGGAACAACATCACAAAGATTTACTGCAGCTAATGGGATTAGAAGAATAGAAATGTGTGCATGCGAGGTTTTAAAACGTCTATACCTTCGGGAATCGGGGAAATTCTAAATTGGAATTCTAATCGTATTTACTGCGCCATAAGATTTCCTATACACCCGATTGTTTTGGTGTTTTTTTTTTGTGGAAATTACTCTTTATAGTTTCCAGTAATTTGATTATAGCGCCGCCAATGCGCCACTTTTAATCCCGAAAGTAAACCGGGCAGGTGCCTTCAAGATGCGTTTTCCCACAGTTCATCATACCCCCAGCTCCCGCCATTCGTTAAAATCGCGTACCATCGACGGCTCTCAATATTTCATACATTTTTTAACACGTTTGACGAATGTGTGCTCGCTGCTCAGATGAAAAATTATAAGCTTTACCGCTCAACCCCAACCCCAAACGATATAAGAATCCCGAGGAAATAAATTTTATAACTATTAGCTATTTTCGCGGAGCAAATCCTGAACGTATCCGGAGAGAATGCGCATGCGCACGTCAAATTTGAGTGTTCGCGGAGCGAAAAAATTATGTTCAGGATGTGTTCAGGATAAAAAATCCCGTGTTCGCGGAGGACATAGTTTAAGTTCCGAACATGTTCGTAACGCATTCGATACGTCCCGGGATATTAGAAGGGATATTTTATTCGGAATTTATTCTAACCTAAAAATGTTGTGTTTCTAAGAACTTTACAAGTTCTTATTCTTTTTATTCTATTTTTGTATTTAAATTTCTATTCTAGTTTTCACAATTCATCAGCATTTCTTGTTTGAACAAGCAGTATTAATCAAATCAGACACTTTTTGTAAGATAACTTAATTTTAAACTACTATTTAGATGGTGAACTTCAGTTCAAGCGGCGAAGATTTATAAGAGATTTTGAGACTTTTAAATGTTCCGAAAAATACAAATTTTTTTGAAGAAGCTTTGCCCAATTTAGTAACCAACAATTTAGGCAGCATTTCAGATCAAGTAGAGACTCAGCTGTGGCTCCTTGAGCCATATTTTTCGATTTAAAAAAAAGTAATAAAAATTTTAACTAAAACACTTTAACAATGCCCTCAACAAATACTTTACTTCACAGACATATTCCAAGACAAAATTACGTAAGATAACGTTATCATATTCTTCGTTTTTTTTTCGTCAAATATCATATAATCGTTCGCGGTGTCCTAAAATTCTGAACGCATCCTGAATTTTATTGCGCATACGTCAAGTTCAGGATTATACTCGGTATATGTTCGGGATGTATTCAGGATGTGCTCAGGATTTGCTCCGCGAAAACAGCTATTAATATCTACCTAATATACAGGGTGTCCGGTAATGAATGGGCCATACGCTAAGGGGAGTTTCTTTGGGTCAAAATATGACGATTTAACCAAATTTACCTCAGTCAAAGTTGCTTCTTTAGGATGTTATAGCATTATGAAAATCTATTTTTCATTTCGATTTTCTTCAACCCGTCCTTCTCGCGTAATTCAAGAGATTAAAATCATTTTCAAATTTCACAAATGACTGATTTCACAATGAATTATTTCACATTTCCAGATACATCCAGACATTTAAAGATATTATCCAGACATTTTTCAGACATTTTCCGGACATTTCCAGTCATTTCCGGACATTTCCGGACAGTTTCTAGACATTACAGACAGTTTACAGAAATTTTCCATTCATTTCCAGATATTTACAGTTAATTCCAGACGAAAGCTTCGTTATTACCCTTGTTTTGAAACCTGATGCAGCACACATTTCAATCTCATTTATCTTTGAAACGGTGCATTTTAGCGACTAAAAACAGGTATACCTTTTTTAAAGCTAAAATGTTGTAGTTTTTGTAAATTCATCCCATTTCAACAAAAAAGTTATGGCCTTTCAAAAGAAAAAAAGTGTGCTGAAGTGGCGTCCTCTGGATTAAGAGACAAATGGATAACATATTCTTAATTGGACACCTCTAACACCCCCATATGTGAAATTTTTAAAAGATATCTCTTGAAATACGCTGGATGGACCAAAAAATCGAAATAAAAAATCGATTTTAATAGTGCTATAACTTCCTAAAGAAGGAACTTTGGACTAAGTTAAATTTGGTTAAATCGTCATATTTTCACCCAAAGAATGCACCCTTAGCGTATGGCCCATTCATTACCGGACACCCTGTATACCTACTCTAATTATGGTGTATTTTAAATTATCGTGAAGAGATAAAAAATTATCCCCGGTGGAGTTCCACGTGGGAGACACCATCAGCCGGGGGCGCAGTCCGGAAAATTCGTCCAACTATCAGTGTCACAGAAAGAAAAAAATGGGAATGCAAAGTATGGAAAAACGGGGAAAATGGGAAACAGATTAAACGATGGGACGTGAGTATTTTAAGGATCGGCAAATATTGAGATAAGAGACGAAAAGAATTCAGATTAGTTTTTCCAGGGAGAGAAAGAAAGTCATCCTGTTTCGGGAGAGGGTTATTAAGGGGCGCTGCATGCCGAGCACGAATCCTGCTTTACATTTACCATCATCCTCGTCGCCCGTCTGGCCTCTTACTTGCAAGGTATATAATTAATTTATAAACTCTCATACAGAGAGCTTTAATTTTTTACGTTATGAGTTTTTTTGGCCTTACTGTACCTGCTAATTTTTTAGTTTTTCCGGATAACACTCGTCGCCCGATCGACAACATGATTAATTAGCGTACAGCGAAACCGTCGGCGTACGACGCGAAAATCCAATTTCCCAACGAGCGCGACGTCGGGAAATTAAGTTAATAAAAACCGACTTCCACATTGTCGATGGCTAATCAGCAGTAATCAGGCCCGGAGGTCGATACATTTTTACTTCGTTTCCGCCGCTCTATTTGAGAGAACCGGCGGGTCGCGAATACCAATTAGAAAAACCTGTTCGCAATTTCCCATTTTCCGAAGCTCGGGAGCTTTCCTTGGGACGATGTCGCAATTCTAGCGCCGGGGAGTTTTAATATGAGCGAGCTTGATTATCCGTGATAATATAATGTTCGATCAGATGCTAAGGGCAAAATTTTATGTAAATATCTGCATATCTAATTTCTGGAGATAAATATGTGTTCTTGGATGTTTCGTTTGGGACCTGGAGCCCTTTGAAGATGGTGCCCAAAACCTTTATTCAATGTTTATTATATAATTGTGTCCATTTTCAATACTGATGTCGTTCCGGAGATATTCGAGAAACAATAAACAATGACTCTATGACACCATCTTCAAAGAGCCCTAGGTCCCTGACGGAACCTCCAAGGGCATATGTTTATTAGAACTTTTCGGAAATAAGTAGGGGAAAGGAAGACGAAACGGCCCCTGTAGGCAAAAAGGACCACCTTAATAATTTTTAAACGTGTAGCGCCATTTATGAATTTGTTACGTCAAAATCACGGCCGCCTAATATCCTTTCTGTGGTAATGTACTCAATTCCATCAACTGCATGTACACTGAATTAGCAAGGAAAGTTATTTTTTTATAGAATTTCTTAAAAAAATTTCAAATTTTTAATTTGCCCACAGTTTGGTTTGGTTTGTGTATTCAGTATTCTCATGATAACTGTATGTAAACTGACATATGATTAAGCTAATAATCAAGTTTGGCGACGCTATCTCAACTTATTACCTCAAAATTTTGAATTTTTGTTGAGTATAGCAAAAAGGCAAAACGTACCCAGGCAAAACGGACCACTTCAAATAACTATGTAGTACAGAAAAAAAAATAATTTTATTGAACTTTTTCAAAGTAAAAAATAATAAACAGGGTTAACTCTATATTACGTTCCAATCAGATTTGATAAAATCACAGACATTAAAGATATTGATAAACATATACCGTTTTCCTTGCCTGGGTCTATTTTGCCTTTGAGTAACGTGAATTTTAATATAAATCAAACGAAATTACAGAAAGATAAATGTTTTAATAGCATAATAATCTCTTTTGCTTTGGTTTAGATGGAAAATAATTTCTTGATTGATTAATTTAGAGTAGGTCCGTTTTGCCTTCGTGTATATGGTCCGTTTTGCCTCCAACATGAAGGTAAAACGAACTTTTTGAAGGTATTATAAATAATGTTATAACTTATTTGTTTGAGATTTTATCATACCTACTCTGATTTAAACATAATGTTGAATTTACCATGTTGATTGTTTTTACGTTTGAAAAAGTTCAATAAAATTAATATATTTTATTCTATACTTGTTCTTTGTTAAATGGTCCTTTTTGCCCCCCTTTCCCCTACCTACCCTAAAAGTTTGTAACACGTATTCATTAACATCCTGTGTAATAAGTTCCTAATAATTGTACTCTGTATATCTATTCTTCTGCAAGAGTTTGGTATCGAAATGAGCGAAATTCTGCGGCCTCCCGGCGAAAGACTTTAAAACTTCTTTTTTATTTAGTTGCGCCGTATACAGGCCTGGTCTGGATGGAAAACTTAACTGATTAGTAGTTTATTTATTTATGGTTCGGATGACGCCCGAGGAGTCGAGCTCGACTACCCCTCCAGGCTCTCCGGGAACATCTCTCGGGAAGTTCGACTGGAATTTAGTTGAATTATTTAACGCTGCGAGTATTGCGGTGTACCGGTTAGCGAGGTATTGCCTCCTGGAGTGACACTAGCTAAGTACGCGGCTGTTTGTTTGATTGAATTATTAATAAAATTACAAATTGCGCGGCAATCGGAAAACCAATTTAATTGAAATATGTTTAAAAATATTGCGGTGCGGAAGTATTTACTTTGTTAATTAATATTATCTCAACCGGGATTAATAATACCTTATTAATGATTAATTTTATTGTCCACTTCAACTCCTAAATTTTTGTATTGCAAACTAAAAGTAAAAAGTTTTGTAATATTAGTTCTTATAATTGTAGATAATTTTGCTCATCTGTGAATTTTAAGTTTCAATTTAAGGAATAATGCGCCATCTAGTTTGTGAAAGCGACATTAAGAATGATGTCCTGTGGAGAAAACTGTAGAATTATTAATGTTCAATGCCATTGGCTGAGTTTATTTTCAAGAAAATTGTATAGATGGCAGCACTCGTTCTGGTTCTATAAACTTTGTTTCAAAAAAAAACAAGTAAAATAGCAATAAAAGAATTAATTATCCTACACTAGATGATTTAAAAAATATAATATTTTTAAAAAATTGAACAAATTCCAAAAAATAATAAAGTAGGTTAATTAGGCTTCTTTCGAAAATTCCCACATTAATTTAAAACTTTTTATGGCCCTCTTTAAGTTTAGTTAAATTACATAGTTAGAGCTTTTTAGAGACTTTTCTAAGGACTTTTAACTAAGATTTTTAATTTTTCTTACCAAAAAAAAAACATTGTAATTTTTTTGAATTTCCCAAAAATTTTCTCTCCTTTCCTAATGATTTGGGAAATGCCTATTATACCCAACAAAATCCCTCCATCAACAGAAAACTGTAGATAAGCTCTTAAGCGCTTCGTCATCCTGGAATGTTAATATAATAGATTTCTTGTAAGCCGATACTATCTCTCAGCAGCTCGATATTCTCAAAAAGAATTCAGATAGTAAGTAATTCAAAAGTAATTCAGATGGAATTAATTTATCGGATTCGACGGTAATTAATTTTCATCCAACTTCTTCTATAAAATCCACAGAAGAGCAAGCTCGAAGAAAACTAACTAGTCGATAAGTAGTTATAGTCTATTCATAAATGAGGCGGAGTAATCTGCCGTCCTGATCCTTGCAAAACCAATACTGGGTGAACTATTCAAGTTATATTAAAATATTAACCTGAATATATATTTTTTTCAATTTATGTATTGGGAGAGTAGCTTCTGTGTAGGCTGGAATTTGCCCAATTGATTGATTTATTATTCCGCTTCATTTATGAATAGACTATAATCGATAAGTAGGTAACAAAATTTAACAGATTCGTACGGTTTTTTTAGGTGGTCCAACAGGCGTTACCGACTAACCGGGCCCCATTACTTTTTATCGCAGCTCGAATTAAAAATGTAGACAATGTAATTTTCCGCTTTGATTGATCAGGACCGTATTAATTACAAACGAAAACTCGGTGAGGCATTGTGTGAATATCACCAAACCGCAGCAAAAGAAGAAGCTGACGCACTGTAAATTTGTTTATTACACAATTTTTATTATTTTTATATGTATAATTACGATCTTGTTTTATTGCCAATTTCGTAACAAATTAATAAACGGCCGATATACCAACGTGGAATTACCAGTAGGTACAGCAGTTGGTTAATTAACGTTCTTTCAATTAAACGAGCCGTTCGATATTTTAGTATCGGATTTTTAAGTGCTATGGTAATGCGGTAAAAAAACGAATTTGTATCAAAATATTGGCTAATTGGAGTAATTGCCGATCGAAGGTCTCGCTCTTTTTTTGATTCTATATGATACTCGCATGATGAAATGTGATTTGTGGCGCTGCAATGTAAATATTTCCTGTTTAAATAATAATTTATGTTGGAGCATCTGCTCGCGAATATTTTGTGGACGATATTTAATTTTTATGTAATGTAATATACATACAAAATATGTAGGTAGGTACTTTCGATTTCGTTTACGATCTCATCTAATTTAATTGAATTTTGCGGTGTTGGTCAATTGGTCCCCAGGATCATTTTTATCAGCGGGGTTCCATAATCCTACAGGTCGATTGGTCCCCAGTTTCAAAATTTAATGGGCTAATTGGTCCCCGCGGTCAAAATATTCCTAATCCGATTAGATAAGATTTTACATTGCATGAATAACTATCATTTGGCTAACATCTTCTGGTGTACTTACATAGCTGAGAGAATTTTGACAAAATGCAGCTTTTAGTGTTAAAAAATATTTAATATCTAAGCATTAGTAATTTAAAATATATACAATTGGTACAATATATATTAAAAGAAAAATTCTGTACAAAAAAAGAATTTTTTTTAGTTTTAATATACGAACGGATTTCAAAAAATAGTTGGCAACATATGGGAAACTTTATTATTAATTTTACGGAACAAAGTTATTCTTCACAAAAAGTTCTGCATAATCTAAAATCCAAGATGCAACCATCAAAAATCAAATTTTATCAAACTTATACGAGGTATGTGAAAAAATGTGAATTTTGCTCAAGAGTAAAATACCTTCATATTTTATAATATCGAAATTTGTTATTATGAAAAGTACACCTAATTTTCTACATATAAGTATACTGGAAGGGATGGGATTATCCCTATATTGAAATAGAAAAAAAAGACAGAAGTCAAAAAATTTCCCCTAATCATAAAATCCTCATTACATTATTATGAAATGAAAATACATAATCGAAATTTACCAAAGAATTTTGAAATTATAAATATTCCCATCGGTCCTTCCTAGAAACCCTTAATCCGGTATTGGGGACCAATTGACTGATTGCTTTCGAGTCGAAAAAGGATTATATTTGGGTAAATTTGACCGCGGGGACCAATTGAACTGCACCCGAATTTTGGTTTGATTTAATTGCATTAATATTAGAGAAACGAGGGGAATAAGTATCGGTGAATGGGTTAATTAAGAAATTTAAAAAAACATTTTTGAAAATTTTCTTTAAAAAAATGTAGCAATCTTTTCAGAGCATATACAGGAAATTTATGACAACGTATGCGTTAAAGTTAATTTCTCCACATGTAAACATCAGGTGTTTTTTCGATGTTTTTTAATGAGAAACGACCTACTGATTTAATGGCCCTTTTTTTAATATTACACAAGATTTACCGATAAAAGTTATGTAACAAATACGGGAGACCGTGTTCGCTGATTTTCCACATCGTGCCTATAAGAATTCATTAAAGACACCTACCACACGCACAGGTGAACCTGAACCACCAGGATATTTCGACGGTGATTAATAATTTATTTAAATTTATGAACCCATAAAGACGTTTATGAAACGCTTAATTTCTGTACAATTTTTGGTACTAAAAAATTGCGTCAAGTCTTGCCGCCACTGGGCGCTAGATCACGGGCGAGATAAAATAAAAGAGTCATCCAGCACAATAAACAGTCACTATATCACTGTCGAAAACCATCACTTAGGTGATTACAAAATGCGTTTCGAGATCGATTCAAAGCTCATAGTTACAATGGCCGGAGCATCCTCACGACTGCCTTAATTGCCGGTTGGAGGATTTTTGATTGCGCGTCCGGCTTCGATGAGTGCTCGTAAATAAGAAGCACAATGATCATTGTGCATCGCGAAGACACTCGGGCTTCGCCACATCGAACTAGATAGGTTCTGTTGAGTTGTCTTTAGACGTGATGATTACGATGAGTTATATATAGACGCATGGGTGTCACTATAGGACATTTATGACCAATTTTTAAAGTTAGGTAATGCTTAAATCAGATTTAGGAAGTTCTTAGTACAATTTGTGTTTCACCATGCTCTAAGTAGTACTAAAAGGTGATAGGAAATAACTAAAGTTTATAGGATAGCTCACCTAATGCATTTAGGAAATACTTAACGATATTATTCAGCTACAGCAGGCTTTAGATGAAAATCTCAATTGAGATTAGTAGATTTTATAGTAGGTATTATGTGATGATAGTCTAAAGAATTTTTGTTGTTGTTAATTAAAAAATATGCGAACTGTACCAGATGAAGTTGAAAATATAAATAATTTAATTGAGGAGGGTCAAATTGATATTATTCATATTAAAATAATAACAGACATTTTTCAGCTCTAGAATTAATTGTAAATACATTATTAATATTTGAGCATATAGTGGAAGTTGATAAAATTATTTTATTTTATGTAGGTCATATACTGGGTGTTCATTTATGAGAGAAAACTTGTTACATTTCTACAGGGTGTGTCACGTGAAGTATAGGTATGGAAAAGTAGTGGTAATTAAAATTTGAAAATTTGTATACAAGTATTTGTCGAAACGCTTGATTTAATGAAAATATTTTCAACTATTTATTACTTCCGGTTATAGCGGAAGTAGACTGTAACTTTCTTATTTTAAATGGAACACACTGTATATTTTTGCATTTTTAGATTCTACTCGATGAACTCATTGCAAAAAGGCGTCACACATGGTATTTTGGTCTTTTAATAAAGGCTATACAGCCACTCAAAAATCACAAAATTTTGTATTGACAGTAGAAAATCGAGAAAAACGGCTTACATGGTCCTATCCTAACTTTTCAAGTACTATCTACAGCAAATAAGTTTTGAAGTATTTATTAAATATAGATTATAAAATTTGGTGGTATATTTACCCCATTTCTCTTCTTTTCTCTCTACTTATTTCAGTTATGACCTCCACTTATCAGTTTGCAAGTCAAAATTAGGCAATAACATCAATAACATGCAGAAAACTGTTAAAATCTAAATTTTACATAGGTATTTCTAGTAAAGGATTTCTTATGTTAGTGAAATTCGATTAAAGTACTTCCTACCTTAGGAAATTCTTAGGTAAGAAATACCTAAAAACAGGTTGGTCAAATTGGGCATTAAGTTTTCTCCTTTAAAACCAATCAGCCAATGTTCTTCAAAAAATCGATTGTAAGTACATACAAGACTCGATGAATCTACTCGTATGAGCTATAAATCAAGGAGAAGGAAAGAATGGGACGTAAAGACATCGAAATCGACAGGGCGCACGGGGCCCTTACCTTGCGAAAATGCAAATTTCGATGAAATATATGCACCGTTTGTCGAACACATGCTTTTCAACTTAAACTTACAAAACGGCTATTAATCCTCGACAAAGACATAATAGGACATCGATTCGCTTCCTTTATCGTAAATTTACAACTAAAACGCACTAATTACCTTCGAGGGGAGCTAATTTACTTAACAATTCAAACAAGACTTGTTGAAACACATGTGGTCTTTTATTATACAGGGCAAGTGCAAATTTGTAATATGGTCTATGAGTGCAACAAAGACAACTTCCACCAGTCTCATACAAAGGAAGAAGAAAGAGTGATATTGTGGGATTGCAACTGTTTTAATGTGATCTTTGTTCAACTCATTATGAATTGGCCAATGGCCATTGCAAACAAATTTGCACTTATGTACCTACTTATCTCATACAAGAATAAATTTAAAAAATTCATATAGTGTATGAAAATATGTAAGTTTTATTAGTGCTCAATATAGCCCCTTTGATGGATAGCCACATTGTGAAACGCATTCATCAGCGACTTCTTAATTAAAATGAATGGACGCTCGCATAGGAAGAATAAAAAATACACCCAATGACTAATTGCAGCCATCTTGGACGATAATGAAGACGTTGATCTTTTTCCGTATGGCGAAGAAGGCGATAGCGTTTTATAACAACACTACTGGAGATTGACAAGTCTTTTTCTCTAACAAATCGCTACCCATAACTCATGGTGCATTAAAATTCGAAATTCCAAGGTGCAGTTTTCATTTGTATATGCACTTTGCTGTATTACAGGTGCCTAATTACCTGCATAGTTCTAGTCCACCATCAAATCTCCAAGTAGATACCTCTAAAGCTGTAAATTTTTAAAAAGATTTTTGCCAAAAATTGGCTCTTATAATCTCCAAATATTTAAAAATGAGCGAATGGAAACTGCATCACGTGCAGTAATTACGTATAATTCGGTGCGGGAGTGACAAGCGGCAGCCCCGCTGAGTTTTCGTAATCATCCTTTGGAATAATAGGAATCCACTGACTTGCAATAAATGCTCATAATACGAACCGGAGTAACGCCGCAGCGGCCCATAGTGATGGAATCGATGGGCCTTCTTCTCGTTCCTGATGCGCTATATACATTTAGTATTCAGTTAATTGGGATTTCACGCCGGATATTCCCGATGTTAAGTTTCATACTTGGAGTGTTTCTTTAGGGGAATTATACCAACAACAAAATGTGTTAACGATGTCCCATAAAATACGGCCGTAAGACCCGACTTGACCCGCTTGCACGTAAATCATCCTCGCAGAAGGTTATAAAATATATAGAATTATATTGTAAAGCGAGTTGCAGAAGCTGCAATATCGGTGTTTATTCACTGGATATATTTGTTAGTGCGTATTTTCTTATTTATTCCCGTCAGGATATTCGAGTTCTTGTAATTTGTGTGACACGCCGGGTTTTTGTCGTGCGACGCTTTGTACGGAATACATAGAGATATATTATTGCCCGATGGTAAATAAGGCGCAACATCAAATGGAGAAAAAACGGTGGATAAAAATACACTTGAACGTCCCATCGAAAGTTTCGTTAAAAATATTAAATTGTACGCCAAAAATTGCAAATTTTAACATTAAAATATTGTAGAAATAGTGAGATTTCATTGATGAAAGTTGCTCATAAAAATAGTGGATAGTTTTCTCTATAAGATAATTTCAAATTCAACTTTCAGGTTTTCAGCTTTAACCACATTAGGAGGCTGTTTGAACCTCTTTTTTCAGAATTTTTTTGGGTGGGAAGAATTCATTGGAATACCAACAAAATTTGATATCATTTTATTTATATTTCAAACAATTTTTGTGAATATTTTTGAATAATTTCACCCAAAACTAACAAAGTTACGCTGTGATGTCCGTTGAAGGTTGTAAGTTATACTCGAATTAAGTGCAGTGTAGCCATTCCAATTTTCATCCGAAATCAAAAAGGTTTTGATTTCCCATTAATAACTTATTTTCTATGAATATGAACCTCAATGCAGGTGAAAATAATGAAAATTAAGAATGTTACGGTCGTTGGAACAATTTACTTCGATTTTCACTAATTTTTTTCTCTAATTTTGCAAACAAAAATACGCTTAAAATTATAATATCATCTCACAACTTTGTTCATATAATTAGTAATTCTATAAAGAATCACTCTATCAATTGTCATAATTAACAGTTCATTACTTTTTGAGTTAAACTGCACACAAATTTAAAAAAAGTTATTTCGATATTAACGCACTTGAAAAATAAATTGCTCGATATTCACTCAGTTCTATGCCGAGTTCTATGCTCATAAAACCTAATCTAATGCGAATTTGGCTTTGAAATTTCTACAGCGCCTTCTTAAATAATCAATCTAACAATTTATGAAATAAAAAAATCTGATTTTCTGAACCTCCTAACGTGGTTTCTCCCCATTGCTACCTCTGTCACTGCCCCATGCAGTATTTTATCGACAGCACCTACTCGCACAGTTGCGGTACGTACTTATTCAAAACCGGTATAGATGTTAAATATAGTTTATTATATCGAGGCGATTTAACATGAACTTTCACATAAAGATTCGCGTTTGGGAATAATTCAGCTCGGACGCTGATCCTCCTGAATCGCATACATCAAAATTATATCCGAGATTTCGGCAGATTTATTCAAGCTTGATCGATGAATTTTATCAAATCGTAAAAATTCTAATTTTCAGCAGTATGCTAGTTAAAAGAAACGTGACAGTACGTTTATTTTAACGACTGTAATAACGTAGATACGAGCCTACTACCACCTGCTACTCAAAAATCTCATGACCCCCCTTTTAATCATCATCGACAAAAAACAACCGGTAAATTTAATTTGGATATTCAAATGAGCGTACGAAGATGGCATGTGCCCTGTATCTAGCATTACGATTTTATTTCGGGTTTTAAACGGCGGTAAAAGCTCGACGATTAATCATTTTTTGTTTGGCTAGGCCTGCTAACAGAAGCAGTTACGAATATTAGCATAAAAAGAAGATGGAATAGACCAGGAAACGGATTGACTGATGATTTTTTTCAAATCTAATTGAGCTGTTGAAGTTTTTTAATGCATATTAATTGTACCTATACTGTCTGAAATATATCTATTGATTTTAACTGCTTCTACATAATATTAAACAAACATATTTTCCCATCGCGTGGTAAGCTCGTTTAAAGTACAATTAGACAAAAACGAAATTTAATAAAGTAGAATAAATGAAATAGAAACGCCACCTGTAATTACACATCTTCTGTATTACTGTTATAAAGTAAACATTCGCCATGGGAAGTCTCGAAATATGGAAGTAGGCGCATACAGTACGCCATTGGCGATTTTCGATGCATTTTCTAATGGCAAAGTTATTAACGCCGCCTGGGAACGGGTACAATTAAATACTGGAAGCTTCTCCGCCATAACTCCGAGTTGCAATTAAAACAATTTAAAGTAGTTTCGCTAAGTTGGCCGAGTAGTAATTACGCTTTTCGAGACAAATAAATAAATTATCGAAAGGTAATTCCGTACGTGATTTGCGTGTCGCTGCGAGGTGGATAGTTATGTAGTAGTGTAATTCTAAGTACAAAAAGTTGGTAATAAAAAAAGGGGAAATTGTACTATTTTGCTAGTTAATGTAGATGGTTCTTGTAGTTTAATATTATTGCAATATATTGATGATTTCTTGTATTGTATAGGTTGTGCAAAACAGAGTTAGACGTGCATCACTTGTACAATATAATCTATGAATATAATACCTACAGAATTTAATTTAATATTAACAAGGAATGGTATATTGAATGGATTTAAAAAGGATGATACAAATCAAAAAAAATTATTTATAAGTTGCATTTTTGACAAGTGACATATTCGATGGGGTTTTTTAATTAATTCCCGGCCGATGCAATTCTTTTTTTCAATATAATATTCCAATTATTTTTTAATAAACCTACTGGAAAAAGTCTATAAAAGATGCATAGGGGAGAATGGGACTAGTTGTTACAAAATTAACATTTGATTTTTTTTCTTAAAAACTATCAACTGAATCGGTTCCAAATTTTGAGATAGTATGGTCCAATGTTTCTGCTCTACATTCCTGAATTTAGATCCAACAATTTATGTAGAAAAACACATTTAAAATAATCGTTTATGAGGGCGTGTAAAATGTAACAACTTGCCCTGCCCAGGGGAAAGTTGTTGCAATGAATATTATGGGAATTCAATGATTTTTAAACACTTTTATTCACACCAAAAATGCAAATGTAAAATAATGATCTTAAACGTGTTAATCGCCATCAGAAAGGCAATGAATACAAACGTAGAAATCGTCATCTTCTCTACAAGAGAATTGTGCCCATTTCTTGCAACATAGATAACGAATCCATTCGTTAGATTTGGATTCTGAGTAGAGTTTCAAGCATATACCTAAGACAGTGAGTTCTCGAATCTTCTTCGGATTCCTCAGAAGAGGAAGGCGGAGTGGTTGAATTTTCTCTTTTTCCAATGTGCTTAGGAGCGTCAGGTTCAGTTGAAGGTTCATTGCAAGGGTTTCTCATGGAATTTACTTCTTAGTAGGATTATTTGTTACTGTAACAATGTGCCCCTTAAATTTTATAACAACTAGCCCCAACATTCGTTTTGAGGTTCTGTATTGGTTTTTGCTAGTTCGCTTATTTTCTGGAGGAAAACTATTAGCGCAAATGAAAGAATGATATGTAAGCTTTAAAACAACACGTTCTTTGAAAATCAAATTATCTACCGGTTAGTGAAGACCTTGATCGAAACACCAACACTTCACTTACAATTATGAGGTTAAAAAACGATTTCGGGGGTTTACGGGCTTCTGATGCGTACAACTATCGAATTCAACTTTCGTTAGTTGGGGCTTCATGGCAAGCATTATTAATAGCCAGAATTACGGTTGTCTATCTGTTATATACTCATTTTTATTGGGTTTGTAACAACTTGCCCTTGTATATAACAACTATCCCCACTTTCCCCTAACAAGTGTAGTTATTTTTACAATTTTTTCAAAGTACCATAGAAGAATAGACTAGAATGCCTTTCTCTAGAAATGCTATTTGTTAATGGAATTAGTACTACAACATGTATAACTAAATATTTGTGACGTGAAGGCAAGTTTGTTCGGATTTATCAATAGATAAAATAATTCATCTCCAATTCTACATAGACACCACGTGGATTTCTTTAGTTCGTAAGGTTGTAAGTTGTAAGCATCTTAGCATATAATTCATCATCAGCGCCTCTGACATCCTCTAATAGCTCCACGTATCCTAATGTGGCGTATTTGTCATACGTCCGTCTCCCATCCGAAAATCCCCGCATGGGAATTACAATAACAGAGATTAGGGGATAAATCAAACCCCTTCGGCCATTGACGGCTCGAATATTAAGAGATGATACTTTCGGAAAGTGGATGCGTCCACGAAAATCTTCCTCATCCTCATCAATATCTCACATGAGTAATTTATCGAGGGGCATTTTTCACGTTGTCAAAACGACGAGATTTGAATACCGACTTTCTACATCAATCGAAATTCGTATCGCAATCGAAATTTATAAAGAGAATAAGAAAAAACCTCTTACGTGTCTTACGAGATTAAATTATTTAAGATTATTAAATTCGATCTTTTTAATATTCAAATTCCGGATCAATTATACAGCACAAAAAAACATATCCCCGGGTTTGTGCTGGGTAATAACACATCCCGAACCCATCTCGAAACTATTGGAGTTAATTCAAATAATCTGGGAATCCGAAAATACTTATCAGAATGTATAATTTAGATAATGATAGAATCCCGGCCTCATATATTCGATGGTCCGCGTGTGATATTTTTTGTGACTATCTATTGGTGACCCGGAGAATTATCGGTGGACGCATGCACGCGATTCCGAGGCGGTCACGAAACCGTAGAAAGGATTTTTATATTTGTATAATTTCCGGAGTGCCCCCGATATAGTCGAAATTATAAGGTCCTGGGCGGTGAGCAGCCGCGAACAAAACCTCTGTTATTTTCTCGAATTCAAAGAATCTCGAATAGTTCAGAATTCGATAATTTAGAGAGAATAGTCGATGGCGTGCAGTTCCAAACAAAATTAATCGACGGTAGGAATGCGAAGACAAAAACCGATTTCGATTCTTGATCGATTAGAAATTTGAATATTCCTGAATATTTCGGAAAGCTGCAGCTGTTGGTTTCAATTTTAATGCCGCGGGTAGGAAAAAAATTACTATTAAAAAATAATTTCTGGCGTATACATACTTAAAACCTAATCACATTCTACTCTGTCATTTCACAATATATGTCCTTTTACGGGACAGATGAGCCCCGGCGCATTAAGAATTAGAACCAAATAATTAGAGTCTCATTATCTTGATAACGTTGCACCTTTAATTTTTTTCTAAAATGAAAAAATATTTAAATACGATGATTTTATTAGACAAGTTTCATTAGCAGCTGGATTGTTTATCATTTTTATTTTAATTACCACATACTACGAATTTATTAACTAACGATTAAAAATGTAAATTAGGAACTTTATCTAAGTTAGTTTGTTTTTATTAAAAATTGCATAGTATAATTAATGACACGTCGAATCGTCAGCCCGAGGAGGAAGGATCCAATTTTCCATACAACATTCATATAATGTATTCATACATATAATACAATAACTCACTGGTGGTATCGGAGTAACATATCGTCATAAATGTCACCCATCCAAAACGTGCCAATTATCACATTACCATATTACGTAAGGTACGGTAATTACCCGTCATTTGGCTTGCTTAATGAATATTTTTAAAAATCCCCTCAAAATATTGATAAATACTTAATAATTTAATTAAAAATTATGCGGAGCAGATGGACGCGTGCACTAGAATCGCTTAGCCTGGGCGATGAACAGGTGACGGGGAAAATTGGCGATCGAAAAAGTGAAAGTACATTCAGATTTTTCGGTGTATATCACCGTAAAATGAGATAAAATTTTTCGGCGGAATAATTACAGATTACCGAACGTATCGAATTTGCGAATTTAATATCTGCTTCATGCTGAAAGTTTGTGAGGTTTGTGAAATTGTTCATTTCAGGCTAGATTATACAGACACTGTCAATTTGAGATATAGTTTGTGTAAAACGAAGTTAGATGCACGTCACTAATGTCGTCATATTTGTCAAGCATTGTACCTAACTTATACCTAAAAACATATAAAACAGATTTGGCCCGTATTCAGCGCCTTATTTTAAAGTTAAATTCATGTTTATTAGCGAGCGCATTTAACTTGACACTTCTACATTGTTGTTATGGAGTAACTAAGGACATTGTTTACGTTTAAGTCGCTCGCTAAACATGCATTTAACGTTAAAATGGGACGCTGAATACGGGCTATTAAGTTTAATACCTGATACAGAATTTAGTTTAATATTAACAAGGGGTGATCTATTGAATGGTTCTAAAATGGATGAAATAAATAAAAAAATAATAATTTTTAGTTGCTTTTTTGACAATTGACATCTTCGGTAAAAATGAATTAAATATGTAGATCTTGCTTATTTCATTCACATATTATACATTGAAGAGAACTTGAAGAAATGTAGCATCGGTGGTTCAGTGGTAGAATGCTCGCCTGCCACGCGGGCGGCCCGGGTTCGATTCCCGGCCGATGCAATTTCTTTTTTCAAAGATATTCCAATAATATTTTTAACCGTTTTAGTGCTAGTAATTTTTGTGAATATATATGGAAATTGCTATAGGTACATTTTTTGATTATTTTAAAGGAAAAATAATGGTGTCAAATAAAACTCTAATTCAGAAAAATATCAATCAATTACTATAATTCTTTTTATAATGAACAAATGTTTTGTGACACTTATATAAAAAATAATCGCATCACTTTTGCGCCGCTTAGTACTCTAACGGTTAATAACCTCCTACAAATAGTTGCATTTTTGACCATTCGCATATTTGATGGGGTGCGAATGTTTACGAGAATTATTACACTGGGGAACAAAATTTGAACTTTTTCGTGCCACACGGACTTCACTTATATTTTTTACTTTGATGAGTGACTATTAGTGTAAATGTGTAATTAAAAAAAATGTATTGGCCAAAAATTTTATAAACCGATATAATTTAAATATTTCAAAACATAATCACTTTCTGATACAAAAAACGAAAAAAGTTCTATTATGAAATTACTATTTAAGATTTTCTAGCATATTTGAAGAGTACAGGCAAAGAAGGCGATATGTCAAAAAATATAATTTTGAGAAAAACGCTTTTAAAGGTTTTAAGAGCTCTAAAAAGTAATTTATAAAAGCAACACAGGATACATTTTTACATATATTATTATTAGGGTACTGTGCTACAGGTTTATAGACTCAGTTAGTTTTTTAAGATTTTTTAGCAGAAAAAAAGACATTTTTCCCAAAAAGTATCGCCTTTTTAGCCTGGTATATGGAAAAAATAAATAGGGTATAGATAGGGTAGATATAGGGTTATATCTGCTGACTGATCGCTCTTTTAGCCATGATAGTTTCTAGGGGAAAAGTTTACACCTTCATCTCATAGATGGCAAGATTAACTCAATTTCGACAAAAATTGATATATCGCCTTCTTTGCCTGTACCCTTCATTTAATTCTGTTTAATCCTGCGACTTTTTATTTGCGGTTATCGCTGTAGAATTGGTTATATTTAACAACACATCACAAAAAATCTGAGGCCAGTCAAAACAAAACTACTGCAGTTTACCAATGAGGGTAGGTGGCTAAAGCAGAATTAGCTATCAAAGTTCATGTGGCACAGTTAATGTAGACCAGTGTTATTATTTGTGATGTTATGACGCACATCTAACATTGTTTTGCATAAACCATAGGTACACAATTTGTTGGCCTCTGTTAATAAAGCAATTCGTAGAATTTCAAAGGGCTGTGTTTATTGTAAAAAAAATTAAATATATCCTCTGTACCTTATACGTAAGAGTTTTATGAAAAATGCGGCACGCTCGAACAATGTGGAAACGCTTCCTGGCAGGCGGACGATCTCCGAGGAAAAAGCTGTTTTTTTAATTAAGCCGTTTATTTGGGTTAATCGCTTTCAGATTCAGACTTCATTACGGAATTTTATTATTTCACAACGTGCCATTAAGTTTTTAACACAACTGGACTCGCTAACAAGATTGGACACGCCGCTCGAGGACTTTTTACGTACACGACTACCGAAGGATATTAATTTTTTTAACGTTTCTTTGGAATAATTTTTTCACAGAAATATGATCGTAAGAAGATTCTTCATTTTCCCGAATACTAACGAAAAGATACAATCAAAGGATTGCCATATAAGGATTTTTGTAAGACTCATTTTTTTAAATTGCCATTTAAGCTAAATAAATCGTCAGGTGAGTATTTAAGGCTTATCTGAATGCAATTAAATTTCGTAATATTTTTCATTTCGATGCTAATGAGCTCTTCATTCTCTATTCATACGACAAAAGAATTCAATAAAAGTCATTCATTAATTAAGACATTATTAAACGGTCGTTTTTTATTACGTTTCATCAGATATAACTGTTATCATCGTTTTATGTTAATCTTGTAGTAATATTTTAGATAGCCCATTTTCTTCAAAATTAACGCGCAATCCAATAACGCCAATAATTCGTTTAAAATCGCTACACCTGTTCCACAATTTATTTAAATAAAATCATATAGAGATGCGCTATCGCCTCCACGATCTGGCGATCGTCAATTTTAAGGTTATTGTTATTCGTATGCGCCTTTTCCCGGTGAGTATCGCGACAAGATCTCTGATTTTATACTTGTTTCTGCTCTTGTAGAAACTCAGTTCACACCGACTTACCTTTTTACACGACCCGTCGTAAAATGGTAACCGCAGCGCCGGAATAAAACGATTTTTTACTACTACAAATCATTGAAATCCATGAAGCAATTCTAACAAATTCTTACATACGAAAATAGCATTTTGTAAGTATATGAAAGTGTTGAGGATTGTTTCTTATGGGTATTTATAGGGTTATTGAGTGTTGGGTATTTAATGGGAGTTTTTTTTTGGAGACAGTGCGAGTCCGATGCTGTGAAACCTGCCCATTCCCCATTGATTGGTCCGCCTAATTCTTCCCATAAATTTAGTGGCATCGAAATCATTAGCTTTATAGACAAGAGAGCATCATTTAGAGAGGAATCGAACTTATCTCCTGTTGGTGACCATAAGTTAGGTATAATACCCGATTCTTCGACACCTTACTTCTTAAGTAGGTTGTTTATTCGAGATATCCTATGGTAATTTTATTAAGTATTTGAATAATTTTCTCATATAAGCTCAACAAATTAATGAGCCGTCATTACGTGGATATCGCCTCGAAAATGTAATGGCTTTATCAGCGACTTTTGCCCAGATAACGCTCGTTGTTGGACTTTTCTAGTTCTAGCATTTTTTCTTCTTCTACCTACTAGAAATTTATTGGTGGTGTTTCAAATAAATAATCTAATTAACTAGATATTATTATAGGTAAATTGTGTGCTCATATTGTATAGATTTTTGAGTTGTTTTGAATGTCTCAATCTGGCCATTAGCCAGGATGAAGACGTTTTTTCGGGTACACGAGTCATCGACCGACATTCCGGGGCTCCGGGTAGTTTACGAGCGGCCGACAATTTTCTTGTTATGTGAGCGTTATCTGCCTACAAGTATTAGCTGGGAATCGTAAATCGAAAGGCTACCATCCACTTTCGACACTCCTTATTGTGTTAACACGACTGTGGATATTCGAATTCCACGTTCCACCTTTAGCCTGACGAATTTCTTCGGCGTTTTTTCGAGCTTTAGCATTCGCTTTCGGGTCACAAGTGGGATTAGATCGATCGCTCGGCGTTCTGGCTTTCTCTTTAAGGGGTTTGGGTGTACGCATTCCGGGTTATTCGCGGGTTTTTTGTGCTGAAAAAAAGCTGCGGGGAGTATAATAGTTTGTTCGATAATTAGCGATGTTCAATGAAAAGCGTAAAACGCAGACCTAAAATTAATCAATTTGGCGAATAATTTACCGTGAAGGATTACATGCCCACAACAATAACGTCCAGCCCTAAAAGTTTGGCCCTTTTCACCGACCATGATTTAGTAGAAAACACGCCCGACCGTGAATAAGGTTAATTTCGATAATTTTCGTAGTTGCCTACAAATTCAGTGGGGTAGTTATCACCAAAACAATTAAATACATACTTACATATAGCCTGTGCAAAACAAAGTTACTTGCACGTCACCCTAAATTTCGTCTAATTCATGCGTTTATTTTAAAAAGTTTGGCAATTATGATGATATTAGTGCATCTAACATTGTTTTGCACAAACTATATATACATACTTTTATTACTAACAAAAACAAACTAACAAATTTTTGCAAGTATTTCTTCTCTTAATTTATGTGGTTAAAATGAAGAAACAGTTTTGATACGACACTGTGCATGATTCGTCACTAATACTCAATACTAAACAATTAATCATCAAACAATTGATTGAAAATTAATCAAAATTGTAACTAGACAGGTGATTGCTTATGACCGTTCACACCATAGGCGTCAAATTAGTTATTTAGAATACGGTGGTTTCTTTATAATAATTGTGCTATAATAAAGTCGAGTGTTGGTCTTTTTGTTGTTCTGATATTATTCTGGCTATTGTTTTCCTGTTTATTTTATTATCCCTTGACAAGGAAGGATTTCCATTGTGGATGAAACGAAATTAGTACCTGTCATTAAGACTTGTATCCATCTTGATGACTGTGAATAGACATGGATAATACACCAACTAAACTCAGCACAAATCGAGTAGAAAATTTTGTATTCTGAGTTATGAGAAAAATTAGTATTGCATTAAATTGCGTGAATATAAATTTTTCTAATTAAGTATCAGTAGCCACCGATAGACCGGGTGCAAAGCAGCCTTTTAATCAGTTTTGGATGATGAAAAAATATTACAAAACAAAATGAACGATCGGTAATCGCTGATCTTAATGAGTTGAAATGCCATACTTAAATCAATCTAGGGTTTTTCGACGTTGGATCAAATCCAGGACCGTCTCTACATCTAATGAGTTTCATACAAATCAATTAGAATACCATTTTAACAATATAGAGTATCATATGAGTACTTTTTTCTCTAATCTTCCTGTACCTACTCTTTATATTTCTCGACTATTGAAGTGGATTTTGTGTGCAAATTAGATATAAAAAATGTACAAAGTCCTAGCCTGGTGATGGTACACCGGTAGCCAGAGAGATATGTGAGCGAGATTCGAACCCGAAATCGAATGGTGCTCCTTTTCGATTAAAAATATAACACCACAGGATGACCGTGCAACTTACTAGATGGTTTTAATTCGACTTCCTTTTATAGTAGGAGGTTTTGTCATTAATTTATGAGTTGGCAGATTATTGTTTGTTGTTATGGATACGGTCGATAACTCGTCTTCGGACGTCAAACGCGTATGCAGGGCACCAACATGATTAATCTTGTTTTCGCTTTTTATAGTTTTATAATTATATTGCCGGTTCATCCAATTCAACCACTCGTATAGCGTATTAGTTACCTAAATATTTAGTGCTATAGATATGTAACTTTTAGGCCCTGTTGTAGATGCATAGTTCAACTGTGGTTGAACCGGGTTTAATTGCAAATTTTTGTTGTAAGTACGTCGGCCACTATTGATCTGTAGTTTAGAGAGAAGTTTACGTGAATGGTCCTTGAAGAGCGTTTAAAGGCGGTTCAAGAAGGTTTTGATATTTGTCATTGAGTTATTGACCCCAAAAAGTGAGTTGTATTTCCGATATAAAATTCATTATTCAAAATGAACGTATTAGAAGAATTAACCGACGATGAAGATTTTGAATAAATTTTGAATGATTTTTTACATCCTAGAAGACCAGAAAACTTGAGAAATAGCCCCAGTTATGTGGAAATAAGGTCCGATATTCAATTTAAAAAATGTAGATTTCGATTAGATATTAATTATCAAGAGCTTCTCAAATGTTATAAGTAGATAGTTCCAGTCCAAATAATTCAAAATAAATGAAATACCTATCAAAAGTGACATCAAAATAGAATCAACACTACCAACGTTGAAACATAAATTATAAATTTTGGCATGTGACATTATATTTCAGATCAAAAAAGGGAGTTAAGTGCAATCAAAACCTGACCCGAACGGCATTCAACCAAACTAATGCAGACCATGCATTCTACAAAATGAACTCAGTTCAAAATTAACTCGCAGTTTAGTTGAACTGACGTTTACCTGTGACATCTACAACCGGGCCTCATACTGCTAATTTCAGATGATCAGTTGCTAAATAAAATTCCAGGCATATTATAAATTTTATACTCCTATGGGCATTCGAAGCAATTTTCGAAAGTCTCGTGTAGCACAGGAGCCGAATTAGTATTAAAATATTCAAACAACCCTCGCACGAAAAAAATGGCGAATTAATCACTGTAGGCACCAAAAAATGTCTGGTATTTAAATAATACCAACATCTAGCTGGGCTTCTGTTCTGCTGGGAAATCATTAATAATAGACTTAATATAACGAATAAAAACGAGACGCGAACGGATCCGCGATAAAACATTGACGTACCTAAAGGGTTATCCCATAAACTCATCCCCAAAATTTCATTATTAACGCAATATTAAATTAAAATCCTATATGATACTTTTGCTCTTGTTGTTGTTGTACTACTACAAATTATAACAGTTTCTTCAATTTTTATAGTCTTATTTTCATGTATTTTCCAGCATCTTGCACTACTTTTTTCAAATAAATTGTGACAATTTTATGATAAATTATTAATAATTTATTGTACGCCACTAAAACGATTGGAAGTGGTCTTGCAATTTATCCTAAACACTCTCTAAAATCCATTTAATTCGAACGGTTAGCGTCCATCTAATCCGGGGGGCCCGTGGGCGAGTCGGCGGGGATCCGGGTAACGTGGTAGTTAAGTAATCACGTGAATTTTCTGCTAAAATTGCAGGATGAAAAGTCCCGAGGTGATCAAATGGCAGGCTACCTGAATTCGAGTAAATGGCTTCGCAGCGGCCGGCATAATGCCCTCCAACCTTTTCTTCAATTCCATACCAACTGAGAGTATTTACAGGGTGGGGCGCGTCGTGATTTGATGGGTATCCATTAATTCGGTTAACTCGAAATTTGGGTCAAAATTAGGCGCCTGTTTCTCTCGGATTTCTTCGAACAGAACTTTTGATTATGATTGCCAATAATTTCCACACTATTAACATTTTATGTTCCACAAAAAAAAATATAAATGTTTCACCCTGTACGCACTTGATCCCACCTTGAAAGCAAGAAAACGTGTCAAATGAGGAAGCGAGATGCAGATTTACATTAACACCCTCCAGCAATTGCATTTAGCTTATGGTAATGGTAATCCTCATTATTTTATGCATATTATGCAATTACCCCGGTGGACTGCAAAATCCACGACTCATTTTCATACGCATGGTTTTATTTGTATTTGTTTTCCTTGCGCCGTTTTTTCATTTCATCCTCGCGGTTGAAGGTTAGTAATTATTTGTTCTATTACATGAACATTAATTTATTTTATTTGTTGAAAAAATAATGCGAGATTGCATTCACTAAAATATTTCATGTGCTTAAGAATTCAATTATGTCATTGGCAGAGTGCACAAAAGTTTGCAGAGGTAAGAAAAATATGACATTCTCACAAGGAGTTATCCATTATTTATGAGGTGCCCACATCAGTAGCGGCTGCAAGTTTTTCTGCAAGTATTTGTTTTATATATGCTTCATTAAATATCCCAAAATTATTAGTTAGTATATACTAATAAATTATATAGTATGCCTAATTTATAATTGTTATTTTGTAGTAGTGGTTAGATTAGGGACGTCACTGGTTTTGGTATGATTACAAATTAAACAGCATTACATAAATTACAATAATAAACCAGATCAGTTGTAATTATGTCGAAGCCACACCAGCAAAAAAACGAGTAATTTGTAATTATAATAAGATTTTAGAAGAAATTGAAGAATGTCGAAGATAGAGATGTGTTTGAAATGACTGCGTGCCTGCAATGTTTCATCGTCTCCTTCTTCTTTTACCAATAATTGATCGATAATTATTGCTGTCAGATTAAACAATGCCCGTTCGGAATCTGGATCTCATTTTTATATATTTATAAATAATACTAGAAAGACGTGGTTATAATTCTTTATCAGCGACAGATGGAGTAGGTATTATCGGTATCTTGTATCCGTTTTTTCTGCCATCGATTTCAACTGTAAATACTCGACTCCAATTAGTTTGTTGGCATTAAATGATTATTAAACGCGATTTTTATTAGCTGGAAATAACTTGACTCTTTGCGGTTTCCTTTTTTTAATTCCTCAAAGGTATTTTATATGTACGTATTTTACAGTTATTAAAAATCAATCAAACAATCCGAACAACTTTTTAAAAAGTTTGCTC
Organism: Phyllotreta cruciferae; assembly: GCA_917563865.1. Lineage (NCBI taxonomy): Eukaryota > Metazoa > Arthropoda > Insecta > Coleoptera > Chrysomelidae > Phyllotreta > Phyllotreta cruciferae. The sequence continues at coordinate 10,618,253 of OU830607.1, forward strand.
ATCGAAAATCAGTCTAGAGAACGTTAATGTCGCCCATTAGGAATCGCTCGATAAATCTCGACGCCCAATCTCTAATTAATCCGAATATATAGTTTTTTCGAATTGAATATAAACGAGCTAATATTGTTCCCGAACGGACATCTTAATCCACCGTCGGTTTAAAGTGTTAATTAATGTAAATGCGAGCGAGATATGCCGGCCAGATGAGCTTTCGCTCGAGCTGCACAATTCTAATTGCTGACATCGGAAGGATTTTATTAATTGGGCACGGCTTTTTTCCTGTCGATGCGGTCATTTTAATTAGGGATGACGACTCTGATTTGTACCGGAGATAGGGGCACTTCGCTCCAATAATCTAAATTGGTCGTTTAGGGTAAACACTTTTTTGTTGGTGTCTGATTCAAATTTTAAAATGAGCCTCTATATCCTAATCGTATGCTCGATAAGAAGGCGTATTCAAAGGATTGTTGGAGTTGCTGGTGATGGAAAAAATTGACAAGTTATTCGAGACTTTCAACACCCTGTATATTTGTTCTCCAGAAGTGGTAGAAGCAGATAAAAGTGTGGGCAACGAAAACTACGTTTTACGGCCGGCGATAAATCTCGCTGGGACACGGCCAAAAACGCGTCTTCTACACTATTTCCTGCATTTTATTGAGTCCCGTAAATGTTGGAAAGTTACACAAGATTTGTTAATTGATTTTTTTTTATTCGACGATAAAGGCTCGCTCTAAATCACTGTCGGGTCACTGTCATTTTACGATACTGATTCACACCGTATATCAATCTGAAGTAGTCGATATAAAAGCGAGGATTTTATTGGGCGATCAATTCCCTTTTGTACGTCGATTTTCCTCGAATTAATTGGTTTAATTTTAAACAATTTTCTAACGAAACATAAATCATATTATACGCACAATGAATAAACCAAACAAGTTAATTTAATAATTATTATTGGGCCTGCCTCCAGACCGGCACCCGGGAAATTAAATCCTCGCACCTTAATTTACAAAAAGGCCATTAAATCAACGTCGAAAACTTCTTAAATCGGGGCGTGTGCGTCAAAATAGTTTTGGGTATATGGCCCACACACAAACAAGGTATTAATATTCGCACGAAAAAAATGAAATAGTGATGGTGATATTAAAAAAAAATCCTATAATTCACCGTAAAGTTAGAATCGAGAAAATAATGATTGATTGATTCAGGAAAATATCTCATTCAAATTTATTTTTGAATTGAAAATTGAAAATTGAAAATCAAATTTTTTCAAAGTTAAAAATAATCAACATGGTTAACTCTATATTACGTTCAAATCAGACGTTGATAAAATCACAGACAATAAAGATATTGAATCATTTCTAATACCTTCAAAAAGTCCGTTTTACCTTCGTGGTCGAGTCAAAACGGACCATACACAAAATTAATTGGTCAAGTAATTATTCACCATCTAAACCAAAGCAAAAATGATTATTATAATATTAAAACATGTATCTTTCCCTAATTTTAGTAATTTCACTAGATTTATATTAATATTCATTCACGTTATTCGAAGGAAAAAACGGACCCAGTCAAGACAAAACGGTATCTTTACCAATATCTTTAATATCTGTGATTTTATCAAAGTCTGATTTGAACGTAATATTGAGTTAACTATTACTATGTTTACATGCGGGTTTGAAGTCGACTTGAAGTCGGATTGAAGCCTAGATCGATCCTGAGGAAACACTAAACACGGATCGAGTTGACTACTCGACGAAGAAAAAGATATCTCAAATCTATTTCGAGCCGAAAAATTAATATATTTTTTTCTATACTTACTTGTTATTTGTAGTGGTCCGTTTTGCCTGTGTCAAATTCAAAATTTTTAGGTAACAAGTTGAGATAGCGTCGGCATACTTGATGATTATTAAGCTTAATCATAAGTCAGTTTACATACAGTTATCATGAGTATACTCTATCACAAATCAAACCAAAGTGTAGGCTAATTAAAAATTGCAAATTTTTTAACAAAAACTTGAAAAAATCAACTGTCCTTGCTAAATCAGTGTACATGCGGTCGGTGGAATTGAGTAGCTGGACCTTATAGAGCTGGAATAAGGGGGATCTAATTTTGACGTAATAAATTCAAAAATAGTTTTGCCTTCCTTTCCCCTACTTTATTTATTCCATATGAGCTCTAAATTTTTAGAATCATGGAAAAATTATAAAAGTAAGCCAGGTTTTCCAAATAATAAAAGAAAAAATCTTTCAACTCAAAGGAAATACTAGCTCACCTATTTTGTTGTAGAAAAATGGCTTGAAGTTCATTAGTAATTGTTCCACCGCCTTTGTTCCAAAACGCTAAGCCAAGAACTAACTAAACTTGGAAGAACACTAAGAACTAACACTATCAAATAAGTCACTAAAACGAAGTACCTATAATGTAGGTTAGTGTTAGGAATTTATTTGATCCACCGAAAAAAGCACACTTCAAAGCAATGAAACTATTTATTAACCACAATAACACCCGTTCTTATCGTTATGATGACTACCGACTGCCGGTATATCGCTTTTTTCTCCGCTGCTCCACCCAGCACCGTTTTCAATTTTAGGGTAATGACTAATTATATCATCGTTATTATTATAGTCGAATATTCTTACGCAGGTTTGTCTTTGTCTTTTATTATCAACAATAGACAATGCGCAATAGTAAGGATTGTTTTCTACTTGTTTTAAAGATTGCCGATTGGGCTACGTTTTTCGAAATCGGGTTCAAAAATTTGCACGTCGCATCAGTTTTTGAGTTGCTAAATACCGATCAGCTGACTGTCGCGGTCATCAGGGTTGTATTCGCTCTGTGACTTTTTTTATAATGGCTCTATTTTGTTTATTATAATTTTTTTAGAAAAATCTAAATCTGCGAATCGGTCTCTGTTGGTGTTGGATCGGTTGGTGGATTCGTACAGAGAATATATTTGTCGGAGACTCGCAAAAACACGACTGGCTTGAGTAACAGTTTTATTGACAATGATTATTTATAACAAATATAACAACAACAGTAACTACCGCAACATAGCGTAACATAAGCTCGCTACTTATTGTCGGTGGTCGAATCGCGTCTATCAGCTTCAACACTTCCCCTCGATGAGACCGCTAGTCCCATCATCGCCATACAGCGTTCGTGCTGTGGTCTGGGCAACGTCTTCGTCAAAACGTCTGCTGCCATGTCCCCGGATCCGACGTGCTCCAACCTTACCTGGCCGGACTCCACGACTTCCCTGACGTAATGATGCCGAATGTCGATGTGCTTCGTTCGCGCATGGTACACGGGATTGGACGCCAATTTTTGTGCCCCCACGTTGTCGACGCACAGGCGAATGGACTGGAGTCCCGGCGTCCCCATCTCCTGCAAAAAACGTTTTAGGTATACGGCCTCCTTTGCGGCCTCGCTGAGGGCCATGTACTCAGCTTCGGTCGTCGAAAGGGCCACGGTGCGCTGCTTACTGGAGTCCCAGCTGATCGCACCACTTTCTGCCTCCTCCTCCGACCATGGTTCGCCGCGCCTCAACCTCTTTCCGTTGTCCATTGGCGTAGTCAATGGATTGCAGTCTTGCATTCCAAAACGTTCGAGAATGTCGCGTATGTATGCCGTCTGGGTGACGAGTATACCGTCCGACTTCCTGGTGAACTCCATGCCTAGACAGCGTCTCGCCTCCCCCAGGTCTTTTAATTCGAAACCTCTTCCTAGCTTCGTCCCGAAATCGATTAAGATTTCGAGATTTTGGCTCATCAACAGTATGTCGTCGACGTAGATCACGACGAGCAGTCTCGTTCTGCCCTGTCCTCTTACGTATACACATGGATCCCCCGTGGTCGACTTGGCTCCCAGGGCTCGGAGATCCCCGTCAAGGCGCTTGTACCAGGCACGGCCCGCTTGTTTTAGGCCGTAAAGTGCCTTCTTCATTCGGCATACTTTATCACCTGTCGTTAGCTCCTTCAGCATCGCCGACGCCTTCTCGACCGTCCGGTGACGCCCGTTGACGATGTGACGCAGCGTCTCCTCCACTTGAGGTGGCGGTTCCATGTACACTGTCTCCTCGAGATCACCGTTTAGGTAGGCGGTCTCCACGTCGTACTGCCGAATGTGCATTCGATTTTGCGCCGCCACAGCGATGGCTGCCCTTATAGAACTAAGGCGCGCTACCGGGGCGTAGGTCTCGTGGAAGTCCTTTCCATAGGTTTGAGCGTAGCCCTTTGCTACGATTCTTGCCTTTCGCCTCTCTATGGTACCGTCTTGACCGTACTTGTTGCGCAAAACGAACCGACTTCCGATAACTCTCGATTCTTTTGGTCTGTCGATCAGTTCCCAGGTATCCTTTTCTAGAATCGACCTGGTTTCGCTGGCCATCGCCTTCAGCCACTCGTCTCGTTCGGGACCGCCCAATGCTTGATTCATGGTAACTTCTGCGAGAAAACAGTATTCGTCCCCGGAATCAGCATAGTTTGCATTCGCGTACACTTTGCGTGGTCTTCCAGGCTGACCCGTGCGCAAAAAATGTGGCCTACCTCGACCTCGTCTTGAATTATTTGGCGCACTGTCTCCTGCTGATTCTTTCGGTTGATCAAGATCGCGTCCACGATCAAGGTCGACCTCGACGATCGGAGCATCGTCTTCCGCGTCGTTCGGAGTTGTCGGCTCTTCCAGGCTCGTTTCTTGTGGACAAAAATCTACGTATCCACCGCCTGATTGAGTAGGAAATATTCGGAGAAATTTGACATCCCTCGTTATCTCAATCTTCCTATTCTCCGGTATCCAGATTCTGAACGCCTTGGACTCTGAGCTGTACCCAAGAAACAGCCCTTTCCTGGATCGTGGTTCGAGCTTCCCCTTGTTCGGCGATCGATCCATGGCGTAGACCTCGCTTCCGAATGGCTCGAACATGGACACGTTTGGTACTCTCCCGACCCATTTTCCGTATGGAGTCGTCCCGTTCAGCTTGCTGGTCGGCGATCTGTTTCTGATAAAGTTTGCCGTGTAGACTGCTTCTGCCCAGAAACTCGCCGGAAGATGGGATTGAATTAGAAGACATCGCGCTGTCTCCATCAAAGTACGGTTTCGCCTTTCGGCAACGCCATTTTGCTCGGGGTTGTAAGGAGCTGTGAGGCGTCGCGTTATCCCATGCGTTTGTAACAGCGCATCGAATTTTTCGTTTACGTACTCTCGCCCGTTATCTGACTGCAGCTGTCTAATTCTCTTCCCCTGCTGGGTAAGTAGAAAGGCTCTGAATTTTTCAAATTCTTCCATCACTTGGTCCTTGCTTCGAATGAATCGTACCTCGCACCATCCCGAGAAATCGTCGATGAACGTGACGAAGTAACTTTTCTTTCCCATGGACTCTACGCGCATAGGGCCGCAGACGTCGGAGTGTATGATCTGCCCAAGCTCGGTTGCCCTCGTCGACGCCTTGGGAAAAGGCGCTCGGTGCATTTTTCCGCGCGCGCATACTTCGCATTCGAGTTTCCCACTGACGTCTTTGATGTCTGGTCCCCGAATAGATCCAGACCTGACTGCTTCGCGGAGATCACGAACGTTTAAGTGTCCCATCCTCAAATGCCAATCGGCAAGGGAGTTCTTCTTTGGCACCTCAGAGGACGTCTCCGTAACTTTATTGCATGTTGGAGCATTTGGTTTTGCGATGCGATACAGCCCGTTCACGCGATCCGCTGCTAATAGTACATCGCCTTGGTGGTTGACAACTTCGGCCTTATTGTTGCTGAAGATGACCCGATGACCCTTTTCAGTCACCTTTCCAATCGATATCAAATTTACACGAAGATCTGGTACGTATAACGCGTCACCAAATTTGACGGTTTTACTCCTCCCATCTACGCTTACAGCTACGGACGCAACGCCTCGTCCTCGAATGTCTGTGCAGGCGCTGCTCGCGAGATTCAGCTTACCGCGGTCGCAGTCTTGGTCCAAATCGACGAAGGACTCGACGTTCCTGCACATGTGCGACGTGCACCCGCTGTCCAGGATCCATTCGTCAGAGTCTGAGCTATTGTCAGCTTGGAATGAGGTATCTGCCGACGTGCCGCATTGACTTACGACAAAACAGTCGTTCTCAGCGTTAGCGGAGCACTCCTGATCCCTCTTTGGGCAATTTCGCGCGCGGTGTCCGACGTTCCCGCACTTGAAGCACTTCATCTTTGAATCGCCATTGGTGAGATCCTTTCCGGATTTTTCTCGATTTTTCTTCGACTGGAAAAACTTCTTCCCCGGCTTGTTCGCCGTCATCGCGCTCGGGACGGGTTTCTTATCCGCTCGCGCGTCGAACTCCTCTGCAATTTTGATGCACAACTTCTCCAACGGTGGTAGAGAGTCTCGGGACGATACCGCACACCTGAAGTTCTCGAAACATTCGGGCAGGCTTCGAAGCATCATGACCGTCAGGAGATCGCCATTGATTTCGACCTCCAACTCGGCTAGCTTGTCGACTACATCGGTGAACCTCCGACAATGTTCACGCGCGTCGTCCCCGTCACACATTCTTATGGACATGAGCTGATTCATAAGGGCCACCTTTCGTGCTGGCCCCTTGGACTGGTAAATTTCCTCCAGGGTCTGCCATACTTCACTCGAGGTCTTGCAGTGCTTGATCTGCTTGATCTCAGACGGGCTTATTGCGAGGATGATGTCCGCCTGCGCTTTTGAGTCGTTCTCTTCCCACGCACAAACCGCCTCCGCCGCCTTTGCCGTACTGCACGCCTCACCTTCAGCGGTCGCCGCTGGTTTGGGTATTCGGCCGTTGGTGTAGCCCCACGCATCGTTCTTAATCAGGACGGCACGCATCTGTATCTTCCAAGTGTCATAGTTATCCTTGGACAGAGTTTGGAATCTAACACCGGTTGAACTCATCATCGCTCCAAACGGGGAACACGACGACACAGGTTCACTTGCAAAATCTCTGCGAATTTACTCTTCGAAATTACTACTACTGCACGAAAGCACACGTGCACCTGGGCCCATAACCTGTTGGTGTTGGATCGGTTGGTGGATTCGTACAGAGAATATATTTGTCGGAGACTCGCAAAAACACGACTGGCTTGAGTAACAGTTTTATTGACAATGATTATTTATAACAAATATAACAACAACAGTAACTACCGCAACATAGCGTAACATAAGCTCGCTACTTATTGTCGGTGGTCGAATCGCGTCTATCAGCTTCAACAGTCTCAAATTATGCGAGCAACTACCACCCCTAGAAAATTGTACCCCAAGTTCGGAAACACCCTCTATAGGACAAAATTGGTTTATCAAATTTTTGCTAAGTGCCAAGTGCCTTGGAAAACAAATAATCAAAAAATTTCTCAAATAGAGTGTTTTTGCAACTTTTCCAATATTTCCGGACCCATGTTTATCCCATGTTCCAGACACCCTTTAAAATATCTCTGTCTATTTTTCGAACATCCTGTATACACAGAAAATTTTTGTTTGTAAATTAACGACTTTTTTGTTGGTACCTATAAAAAATTCTTCCGGTATCAGAACGTACAGTAAAATATAATAAATGCGTGCAAGTATTTTTTCACCACTTCCACTACATTCTTAATGGGCTATTTACTAATTAAATCCCCGCCATGAGCGGTGGTTTCAAAAGAAAGCGCCATCTATTACACCGAGTGTTGCCTCGATACAGCGACATCGGTAATTAATTTGAAGTCCCACGGAACGCGCGTGATTTATAGTCCAAAACTATGCCTAAGGTTGATTTTTCAGCATAAATCTTCCGCCAAGATATTGGTCAAATCGTGAATCAATCGCCGCTGCTCGGGGTGATCTCCGAATTGATTACGAAACGCTATTGTCCTTAAGTGATTTTAATTAGTTTTGTACTCTCACAGGTGCTCGTTTCTAATCGATTGTCATATAAATTTGCATCCCACATACATGCTTTCTGCAACGGTAATTCTAGGATAATTCTGGATTAATTAATCAGATTATATATCTACTGTATAATAAAATTTATCGCCTTCCTTTTCTATCTAAATGAGTAGCGTGGTGTACTAGAACAGGCCCGCGATAGGTCGAGTGAGCGATAGATCTGCGCACCATCATACTTTCAAACTCAAACACCTAACTTATTCAATGGGCCATAATTTATTCGAGATGTCCATTTGGTGTGATACGTATTATTTCATTTTATGGCCTTATTCGGTATACCTACGCACGTATAATGGACAACTTAATTTGACTACATCGGAATCGACACTTTTCGTTATGGAGTAAGGCCTTTATTAGGGCGAGGTGTAATAATTATACGAATGCCTCGAGAAGGTTTCTTATCTCTTTTATTCGAAGTTTGTTGAGAATAGAGCCGGAATATTCATGAATGCGATAGCTGTCTAATTGAGAAACTATTAAAAATCTACCAAAATGATGCCTAATTAAATAATAAAAGTAATAATTGTGTATTGGGAATTTTACAGAGTATTAATGGAAGTTGAGGAGTTGAATAAATTCTATTGCGTTTAATTCAAATCACTTTTATTAACAATAATTACACCTTATATGCTATAATACAGTAACAATTACAACCGCTTGAGGATTGTAGAGAGACGTTTAGAGTTTAGAGATGATTATTAAGGTAATTTGTTTGCTCTTATAATTTATTTATTTCATTTTATTTTACAAACAAAAGGGAAATTGTAGAATTTTGGTTTATTGCACGATAAATTTTGATTATTGCTTGTACAAATAGGTGAATAAGAAGCAAATTTAGTTGTAAAAAATTAATAAATAAACACTGGGTGATTTTCACTGGTCTTCTGTGATGAAGCAGGTACTTACAGTTAATTTAGGTACTTACAAGAAACGAGGAAGGTTTAATTAAGTTTCGAACTGAAGTCTTAAAGGCTACGATTTCACTAAAATTATTGAAGGAACTGTACAAATTATAATAGTAATATTTACAACGTATAAATTACATAAATAAATGCCTTTGGTTTTTTTTGAGAATTAATTCAGCGTCGAATGGAATTGAAATAAAAAATAAACAACAAAATCAGTCTAAAAAAACTAATTTAGAAATTATTGGAAGAGTCGCTACAACAAAATAAATAAAAAAAATTCAAAGCGAGAACTCGAATTGTAAAAAACGCAACAAAACCCCATCCAGATCTCATCTAAAACGCTTCCAATATTTCCTACTATTTCGCGTTCGACAAGAAGAAATAATTACTTGGTCGTTAGTCGCGATTGTGCATGGTGAGCTGCAGCGGTTGACACGTGGGCGGCTCCTTCGCCGTCACCTCGACGACGTCCACCGGGCTCGAAGATCGCACCGATATCCTCTCCGACGGCTCCTCCGCGTCCGATTCGTCGTTCACGTTGATCTCTTCCTCGGAGTCGCTCGCGTACTCGCTAAGTCTATCGACAAAAATTCCCCATAAATCGCCAATATATCGATGGAAGAAGAAATACGGAGGAAGAAATATGAAGGAATGGAGGAAGAACTATGGAGGAAGAAATATGGAGGAAGAAATGTGGAGGAAAAAATATAGAGGAAGATATACATGGTGTATCAACATTTTAGGCCATAAATTAAACCACATATTCTGGGGCCAAAAATAGCTGCATTGAACCTAACTTACCTTACTACAAATGTGCACCAAAAAAAAGTTACAGCCCTTTGAAGTTGCAAAATAAAAATCGATTTTTTCCAATTTCTCGAGAACATTTTAGTATTTTATTATGAAAATGGACAGGTGGTTCTAGTACTACAAGAGCAACTTTCTACAAAAAAATTATGAAATCTGTGCACCCCATAAAATTTTTATGGGGGTGGTGATTCCTTCAACCTCCCCAAATTTTTGTGTACGTTACAATTAAATTATTTTTGTCACGCCATTAATTTAACACATTATTTTGGAAACTTTTTTGTCTCTTAGTACTTTTTCGATTAGCCAGTTTTTATCGAGATATGGGCTTTTTTTGATTATGTTTCAAAAATTCTGAGAATAGAAAAAGTAGATTATAAGTGAATTTTCATGTCATCAGATGTTAAAAAAATATTTATTGAATCTAATTTTGTGCTTTGTAAAAATGTTTTCTCAGAAGCCAATGATTTTCCAACATATTTTCCTTAATAAAACGTTGTCATAGGTGTTCAAGAAAATGGAGGCCATTTTTACAAAACATTTTCACAAAACATTAAATATTTAATTAGATTCAATAAATATTTTTTTAACATCCGAATGACATGAAAATTCACTTATAATCTACTTTTTCAATTCTGAGAAGTTTTAAAACATAATCGAAAAGAGCCCATATCTCAATAAAAACTGGCTAGGTAATCGAAAAAGTACTAAGAGACAAAAATGTTTCCAAAACATTGTGTTAAACTAATGGCGTGACAAAAATAATTTAATTATAAGGTACACAAAAATTTGGGGAGGTTGAAGGGATCACAACCCCCATAAAAATTTTAGGGGTATTTTTTTAGGGGTAAATTTTAAGGTAAATTAGGTTCAATTGAGCTATTTTTGGCCCCAGAATATGTGGTTTAATTTATGGCTTATAATTTTGATACACCCTGTATACAGGGTGGCTCCCACGCGCTCACGCCCCACCGGGAAAGGCCTTATGGAATCGACAATGGAGATGCCTAAACTGCAGCCGAAAACATGAAAAAGTTATTCCTTTGGTAAATAAAGAGGTTTAAAATCGACCAATCCCATTAGCAGTTCACATTTGCGAAAATAACTTGAATTAGGCAAACACCAATTTGACATTATTGAATGATTCCGTCCTTTTCACATTCAAGATTAACAAAGGACATAGAATCTTTCAATAATTCAAACTGGTGTATAGCTAATTCACGTCATTTTCGCAAATGTGAACTGCTAATGGGATTGGTCGATTTTAAACCTCTTTATTTACCAAAGGAATAACTTTTTCATGCTTTCAGCTGCAGTTTTGGCATCTTCATTGTCGGTTCCATAAGGCCTTTCCCGGTGGGACGTGAATTCTGGGCCACCATGTACGGAGGAAAAAATATGGAGGAAGAAATATGGAGGAAAAAATATCGAGAAATTTCTGGGACACTCACCTCCTTAATCTCTCCTGGGCGCCCAGCAGGGCGCCGGGCACCAGAGCCTTGAAGGCGCTATTTTCGCCGCCCATACCCAACAGGAGCGACGAAGCACCGGGGTGGGCATTGAGGTGGGTGGTGAGCGGCGAGCCAGGCGTGGAGCCGGCCTTGTTGAAATGCGGCGAAGGGGTTAACCGGCCGCCGAACATCGACGTTTGGTTCGACGAACCACCCTGATGATGGCCCGCACCGCCGTCGGACTGCTTCAGCAGGTTCATGCGCTGGTGGCGTCTCCATTTCGCTCGTCTGTTGGAAAACCAAACCTGGTTACAATACACCAATTAGTGTTTTCATGGTAATTTTACATTCGGTAGTTTAGTAGATACAATTTTGGTAGGACAATTTAGTGAATTTACCTGCACTCTAGCTTCAGACAGCGACGTCTTCGAGGCTAATCTCTCGCGCGTCGACACGCAAGGATAATGGCTCTTCTCGAACTCCTTCTCCAGCTCCTCCAGCTGGTCGGGACTGAACGTGGTGCGGTTCCTTCTGAACTTCGGCTGCTCGGAGCTATCCAGACTAGAATCGTCCTTATCCAAGCCTCCAGGAGGCGAAGACATCAACCCGCTATCCGGGTGCGGGGAGCCCGACGACACCGGAGACGCCGACATGACGGTGGGGTTTCCAGCTCCAGGTGGGCCTGGAAGACCGAGTGGGCCGTTGGGCCAGAGCGGCGAGTGCCAGGGGAATCCCGCAGTGGCGTAGGGATGGGGGTGATAGAGGCCGTAGCCGGCGGCACGGGCGAACTCCGCGGCGGCCCTTTCGGCCGCCCTGTTGCGCAGTATTCTGTTGATGCTGCTTACTGAGGGGGCAGTGGCGTTCGTGCATACTCCTGGAAAAAAGATTGATGGGTTAAAAAAATTATTAAAATTGTTTCTGCTTAAGAAGAGGGAGGAAACCACATTAAGAGGTTTTTTTAGCGTAAATTGTTAGCTTAATTATTCAAGAATATGCTGTGGAAATTTAAAAGCGAAATGCGCATTCTTTTAGATTTTATAAGCATAGAACTGAGTGCATATCGAGCAATTTATTTTTCAAATTCGTTAATCTCGAAATGAGTTTTTCTACAATTATGAAAATTGATAGTATGATTCTTTATAAAATTACGAATTATATGAACCAACTTGTGAGATGATATTATGATTTTAAGTGGATTTTTCTTTGCGTAAAAAAATCGTGAAAATCAAAGTACTATATATTGTTCCAACACCAGCAAAAATTTTCATTTTCTTTATTTTCACATGCATTGAGGTTTATATTCTTATAAAATAAGCTATTAATGTGGAATCAAAATATATTTGACTTCAGATGAGACTCGGAATGGTTACACTGCACTCAATTGGAGAACTCTATTTACAAAACCTTCAACGGACATCAAAGCGTAGCGTAGCTTTGTTATTATTGGTCGAAATTATTCAAAAAAATTCACAAAAATTGTTTGAAATATAAATAAAATGATGCCAAAATTTGATACAATTCCAAATAATACTTCTCGCCCAAAAAAAAATCCCGAAAAATCAGAGTCAATAAACCAGCCTTCTAAATGTGCTTTTCCCTCTTAAGATAAAGAGTAGAAGGATAAAAATGTATTATACAGGCAAATGTTTAAGGGGCTATACCAGTGTAACCTATGAAAAATTAGGCGATTTTCGCGAATTTTTTTAAAAGAAAGTACTAGATAGTTTGTTTTGAAGTTTTCTGGATATAATAAGGTATATTTTCAGCTATATTTTAAGATTTTTTTTTACAAAAATAATGAAAAATAACGGTGTTTTGTGCTGTCTTCGGAAGTGCCAAGAGATAAAGTTCCCCAACTGCTGACATGATTCCGGCTGAATGAGTAGGTGAAACAAAAAAATCAATAAGGTTATTAAAGTTGAAGGTACATCCTATACAATGACCTATGATTTTTGAATATCAAAAATTAACAAAATGGCGTAGTTCTGAAGAAAAGTGTTGTTTTTTGGAGTCAAAAAATTGTCGTTTTTTTAATGCCAAATTGATTTTCAACTTCAATTTTCAAATACAGGGTGTATTGTAAGTTGATACTTCTTTTTCAACTGTGTATGAATCTCTTAATTCTAAGCAAGTTTTTCAAATAAACTTTTTGAATATTATGAATAACAAAGAAGATAGAAAATTTTAAAATTTCGTATTTTTTCCAATACATACATATATACTTATACCTGCTTTATTAAATAAGAAATTTATTTATGGCAGTCATCTGTCAAAAAAATGGCGAAAAATAAATAAATTTCATATTTAATGAAACAGGTACGTATTGGGAAATATTCGAAATTCAAAAAAAAGGTAAAAATTATTTAAAATTTGTATCTTTGTTTTTCAGAATATTCAAAAAGTTTATTTGAAAAAGTTGCTTGGAATTAAGAAATTCATGCACGGTTAAAAAAGTAGTATCAACTTATAATACACCCTGTATAGTCAAGAATACTCAGTTTCAATTTGAAGTCGATCGGTCAATTTCTCTTTGTGTTATGATGTCAGCAACTTTGAAAAAGTCGTTTAAAGTTTCAACTATCTTTTAGAACGCTGCCAATCAAAAACTATTCAATATTCGACATTGCCGCTTTCACAGAATATTTTTGAAATCATAAACTATCGAATAAGCCAAAAAAATAAAAATTGATTTTTTGAAAGTGTCTTATAGCCCCTTAAGGTTGAAGAGTAATACCTATCTATATGTGTTTAAAAAAATTGTGCGTATTTAATGTAGATAAACGTTTCTTGAAAAGTAAACGCTCATCGCGGATGAGCATATGGCCGAAAGGGCCGCCGTAATTTTTAATATCGACCTCCTCGTTCCGTGCAATTTGCGGCACAAAATAGCCAGTTTTTCCGTTTTCTTCGGCCGCGGATGACTGTAATTTGCCCCGCCGTTTTGCGGTCGAAGGACGAACCGCTACAATGCCCGTCTGGCCGTCCCAAACAATAACATATAAACCTCCCAAACATTGTCATTGATTCGTTATTTTTCTGCGGCTTCCACCGAACATTCGGAGGTGTTTTCGTTCGCACCACACGCGATAAGATGTGACACAACTTTCTGAACATCTTCACAATAACACTATTCTAAAGAAGACGAAAAGAAAGTAGTACACACACACACACACTAATAACACCTTTGTAGATATAGTTTGTGTAAAATAAAGTTAGATGCACGTCACACTAACGTGCTTAAAGGAGTAAATTAGCAGTAATCGAAGATGACTTTTTTATCTAGAAAATTACTCCCCAATTATCCGCATCCCTTCGACGCGATTCCCACAAGGCTCCACTCGAACAACGAAATAATCAATCGACTTCTCGTCCATCGAAAGCCTAAGCAAACAATCGACCGTTCGACGTTGCATACGTGTGACAAAGAAGCTCTACAATATCCGCTTTGTAATGGTGAGCTGCGAATTCGAGCGGCGAGCCGTCACTAATCTCCGGTTCTCATAGAGAAAAGGCGATAATTTGCCACTCGATATTTTATTTCCACTAATGAGAGATGATTATCTTGTCAATGGAACGAGGCGAGGGATCGGGAAGATCGCTCGCAGCTCCTCGGAGAAGGTGGAATTAATGATGGTATGCGTCGTTATTTTACTCGTTACTAAATCGGAAATCGCCGATTTAATAAACAGAATAATCAATTATTATGGTGTATTTGTCTGGTTTTATTAAGCCACCCATTTAAGGTAAATATCTTCAACAATTATAAGAAGAGAAAAACAAGTATACAAGGGAACTCCTTGTATGAACTGAGCAATCAAGGTGGACACCATGGTACCTATATGTATACTTCCTCGTTTGTTTGCTTAAATAGAATTTATTTTTGTAAGGCATTGGTATTAAATTATGTTTTGCTGGTGAACGAATATAACAAAATAACAGTAATTAGGAAGTAAATGGTCAACCAACTAGTAGAAATCATCAACATTTTAAAAACGAGTGCGTGCAGCGACACATATTAGAATTAATAATTTTTCATGCACACAGGATAAAAACGAGCAGTAATTACACATAAGCGATTCCTAGAGAAGAAATATGTAGCTCGAGCAACGGTGGCGAGTGCAATTATTGCGTTTTCTAACAAAGTCGCCTTTTTTTGTGCGTGTTTCTCGAACCACGCATGATTAAATAAAATTAAAAGATACTTTCCGTGACGAACACATGACACAGCCATTTTCCTTTTTTACGATGGCCAGCGCTGCGTGTGAATTCGAACACTTCGATGCTCGATATTCACCGCAAACACCGCAACACCAATTTACTCGCAAGTTTGATTTTTATCGACGAGTGCGAAGAAAAAACCCCGAAAAAAAAAGAGATATCTATTCCAATCAGCTCGCCATTAGCGTGGTTAATCGAACGATTATTTCGCAATATATGGAACTACTGAATTCGATAAATTCTACTATTCTAAATTCTTATTCGAGTAAACACAAGTACCTATAGTTTGTGCAAAACAAAGTTAGAAGCACGTCATCATTAGTTTACTAAATCATAAATAGATAGTGTTGACGAACTTTTATAAAGTTTACAAACGCTAAGAATTTTCTAAAATTGTCAAGAACAATTTCTAGTCGTTATTCGTGCTAAGCGGCCCTCTGGTGGAAATTTTAAAAGCTAGCTAAGGAGTAGTGTTGAAAAAAATATTGTAATTAATATTTAATTATTCATTGTTTATGAAGGCTAAACTAACAAAACTTCAAACTTCAAACAATTACAAATATAGGTTCAAATTAATGTGTATTTGTGGCAATCGTTAAATTACTGATGACATTTACTCCTAACCAAGGTTCCATTATTCCCGTTTTAGCGCTGCGATCTTATAACCCGAGACGCCTAGAGAATACATTTAAAATTAAGTTACATTTAAAAATAACAATTCTTGTAAAGTTTCATTTAAAACTGCTTATAGAACAGTTTTGTTTATAAGAAGAAAGAATGAATAAATCAACAACCACAAGGCAAAATGACAAGAACAAATTGAAAACTAAACAAGTGGGACGAACGGCCCAGTGCGCCGTAGAGAGACTTCTAACTAATGTAACGTTAAGTTTTTTTTTTTTTTTTTTTTGAAACGGGAGAGGTTTGAGACTATGCTGAATCGAATGCCGTTGTCCGTTTGTCTCTATCTATAACCGTTTAGCCGCTGAAACTCGCGACAGACGGACGGACGACAAAGCCATCAGATCATAAGACTTCGTTTTCGAAAAATTCGAAGAATTTTCCGTTGTTAGAAGTCTAAAATACTGATCCATTTCAATGGCAACTATGCGACTTGACAGTCATGCCTACCAACCTACTATAAGAAAAAATTAATTATTTTATATACAAAATTTTTATAATATATTTTTCTTGGGTGATTTAATTCTGCATTTCCTAGCATCCCTTGTTAACATTAAACTTATGCAGGTCTATTAAACATAATGACCCATATTCAGCGCTCCATTTGAAAGTTACAGTCATAAACATGAACGAGCGCCTTTAACTTGACAGTTCTACATTGTTGTTATGGAGTAACTAAGGACATTGTTTACGTTTAAGTCGCTCACTAAATATGACTTTAACATTAAAATGGGGCGCTGAATACCGACCAATCTGTTTATTTTTAAAAGGTGGTCACAATGCTTGTCACATATGACGACACTATAGTGACGTCTATCTCACTTTGTTTTGCAAAAACTCATAAAGCGATATTGTTTGATAGAAACATAAGATATAGTATTTCTTTTCGCTGTGTTTAGAGTAAAACAATCTACTTTTAACATGAACTTGAAACCTAGTAATCGACACAAAGGGGAACCTAAAAAATGGCAGCGCAATTGAAATATGCACAAAGAACGTAATCGATACTACAGCGAGCTTCTACGTAGGTGGCAATCTAGTTAATTGTTATAAAACTCAACCCTTTACTCGCGATTTATACGCAAAACTCTCTATAAAATCGACCGTTTTGTAACTACATACTAACCAAAAAATATACCTAAATACAAATCACATAAATCTACTTTCGAATCGGATGCCTCGGCCAGAGGATAAAGCGGAGAAGAGAGAACAGAAGGGAACCACCTTAGCGCGTAATTACAAGGTGACTGATCAGTGATTAATAATTTCGTATTAATCACACGGCCACATTGATCATGATCGCTCAAGTATCCGACTATCTGATAGTATATCTACGGATCGAACGCCGTTTTTGATTTATCTGTCGACTAATTTCCTATTCAACCCTCTGGGCTAACGAACCGAACGGTTACACGACTATTGGATTAATTCGTTTCGGTACGAAGTCATTGTTGAAGCATCTCCGAATGATGGATATTTATGCGTTATTTTCGATGTGGAATTATCTCTGGTACGTGTTGTGAAACAAGGAAGAATGAGATAAGAAACTGAGTGAATGGTATGAGTTTCAATTATCTAACTAAATTATTAAATTGTTTTGTGTACTGTATAGGTATATGTAGAAATGTAGGTCCGGTTGTAGATGTAACAGGTGAACGTTAGTTCAACTAAACCGCGAGTCAACTTTGAACTGAGTTCATTTTGTAGATGAATGGTCAACATTATATTGGTTGAACGCCGTTCAGGTCACGTTGGTTGCACTGAACTCCCTTTTTTCATCTGAAATAGAATGTCACATGCCAAAATTTATAATTTATATTTGAACGTTGGCAGTGTTGATTCTATTTTGATGTCACTTTTGATATTTCGTTTATTTTGAATTATTTGGACTGGAACTATCTACATTCGAGATTGAGAACTTCTTGATAATTTTAGGTATCTAATCGAAATGTACATGTTTTAAATTGAATATCGGACCATATTTCAAAATTAAGTCTATTTCTGAAGGTTTCTGGTCTTCTAGGATGTAAAAAACCATTCAAAATTTGTAAAAAATCTTCATCGTCGGTTAATTCTTCTAATAATGGGCGTATATCATTTGCGCGCAGCGGTCAGTTTTGTCCTAATCCGGCAACTCACTTGCGCGCAAGGTTGCAGCAGGTAGATAGTCACTTGCGCGCAGCGGTTAATAAATTCAGGTAGATAAGTACTTTAGCCGAACACCTAAATTATTCCATACTAACTTATGTATTTATTAATGAAATCGAATCTGAAAAATGCCAATTTGGAAATAATACACAGTGAAGTATGAAAATAAATCTACTATACAGGTTGTCGTTATAAGATTGGGACATGGCTTAACAACAAACTTCTAAGACGAAAATAAGTGATTTAACCTAACTTAGCTATATACAGAAGTGCTTAGTAACATGTTAAAGTTAAAAATAAAAAAGAGGTTTTTTGATTGAGCCAAAACAGTACAGTACAGAAAATTTGTACATATTTTTTGTGTAATTTTTTTTAATCGATCCGTCTCAGATTTTACAGTGGGTCCAACCTCCTTCAATCCCTAATTGTTCCGCCCATGTTATTTAACTAATTTTTGAATTGAAACTAGAGTTAACGGTTTATTTATAATGATTTTTTACTCTTTTGGCGTTCATATGATTTTCGAAATTCCTTATTTTCAACAAAAATGTATTTATTAGTCATAAAACTTGTAGAAAACCATGAGACATATTGCTTTAAACGTTGATGTTAAAAATTTAAAAAGCTTGGATGAAACAACGTCCAGTTTCTATATAAATTGATTGAATTCTATGAATCTGATGAAACGAACTCATTATAATCTCATTAGAATAAGGGTCGTCGGATTATGGGATTACTTCAATTTGCGCGCAAGTGAAGGGTACAGATTATTGCCATCAGGTAAGAAAACTTGACCGTGCGCGCAAGTGATGAATCACCCTAATAATAGGTTCATTTTGAATAATGAATTGTATATCAGACATTCAACCTCACTTTTTGGGGTTAGTAACTCAACGACAAGTGTCGAAACCTTCTTGAACCGCCTTTGAACGCTCTTCAGAACCGTTCATGTAAACTTCCCCTTAACCACAGAGCAATAGTGACTGATGTACTTACAACAAAAATTGGTAATTAAACGCAGTTCAAGGCAAAACCACAGTTGAACTATTCATCTACAACCGGTCCTTAGCGTTATTTCAAATTCGACTAACCTTCTGATATCAGTCGTTCCCTGATTTCCCATGCGAATATCGTGGGGTTTTCCCTTTTGTACTGTTCTATTTTGGACACAACTGCTGGTGTGGCTACTTTTGGTTTACTGCCTCCTATTAATCCAGGTGGCCTCAAAGTACCTGCAACAAAAATTTCCAGATGATGTCTACAATTTAATATTATGATCATGTTTGTGCTGATGATGAAATGCACCGATAGACTTAAAAAATAGCAATTTTTGATGACCCATCTTCACCTTCTGATGCACCTTCTAAGGCACCATCAGGTTTATTAATGGTGGTATTCTAAAGCTCTTAGTGACAGTTTTTAAGGCAATTGTACTACCTATATTGGAATTAAAGATTTTACAGAGTCTTACCAAATTGATTAATTAAACGAATATAGTAAGCAATTTGTGTTGTATACAAAAATAATTCCTTTGTCCTGCAAATGAGTAGTAGGTATATAATTGTAAATTGGAAGGGGTCCGCCGCTGGCTGAATTCTTGTGCGTACCTCTCGAAAAGATGCCGTGTTTTTGCTTATTCCTCAGATTTCTTGATGTATTCCGTGTGCAACAGCCTTATTAGCACTATTTAAGGAAACCATTGTGTCAATGCTCAACTTTTTACCTTTCCATCGAAAACAAGAATGTCTTGGCAGCGACAAACAGTAAGCAATAAATTTTTTATGCCGGCAGTACCGAGTTGCCGAAAAAAAAATGTTTACATCGGCAATGCCATAAAAATCAATGGTAGTGATTTGTCATTGAGTGAGGATGTATTCTCTCGAATACAGCCGTGTCTAAGCAAATAAAGGCATCACTGGAATCCAGGCGGGTACTGGACGTACCATGTTGGTTACCCTTGCCATATGGGTCCGATGGTAATTATGCATCGTGCATTTTAAATGGCTCTTAGAAGTGATTGATGGAATAGAGCCGAATGAGCGCTATGGGAAAACACCGTTTTTATTCAAAAAACGCTAAAATAATCGTTAGAAAAGTTCCTTTCCTTTTTATGTAAACAAATACGTGCTAGTGCTATAAATTTCTCCACCAAATAATCGAAACTCGAACCTCCTTTTTTCTGGAATCCTCCACGAAATATTGCACCACGTGCCGTAAACGTTCGCATCTGTCTCGTGTGCTTCGAAGTTGATGATACATTATTCATTATATGGCGACGTTTTCAGCGATATCCCAAGCACTTTTTTCTAAATCATTAATATTTGATCGCAAGGTGCTATTTGGCTATTAACAATAACAAGAGGGAGAATTGAATAAAACAAATGTATATAGTAAGTCGCGGCGTTTCCAGTTACAAATTGAATTTTTTTGTCGCATTATTCAAGACTAATTATTTTGGATACATGTAGCTACAAAACTGCCAATAAAATTGTTTCATATTTAGTTGAATATAGGATAAAGATAGTGCGGTAAACTCAATGAATTGAGGAAAAAAACCGTCGAAATTCGCCGGTGATTCCATCGTGCGTATGTCGACCATTAAAATTCACGGCACACGTCCCGGAGTTTGCATGCCAGCGAATGCGCGCTGCCGTCGCAAAAACTTGCGTCATTAAAGTGATATAAAATTCTTCGTATGGTCATTGCAATTCGACGGGTCTTATTACCGGGGGTTCCGATTATTTTCGGATTCGGATGCCCAAGTTCTGATTTGCTCCCGTCGACGTGATTGCATCTCCATTGCACCTCGCTCTCACCGGCCAGCCCCAACAAGATTCACCAAGTTAAAACATAGCAGGTACTTATCTCTATTATATTAGTGACATTAGCTACATTAAGTGACGTGCATGTAACTTTGTTTTGCACGAACTATTGTTAAATTAATAGATGCAACTAGGCCCGGTTGTAGATGCATAGTTTAACTGTGGTTTTGCGTTGAACTGTGTTTAATTACAAATTTTTGTTGTACACAGGTGGTGCAACACAAAAATGAACGCACGTCACTAATGTGACGTCATTTGCCAAGCATTATGTCCAACTTTTAAAAATAAATGCATAAAACAGATTAAGTTTAATACCTGCTGAATTTAATTTAATATTAACAGGGGATGATAGAAAATGTTTAAAAACGGAATTAAATCATCTAAGAAAAATTAATATTATAAAAATTCAACGTATTTACATAAAATAAATAATTTTTTCTTATAGAATGTTGATAGGCACTGACTGTCAAGTCGCATAGTTGCCGCGTTGTCATCCGATCAGTACCTGTAATTTTTCATTTCTTCTTCTTCTTTCTAGTTTATTATAGCCTCCACCACTAATGGCTATTCGGCCGAATGATGAAGAAATAAGAATTTCTTGCGTAGTTATCTTTTTCAGATGTTAGAAATGATACAATTTCAGCACTAAATATTTCATATTTTATGAAAGTGCTCTGAAATTTCACGATGTACACTTATAAACGGCAATTATACACAAAATCTTTCACTCGACCAATTAAATGTATTTCAGATGATAAAGGAATTTGATGATAATTATTGTGAGCATCACCTGAACAAATCGGTAGTTTAGGAACGTGAAACAGGAACCCCTAATTTTCAATTGGTTTTTGTCATTTTGTCATTTGACAATTTTAGAAAATTCTTAGATTTTGTAAACTTTGTAAAAGTTCGGCAACACTGTCTCTTTGTGACGTAGTAAATTTATGGTGACGTGCGTTCATTTTTGTGTTGCACCAATTAACTGTAAGAAATTTATTTATGGCAGTCATCTGTCAAATAAATGTAGAAAAAAAATAATTTTCATTTTTAATGAAGCAGGTACATATTGGGAAATATTCGAAATTCGAAACAAAGGTAAAATTTTTTTAAATTTTTTATCTTTGTTTTTCAGAATATTCAAAAAGTTTATTTGAAAAAGTTTTGGAATTAAGACATTCATACACAGTTAAAAAAGAAGTATTAACTTATGATACACCCTGTATAATGTTGATCTTACACTCTACAACAAAAACCAAATTGAACTCGGTTCAAAGTTGATTCGCAGTTTAGATGAACTAGCGTTCACCTATGCATCTACAACCGGCAAGCATCTACCTAGCTTGCTATGTTTTGGTTCATTTGCACTTTTTGCTGGTTAAATTCCTGGTGAAGCCGTAATTGATGGCGTTAACCCGTAAAAAATATTTTGAGACAAATTTTCACGAAACGCTTTAGGATCTGCGTAATTGGCGTGATTGGTAAATTTCGACAAAGCTTACCAAATTTACGGAAATGCGACGTTCGCGTAACGGAATGAAACGCTATACAAAAAAATAATGGAGTTTACGCATGGAATGGCCCGAGGAGAGCATTTCGGGCTGCCATTATATCGGTTTTTGTTGTGTGTGATTTAAATTGAAGTATTCCAAAGTACGGTCACATGAATGCAAATTAACTTGGTTATACTATAAGAAACTGTAATATCTATCTGTGGGTGCGCAGCCAACATTTTTGTTGCGTGTCAGATAATATGTTGACATGCGATTTAATATACAGGGGCGCACGATTTACATTTCATAAATAAAAACAAAATAATTAATATAAAAATTGAATTAGCGATTAATTTTTTGTACACAAAAACAAAGAAATTCCTCCAGAATTAAACGCAATTAGCGCTAGATGGACGATCGAATCAAGCTACAAAAAAATCCAATTTCATTTTTCTGGGAACAAAAACCAATATTAGTCAATCAGTAACGAGTTGAATCGTTTTCCCGTTTATTCACGCTTAAACAGCGATCATGCTAACGATTCTCGTAACTAGGAGAAATCAATTACTAAAATTGATTCCGGTTAGAATTGAAAGGAAAAAAGCGTCTAACCTCAGAGTACCATCGATGCGTGTGGTCCAGCGATTGGTGAATTCTCGGCTCAAAAAAATGACAAAATTGCTTCTCACTGATTGGTATGAACACTTTAACAACCGTCACAATCCTTAATGCCACTATATTGGTATCAATTTGAAAGAACTTATACACCTGTAGGTAATTTGTAATGATTTCGTTTTACAAAAAAAATCAATTTTCACTTTCACAGAGTAACTTTATATCGATTAGGAATCTTCCTATATCAATTTTTCTTGCTTTATTCTTGCAATATTCATATCACGACAACGAAGAGTAAATTGAACAATCCTACAGCACACCAACATTCAAAGATCTATCTTCTACTTAATAATGAACCACCGACGTACGTACGAACCTACCTAATTACAATGGGACGGCAAATTACACATTGGTAGCTGAAATGGTAAACTCGCTTAAATAAATAATCCCCATAGCGTATTAATGCGATACGATAATGTCGGTTATTACCTGCAGATACTAAATGCTCCTGGACAGTCGGCCATTTTGTAGATAGCATGTTAGACAAACCTTGACGGTAAATAATAACTACTCTTGCTCGAGCAATGATAACTTGAAACTTTATGTGATATACCCGACAACTTTTCTAATGTTCTGCTATTAAATCGTGCCGATTTTTTCATCGCCTTTGTTCGGGCTGGTTCACTTATCGTTTTGTTATGCACAGACGCATACGGAGTATTGAATTAAAGTTTAAATTTTGCAAAAGAGAAAAATTAGATTTGTGTTCAATAATAGTAAGGTATGATTCATTGTTAGGGATCAAGGAACTAGTTCATGAAGAGAGAAAAATACAAAAATACTCATACTCAATGGTACAAAGTTTATAGAAGACGAAGATTTGGTAGATGAAGAATCTTGTGCTGGAAAAATTTAAGAATATGGCTCTACAAAATGATAAATATCATCACTGAAAAGAAGAAGATTCTTTGGTATAGATGAAGAATCTTGTGGTAGAAAAATTTAAGAATATGGTTCTACAAAATGATAAATATCATCACTGAAAAGAAGAAGATTCTTTGGTATAGATGAAGAATCCTGTGTGGTAGAAAAATTTATGAATACGGTTCTACAAAATGATGAATAGCATCACTGAAGAGAAGAAGATTCTTTAATAGATGAAGAATCTTGTGGTAGAAAAATTTAAGAATATGGTTCTACAAAATGATAAATATCATCACTGAAAAGAATAAGATTCTTTGGTATAGTTGAAGAATCCTGTGGTAGAAAAATTTTAAGAATATGGTTCTACAAAATAATGAATAGCATCACTGAAGAGAAGAAGATTCTTTGGTATAGTTGAAGATTCCTGTGGTAGAAAAATTTTAAGAATATGGTTCTACAAAATGATAAATATCATCACTGAAAAGAAGAAGATTCTTTGGTATAGATGAAGAATCTTGTGGTAGAAAAATTTAAGAATATGGTTCTACAAAATGATAAATATCATCACTGAAAAGAAGAAGATTCTTTGGTATAGTTGAAGATTCCTGTGGTAGAAAAATTTTAAGAATATGGTTCTACAAAATGATGAATAGCATCACTGAAGAGAAGAAGATTCTTTAATAGATGAAGAATCTTGTGGTTGAAAAATTTGAGAATATGGTTCCATATAATTCTGAACAGCATCTCTGGGTTAAGGATTGAAAGGATAACAGAATAAGAAGAATAAGGAATGCTCATGCATAGCTCTTGAAATTACTCCTCTTGTCTCGTTTCGCAAAATATTTTTGATGATTCCCGCAGATATAAGGGCAATATTATTGTAGGTTTATGTAGTGACACCATTTCATGTGCCGACGCTGCATGAACTGAATCGCTTTCAAACATATGTCGCATTCGTACATTGTTCCTCTTTCCGTGGAATACACACAAAAACAGATGATGAAAACGTGAAATAAGTTCGGTCACGATATCACTCCACAAAATGGAATGCCGTGTGTGCGACGGCCTTCGTTAAAGGGTGTACGCCGTGTGATTTCGATGTATCGCGTCCTATGGAAGCATGCTTATTGGTTTCGCGGGGTCATAGCGTGCTCGGAAAATGCGATTAGAACCGTCGGTAATTGGCGGAGGGAGCAATTACGGGAAAGTACAATGGACGTGCATTGTGAAGGCGCGATCGCTTCGGTTTTTATATATCATTTCGTTGCGTTGTACAATTTCTATATATACCACAACAAACGTTGCCAATGTTATGCGTTGTGTAATAGCATAGGCAAGCTCGGAAATTAGAACATATAGAGGTAGCAATTACCGGTAAATCGAGCAATTGTCGCGGGATTTTCGCTAATTTCGCAGCGAAATTGGCAGTTACACGCGAAACCTATCCGGCATTTAAAAAGAGAAGAAAATTCGCAAAGCGCTCAGCGGTAATTATCGGTATCTGAGCGAACGCGTCATGGTTTGCCTCAGAACAAACAACGGAAGGCCGAAAAGGCGAACAAACGTATAAAAACGCGGGCGACGGCCTGTTATTATTTGTAATATTTCATATCGGGATCACAGCCAGCGATCTTTCTACCATTTGAGCGGTAAAAGGTGTTTTGCATACCTAAGTGACCGTTTAAATTTAAACATTTTCTTATCTGAGCCGAGCATCTCATACGACTCGAAACGCCCGTACCGTTATTCCGTTTCTGCTCCCAATCCCGATGTATTAATTGCAACGAATTACTCGCTCTCTGGCTGCTTTAATTTCGTACCATAACCATACTCGATTTTTTAATACCCACCAAAAATACTTCAACATTTATGTAAATTCGCTGGTTAGTTAACTGTTTAATTTCCAACTCACTCTATAAGAGTACAGTTAATTCCAAGTTGATATATAATCCACCCTTATAGGTTCTTTAAAAGAGTCTAAATTAATAGGATAAAATATTTATAGCAAAATCTCTTTTGAACCGAAACCTCTTTGGTACCAAACTGCTCATGTTTTGTGTGGATAGGATGTGATGATATTCCTCGCGTTTTCCTCGGCCCGCCGGTTCGAATAATAGAAATAATGCCACCAAATCGTCGGTTTATCTGCATCTTTTGCATGTGTTTAATTGACACCTGCGCAGACGGGCGACGTCTGCTATCAACGTTGTTTGTCGAGTAATTGAAAAATTGTCGTGTCGTGTCGGCCATCGATCGCCTTTTCTACGAATTCTAATTTCTGTTTTTATACGTCTGTCGACGGTGACGAATGAACTCGCGATTAGTGCGTAATTATTCCAAGTGGATATTAGCGAGCATTAGATTGGAAAAACGGTTGATACCAAGAAAAACCTCCTCCGTTTATCTGCCATTTTAATTAGTACCTAGTAAATTCGATAAGTACGACACTGCACATTAACAGCATAAATGAAGAGAAGAAGAGGCCTTGGTAGATGAAGATTCTTGTGGTAGAATAACTTGAGAATATGGTTCCAGAAAATTCTGAACTGCATCACTGAAGAGAAGAAGATGGCTTGGTAGATGAAGAATGTTGTAGCAATAAAATTGGAGAATATGGTTAACTCCCTAAAATTCTGAACTGCATCACTGAAGAGAAGAAGATGGCTTGGTAGATGAAGAATGTTGTAGCAATAAAATTGGAGAATATGGTTAACTTCCTAAAATTCTGAACTGCATCACTGAAGAGAAGAAGATGGCTTGGTAGATGAAGAATGTTGTAGCAATAAAATTGGAGAATATTGGTAATTCCCTAAAATTCTAAACTGTATCACTGAAGAGAAGAAGATGGCTTGGTAGATGAAGAATGTTGTAGCAATAAAATTGGAGAATATGGTTAATTCCCTAAAATTCTAAACTGTATCACTGAAGAGAAGAAGATGGCTTGGTAGATGAAGAATGTTGTAGCAATAAAATTGGAGAATATGGTTAATTCCCTAAAATTCTAAACTGTATCACTGAAGAGAAGAAGATGGCTTGGTAGATGAAGAATGTTGTAGCAATAAAATTGGAGAATATGGTTAATTCCCTAAAATTCTAAACTGTATCACTGAAGAGAAGAAGATGGCTTGGTAGATGAAGAATGTTGTAGCAATAAAATTGGAGAATATGGTTAATTCCCTAAAATTCTAAACTGTATCACTGAAGAGAAGAAGATGGCTTGGTAGATGAAGAATGTTGTAGCAATAAAATTGGAGAATATTGGTAATTCCCTAAAATTCTAAACTGTATCACTGAAGAGAAGAAGATGGCTTGGTAGATGAAGAATGTTGTAGCAATAAAATTGGAGAATATGGTTAATTCCCTAAAATTCTAAACTGTATCACTGAAGAGAAGAAGATGGCTTGGTAGATGAAGAATGTTGTAGCAATAAAATTGGAGAATATGGTTAATTCCCTAAAATTCTAAACTGTATCACTGAAGAGAAGAAGATGGCTTGGTAGATGAAGAATGTTGTAGCAATAAAATTGGAGAATATGGTTAATTCCCTAAAATTCTAAACTGTATCACTGAAGAGAAGAAGATGGCTTGGTAGATGAAGAATGTTGTAGCAATAAAATTGGAGAATATGGTTAATTCCCTAAAATTCTAAACTGTATCACTGAAGAGAAGAAGATGGCTTGGTAGATGAAGAATGTTGTAGCAATAAAATTGGAGAATATGGTTAATTCCCTAAAATTCTAAACTGTATCACTGAAGAGAAGAAGATGGCTTGGTAGATGAAGAATGTTGTAGCAATAAAATTGGAGAATATGGTTAACTTCCTAAAATTCTGAACTGCATCACTGAAGAGAAGAAGATGGCTTGGTAGATGAAGAATGTTGTAGCAATAAAATTGGAGAATATTGGTAATTCCCTAAAATTCTAAACTGTATCACTGAAGAGAAGAAGATGGCTTGGTAGATGAAGAATGTTGTAGCAATAAAATTGGAGAATATGGTTAATTCCCAAAAATTCTAAACTGTATCACTGAAGAGAAGAAGATGGCTTGGTAGATGAAGAATGTTGTAGCAATAAAATTGGAGAATATGGTTAATTCCCTAAAATTCTAAACTGTATCACTGAAGAGAAGAAGATGGCTTGGTGGATGAAGATTCTTGTGGTAGAATAACTTGAGAAAATGGTTCCAGAAAATTCTGAACTGCATCACTGAAGAGAAGAAGATGGCTTGGTAGATGAAGAATGTTGTAGCAATAAAATTGGAGAATATGGTTAATTCCCTAAAATTCTAAACTGTATCACTGAAGAGAAGAAGATGGCTTGGTAGATGAAGAATGTTGTAGCAATAAAATTGGAGAATATGGTTAATTCCCTAAAATTCTAAACTGTATCACTGAAGAGAAGAAGATGGCTTGGTGGATGAAGATTCTTGTGGTAGAATAACTTGAGAAAATGGTTCTAGAAAATTCTGAACAGCATCACTAGAGAGAAGAAGATGTCTTGGTCGATGGAGAATCTTGTAGCAATAAAACTTGAAAATATGGTTCTACAAAATTCTGAACAGAATCACTGAGTTAACTGATGATGGATAAGATGCCAGAATAAGATGAAGAAGAAGAAGAAAAAATTGCTTATGGATATAGCTCGTCATGAAATTAATTTTC
This sequence comes from Phyllotreta cruciferae, assembly GCA_917563865.1. NCBI lineage: Eukaryota > Metazoa > Arthropoda > Insecta > Coleoptera > Chrysomelidae > Phyllotreta > Phyllotreta cruciferae. The sequence goes on from OU830607.1 coordinate 10,646,908, forward strand.
TTGTCATGTGTCCCAAAATATTTTTGATCATTCCTCTAGATTCAAGGGTAATATTGTCGTAGGTTTATTACATTTGCGTTCAAACACATTAGTAGATACATTTAAATAGAGTTTATTACATGGTAAATTCTTTGAGTACGGCACTGGAAGCGATGCTAAGAACAACTTCAGTGCCGTCAAGGGCCTCGAGCGAGATGGCTACTTGAAAGACGAAACCAAGAAATCCATTGTAATTAGTTTTCGTAATCCTTTAGTACTCGTTACTTATTCCCTAAGGGATATTTCGAATGCTCTCGATTTATGTTATTAACTCCTTTTTCTGCCTGCATAATTATTTCCATGCTCTTTTTTTCAAAATATACAACAACAAATCATACATGTACCTATTGTAATTTACCTTGTAAAAATTTGTTTAATTATAGCACAAATTAAATTAATTAATAAATCTAAAATGTGTGATTTTATTAAATTCCTTTATCACACCTAGACTTTTTACCATTATAGGTAAATACAAAAATTCCTGATTTTTGCAGCATTCAACGTATTTATTAAAACCCATGATTCCTTGATACCTATTATTAAATTAATCTTGCAGAATTAATACTAGTTGACGATGCAATTCGATTTTTCCAATTGGCAACAACAATCTCGAGTTGGCATCACCAAACAAAGCGGGGAGAGCAAATCGAGTCCCTTGCTGAGTAATTAGATAGTGATATATCACAATATAACACTAAGAAAATTATAAGCTGAATGTTATAATAGGCGGTTGCGAACGTTGCAATGGCGTTGTTGTTCGCGAACGGAAATTATTATGTAGTTTAGATCGGTAGCAAAACGTCAATTACAAAACGGCGATTCAATGCAGATTTCTACGCTACCGTATTGAAATTGTAGCACTGTACCGTGTCGGTAATGTGGGGAATTCGATGACCCCCCGAAGGGATTTTCGCGTTTTATTTACCAGGCTGGATTTATTTGCTTGTGCGTTGGCTATGCTCTCGAGGCCGCGGGATAATTTCTTGTTTATAATGTGGATGTTACCTACATTTAATAACGTTTCCAACGGCTCGCTTGTAGAATTAATACTGGCTGGAAGTGTCGAGAAATAATTTCGAATAAACGCGGCGCACTTGCGCAAAAAACTATAATCATCTAATTCAGTAGTCCGTCTAATTAATATAGGTATTCCAATAAATTAAATTTTAGCACACATCTACTTTCGCGTTGGTATAATTAGTGGGATTTTTACGACGACATTTTATGCCGCTTTAGTTCATTAAGGAATGTTATGCTTACGTTCGTTAAGCAACTCGCAATTATGTTTATATGTTTAAAAACTGATGCCGAAGATGTTAACACAACCGTAAAATTACTAAGTAAGCTCGTATACAATAAAAGTATGAATTCTTCTAATAAGTAAACTGTTGAGAAAAAAAAAATCGTACACTAAATTGATGTATTTCTCATAAGTATAGAATTTTTGTTATCACAGCATTATACCTCTATAGCGCATCTGTTATATGGTCGTAAATTAAACGAGGTAACGTTTTAACCATAACCATTAACACATAGTTGAGCTGGTATCAAGATCGAAATGAGTAAAAGGTGTTCGAAAAATCAGCATAAAGCAATGACCAGTTGGAGTTGGAGCGAGCAATCGGTGGCTGAAAACCATCTACGTTCGGGACCGTTCGGTTGACCAAAGGGCAAAAACGCCGGAGCCCATAAATTCAGAGTTAATTGTTGGTGAAAAGCGACCACGATTTATACGGTCTGGTTATGAGGATTTATGCGCTTAATTCTTAATAAATGATAGGATTTGAATGTAATCCAAAGATTTGTTATAGGTTTTAATTGTATATCGAGGGCTTCGATTAAGATCTTCGTTTTTTACGGGTGCCTCTCGATAACCATCGACTTTTTAATCACCGGCATTAACGGCCGACCGGAGAATTATTCTTCTCGCAGTCGGTAATTAGATGACTCGGACTGCTCGAGTGTCTTCCACGATAATCGCTCATGCAAATGAATTATTGCGGAAAGACAATTCTCGCTTAAAGTTTCTGCTTCTTGTTGACTGAATAAATTATAAATAAAAACCTGCAATTTCTACCATCGATTTTTTTTCCTATAACTGCGTTACAAACTTATAGGGTAGATAGTATGTAAAAATAGACCGAGAAGTTTTAAGAAACGTGTGCACTTGGAGGATTCGTTTGGGACCTAGAGCACTTTGAAGATGGTGCTGTCTTCAAAGTTCTCTATGTAAAGCGATGGAACGCTTGCATTGAGGCTCATAGTGACCATATTCAATATTTAATATAATTTCGTAATAAATATTAATTTGAATTAAATTAATAAATTCGTCATTTTTTTAATAATTATTCGGTATTGAAAAATGCTATATCCAAAAATTAAAATCATATTTCCCGAAAACGGAGCATCGCAGCGATACTCAAAAAGAGTACATTTTTGTTAGTAAATACCATTAAGTTTTCAAATTTGATCAAAAAGATAAATTGACGTAAAAAAATTGACAGATAAAATAAATCAGAAAAAATCGCTCGCCCCCACCCTAATGAGGCGCTTATGATTACTTTACAAAGACCGTTTCTGAAAATAAAAAACCGTTTTCAACGTTTATTAATTGTGTCCAGTTTAAATTCATAAATACAATGGATATTCTGGAGATATTCAAGAAATAATGAGTCACCATCTTCAAAGGGCTCCACAGGTCCCAAATGAAACCTCCAAGTGCATGTATTTATTAGATTAGAACTTTCTGTCTATTTTTACATACCTACCCCAGAACTTAATAACACGTATTCATTAACATCCTGTATAACTATAATTTGTATCTACGATTTATCATTGAATTCATTGACAAAATCGCACTTACTTCCGTCGGATTTATTCGCATAAAGGATTTAATAATGCAAGCCTGCACGCGCATTCCATACACTCGTCTATAGAGTCTATAATTTTTCGCGAAATCCGCTCGAATTTTTTCTTGTTCCACAAATAAACATATTATAATAAGCCGTATGTACGTACACGTTATCATTACGCGAACGATGGGCCGTAATAAATAGTCCATTCGTCGAACAAATACGACAAGAATCGGAATTAAATAATTATACGAGCAGATACTCACACACGTCTATCACTTTTGACAAGCCAAATTGCTTAAATGGTCGAGCTAAAGGACGATAATGCGGGCTTTCGCATACACAACTTTATGCTGCAGTTCATGATGCATGAAAATCCTCCTAACTTCGCTACATTATCCACGAATTACTTCGCTATTATTATACTTACTTGCTGCTCACGACGTAGCTAACCTTACAACTTATTTATTCATAATAATTCATCTTATACAAATTCTTACCTAATAGTTTGGTGACTGCTCCTTGCTGGGTCAGCATGTGCTGCGCTATGTCGTAGTGCCTAAGCCCGAACCTGGATAATTCCAGGAACCTCTGCTGGGATACTAGAGAAGCCAACGGGTGTCCTGGAGAGGCGGCAGTGCTTCCGTAGAGCTCCCGGAGTGCTGCTGGGCCCAAGGAAGAGGGCACAGAAGCCGATGATACCGCTGACACTGCGCTCGGTATCGCCGGCGAGGAAGATGACACTGAAATTGATGATGTTATGAAGATATTTGCTCAAAACTTATTTAAAAAAGATTCGAGCAAATTCAAAATTTTGACCTGTGTGAACTTAGCACCCCCACCATCAATAAAATTAAAAATTCTTACATCAAAATTTAGTGCCCAATTACTAATTTTAGTGCTCAACTGGTTAAAGAGAAAATTACGATTGAAAGTGGCGGTGCTAAGTTTATAAAAAGCTAGCACCCCACATTTAAATATTTGAACAAAATTAAAAACATTACATCGGAATTTAGTGCATATTTAGTGCTTTCGAATGCACTAACCAGATTTTAATTTAAGGTATATTTTTCTTAAAGGTATTTGTTAAAAACGAGATATTATAGTATGCCATGAAAATTTAAAATGACAGGTCTAATGTAAACTGACGTTAATTGTCATAACTATTGTCACCAGTGTTGTTATTACTATTAAAAGTTGTTATAACTATAAAAAGGTTTATAAATATGCCTAAAATTTTTTCAACTTATTAAAATTAGTTATTAGCTTATAACTTAATAAAATAACTTATAAAATTGAAAATTATTTGTTATTAAAAACGTCAAAGGAATCATGTCATTTTGATTTTTCATGGCATACTATGATATATTAATAAAAGCTTGCCACTGGGTGGTGCACTGCCTCAAATTTTATAAATTATCTCAAGAACACAGCAAAATATCAAAAAGTTACAAGAAGGAAAATAGTTTTAAAATGAATCAAGGTATAGTCCTAAATAGTTATTACTATTGAAAAGTATTATTTTTAAAAGTTTTCAAAACATTTAGGAGGGGGTAGCACCTAAAAACCCACTAAATATGGAGTGGATGGTTTCTTAATTTTAAGGCTTATGCATAACGATAAGAAGTGTTTCTGTTTTAAGTTTGAAATAAATCGGAGAACTAAATCAAAAGTTATGAACAAAAAAGAAAAAAAATCACAACTTCAATGCCCTGTATTTCCGAAACTAAAAGGTTTTTGGAAAAATATTATATAAAGAACTAACATTATTTTTACAAGTTCTATCAACTTCCAAAGTTATGCAGTTATAATCTGAATCACCCTGTATAGGCGGCTTAATTAATTTGTTAGTGAAAAATCTCCTCCATAATAATCGTACATCACAATTAATTTATTAAAATATTTTTACAGTATTAAAGGAAGCACGTAGATCGACACGCAGAGATACGCAGCTCATTAGATATGACCACCTGCGATAAAACAAATTGCGCGTTTAACGAAATCAGTAGTGAAAATGTCTTGTTTAAACTCGGGAAAAAACACATGTCCTCACTTCGCGTTTTAATAAAACGGCTGACAGATAAAATAATAGGTAGCTGGAAAAAAGAAAACGTGGAGAATTTCGCTGTAACGTCACCTGTTTCACCTACCGGGCACCCACAGTGGGTATACTACCGTGCGGTAAGTGTGTCATATTCAGTATATTTTTTGGTACTTTACAAGCAATGCTTGTCTCCTCAAAATTTACTGATGTAGGTTGGCAATCAAAAATTCATTTTATGGGAAAAATTATGCAGGGTGTTTTATAATTGTGGGTCCAAAACTGATAGGGATTGTAGAGGGCGATAAAATGAATAAAATAAGTAAGTTTGCATAATAAACCCCTATCCCGAAATTAGCCATTTGGCCTGCAGGAAAAAAGAAGAAAAATAGCGATTATTACCAATTTATTGATCCAGCCTACAAAAATTGTTCAATATAGGTCCGCCACGTTGTTCATTTAGAGCTTGTTTTAACCCTATGGCGCTCCAACACATTTTACTTTGCAAGCGCAAGGTGGATGAAATGTTGGATGAAATGTTTCCGAACAAGTGGATATAGGCCGGGGCGGCCCTGATGTCCATAGGCCCGCACGGTCACCCGACTTGACCTTACTGGATTTTTCATTTTGGGATCATGTAAAAGCACACACATTGAGCAATTTTTATAAGCTGTATCCATAAATTGGTAATAATCGCTCTTTTTCTTTTTTTCCCTGGATCCCAATAAACTGCTAATTTCCGGATATTTAGGGGTTTATAATGGCAAATTTGCTTATTTTAATGCCCTCTACAAAACCTATCAGTTTGGACCAACAATTATGAAACAAGCCCGTATAAATAAATTTATATCTATACCCGACGGCCGAATCACTTGGCACTGACGTCACCGAATCTAGCGAATCACAGCGCTCCATTTCCTGTCAATAAGTATTACCCACCAATAATAGCTCTATCTGAACAGTGACGTCAGTGCCAAGTGATTCGGCTGTCGGGTACCTATACCAGAAGGTATAGGAGAAGTCGAATTAAAAGTTAAAATATCTTCATCCTCACAAGGATTTTTTAAGAAAGAGCGAGATTAATAAAATTCGCTTCAATGAAACGTTGGAAAGCGTATACAATTTGCCACGATTTTTTCATAATTACTCCCAACAATTTAATTGTGTCAGTTTTTGCGACCGGCGGAAAGCTAATTGATATCAATTATCGTCGATTTATTAAGAGTTCCTGCGAGTCCGATGGCAACGTTTCGCTTATAGACGCCGTATAAATATTAATCGTAACAAACATTGCGCAAGTATCTGAAATGCAAAAGAACGCAAAAAAAGTCAAATTAATTATCATTTTTAATTGATTTATTGCGAACTGGGTTTCATTAATATCGAGCCGGCGTTCTTCGACGATTTCTCCGAGAAGTTCGGAAAAAATCCGACGGATTCGAAGAAGTGGAGCTTTCTGTATATGGCGATGCGAACTAATTTTTTGATATGGTGTAAGTACTCATGATCATTTTGTGTAGATATAAAATTCGTAATTTGTTCCATTTTTTAACAAAAGTAGTTTTTTTAAACCTGATGTGTTCTCTTGCGCATTCAATTATCGAGTCTTCAGCTATACCTATCGATCCGTAGGTACTAAAATAGAATATTATTTTATTCGTTTTATAAATATTTTATTAACTATTTTTTTTTTATATAGTACAGTCATGATCATTTTGTGTAGACAATTAAATTCGTAATCAAGCTTCTAGGTATACGCTTCTACAAAACCTCTAAAAAACGTATGCTCTCTTGATCATTCAATCCATCTATACATATAATCTTCAGCTATTTTAATTGATCCGTAGGTACCAAAAGGTTCATATAAAAGGAAATATTATTTTATTCGTTTATAAAATGTGACCATACCGATACGCATATAGCCGCTAGGCGTTATTACCAATTTTATAAAATAATACGTATACAGCGCGATGAATATTAATGGACTTAATCTGGAAACAAAACCTTTAAAACCTGTCCAATCTGCATAAACGACTTTGTAAAATATTGCTTTTTAAATACGACAATTACCCAGTCGCTCACTTTCATCGGCAGAATTTCAATTTAAATTTTGCCTGCCGGTTTCGTACTCGTATTTTATATACATGTACATGTATAATGTAGGTGTGGCTAAATTGAAACCATTTGTAGAACTGACAATGTTTCATTAGTTTTTTTTTGACGTTATGCGAAACGTTAGTCATTAGAAGTTTTCTCGCCCTTGACTTACCAAAGTTTAGAAAAAGGTTGATATTCAAGATTGATTAAGTAGGCGCCTAATAAATACCGAGGTTGTATAAACGTATTAATTGGTGGGTTTTAATTATTTTTTTATAAATAAAAATAATTACAAATTATTGCCTAGGGGAATCCGCAGGAATAATTGAATCTGACAATGTCATTTGCATAAGAAACAGATAAGTAATATGAATAGAATAATACAGATAGTTATTCGTAAGAAAATTATTGTTTTTAATATTTGTTATTTCAATACAGAGATAGGTATATTAAACAGGTGCATGAAGTTATTCAGAAATTATGGGATGTTCCATTTTATTTTTAGATTAATATTTTTTTAAATAGTAACATTCTATACTGTAAAATTTATTAGGTGATAATCGATAAAATTTATAAATTCAAATATACCGGATTAAAGTATGTTTACTTTAAGAGTTCCGTCGAAACGAACGTCTTCTTATTAACTTGTTCACGTGAATACCATAAATAAGAGTATTAAAGTTCGTTAGATATTCTAATTTATCGGAGACACAATCTACCTGAACATTTCGGACTGGCCATAAATTTAAAATGTCCTGAAAAAACGTCAACGCCGGCGCTTCACCAGGCGCTCCAAAACATAAATCTTTAGGTAAACACATAATTAAAATACTATTAATTTATTTATTTACCTATACTACCTACTCCTATTTTTTAATAATTTAATAAAGCGTCTACAAATACAGTGCTCAACAATTGATAAGGATCACAGTCAGAAATAGCCAGAGTTTCTAGCAACAGATTATTATAGATATTATGATTATATTAATGATATTGTAGTAGATATTATGATAGCTTATCTTTCTAGCTACAACCAAAAATAAAAAGCTGTATCATCAATTTAAATTTAAAAATAGTCAAAAAATAATTGTGATCCTTATCAATTGTTGAGCATGCAGTGTACCTAACTTTACACCTAAACTTTACACCTAACTTTACATAACTATAAAGGCATAGTGAAGTATCTAATACTGTAACTTGAACATATTTTTAAGTTCCAATTTTTTATAATACCTAATAATCATGAATTTTTATTTTAATAAAAATGTCATCTGGCATCATCAATTTGAAGTAGGATCATTAATATTTTGACTAAATAATCATAAAATACACCAAATTAAGGTACTTACGAAGCTATTTATACCAGAGTGATTGTATCCTACCATATCACCAAACCTCGGAAAGTAGGTACATAAAAAGCTTGTTAAAATACCCTAAAGTTCACCATTTCCGCGATGTGAAATAATTTCTTTGCATCGTGCTTCCCTCCCCCATAACACCAAATTTAGCCTTAATAAAATAACATATTTTTCTCAAAAAAAAAAAGTAAAAAAATGTCCAAACCTGTTGGCGAGAGCGGGATGGCCGTCGGAGGCAGCACGCCGGCCACCGCGTTGCCCGGCGGCAGTCCGACGGAGTCCATCTTCCAATTAACGATAGCCGATCGCGCCGCAGGAGTAACAGGAACGGGACAGCACCCCGACAGGGCAGCCACACTAGAAAAATCGTTTCCGGCTGCACTGAGACCACTTCCGTTCGAAGAAATCAACATCTCGAAACCGTCAAACCGCCTCGAAAATCATCAGTTTACATCAACGAGTGTGTGTGTATAACGTGTGGGTATATGAGTAGGTATCTGTGAGCGCGTTTTGAGCAACTGAGCCGCCGAACTAAAACTAAAAGAAGTCGATATTCAAGCTTACGCCAAGCGAGCACCTCGGAGAATGAGGTAACCACCGCTACCTCACTACCTCGTTGGCTATTTGTGCTTACGCGATAGGCAGGCTTTACCTGCCGGTGCTCAACCCACCTGAGCTTAGAACGAGGACGGCACCTACGCCGAGGGCTTTGGCCAGAAAGAGACCGACTCTATTTTAATAGATCACTGATAACTGGTATTGGATTTATTGACGTATTACCGGCTTCTCTATACCCAGATACGGTTACACGGAGGTGTTGTCCTTATAAACGAGAATTGATAGGGTTTATTTTTGTGTTCGTTCGTTCGTTGTGTATTTTATACGGCAGTCGCATTATCTACACGCTGGGTATTTTTTACGCTAATAATGTAACTAACTTGTTGCCTGAACTGTGCCTGGACGTTTAAGGACATTTAAGTCTTTAATGGCCCAACGGTAGAAGTAAATCCTGCTTGGATTGCTTGGTAATTTAATTGGATAATCAATTATATCTGATCGAGCAAATTTAATGTTTTATACTAATGAAAACTATTTTTTTATAATTTCAATACAAATTGAAGTAACCGAAGGAAATGTTGATCGGCTCGAGCTCGCGCAGCGAGCCAGCTGAAAATCTTATTGAAACCCATGCGACAAAATAAATCTAGAAAAAATATTATTGCCCTAAATATACACCTATGATCTTCCCTCAAAACAACAACAATAATATACACCTATAATTCTTAATTAACATTGCTAACTATAAATAATTGAATTATTAACAATATAAAGATACCAAAAATTATACAATACTAATAATAATTATAATATTGAAAATGGGATCATGAGTTATTGATTCACAAAAAGGTTTATTAATGATCGGTCAGGATATAAGGTAGATATTTTCCTGTTCAACAATTATTCGTGTAATTGTTCGTTTTATAATATGGACGATTGATCGAGCTCTTCACATAATAACCCACTTTGACGTATAGAATTAAATTGAACAAAAATTAATTGAATCTTATTAAGTAATTAACATAATAAATCAAACGGATAAATTACTGAAACAATATGGTATTAAATTGAATATTAATTAGGTGCTGACCCACTCTCTAAATATCGTTCAGTATAGATAAAATAATTCGACACACATCGTAATCTTTGAACAAAAATATTAGATATAATTAAAAAATAACTCGCGTTATATTAAATATTTAAGCACATATAGTTTGTGCAAAACAAAAGTTAGATGCGCGTCATACGTCATAAATGGAAATCAGTGCAATGTTGCCGAACTTTTATTAAAGTTTACAAAATCTATAGGAATTTTCTAAAATTATCATCAAGAAAGATTTCTATAGAGATGAAGTAGGTATAGGCAATCAAAAATAATAATTCTTGTAAAATTTCATTTAAAACTGCTTATAGGACAGTTTTTTTAATAATTCGAAATATTAACAAGAAAGAAAGAATAAAGCAACAAAACCACAAGGCAAAATGACAAAAACAAATTGACAATTAAGAAATACTCAGTTGACAAACGGCAACTATGCCACTTGACAGTCAGTACCTACCAACCTACTATAAGAAAAAAATAATTATTTTAATACAAACGTTGAATTTTTAATATCCTATGTAGGTATTTTTCTTTGATGATTTAATTCTACTTTTTAACATTTTCTATCATCCCTTGTTAATACCTTAAATTAAATTCTGTTGATATTAAACTTAATGCCTCGTATTCAGCGCTCCATTTTAAAGTTAAAGTCTTGTTTACCGAGCGCCTTAAACATGACAGTTCTACATTGTTGTTATAGAGTAACTAAGGACATTGTTTACGTTAAAGCCCATCGCTTAAAATGGGTTTAACGTTAAAATGGGGCGCTGAATACCGACCATTCTGTTTTACGTGTTATTTTAAAAAATTGGCCACAATGCTTGTCAAATATGACGACATTAGTGACGTGCATCTAACTTTGTCTTGCATCAACTATGAGTCCATTTAAGACACTTGTAAAAGTAAATAAACAAAAAAATTCCATTTGATCCAACTCTGTGCTCAATCCACCAAACACCCATCGACATTCCTCCTCTTCTTATCACACGAAAACCACCTTAGATCATCGGCGAGCCGATCCGCAGAAGAAATTTACAATTTACATCGCCTCTCGATATCCACGTCCCCCCGTATACCCGAGACATAAAGACCATCCGCAGCGCCTCTATCTCATTGTGCGCCTCTCCGTGCCGTTGCGTCTCAATTCGAAAGCCGCTATTCCTCATTCTTCTGGTCTTCGGGCGGCTCGCCGGCGATGGGCGGTCGCCCGGGACCCCGCCTTCGCGCGTACATCGCCGCGCTCCAGGAGGCGGTGTCGAGAGAGCGGCGAGGCGCAAAGACCAATGGCTTTCGGTGAGGCGAACAATGATAAGGGTGTGCTGTGGGCTTTTAGGGGAAATTCTCGTTTCCCTCCCTTGTGTTAGGATGATTTTTTTAAACAATAACGACGAAAGGGGATGGTGGTGTGTGCGAGTAATAAGTGGCATTATTGGAGGCGATGGTTAATTGACCTAATTAGGTAGGAGTTTGATGGTATCTGGAGGTTTCGATATGTTGTTTAAAAAAGATGTCAATTGGGGTAGGTTTAATAGGGAAAGAATCGATTTTTAAATTGTGTGATTGACTTATTTGTATTATAGGTTTATAATATACCTACCTAGAGAGAGAATTGTCTTTATACAGGGTGTTTCCGAACTTGGGGTACAATTTTTAATGATGAAGTGACAACGGGTCATCTTAGCGAATTATGTCAAACATTCAATCAAAACCGTCAATCAAACCCAAAAATTAATTAAAAATGTAAAAAATCTAAGAAATGCGGTCCTGCATAGCAATAATTGCAGTCGCTCGACTCGTGCGATACGACGAACTTACCGTAAAATTAAAACCTACAAAATAATGATTGATTAATTGTGATGAGAAAGAAAAAAATTTGAAATGTTTCTGTGGGGGAAATGTTAGCACATACATGTCTTTATTCTTTCTTTTAGTTCATCAGTTGTTTGTTGTTGTGTTATATGAAAACCTTTGATTTTACATATCCCTATATACAAGAAAAAATTAGGGTGACCGGGAAGGCAATTCCACAGTGGACCTCGTCGCGGTCAATCCACAGTCCTGGAAATGTCTGGTCCAAAAAATGCTATTCAAAATGTATGAAATGAGTTATAAAATAGACTGTTTTATTGTCAGGAAGTAAAAAGAACATTTTCAACAATAATTGCTTAGATGATTTTTTTGTAAAGTTAGTCATAGTCAAGATGTTTTTACCATTTTAATAAGTAAATAAATAAACAATTTATTTTTATGTTGGTCGTTACTAAGCTATCGTTAAACCGATTTTAAAAAACAAGACGGCGTTGAATAGTGGTTGAAAATATACCTAGCTTTCATATGAGGTGTCGTTAGACCCCCCCTTCCATTTAAAAATTTGTTGCCGACAACGCCATCTATGGGATGGGACGAGTGACACATGTCATTTCTGTTCCAGAAAGTAGTAAAAGTTATGCCCTTTTATTTTGTTTTTACCCGACGACAATGTCTTGCTCCGCGTTCAAAAGTTAAGAGGGGTCCATAGGTACGTCCGCGCTGTACCTATTATGCAATTAACTTGTATATCCAAAAAATTATATGCAAAAAATTGAGTTAGGTGATTCTGTATCAAAAAAATGTATTGAAACTTTCAACAAATTTTTCACTAATAAAATTATTGAAATTATACTACTAGATACCTATATAAAATGATTAAATTTCCCTAAAATTCCTTTTTTACTTATAATAATACCTAATACAGGGTGTATTGTAAGTTGATACCTACATCTTTTTCAACTGTGCGTCTGAATCTCTTAATTCTAAGCAACTTTATCAAATAAACTTTTTGATTATTGAATGTATATTTACCTTCAAATTCGTGCTTATTTATAGGGGAAGCTTTTTTTTATACCCAGTGCAATAATTTATCCCTATATCATCTCGAATAATAAAAACCAAGTACCCATAAGATATAATCATCCCTTTACATACATGTCTGCTGGGCATCAACATAACTTCCGCCTGAAACTCGCATTTTAATTACCCAACCCTTCCATGCACCCTTCCATCTATATACCTACCTTAAAGTCAAGTATGCCTTGATAGGTACGTAAGTTGTCATAAATCACAGCGACTTTTTCCAACCCTATCATTACCATAATTTCCTCATCAGCAGCGAGTGTCACCCGCCGCGATGCACCTCCGTATTATTCCATGTCGTGTTCCAAATAATCGCTGGTAATATTCTCCTCGAAAAATAGAGTCAACTATAAATATGGAAATGGCGTCGAAATAAGCTTATCGGCTCGCTAGTTGCCTACCTTGCCGGCAGAGGCACGCACACGACATTAACCCCGATTTATATTATTATGTAAATTTTCGGCTTATCTGCGATTTATTCAAATTCTGGAATAATGGTACTGCATCGACTTCACGTGCTGTTATGATATATTGCGCAGCCATATTGGATTTCGGAGGGCGATAACGAAAATTACTCGGACTGATTTACCGGTGGCAGTTTATGAAGGATCGTATGACGCGGAATTGTACGCCATTGCGCCATTTCTGGTTAAACTTGCAGTTTTCATGTCGGTATTTTTAAGCTTTCTTTGCATATTACACACTAAAGACTAGGTATATTTTTAAAATGTTAATTGGGAACTTTTTTTGGGAAGTTGGTCGTGCTTGTAAAAATTATGTTGGTATTAGTACAGTACTCATGACGTAACTTGAATTTTGACATATTAAATTGATTACATAAATCGTAGCAACCATAACTTTGGTACAAGAGTTATATAGAATTTTCAAAACTTTATATTAGAAAAAAGACGCTTTTATTATTTGTATACTATTATAAGGGTCATCAATTCTTGATTCTTCATAAACGCAAGTATATATGTATATTAAACATTTTATTTATGTAAGAATTACCCATTTAAATGCATATATGTCATTATAATTGACATCTGGCATAACCACAAATTATCTTCTCAAAATTCAACATATAATCAATTTGACCTGTTCAAAAATAGATAAAAAAACCCCACAAACCACTAAAAATCCCCCGGATTTAATTACGTCCGATAGAAGTGTTATTTCGACAGCAAATTAGTGGCCAGTTTTCAGCTAATTTATAATTATGCTAGCCATTGAATCCGACTTTTACCGTGGACATAAACGCGCCACGTCGTCGATATAAGTGACAGTGATTTACGCCGTGGAAATTATCGGAGCATCGTATACCCTCAGAGCACGACTATCCGCTCTAATAACGCGAGATTTAAGAGCCGAATTCGACTGCCTCCCGGAGCCCCGGAGCCGCGAGCCACCGTCCGACTACTTGTAGCACCCCGCTTATCTCTAACTCCAAAGCCCCATTCACAACAGGTAAATATAACAGCCCATAATTTTTTATAATTTATTTCCCTATTGATGATGCTCAAATTAACTCAAATATATGAATGGCTCACTTTACCAAATCTACCATCAACACTATTTATAGGTGACAGTTAGGTGACAATTAGTTGACAGTTATTAGGTGACAATTAGGTGGCAATTAGGTGACAATTAGTTGACAATTAGTTGACAGTTATAGTTGACAATTAGTTGGCAATTAGTTGACAGTTAGGTGATAGTTAGGTGATAGTTAGGTGATAGATAGGTGACAGTTAGGTGACAGTTAGGTGACAGTTAGGTGAGAATTAGGTGACAATTAGGTGACAGTTAGGTGACAGTTAGGTGACAGTTAGGTGACAGTTAGGTGACAGTTAGGTGACAATTAGGTGACAGTTAGGTGACAGTTAGGTGACAGTTAGGTGACAGTTAGGTGACAGTTAGGTGACAGTTAGGTGACAGTTAGGTGACAGTTATTAGTTACTAACCACTCTACTCGATTCCTGTTATGATTTGAACTCGATGATAGTTGAAAAAAGATGATATCAAAATAACAGTGGGTTAAGAGTGAGAAAGTTGCAATCCCACAATATTACTCTTTCTTTTTCCTTTATATAAGACTAATGGAAAGTTGTCTTTGTTGCACCCATAGACCATATTGCATACAAAGCACTAGCAATCAATTCTAATAGGTTGAACGAAGATGCAGATATTAAAATTACAGTGGGTTGAAGCGAGAAAGTTGCGATCCCACAATATCACTCTTTCTTTTTCTTTCATATAATACTAATGCAAGTTGTATTACGTATATACAGGGTGTATCATAAGGTGATACTTCTTTTTCCACTGTGTATGAATCTCTTAATTCTAAGCAACTTGAACATTTGAACATTATTTTGAACATTTGAAGAAGGATAAAACAATACCTATAATATATTCAAAAATATCCCAAATTTTTCAGTAAATATAAGATTTGTTTTATGTGAATGAGGCTTCGGGTTTTGGTGTGGCTGATAGGCCGGTGATTTACGCCGATCGTCCGGTTGGGACGGAGATTAGGGTAAATGTTTTCGACTGTCTCCGTTTATCGTGGAAACATCTCGAGAAAAGGAGATGTGACACCATCGAACAAGGCATTGTACATTTTTTACGCCGCTAACTCTATTAGTCGACTGGTTTCATTGATTTTATTCGTTCTTGATGGCCGCGATGTTCCAGAGATAAACATCTTTTTTGCTTCGGTTTATCGTCGAGGCTCTTCAAATTAGCCCCGATGAAATTATTTACTATACCTACTCTCTGCATGGTGTTTTCATTTAGGGCTATTAATATATGGATAATTATTTGTTTCTATTTCAATATTTTTATGTAAATTAAAGGGTAGGATATTTTTACTGTGTAAAAAAGAAATATTTATCAAACATGTGTTTGTGCATATGGCAGTTTCGATTGTGTATTGATTATCTAGTGCATGACTTTAAATTTGTATATAAAAAAATTAGGTAAGCGACCTATTGTAACGAAAACGGACGCCGGTTATCTTTTAATCTCTAATTCTAGGTTTAAACTTTCAGAAAAAAAGAGCCGGGGAATAATGAACGCAAGAAAAGAAACAAGAATCGTGTAAATAACTCGGCATCTGTTGTGGAAGAATTTAATTATACACCATTATCACAGCCTACTATTTATTTGTAATAATATCCCCCTTAATTTTTTAAATGCGGAGCCCTAATTCGCCTTTAATTCAATTTTAAGTCGCGGTTGAAAAAAAAAACGCGCGATGAGCGTTTGGTTTATTTATTAATCATAACATCATTCAAATATAGCCTAATCTTGATCAGATCATTTCGTTCGATAAACCGCTAATATTTAATATTCCCTTTCGCTATAAAATCCCACTAAAACGCGTCCCGAAAGGAGTTTTTGCCTCTTTTTTTAGTGAATTAACTTATCAAACGATTCGGTGATTTGTGTAAGTAATTTCGTAACTTTATTACGTCGGAAACCACAGGTAGACAAATTGATTAGTGGAAGAGATTAAGGAAAACACACTTCGCGTTGCAGGACGATAACGAAAGACAAAAGAAAGGTCTCCTTTCCGAAGCGATTCCGTACAATCTCGATGTCCATTTGGACAATTTAAACGACATTTCTGACCAGCGGAGTAGATTGTATGCTCGGGATTTATTTCACCTAGCAATCTCTCACTATATTTGTTTACAAATACACAAAAGGAAATATCATATACCTCTACTATAGTATAAAATAAAAGTGTGTATTAAATTCGTCTTTTATATATAAGCACGCTGTTCGAATTCGAACAATAAGATTTAGCTACAGAGAGATAGATAATTGAATTTAAAAATGTATCGAATAGGTATACAGAAAAATTTGTTTGTGAAACGCCACTGGTGACAATCGCTAGCCGCTTTTCGATAACAACCGGATTGCGTCACATATATTCGAACTAATGGAATCCATAAAGTAGTTTTA
Organism: Phyllotreta cruciferae; assembly: GCA_917563865.1. NCBI lineage: Eukaryota > Metazoa > Arthropoda > Insecta > Coleoptera > Chrysomelidae > Phyllotreta > Phyllotreta cruciferae. Next base: position 10,663,813 of record OU830607.1, read on the forward strand.
ATTTGGTCTTCATCGACATCGGCTGCAGAGGCGTGAAAAGAAGGCTTAAAAAAGCCTCGCCATTGATATAATTCTCCTGTTTCGATACGTTCAAGTAGTCGGTGTCGTTTTTCGTAACTCTTAATTAGCCGAGCAATGGGCAATAAAAAATTTTTCGCAAGCTAGTTTACTCCTAAACGGCTCCTTATTGTTTCTTGCCGCTATTAGGCATATTCGTTTATCCTGAGAAATTGTACAATCGTTCGATGAGATAAACGTCTCAATAAACTTTTTCTTCCTGCAATGCGCTCCACTTTTCGCCGAGAACAATGGGGAAACAGAGTGTATATCGTTAGGGTAAGCAGATGTGAATATGCATGTACGGTTTACAACAATGGCATCGATTCCATTAGCATGTCGTATATACGATTCGAAACTATTCGCCGGAGATCTCTATTATCGATATAACGGAATGAGTATTAAAAAAAAACGAATTAATGGAGAAAGTTGCTGTATACGCTATTTGATGCAAGGCAAGATTTTGAATAGAATTCTGCTCTATTCCATTCCTTATACAGTCCAGAGACAAATTTATACGCAATATGGTCTAATGGTTGCAACAAAGACAACTTCTGTTTGTCTTATATGAAAAAAAAAAGAAGATAGAGTGATATTGTGGAATTGTAACTTTCTCACTCTAACCCACTGTTATTTTAATATAATCTTTGTTCAACTCATAGAATTGACTATATTAGCAAAAACCTATCTCTATATTCTTTTTGGTTATATGTAGGTAAATTTTCACAACACCCCATCCTTATCCAATTATCCTTCTGATAGAAGACACTCCATCAAAACAATCGGAGTAATCGTCATAGGAAATTTTATCTAGTTCTTCGATCGTGACGTGCAGTTCTACCTAATCTATAATAATATGATAATTAGCATTCGAAACTTCGAAGAGGAGAAGACGAAGTGCAGGTGGAGGACGCGATGTCAGGCCAATTTATTCAAACGTGTTCTATAATAGTAATTGTTCGTAGAAGAATCCTTTATTTTATCATTATATCTGGACGAACGCGGAAGTGACTAGGTGTCACGAAATATCGTGTTTACAAATTGTACACTTCCTTCGTACGACTCACCTTTAATTGTTTGCTTAATAAATTGGTGGTTTGGAGAATTTGATGTCTGGTAAGAATATGAATTGCTATGAACTTCAAGCCATTTTTGTACAACAAAATAGGTGAGCTAATATTTCTTTTGAGTTGAATGTTTTTTTCTTCTATTATTTGGAAAACCCATAATTTATCCATGATTCTAAAAATCTAGAGACCACATGCAATAAATAAAGTTCCTAATAAATCAATTTGAATGAGATATCTTTCTTAAATAATCAATCATTATTTTGTCGATTCTAATTTTTCGGTAAGTTCGACAGTATCGCGCGAGTCGAGCGACTGCAATTGCTGTGCAGGACCGCATTTCTTAGAATTTTTTTTTACATTTTTAATTAATTTTTGATAAATATTTTTCTTTACGGTTTTGATTGAATTATCACATAATTCGCTAAGATGACCCGTTGTCACTTCATCATTAAAAATTGTACCCCAAGTTCGGAAACACCTTGTATAACTTTTCCCCTAGTCTAAAAATTCTGCTAATTATTTTCAATTTATTATTAGTAAAAAAAACAATTCTTCGTATGTTTATTATTTACGGTTAAAACGCTTGAAATCGATCAATTTAGCTCCTTTTAGAAAATGATTAATGACCATTTGATGCACGTTAATCAACAAAGCGTAATAATAGTTCTCATTAAACTGTTTCGAATTTTTTCCTCTCTCAACTAAGGCAGAGATGCCTATCGATCGAATTAATCCAGCCTGGGTATATTACTAGATCGTATTTACTCACGTCGCGTCGAGCCGATTATCTGTGAAAAGGGCCTAAGTGTTTTTAAAGTGGCTCTTTATGCGATCTAACTTCCATTTCATTACTCGTAATTATTTTCAGGTTGTGATACAGAACGCCGGTCGCATTGAATGAAACAATATTCGCCGGGGATCAGATAAATACGCCGTTTGTTGTTCATTAAATTAAATAGGTATTTAGGAAAAAATGCGGTGGAAAAGTTGTTTTTTTATTTAATTTACAAGTGGAATTATTGAATTTTTAATCGAACGTAAAAAAGGTGCTAATTTCACAGTTCACCTTTTACCTGCAAACCAACAATAGCCTTTGTAGAAGAAAAGGCACACACATCAATTTGTTTGCTTGTCAAAATACTTTCCTATTAATGGATATCTATAGAAAATTAACCATTTTTTTATAGACATTAACCGCAAAATACCAATAAGAAATTTCAGAAAATTGAGCGGAAAAAGGCTTAGCCAACTGTTCCTTTCACACTTTTTTTTATAGAGATTTGTGGGTTTTTTAATTTCGAAAAAATTGTTGCATCACCCGTCAAAACGTCAATGTTTTTCTATTAACGTTCGAAAATTGACTGGCAACCGTTAAATAGCGATTTTACAATACAAATATTATCGAACACTTCACCTTTTCAGAAATATCTATACAAAAAAATGTACCGAAAATGGAAAAAGATGTCACGTTATAGCGACACGGCGTGTACATAATTTAAAGCATGTAGGCACGATCAATCACGAAATAGTTTTCATATAAATGGGAAAATCGCATGCGGAAAATGCCGCTTTGGGAACATATTTTCAAACAGATTTTCAACTATGTAATAAGCGACAAAATGTAACCAAATAATTATACCTTAGAAACGATTATTAATAAGTAGGGTGGCAAACAAGGAATATTTCTTTGAATTTTCTCTGCATGTATCAAACTAATACCGATCAAATTATTTGATAGCCTGATTATACGAAAATCTAAATAAATCTACCTGCGGACTCGAAATTAAACGAAAAAAAACCAGTTCAAGTAACACAGATGGTAACCGATAATGATTAAGTTCGAAGATACTAATTTGATTGACATGAATTTTAATAAAATGTTTAAAGTATTCATGTATGTATCTAAATTCATGTGAAAGGTACCAAGAATCGTTACGATTGTGTAACGTTCGATCAAACCAGACCAGGACTCAACCACCAATTTTATTTTCTACAAATAATATCTAACTCAATCTCAACACTACAATTTAATACATATTTCCGTTAAATAACCTTTAATAGAAGATTTATTCATATAAGATTATTTTCTCTGTCGATGTCTTATGAACAAAGATCGGAATATATGCAAAAAAATTGCTAATATATGCGCGAACGATTCATTTAAAAATCAGCAGTGATTTTCAAAAAATGTCAAAAATATGCAGTTCTAATTCGTTCTGGACAGTTCTAAATTGTTCTGGACAGTTTTAATTCATTCTGAAACGTTCAAAATTGTTCAGAATCATTTCTATAATTCGTCCTGAAGCATTCTAAAAGCATTCTAAAAGTGTCCTGAACAGTTCTTATTCGTTGTGGACAGTTCTACATTGTTCTGGAGAGTTTTAATTCACACTAAAACATAAAACTTAAGCATTCTAAAAGTATTCTGAACAGTTCTAATTCGTTCAGAAGCGTTTTAAAGTCTTGTGAACATATCAAAATTCATTCTAAAGCATTGTGAATGTTTTGAACAATCTTAATTGATTATATAAGGGTGTTTTTCTATTATATTATATTATATAAGAAATTTTCTAAATTGATTCAGAATATACATATAAATAAAAATAAATGCAATGATTTTCAAAAAATATCAAAAATTTGCATTGATTTTCGAGGAAATATCAAAAATTTGCAATCATTTTCAAAAAAAAAAACAAAAATACGCAATGTATGTAAAATGACCAAAATTGAACAATTTGAATGTATAAACAAAATGTAGTAAATACATAAATATATCTAAATACATACACGTACATGCTAAAATATGCCATTTTTTTCAAAATATATAAAAACTGGACAAATCGTTAAATATTTGCAAATGTTGTATATATATGCATTTTGCATATATTCCGCTCTTTATAGTTATGAATTACAGAAATTTTGTATGTTGAATAAATCAAAGTACCATTAATAAAAAGATATTATTACGGTCCTGGTGGTTCCCGGTGGGGTGCCCATCGGCTTGGTAGAGATCTTTTCGGTCGAACGGGCGACGTGTCACCTCCAGTTTGCTACCGTTTGCCTCCGTGATTTAAATTCCTCCGATGCAGTTATGTTATAAAAACAATCTCCAGATTAATTTTATGCTTCTTGGTCATTGTGATTTCGGGTGGAGATATTAAAATAAGAAGAGCCGGACGAACTAATAACGAATAAAGCATGATGTTGAGACGTCGAAGGCCGAGCTGAAATTCGAGATTTTGGATTTTCCTCTTAGTAACGTCTCAAGAGCATCATGTGAAATTTAATTCCGGTGGATTTTACATAAAAAATTTAGTCATTAAATCAAAGTTTAGTTTGTTTTATAATACTTTTTTAGATCAAGTTCTAAGGTATGGGTCTAAGGGCTAAGGGCTCTAGGTATGGTCAGTAAGAAGAATTTTTCTATGATTGTTGAACTACTTAAATTATTTTAAATAACTCGATATCAGATGTGCAAATTATTTAATATTAAGTGCGAAAGTAAATAAAAATTGCACCTGTTTTGACGGCGTGTTTAAGTACATTTTTGTATACTTTTTAATGACTACTTGTACCAATACACGCCATTAACAAGTTTTAAATTGAATAAATCAATCATCATCAATCAGACGAAACGGGAAACGTGTGTTATCTACCGGGTTCTTACTCGTACCGCCGTTGTTAAGTAATTTTTATGATTGCAATTACTGAAAAGCGATATAATAATCGCATTTTTCTCTTAGATAACCTAGCCTGCTATATACAGGGTGTCGCAAAAGGTTGGAACATGGCTAAACCACAGGCTCCTGAGACAATAAGACGATTTAACCGAACTTACCTAATATCCAAAATTTCTTAGTAAAGAAGTTAGTAGGGTTTTGAAGTTTAAGAATAAAAAAGAGATTTTATTGATATTGTGCCAAATGGCTTAAACTTTTTTCGTGAAAATTTGTACAAAATATCTCTATTTGGTGACATATTTATGTGTAATTTTCTTTTTTTTTTTTTTTAATTGTCCTTCCCTCTCTGATTTAAGGAGGGTGGCCAATCCCCTTAAAGCCCCTAATTGTTCCGCCCATGTAATTAATATAATTTTTGAAACGAAACTAGATTTATTGGTTTATTTATGATATTTTACTCTTTGTAAATTTCTATAGAACCCATAAGTATATTTGGCGATAAATCTCAATTTTGGCAACCATACGATTTTTCAAATCCACATTTCCAGCAAATTATTAAAGAAAAAATTTTTTCATAACGCCTTTTTAACAGATTAAGTTATTTTCAACAAAAATCTATTTATTAATCATTAATATTGAACTGTTATTATAAATTATAGAAATCAAATTTTCAAAAAAATAAATCTTTAAAATTTTGAATGTTATTTTTTTCTGTGTTATGTGCTAAGTGGTATATGATTAGTTGATAGATTATTGATGAAAATAACTTATTTTGTTAAAAAGGTGCGATGAAAAAATTTTTTTGTCAATAATGTGCTGAAAATCTGGATTTCAAAAATCGTATGAATGCCAAAAAGAGTGATTTATCTCCAAAAATATGGGTTTTATAGAAAATTACAAAGAGTAAAAAATTATTATAAATAAACCAATAAATCTATTAGTTTCGATTCAAAAATTAGATTAATTACATGTAATTAAATTAATTAGATCTTATTTTTGTCTAAGGAGTCTGTGGTTAAGCCATGTCCAAACCTTTTTGCGGTAACCTGTGTATTTCTTATGGGTTTTTGCGCCCCAATTGCTTCATTAAATAAACAGTATAAAAGTCCCCAGAAGCTATTGCAAATACATAAACGATGATGATTTTTGATATAGTAAAGCGAATTCTGGTCCACATTATACATTATACATACACCGTAAAACTCTCGATTCCCAGTCGATGTTATATGATCGGTAATTAAGGCAGAGACGGAGAATGCGCATTCCCTTATATTTCCAAGTCGGTCGCCGTAAAAGACCACCTTACAGATGATAAATTAGAAAAATTCAGCTGCACAACGTGTGTATCTGCTACTCGCCGCCGGGATTCCATCGCTGACACTTGACTAATCTTTCCATTGAACACTCATTTCGTATTAAGGACGAAAAAGGCCTCGGCGCATTCCCGGAGCATCCGTATACGTATTTGGCTCGCAAGACCAGATCACTCTGTGTATATGCATAGCATATACTCGCGTACGGATGGCATGATCTTATCGATTCGAATATTTTTGTTCGTACGGTATACATATTTTCGGGCGCATTAACGTTGAAAGACTGATTGAAAAATTTTTCTTAATAAGTAGGTATTAAATTATTTTTGATTTCCAGCGGATTCCTTCTGCAAATGCTTTGAATTGAAATTGGATAAGCACAGCAATAATAATAATTTAATGCCAGTTTTCATCAACCAATTCTTGAAAATAGGTAATACTTAAACCAGATTTAGGAAAGTACAATTTGCGTTTCACCATGCATGCTCTAAAAAGTAATACTTAAATAATACCTAGAGATGGGAGAGCTCACTGGGATTGCCTAAAGCATTTAGGAAATACCTTTCATCTATAGCAACGTTAGATTTAAGTAAATAATTACTTAGGTAAGAAATACCTAGTGAAATTGAGCATAATTGTTTTTGATTTCCAGCGGATTTCTTCTGCAAATGCTTTGAATTGAAACTGGATAAGCACAGAAAAAATAATAATTTAATGCCAGTTTTCACCAACCAATTCTTAAAGCTAGGTAATACTTACACCAGATTTAGGAAGTCTTAAGTACAACGTTGCGTTTCACCATGCTCTAAAAAGTAATACTTAAAATAATACCTAAAGTTGGGAGAGCTCACTGGGACTGCCTAAAGCATTTAGAAAATACCTTTCATCTTTAGCAACTTTTTTAAGTAAGGAATTACTTAGGTAAGAAATACCTGGTGAAATTGAACATAATTGTTTTGATGCCTCTTGGAAGGCACACCTAGCTCTCTTGGGCATTCTTATTAACAATAAAAATTACACCAACACACATCAATCTCTACTAACAAATGTTTAAATGTATTAATCAATGAGCTTGATTAATGAGTGGACGTTGTGGTACTGCTGTAGGATTGGATGTTGAAAAACTCCGGTGTTTAATCAAGTGTCACGACATAATGCTATCGTTTACAAAACATCATCGGCAGATCGACGTTTAGCCGCTAATTAAATACGCACTTGTTCTGTAATTTCTTTAATTGCCTCGCCTTCGGGCGGTAAAAATTTCCTCCAGGAGTTGTAACAATGGAAAAATGTCGAAACGATTCGCCGTAACAGAAGAAACCATTTAGAAACAAACAATGAGAAACGTTCATTAAACTGTGAGAATTCACGCATGCGCGCACAGTGGGCACCGCGTCCGAGCAGTGGCCGGGAAATTGGTCGATTTCCTTCCTGCTCGACTGACTCGGCATAAAATCTGCATAAATCGGCCGCCATTTTGCGTTCTACCGATTATAATTTACTTGCCGAGAGATCTTTATCGACTAGCCGGCGTTCATTTTCCCTCTTGAATCATTCCTAGACATTGCCTATACCTATACCAGCTATACTGTAACGATAACAAAGGAACATTTATCATAAATGTTGGAAGCCGATACTTTCCCGTATATTCGTGTTGCTTACTTATACCAAGTAAATAAGCGGAGTGGATACCGTTGGAAGGAAGTGATAAGTAAAATAATGTGTGTATTTATTGCTAAAAAAATCTTCTTTCTTTCTTAATATATAATGGGTGCAACAAAACAAATTCAATTTGCCTCATATAAAGGAAAAAGAAAGAGTGATATTATGGGATTGCAATTTTCTCCCTCTAACTACTGTTATTTTAATTATCCTTCTTTGTTCAACTCATAGAATTGACCATATTGCAAGTGCAAATTTAAATGCAATACCTCCATGGTGTATGGGTGCAAGAAGGACCACATCCATTAATCTCATATAAAGAAAAAAGAAATAGTGATATTGTGGGACTGCAAGTATCTAACCTACTGTTATTTTAATAATAATCTTTGTTCAACTCATTGAATTGTATACCTGGTATATTATATTTTCCATTAATAAGAAAAAACCAATTGAAATTAATTTTTCTAATCTATTTCAAGTATACTACATAGGTAATAGTCAGACGTATATCCAACTAAAGGTATAAAATGAAATTTTCAAGAAAATAATAATCATTGTTAAATATGAATAGATATATTTTCTTTTGCAATTTTCCTTCGTGAATGAAAGAACGGTTTCCTGGTCGCCATGTTGTCGAAAAAGAACATGAAAAATGAATTTCCCTAACCCAATATGAAATCCCGAATAGAATTAGGCGATACGAAGCCGTTTCATTATTAATGGAACTTCCTATAGTGAAACGACGGCTAAACTGCCTGCCTACTTATTCAAATTGATTTTTGATTATAACCCTCCCTTCTTTTTAATATTAATAATCTCCATTTTGTGATATGAACCAATTATATTTTAGGTTGTAATTTTCGATGGGAGAAATTATTTTCTACGGTAGCTGAAATTATACGCTTCCTTGTTTACGTAATTTATTTGGAAGAGTAACCATATATAAGTAGCTTTTTCCTTCCAATTTCCTAAGAAGTACACTACAATTTTTTTTGTCATTTTTATGAAGGGGTAGCAAAAGAATTAAATATGAATTATTTATTTGAATTTTTTATTGTCAAATTGGGTAAATTATTTATCTGTAACTACTTTGAAATAAACATAATTATCTCATTCGAGAATAAATGTAAAAACGGGCCCTTAATTCATAATATTTCGGTGAAAAAAATCATCAGGAGTCAAAAATTATTCCATTAGTCTCAAATTTCCCAGTTCTGGATTATTTGAACTCGGCAATATTTAAATATGTAAGTACTTAGACCTAAATATAGGTACATCAGAGATACAATCATAAATATTAGTAGCAAGTTCTTTAAAAAAAATGTAAGACATCCACGACCCTGCGCTTTTTTTGGATACATAAATTATTTCCAAAGATATTTTAAAAGTTCACATCGTTTCCACAGCACAAGTATCAACTTATTTCGACTTCTTTACTAATTCATGGAAGTTTTAGGTAATTTTTTTCTTGGAGTAATGAAAGTTCGAAATCGATGTTTCACGATGAACATGCATGGACGATTATTTTAATTATAAGCCAGGTCGCCTCATCGATTTTTCATATCGTCTGAAGGAAGTTTTTTTTCTTTTGTTTCCTTTTTTTAGAACTTTACTCGACTCGTTTTGTTCCAAAGGAATTATTCCTTCTAAGTTGTGTCACGTTAAATATTTATAATCGTAACTAATTGATGTATTTTTAGTTAATTCTTCTTCGATATAGACAGAAGTTACTTCCAAAATAATTCCTAAACTGAAAGAATTGTCCACTTACTAAATAAATAATTTGTGTTAGATTCCAAAATAGTAATTTAACCCAATTTACCTATATATAAACTCTCCTGATTTATGCATGATATATAATAATTCTTTCCCTTTAATAATTTCGCATTCTAACCCAAAATATTTCTCAAAACTTGTATCAAAATATACTCGCATTCCAAATAGATTCGATTAGGTTTATAATTATTTTAAAACTTTTGCAACCATCAGCCTGTAGTTAGGTAATTTACCAGGAAAACGAACGTATAATTTTCAAAGTAAGCACAAAGGTATCAAAGAAACATAAACAAGAAATAAAAGGATAAAACGGTCGATAAGATGATACCTTATATTGTACTCGATGTCAATTTTTTATTGAAAAATCTTAATTCTATGTAGTTATATACGTAGGTAGCCAGCTCCGAGTACAAACGCGACATTATATCGTGTACGTATACGCTTTTGTCGACAATAATACAATTAAAAATTCATAATGTCAAGTCAATTAATGACAATGCCTGTGTAAGAACATAGATTCTTTCATAAGAAAATACTTTAAATTCTGTTTGTTGTTACTTGTAGGTAAATTACTTGAAGGATAGTTGAATGAAAAAATTAACATAAAAATGTTCAAATCATCTTCACTAAGTGCAATATTCAATTTTTATAGCATTTTTATTATTTGCCTCTTTCACAAAGTAACCGTAATGTTTTAGAGAAAATGTATTATTAATAATTCAAAAATGTACCTGTTAAACGCCCATTTAATGAATCCATGCAAAAACGCCATAAAATTAACGAGTGTTAATTATATTATACAGGAAACGAAGCGATTTAACGATGTTACTAAAAGATATTCGAATAATATAATACAGACAATTAAACACCCCACTTTTTAAAGACGAGTTACTTAATCTGATAGAATATTAGATGGTATCTTCAGAATGCCAGACAGCCCCTCTTGTATGCCGGCATTTCGAAATATACGTTGTTTTTGTTGGCGTTTCTTGGTGGTCGTTATCAAAAATATACACAAAAATATTTCAAAACTGTTATAAATATACAGGGTGTCCCTGATGACTTTACTAGCAGGATTTTTGCAGCATACTGCAATACAGGGTGTTTCCGAACTTGGGAGACAATTTTTCTAGGGGTGATAGTTCGCATAATTTGAAACCAATTCGCAGATTTCGTTTTTCTAAAAAATTTATTATAAACAAAATAGAGCCATTATAAAAAAAATCAAAGAGCGAATACAACCCTGGCCGCGATAGTCAGCTGATCGGTTTCAAAAACCGATGCTAGGACGAGCAAATTTCACCCTCTGCGCGCCTCATTTCGAAAAACGTAGTCTATTGCTTTCAAGTATTGTATTGTAGGGTTGTTAACCTCACGGTCAAATAGATTTTTTTTTACTGTTTTTTTAGTGATTTATTTGATATTATGAGTGTTCTTCTAAGTTTAGTTTGTTCTTCGTGTTCTTCTCAGTTTAGTTAGTTCTTAGTGTTCTTCACAGTTTAACAAGTCGGTGTGTACTTACAATAAGACGGTGATAAGTTTGAATAATTACTATGAATTTCAAGCCATTTTTCTACAACAAAATAGGTGAGCTAATATTTCTTTTGAGTTGAATGTTTTTTGTTTTATTATTTGGAAAACCCGGGTTAATTTTATAATTTATCCATGATTCTAAAAATTCAGAGACCATATGGATTAAATAAAGGTCCTAATAAATAAATTTGAATGAGATATTAATTAATCAATCATTATTTTGTTGTGATTTTGTTGATTCTAATTGTACGGTTAGTTCGATCGTACCGCGAGAGTCGAGAGCGACTGCAATTGCTATGCAGGACGGTATTTCTTAGATTTTTTTTTACATTTTTAATTAATTTTTGATAAATATTTTTCTTGGCGGTTTTGACTAAATAATCACATAATTCGCTAAAATGACCCGTTGTCACTTCATCATTAAAAATTGTACCCCAAGTTCGGAAACACCCTGTATATCGTAAGAATTATATATACGCATTTTAAGCTGATTTTTTTTCATATATACTTCTTTCCATATTAAAATATCTTTGAGTTATAATGAAAAAATGCAATATTTTTCATACTCAGCAACGCTCTAATTAATATTTATACAATTTTTTATGTTATTCAATTTTATGGTGGTTGTCGTGTCGCCGGCTCGTAATATCTCCCATCGACGAAATATCCTTTATTCGCTAATTTAAATATGATGACATCCTTGTCGCGGCGCTATCTCCGATAAAGATATAGATAAAGAGGGCACCGCCTAATAAGTACATCTGTTTTGAAAGTCCGGAACACATAACGTTGTCAAATCACACCGGAAATAAGGGTTTTTTTACGTTTCGACCGTTTGACGGGGTGGGATGTACGTGGCCGGTAAGGTGGAAAAGATAGTATACTAATTAATGAGCACTTTAATGGGATGTATTTAGCCATGTGGTGAATTGTAATGGAGCTTTTTTTGTGGTAATGGACGGTAATATTTTGGGCTAGCACTTTTAGTTTGTATATCGATTTGGTTGAGTATAGTGGGTGGTAAAGTTTCTGTAAAAGATTTAGTTTATGTTTAGTTTTGTGTGTGTTTTTTTAGAAGTGCTGTTACTGAATATCATGTTATGCTATAGAAATTTTCTTTTGGATTATTCAGTGACTAAATTTTCAAATATGTTGTCTACTTTATTAAATTCCAAAAAGAATTGAGCTGTTTGATGCACTTTATGCTCAATTCTTCTTCACATATTTGATAAAAACTTTGGCATCCTGCAAATAAACTAAATTAATTTATATGAATATTTAACTGTAGAATATGAATCAATGAATAATTTTCTACAACAAGCATTTAAGTTATGATCAATTAAAAAAAATGCACTGCGCCGCAAAATTAACGCATAAAATTGTAAATTCGAATAATAATTTTAAGTATTTTAAGGGGTTAATAAATGTTCATGGGTCATGGGTTCATGGGCAAAAGCCATGTTCACGACTTAAACCCTATCGAGCACTTGTGGGACAACATGGGACGACGTATTAGAGCTTTGCAAAACCTAAATGAGCTCCAGAAAACCTAAATGAGCTGTGACTGCGACTTGTAGAGATATGGAATCAAATTGACCAAGACAAAGTCAGAAACCTAATTTTAAGTATGCGGTTAAGTTTAGAGGTGGTAATACCCGTTATTAGAGGAATTTTTTGTACATTTTTGTTCGACATTAAATAAATTAAAATGTGTCATTTTTCTAGTCAAGTGATCGCTGGTTTTACGAGAAGGCACACAAAAAATAACTCATAAAACTTTAAAGATAACTTCTACAAACATTTGTCAAAAATCATTGCCTATTTTAAAAATATAAAGGTTTTAATTTTTAAAATACACATTTATGCGTTAATTTTGCGGCGCAGTTTATATACTCATTATAGCAGAAATATCGAATGTTCAGCAGAGCTATAGGAACTAGTCATTTAAAGACAGTCCCCGTGGCTAGGAATATTAATTTTTTTTCGAATCTACCTACAATTAGCGACGACTATTTCATATATGCATGCGACAATCACCATAATGGTCGACTGTGTATGTAATTACCGGCAAAAACCTATCGTGACTGCATTCGATTTCCACCATAGATGTCATTACATCGTGAAAATTACTTACATCTATTCCTATGTGTTTGTTAGCAAAGAACGTATATGTTTACGTTTACCACGTTCCTAGGAGTCATTTTGTATCCAAAAATCTGATATATTTGTACATAAAAAGTATAAATTTTCATTGTGGTTATTGATTACTACGTTGGCCGAAAATGTAGGTAACTACCTGCAAGATAAAAGGCCAATTTCAATGCGGTTTTACCGCTTTTTTCGGTTATTTATACCATATTTTAAATCCTATAATTTTTACACGCTCCTCAAATTATTTAACACCATGTCACAACATTCGAAATGCGTTTCATGACTGATGGGAACGAGAGTCGCATTATAATTTATTATAAATAGATAATGACATGGGTCACATCCACGAAAATGAATAACACACCAACGACATTTTATAAAAATGATTAAATTATAGTTATTGTTCATCCGGAAATATCGTTTTTTGTGGGGTTTTTGATCGTACCGCGAGTTGGATTTCGTACTGAACTAGTTCTATTTATAAAAAATATAGCCTAGATAAACACACCTAAACGAATTCTATGGGAATTAACTCTTTTATTTCGTAGAAAATATACTCTGCAAACCTCTAATTATTCCAAAAACTAAAAAGTTAATTCTACTTAAAGAGGATGTTTGCGGTTTCAAAGATTTCTTGTAAATAATATGTTACCAATTTAAATGCTTTTCAATGTAAAATTGTTATATATTTACTTCTCTTATTTAATTACATTATTGTTGAGAGTATTTTTTAATTAATAAAGCCACTAAAATTTCGATTGGAATGAAACAATTTAATGGGACGACAGGAATAAAAAGAACGCATAGTACAGCAGGTGGAGGGTGTAGGCAGTCGGTTACACTGCGTAAAAACATAAAAAAGATTGATATCCTTGATATATTGCCTTCATAACGGCCGTTATTGTTTTAATAACGGGGTTAATTAATATAAACTACTTACGTAACGCTGCATGCTATAAACGCTTTTCGAGATTCCGATACTGATTATTTCGATTTAAATTTTTTGCTGCGTGAATGCGTGACGATTTATTATTATTTGCTATTTTTATTCCAACATTAATTCGACAATATTTCTAAAAAATCTACTTCCAGTCTGGTGGGTTCGTTTGGAAAATTCCAAAAACCTTAATAGGGTGTGATTTATACGAGATACAAACATGCCGAAAGTGCTCTATCATTAAACCATTTAGCATTACTAATAACGTGTAATAGGAGTTAGAGGCGCATCCCGATTCTCTCATATCGCTTCGGCGAACGTCCGGCTAGCCTACCAGTCTTGCCACCTGCTGATTTTTGCCGATTAACTAAGCATTGTTCACCTGCCCGGCTGCTTTGTATTCCTAGATAGATCAAAAATTTTCGCCAAAAAAAACCTACAATTTTCAGCCACATAATGGTTTGTTTATGTGTGTGGCGAATACGAGGATGGATCAGATACGCTGTAAAATATATCTCCCTCGGCTTTTTTTATAATTGATATCGTTTTCAGGTGTTTTGAGAATTTGGGCTCTTAAAAAATATTCGAATTTCGATTAAATATTTGATGCTATGTGATATCAACAGCAGGATGAAGAGACGCGGCGTTAACTGGGCCTTTTTCGAGTTTTTATCGGGTAGTTGAATTAATTTTTTCAAACTCCACCGATTTGCCCAGCGGGATGCCTGTTTTGAGTGATGGATAAAGATGCCTATTCCCCGTGAAATTCGGTCGAAATGTCGGTGGATATTTTAAATGCAAAGCAAAAGGATTAGAAACCCTTGACACATTTGTTTATTTATGCTGGATTCTAAATTCGATAAAAATTATGTTACCAGCGATAGTTAAAAAAAAAAACAAGGTGAAGGTAAGTGATAATGCAACCAACTTTTGGTGTTTTTTTCAAGTTTTTATTTCTATTGCCTGTAAGAAAACTCTTATAGGGGAAAGGAAGGCAAAACGGCACCTATAGGCAAAACGGACCACCTTGATAATTTTGAAATGTGTAAAGCTATCTTTGAATTTTTTACGTCAAAATTAGAGCCTTCTTATTCCTGCTCTCGGTCAGTGTACTCAATTCCACCGACCGCATTTACCCTGACTTATATATAGACCTTTACACTGATTTAGCAAGGAAAGTTGTTTTTTTTTTAGATTTTGTTAAAAATTTTGCATTTTTTAATTTGCTCACAGTTTGTTTTGGTTTGTGTATTCAGTATTCTCATGATAACTGTATGTAAACTGACATATGATAAAACTAATAATCAAGTTTGGCGACGCTATCTCAACTTATTACCTCAAGATTTTGAATTTTAGTTGCTTATTTTAGTTGCAAAAAGACAAAACGGACCACTACAAAGAACAAGAGTAGAAAAAAATTTATTGAACTTCTTCAAGTAAAAAATAATCAACATAGTTAACTCAATATTACTTTCAAATCAGATTTTGATAAAATCACAGATATTGTAGATATTGGTAAAGATACCGTTTTACCTTCGAGTAACATGAATGTTTATATAAATCTAATGAAATTACTGAAATTAGGAAATATACTTACATGTTTTAATATTATAATAATCCTTTTTGCTTCGGTTTAGATGGTGAATAATTTCTTGACTGATTAATTTTGTGTATGGTCCGTTTTGCCTCGGCCATAAAGGTAAAACGGACTTATTGAAGGTATTAGAAATCTTCCAATATCTTTATTGTCTGTAATTTTATCAACGTCTGATTTGAACGTAATATAGAGTTTACCATGTTGATTATTTTTAACTTGAAAAAGTTCAATAAAATTAATATACACTGCGCCGCAAAATTAACGCATAAAATTGTAAATTCGAATATTAATTTTACTAAGTATTTTAAGTGGTTAATAAATGTTCATGGGTAAAAGTCATGTTTAAGCCCTATATAGCACTTGTCGGACAACCTGGGACGACGTATTAGTAAAATTTGCAAAACCTAAAGGATTTGCAAAACCTAAGTGAGCTCCAGAAAACCTAAATGAGCTGTGACTGCGACTTGTAGAGATATGGAATCAAATTGACCAAGACAAAGTCAGAAAACTAATTTTAAGTATGCGGTTAAGTTTAGAGGTGATAATACCCGTTATTAGAGGAATTTTTGTACATTTTTGTTCGACATTAAATAAATTAAAATGTGTCATTTTTCTAGTCAAGTGCTCGCTGGCTTTACGAGAAGGCACACAAAAAATAACTCATAAAACTTTAAAGATAACCTCTACAAACATGTGTCAAAAATCATTGCCTACTTTAAAAAAATAAAGATTTTAATTTTTAAAATACACATTTATGCGTTAATTTTGCGGGGCAGTGAATTTTTTTCTGTACTTGTTATTTGTTAAGTGGTCCGTTTTGCCTTCCTTTCGCCTATAGCTAATCTACATTATTAAATGCATCACGATATTTTCCGATTAATGCCGTGATTTAACCGCCAGGAATTCTCGTATAATCCAATCTGGTAGCTGACTTTTTTTGTACGAACAAAATTTTTATTAAGTGTCACGAACCGACCGGGCACGAAATTTCAGCCATCGCATCGATTTAGGCCGGGGCCCGCTTGATTCGAGCCATCCGCTCGGATAATTCCTCTGAAAAGAGCTCGGCGTCTTTTGGGCAACTTGTCAATGCTACCTGATAAACTAGAAATCACGGCGTCTTAATTTCCTTATTCACATTGTTGAGTTTAAACGTAGATATTATTAAAAAGCGACTTTGGATGTGGATGGTCCTTTCGTAGGTGAACCAAACAAGTTTTATAACTGAACAAAATGTATCTGTAAATTAAGGTTTAAGGTGTGAATGGGTTTCAATTTAAGAAAAGTTAGTTAAATGTAGGTATTGTTTCATTTTTACTTCTAGTGTAGATAGATACTATATACAGGGTGTCGCAAAAACATTGGAACATGGCTAAACCACATCACACTCCTGAGACAAAAATAAGACGATTTAAACGAACTCACCTATATCCAAAATTGCTTAGTAAAGAAATTATTAGTAGGGTTTTGTTTAGTTATTAAGAATAAAAAAGAGATTTTTTGATATTGTGCCAGAATGGCTTAAACTTTTTTCGTAAAAATTTGTAATAGTACAGAATGTCTCTGTTTGGTGACATATTTATGTGTAAATTTCTTTTTTTAAATTATCCATCCCTCTCTGATTTAAGGGGGGGAGGTGGCCAACCCCCTTAAAGCCCTAATTGTTCCGCCCATGCAATTCATCTAATTTTTGAATCGAAACTAGTTTTATTGATTTATTTATAATGATATTTTAGTTTTTGTAAATTTCTATAGAACCCATATTTTTGGAGATAAATCTCATTTTTGGCATCCATACGATTTTTCAAATCCACATTTTCAGCAAATTATTATAAACAAGAAATTTTTCATAACGCCTTTTTAACAGATGAAGTTATTTTCAACAAAAATCTATTTATTAATCATTAATGGAGGCCATATTGAACTTATTATAAATTACAGAAATCAAATTTTTAAAAGATAAATATTTAAAATTTCGAATGTTATTTTTTTCTGTGTTTAGTGCTAAGTGGTATGATTAATTGATAGATTATTGTTGAAAATAACTTCTGTTAAAAGGTGTGATGAAAATGTTTTTTTATCAATAATGTGCTGAAAATCTGGATTTCAAAAATCGTATGAATGCCAAAAAGAGAGATTTATCTCCAAATATAAGGATTTTTTAGAAAATTACAAAGAGTAAAAAATCATAAATAAACCAATAAATCTAGTTTCGTTTCAAAACTTAGATAAATTAGATGTGGGCGGAACAATTAGGGCTTTAAAGGGGTTGGCCACTCCACCTTAAATCAGAGAGGGATGGACAATTTAAAAAAAGAAAATAAATATTTCACCAAAGAGATATTCTGTACAAATTTTCACAAAAAAAGGTTAAGCCATTCTGGCATAATATCAAAAAATCTCTTTTTTACTCTTAATTTCAAAACTTCTTTACTAAGCAATTTTGGATATAGGTAAGTTCGGTTAAATCTTCTTATTTTTGTCCCAGGAGTCTGTGGTTAAGCCATGTCCCAACCTTTTTGCGACACCCTGTATGTAAAAATAGATTCAATAAGTTCTAAAACATGAGCCCTTGGAGATTTCCTTATTGGAACCTAGAGCCCTTTGAAGATGATGTAATTCAACGTTTATTAATTGTGTTCATACATTCTCCGTACATTCTGGAGATATTCGACAAATAATGAGTCAAAAACATCATCTTCAAAGGGCTTCTCTAGGTCCCAAACGAAACCTCCAAGTGCACATCTTTATTAGAACTTTTCGATACATTTTTACATATACTACCTACCCTATAGTAGTTTTAACACGTATTGATAAACACCCTGTATAGAAGTAAACTAGACGAAACGGTCTCTTCATTGTTGGTTGATTCGGCTTTGGAGCGACCGAAGAGGAGTTTCCCGTCGATACACTCTCGTAGACAATCCCCGATCTGTGACAAGCCGTCGTCCTAAAAATCCAAAAAAATTACACACGGGGCCAAACTGTAATTTCGTTAATGATATGCATGCCGAACGAAGTGGGCTGGGAGCCGTATGTAAAGTACATAGTGCGCTTAGATTTTTCGACATCTGGCGTACCTTGCGAGACAAACGAAAAAACCGAGGCGAACGGTAATTTTTTTCGGTGCTCGTCTTGTCTTATTGTTACTGTATCCGGAACCGGGGCATTCGCCCGATAATTATCGACTGGCTTGTCATTAGAACCGTCATTATTCGGTAATTGGTGGTAGAGTCGTATGCCAGTTGCATATTTCAATAACCCGGTAAATGAGTGAAATTTTTAATATACTACAACTGAAACTCTAACTCTTTAAATATTTATATATTCTATTAAAGAAAACTATGAGAAAGAAAGCAAAAAGTCCTTACTCAGCAGGTGTAAACGAGATTTTCGACTTCCAGGTGAGACGCTGCGGTATCAACAATAACCGCTAATTTCCGAGTAGGTGAAAATAACAGAGATATTATCATGATTAAAGATTCGATCAAAACGATTACAAAGAGCCAGATTACATACCCCAAAACACTCGTGCCGCTGCATTATTTATTATCCTTTAACATTAAGTACTATGTTAAGTACCCACCTTCTCTTAAAAAATGATAAATCGTTTGTTTTGACAATGTAACTGTAATTTCAACAACAAATAAACCTAAAAAAAAGCTACATTGAAAAATAAAATTTCATTAATAATTCAACGAAAAATTATTTTTTAATCCCGTATACACAAACCTTTGCTCCACTACAATTATCTAAAATAATCCTTTTCTTTTTTAGATATTTCATGAAAGTCTCGGAACAATTTACAATTTCATAAACCTACTTAAGTATAGCTTTGATTGACGCGTTCTGTGTGTAAAAAAATCATAAGCTGTACATTATTAATTCGCGATATTCGTGGGAAGCTCAATCATCTAATCAATTGATTACCCAAAGTGATTGACTGATTGCTCGCATCAGATGATCAGACACCAAAATTACACATTATTCTAGTTCTGCTGAGACTAAAAAAATCCGTGAAGAGTATGAAATAACCCGCGTTTTAACAATTTATCTGTCTTTTACTTTTATTAAAATATCACGCAGTGGCGCGGACAAGCATGTTACACGTGGAATACGATTCGTGTGGGATGTTTTATTGTAGGTGAATAATTTTATTCGGTACTTCTAGGACCTTTATCGACGGGATTAAGTCGGAGGTTACGGCGTGGAGAGATCTTCGACCCTTTAAATACGTTTTTCGTGATGGCGTGTCTTCATTTTCATCTCAATCTTCATACGGCCTGAATATCAAGAGTGCATGTATTTTAACCGCGAGGAAAGAAACGATTACAATTTATATTTTTTAATAATAATTAGGCAAACAATTATTCATTTACGAATTTTTATGCGAATTAAATCGATTTAAAATATTTTTTTTATTTATGATTGTATACAGATCGCTGCAAGTTTACCCGGAACATGGTCCATGGGTGCGACAAAGACAAATGCCATTAGTGTCATATAAAGGAAAAAGAATTTAACTTATAATTTAACTCCCACACCTCAGTTTCCCCTTAGTGATTTTTTATTGGTCTGTCTAATGTGTCATTTGTCTGTCTAATGTGACATTAGACGTCACAACCAATTAGAACTATTTGCAGTGTAGGGGAGGTAAATGTAGGCTGTCCAGATTGATTGCAACTTGCTCACTCTAACCACTGTTATTTTAATAATCCTTGTTCAACTCATTGAATTGACCATGTTCCGAGTAAATTTGCAGCAATCTGTATATAGAACCTGTAAGAGGGAATTATATGTAAAGGATAAAATTATTTCAATAATGGTACAATAATCTTTAAAGCGTGACGTATATTACGCAAATAATATCCTATCACATAAATAATAAATCACAAACATATAGAAATATAACAATGTTTTCGAATTATAACAAATCATCCCTCAAAATATATTATAATAAATTCTTACCTAATTGTTTATTAAAATATAAAATTCTTCTTAAAATTTTGGCCCTTAATCACAATTTAACTTTTCATCTTCTTCTTCATAATCAACTTCCTTCGCTTCGCTTCCTCCTCCTTCTTTTCCTCTTCCAAATCTTCCAGTATACCTGAAAACCCCATTCGAATCAGATCATTCCAAATACATTTCACGACATATTTACCTATTTTAGTACTAATAATCTCTTCCTTCATCTGCTGCGCAAACGACGATTCCATATTATCTACTCCCTCATCTTCGATATCCCTATATCTAGATTTATCGTAACCGAAGATCTCCGAAATGTACCTCGAATAATCCTCTGTATCATCACCGTCATCAATGAAATCGTCCATTTCTGAATCGTATTCAGAATCATCATCATCCAATATCCTCCCTTCTGTAACAACAAAATTAACAAATAAACAACCATTCATAACATATACAGAATGGCACATTTTTGACTGTATACTCTATAGAAAGAGACTCGCAATCAAAATGCAAGATAGTGAGGAATAGATTAACTGTTCCATTGACTCGATGTACCGCCGAGTCTTGTACACACTGTATAACAAGATATAACGACTTACTTTTAACAGGCATAGGTCTCTTAAACCTGGCTGGCCCCAGTCTTTCGTCTCGCCTTTTCATATCCGGGGGCGGGAATTGCTTAGGGGGTAATTTCCCCGGTAATTTCCTCTTGACGCTATCGGATGGGAACTTCTTCGATTGAGGCTCATCCGCATATTTCTTTTGAGGCATCGCAGAAGGCGCCGTTTTGATGTTCGATTTGTTGTTGACTTGTAAATGGCCTCTTACATCGGACGAAGGGGGTTTCTTGTTGTATAAATTATTTGGCAGGGGTCTCTTGTTGGACATATCGTCGGGTTGTGATGGTTTAATGTCCGTGGATTTTTTAGTACTCGATTCACTCGACGGTTTCTTGTTTTCTAATTCTGGTCGGTATCTCAGATCACCTAAAAAAATAATAGTTATTGTTTATTTTGAACAAATGGATCATCCATCAGTATTTAATTGGTTTACAATAATGAAATAATTACCTGGTAAGTATTTTCCAGGAATATACTCTTCCTCGGGATAATCTTCTTTAGTACTCTTAGAATTTTTCAGAACACTTTTGTTATTATTGTTATTATTAGATCTATCCTTATTAGATTTTAATTTATCATTATCTATTTTTATACTACTATTACTATTGTTGGATTTAGTATTTTCGCTAATTTTAGGAATTGGAGTACTCTTGAGCTTATTTTTTTCAGCACTTGTTTTTGATTTACTATTTGCTATCATCTCCTTTCTTCTTTCCTCCCTTCGAATTTGGGACTCCCTCTCCTTCTCCATTTCTCTCTTCTGCTTCTTGGTGAACAACCTTTCCTCCTCTTTCTCCTTTTTCTCGATTTTAATTGGCTCAAATTGCTTCTTCTCGGCGATTTTTAAAAGATCTACACACAAAATAAATTTATATAATCATGCAGAATTCTTTTTTAAACAAAGTATACCTGCGAAATTCATAGGAGGTGGAGCTGGCATCTTCTTAGATTTTTTGTGTGAAGAAACAGCCTTTTCATCCCTTGGCTTATCATCAAAATTTCTTTCGGGAGCTCCGTAACTGATACCTTCTTCATCATCTTCTCTATCCTTTGAAATAACACAAAATTATAATAACTGAAGTGGATAATACTCCGGTCTATACTAACCTTATGCTTTCTTTTTCTTTTATGCGGCAACAACGCATCTTCCTTCTCCTTTTCCAAGGCAGCTCTGACCCTGTCCTTCGTAGTGCCTAAATTAGTGCTGACTTTCTTTTTGGCCATATCGAACTTCGGTTCGTCAGGCATTTTATTATATTTCTCCATCATTTGATTGTAAAATTGCGTGGCTTCCTGTGATACGTAACCGTAATCGTCTTCGTCGGGCTGCATTGGCCCAGCCAATGTAACGGCTGTGTTATCGTTATCAATAGCATCTTGTATGACCGATTGGTTAGCTGACTTTGTTCTTTTTAGCATCACATTTACCCTTTTTGTAGCCTTTTTATCCTGAAAATAGATGGAATATGGGGTTAGTTACCAATGCGAAAGATATATTATGGTTTTAAGTATAGAATAGTATCGATAGTGATATTCGACTAATCAAGTATACATGTGCTATGCATCTATTTCTCGACTTAGTATTCGTATAATGTTTACATAGCTTCATTTAAAATTGAATGCCAATAACACAACTTAGTCATACTTATTTATTAACTGATTTTTCCTAAAGTATAGGTAAGAATTTACCTCATTAATAATTCATTATTTACATACTTATTGATCATCGTAAAGTTCTCTATGTTTATTCAGTTACTTAAAAAGTTACCTGTGATCGTAGAGCTAGTAACTCCTCACGCCTTCTCCGTTCTTCATCGGCCTTCTTCCTTTCCTCGGCTTCCTTATTGGCTAGAAATTTCTTAATATTTTCCGACAGCTGGCTCGATTTCTTTTCCTTCTTGGGTGGCTCGAATTTAGTGCTGTAGTATTTAACCTAGGAATATCGAATAATTTAATAAATGGCTCAAAAATATGTTACTGGAATGGTAATTTGGTTTACAAGCTGATACCTTTTGGTCCTTTGATTTTTCGTTCCTTTGTGCAGTGTGTAGTAATTGACCGAAATCCATGATTTCAATTCACGAAATAAACTTATAAAACGCAAAAACACCAAAATTATACGAAAATAAGTATTAGACAATTAAAAGTTCACAAGGTACATGTAGTCCTCCATGTTTAATACTGACAAATTCTCAAGGCAAATGACAGTGACACATAAAAGCTATTTGACAGGTAGCATCAAATAATTGGTGGCCTTTTACTATTAATCTATGCGTAACCAGTCGGTTACTATTTTATTACAATATTTACATGCGGATTTATTGTTACACAAATTGTTTATATATTTTATTATTACAAATATCTATTTTGCTTTTAACAATTGCTTATTATATTTGGAAAACGTGAAAAATTTTGCATCACGAGTTACTACATAAACCGTTCAAAAATGGCTACTAAGAAAAAAGAAGAATTTTTAGTCACGTGACAATTATGACATTCAAGATTAAAAACAAAAAACAAACGATTAGTTAAACATTGTGATGTTTATGTCTACGTCTCTTATTTTCTCATATTATGATTAATAATTAGAAAATAACGTTTAATAATGAATCGTCAACCTCAATCGTACGGGGCCATTTCTACGAGTGCAGATGTAGGGTTCAGTGACAGAATTTCTAGTGAATTTAATAGTTACACTGACAATGTAGTAACCAATATATACACGATAAATTCCAGTATAAAAACGTTAGAAAACGCGTTGAAATTAATTGGCACGAAGAAAGACAGCCATGGGGTGCGAAATAAAGTGTAAGTATAACTTTTATTCGTTCGATTAGATTTTTAACATAAATATTTTTGTAGACATGTTACTCAGTTGAGCACTAATCAAATAGCCTCCGTTACCAGCAAAGATATAAGTAGATTAAAACAGCTCGTCGCCAAAAGGGATAAACAAAGGCAACTTCAAGTCGAAAAACTAGAAGGGAATTTCAAAGATACAATAAGCAGATATTACACCTTACAAAAGGTAATTGAAATCAAAACGAGTGGATATTTTTACGAATTGGTAGTTTGATTCGCGCTATTTCATTTCCCCCTGTAAACATTCCGAGTTTGTTGTTAATAAATACAGACTAATTATAAATTTGCTTGAATTGTGTATTGTGGTAATTTGATTTTAATGTCTTTATATTGTTTACAATTTTGTTGATTGTTTTCCTTAGGGATAAACGAATGTAAACATTTTGATTAATCTAGAGTGCATCGATTTTTTTGTTAGAAATATCATAACAATGAATAATCTTATTTTATTAATTTATCACAAACTACGTTATTTTAGCAAAGCGAAATTAATTTGACCTCTATTTTTATCTTATATCATCTGTCCTGTTTACATTAGTCACTTTTATTTATTATTAATTTTCCATTGTTATCAAACCACTCGAATTTACAAGCTAATAAAATATTGCATTTCAACGTACACAAATTTTACCAATTTTGTTATTAAACAAAAACGTGAAACATACTCGAATTTCCATAAAACATTGTAAATTATTTCAGTCTGTGGCGGAGAAACAAAAGTCCCACCTGTTACTTCCTTCCGTTAGTGTGGATGAAAGCGAACCCACTTGGAATAATGATTACGAGCAACAGCAACAGCTCCAAGCCCAGAAGACGAGAGAATTGGCTTTTGAGCAGGACATGCTCGTGGAAAGGGAAACTAGGATAAGACAAATCGAATCCGATATATTAGATGTTAATCAAATTATGCGAGATTTGGGTGCCCTTGTACACACACAAGGCGAAACAATAGGTACTGAAAATTATGAATTTATAGTTCAGGCAACGAATGCTTGAAAGAAGATATAGAGGGAAATGTTTGGAACACAATTTTTGACTTCGTAACTTTGTTTGGGCTAGTTAGGAGGTGAACATATCAAAAGTCCCCACCCTTAGCCTTTGAGCCTGGGGAGATAGAGGGGTCAGAAGATCCCATTTTTCGGTTTTTTACTTATATCTCGGAAACTATGCGTTCTAGCGACACGACCGTTCTATACAAAATGAATGCTGATTAAATTTGCAACAAGTTTTTCGATATATCAGCTATTGAAAGTCGGTAATATGGGAAAAAACATTTTTCCATCACTTTTTTTTTGTTCTTTTTGAGCGGATAGCTCTTCAACGACGCACAAAATAAATAAATGAACATAGAAAAGGGAATAACATAAAACATTACAACAGTATAGTATAACATTCAGTCAAGTTCTTGCTCTTTTGGGGTGGTAAGGAGCTTCATTCTCGTCTTCGTTTTCATCATATTAATAACATATTTAATCAGCTTTCATTTTGTACAGAATGGTCGTGTCTCTAGAACGCATAGTTTCCGAGATATAAGCGAAAAACCGAAAAATGGGATCTTCAGACCTCTCTATCTCCCCCGGCTCAAGGGCTAAGGGCGGGGACTTTTGATATGTTCACCTCCTAACTAGTCCAAACAAGGTTACGAAGTCAAAAATTGTGATCCAAACATGTCTTTTCGTTGATTGGACTATTAATAAAGATTTTCTTATGTTTTGTTGTTTCCAGATACGATTGAAAACAGTATTGATCATGCAGCGGGTAATGTCGAAGAAGGTACGGAACAATTGGTCAAAGCTTCTCGATATCAGTCAAGGTACAGGAAAAAGTTGTTCATTCTTGTTGGTATTGCAGCCATTATCGCTATCATTTTAATAATTATTTTAGTAGTGCAATTCAAAAAGTGAATTATTAACTTGGATCTTATTAGTTTTTTATAACCGTTGAATTGGATTTTAAATGTATATTTATCTTATTTTACTATTTAAAAACATTATTAAAACATTATGCAATTTATTATTATTTTGTTATTAATTAGGGCTAGAGTTATTAGATAATTTTCAGTTAATATTAAAGTCATCTAAGTTAAATTGTTACAAACATGTAAGTAAACTATTTAATTTTTATTACACATTTTATATTACCACAATTACCTCTTATTTTACTTTGTTTTATTTTTGTCACCTCACGAAATATCACCAAAAATCATCAATGATAATTCAATTGCAAACAATAATTATTTTTTGTTTTCCTGTATTAAAATCTACTTCACTGAATTACCTATTCGTACATTTTCTACATCATATCAGATCGGCAAATAAAATAATTTTTTATCAATTTAGATGTATTCCTGATAAACAAATTTCTGCAATCAACCGAACTAACGGAAGAAACAATAATCCCCTAAACATTACAAAACGAATTTTTCAGTCGAAAAACATGGCTATAGATACGTGCTATATTTGCATGATGAAATACCCTATATTATTCTCCTCCTTTTCGTATTCCTTCGTTAAATTCAATTGCCCCCATTCGAAGAAACCTTCAAGGAAACCACGATTACGCTGTGCTCCGAACAGACAACGCTTGGGCCTTCTATTGCAAATTATAGCTTTAATTTTAGGCATTGCAGAATTATTCATCGCCTTAAAAACCGAAGATATCACCGATAACACCACCATATTAAACCTTTTAGGCCTCCTTATCACTATAGCCGGTGTCTACACCTTATTAAAGTGGAACTGGTCTTGGCAAATACTGATCAACGATATGAAAACTTCAATGTACATTTGCGAATTCTTAAGCAAGTTCATTGCAGATGATATATGGTTTCGAGTGTTATTTGCATATTCTATTGTTTGGATGATATATTGCTGTGTGTATTACGGCAGTCAATTCATCTGGCTGTGGATAAGGGAACCAATATCTTACTTCCTGTATTTGAAGTCTATTAATGTGTTAATTTTTGGTAAGTAGGGAACTTATATCCATCTTCTCTCCACTTCACTGAATAATCATTTACATCGCTCACCAAGTCCAAAAATTGGCTGTATAACCACTGGGGTTGGTTTGAAATAATTTTCAGGACAACTTCTTTCTCCGTTTGTATTAAGAATTGTCGTGGATACTTCGATTAATTTAGTATTCATGCAAAGGTTGTTCGCTCAACTCAACAGAGAACTGTCGCAGAAACTTAGAGAATTGGAAATTAGTCATGTTTGTCTACCCCAGACGTCGTTCGCCAGGAAAATAAGAACCCTAAGAAGGTTGTACATGGCCGTTTTGGTGAATTTTCAACGAACGAGGAGTCGTTTCGGCAGCCTCCTCGAAATTATGATAATGGGGAATTTCGTGATGGCCATTTGGATAGTGACGATTACTTGGGTGATGCTCATAGGAAGGAGAACGCTGTCCGTTAGCGAGTTTATTGTTATTCTTAGATTCGGTTTGAGGTGTCTGTTTTTAATTTCTTTTGCTATTGTTTGCGATTTCAGTACCACTATGGTAAGTACTAGGTGTTTATCTTTATCTATGTGATAAGTAAAGAGCGGAATATATGCAAAATGTATATTTAACGATTTGTCCAGTTTTTGCATATTTTGAAAAAAATGCATATTTTAGCATATATGTAGATATTTATTTAGAACTTTTCAGAATGCTTCAGAAGGAATTAGAAATGATTCTGAACAATTTTGAACGTTTCAGAATAAATTAAAACTGTCCAGAACAATGTAGAACTGTCTAGAACGAATTGGAACTGTTCAGAACACGTTTTGAATGCTTCAGAGGGAATTAGAAATGATTCTGAACAATTTTGAACGTTTCAGAATGAATTAAAACTGTCCAGAACAATGTAGAACTGTCTAAAACGATTTAGAACTGTTCAGAACACGTTTTGAATGCTTCAGAAGGAATTAGAAATGATTCTGAACAATTTTGAACGTTTCAGAATGAATTAAAACTGTCCAGAACAATGTAGAACTGTCTAAAACGATTTAGAACTGTTCAGAACACGTTTTGAATGCTTCAGAAGGAATTAGAAATGATTCTGAACAATTTTGAACGTTTCAGAATGAATTCAAACTGTCCAGAACAATGTAGAACTGTCTAAAACGATTTAGAACTGTTCAGAACACGTTTTGAATGCTTCAGAGGGAATTAGAAATGATTCTGAACAATTTTGAACGTTTCAGAATGAATTAAAACTGTCCAGAACAATGTAGAACTGTCTAAAACGATTTAGAACTGTTCAGAACACGTTTTGAATGCTTCAGAAGGAATTAGAAATGATTCTGAACAATTTTGAACGTTTCAGAATGAATTCAAACTGTCCAGAACAATGTAGAACTGTCTAAAACGATTTAGAACTGTTCAGAACACGTTTTGAATGCTTCAGAAGGAATTAGAAATGATTCTGAACAATTTTGAACGTTTCAGAATGAATTCAAACTGTCCAGAACAATGTAGAACTGTCTAAAACGATTTAGAACTGTTCAGAACACTTTTAGAATGCTTCAGAACGAATTAGAAATGATTCTGAAGAATTTTGAACGTTTCAGAATGAATTAAAACTGTTCAGAACAATGTAGAACTGTCTAGAACGAATTGGAACTGTTCAGAATACGTTTTGAATGCTTCAGAAGGAATTAGAAATGATTCTGAACAATTTTGAACGTTTCAGAATGAATTATAACTGCCCAGAACAATGTAAAACTGTCCAAAACGAATTAGAAATGTTCAGAACACTTTTAGAATGCTTCAGAACGAATTAGAAATGATTCTGAAGAATTTTGGACGTTTCAGAATGAATTAAAACTGTTCAGAACAATGTAGAACGGTCCAGAACGAATTAGAACTATTCAGAACGCTTTTAGAAAGCTTCAGAGAGAATTATAAATGATTCTGAACAATTTTGAACGTTTCAGATTGAATTAAAACTGTCCAGAACAATGTAGAACTGTCCAAAACGAATTAGAAATGTTCAGAACACTTTTAGAATACTTCCGAACGAATTAGAAATGATTCTGAAGAATTTTGGACGTTTCAGAATGAATTAAAACTGTGCAGAACAATGTAGAACGGTCCAGAACGAATTAGAACTATTCAGAACGCTTTTAGAATGCTTCAGAGAGAATTATAAATGATTCTGAACAATTTTGAACGTTTCAGATTGGATTAAAACTGTCCAGAACAATGTAGAACTGTCTAGAACGAATTGGAACTGTTCAGAACACGTTTTGAATGCTTCAGAAGGAATTAGAAATGATTCTGAACAATTTTGAACGTTTCAGAATGAATTAAAACTGTTCAGAACAATGTAGAACGGCCCAGAACGAATTAGAACTGTTCAGAACGCTTTTAGAAAGCTTGAGAACTATTTAGAAATGATTCTGAACAATTTTGAACGTTTCAGAATTAATTAAAACTATCCAGAACTAATTTTGTTATTTTTTTGAAAATTACTGCATATTTTTAAATAAATCGTTGCATATTTACTGCTCCAAGAAATTAACGCACCACTCATAAATTTCTAAATACACAGGGTGTCTGTAAAAGGTCTTTACAAAAACATACCACGTATTCCTTAGACCAAAATAAGTCGATTTAAGTAAAATTACCTTAGTACAAAGATGCATCGTTTGGGATCAGAGGGCCTTGAAGTTACAATTTTTAAATCGTTTTTCCCATATAAATTTAAAACGGCTTATGCGATTTTGCTGAAATTTGGTATATTGGTGTGGCATATCATGTGGCAAAAAATTGTATTAAATAAAACATTATATTTCAATAATTTTAATTGATTTACTCTCAAACAAAGCATTTTTCAACGATGTATTCCAAAGAATAGGCCGTAAGGAAAAAAATAAGGGAAACGTACAAAATTATTAATATGAAATTTTGAAATAAATAAGAAGTACATCAGGCGTACAATTTCGGACGGGTTCGAGTTGTTTCCCAATTTTCAAAATCTTACCTGTACGAAAAAAGGTCGTGTCCGAGTTGTTTCCAGTCTATTGTTAACGGTTATTTGTAGCTTATAAGGGTCTAATTACCTGATAAGGAGGATTAGGCACTGTTCCTTTCATGAACTTAAGCGACATTTTCAATTGGAGCTGTTTTTGATTAATTGGTAAATGAGAATTTTTACCCTTATACCTACAGATACAGTAGGATGTTTTTATTACTCCTACACCTATGGAAAATTTTAAATCGCATTTTAATGATCTTTCTTTCAAGGCATAGTTCCAGTGAAATAAGGTAATCGTTTCTTTAATATTGGAGAATTTAGGTTAAATATCTAAAATTTAAAAAAGTTTGAAATAATAAAAATTAAAAGTTGGTTACTTGTAACAAATATTTAGGGTTTTTCAACGAAGAAAGATTAATCGGAAATTAATTGCCCTGTCTACCTGCCATACTGGAAACAACTCGGACACCCTCAGGAAACAACTCGATCTATAAGAATTTACCTGCTCGAATACGGGAAACAACTCGAACACTCCGATAATTTTGGGAATCGAGTTGCATCTTATCAGTTTAACCATAAAAATATCGAAATGCGTAAAAGGTCACTTTCAACGGGAATAAATCAAACCACTAACTGATCTTTCAACAATTTTAGTAGTATAAAAAAATTATCTACACGGACAATGTACTTTACTTAGTTGTTAAAAGAAACAATATAGAATATACAAGCAGGGTATTTCCAAAAGTAAGTATGTATTAAAATATTAATTGTTCAGTTTGTTTAAAGTGGTCATATTTTTCACAAAATATTAAGTGGTGCGTTAATTTATTAGAGCAGAGTATATGCGCGTATATTAGCAATTTTTATTTTCATATATTCAGCTCTTTAGTGATAAGCAATATAAATGTTGTAGATTATAAACCAACAAAGGGCATTGTTTCAATTTCCTACAGAAAAACTGACAAGTGAAGAGATAATTGAGGTAATAAATGAGTTGAGTTAAAAAGTAGTATTGCTTATTTTGATTGAGCATGTTTTAGTTAGAGTGTTTTGTAAAATTGCTTGTTTGGCGAGATCCTATGAAGAACGTCAAGGATTCATACAAGTACGGGAGATCATCAATGTCTGTCGTAAGTCAAATTCAATCAATTGGAGGAAAATTCTTCCTAAATGGAGGCAACATTTCTTTTAAAACTACCAGAAATTAAAATTTTTAGATTTACTCCCTTTTTGGTACATTCAAATTCCTCCAATACTCACCTTTTAATTCTCTACTTTCTCCATTTATAAGTAAGTACAACATCCTTTATTGTTTTAGATGGCGTTAAATACTGTGGTTAATTCGATGGTTGTAATCCAAATCTACATATTTTTCGATAATCAATTGAATCCAAAATAAATATCTCCTTAATGTCTCCATTAATGTTGTTTACAATAAAAACCTCTACCATTAATGCATGCTTATAACAAGCGTTTTAGAACATTATTAAAACGTTATACGCAATTATTATTTTGTTATTAAATAGGGCTAGAATTATGGGTGGAGTTCACAAGTAGAGGAAAGGATGCAAATTTGGAATACCACTTTAAAAAAAAATCGTATTAATTAATGGGACGGGTTCGAGTTCTCTCCCAATTTTCAAAATCTTACCTGCACGAAAAAAGGTCCTGTCCGAGTTCTCTCCCGTCTATTGTTAACGGGTAGTTGTAGCTTATAAGGGGCTAATTGCCTGATAAGGAGGATTACTGTTCCTTCCGTGAACTTATGAGAAACTTTATTATTAATTTTACGGAACAAAATTATTCTTCACAAAAAGTTCTGTATGATCTAAAACCCAAGATGCAACCATCAAAAATCAAATTTTACCAATCTTATACGGGGTATGTCAAAAAATGTGAATTTTGCTCAAGAGTAAAGTACCTTCATATCTTACAATATCGAAATTTGTTATTATGAAAAGTACACCTAATTTTCCAGAAGTATACTGAAAGGGATGGGATTTTCCCTATATTAAAATAGAAAAAAAGACAGAAGTCAAAAAATTTCCCCTAATCATAAAATCCTCATTAAATTGTACTACGAAATGAAATTACATAATCGAAATTTGCCAGAGAATTTTGAAATTATAAATATTCCCATCGGTCCTTCCTAGAAACCCTTAATCTATTTTTACTTAGATAGTATTTGTGTTTCATATTAAATAAATTGTATATCATGTAAAAGGAAATTTTAGTTTTATTTAAATTGTAATACTTAAAATGTAGGTATAGGTAGGTACTTACATAAAGTGAAGTTATAACTACAAAAAATATCTCAAATTTAAAAAAGTTTGAAATAATAAAAATTAAAAGTTGGTTACTTTTAATAAGTATTTAGGGTTTCAACGAAGAAGGATTAATCGGAAATTAAATGCTACCTGCCGTACCGGGGAGAACTCGGACACCCTCGGGGGAGAACTCGACCCATAAGAATTTACCTGCTCGAATACGGGGGAGAACTCGGATACTCCGGTATTAATAGCTGGTAAACCCTAATGAGATTATTGGGGATTACAGCTTAGGACTGAAAAGTCATTTTCTTATATTTCTGGTTGCCCTATACCAGTCACTTGGTCTCCAATACCGGATTAAGGGTTTATAGGAAGGACCGATGGGAATATTTATAGTTTCAAAATTCTCTGGTAAATTTCGATTATGTATAATTTCACATTCAAGATTAACAAAGGACATAGAATCTTTTAATAATGTCAAATTGGTGTATAGCTGATTCACGTCATTTTCGCAAATGTGGAGGAAATAGGAATAACTTTTTCATGTTTTTGGATGCAGTTTTGACATCTCCATTGTCGGTCCCATAAGGCCTTTCCCGGTGGGGCGTGAGTTCTGGGCCACCCTATATATTGTACCAATTGTATACAATTGTATATTTTAAATTAATGCTTAAATATTAAATATTTTTTAACACTAAAAACTGCATTTTGTCCAAATTCTCTCAGCTATGTAAGTACATCAGAAGATGTTAGACAAATGATAGTTATTCATGCAATCTAAAATCGTATCTAATCGGATTATATAGAAATATTTTGACTGCGGGGACCAAGTAGCCCATTAAATTTTGAAACTGGAGACCAATCGACCTGTAGGATTATGGTACCCCGCTGACAAAAATGACCATGGGGACCAAGTGACCAACACCGAGAGGTATTACATAATTTTCAGTTAATATTATAGTTTAATTGTTATAAACATGTACATAAGTAATCTATTTAATTTTTATTACACATTTTATACTACCACAACTACCTATTGTTTTACTTTGTTTTATTCTTATCACCTCACGAAATAATTCCAAAAATTAAAGTATAGCCACATAATTGATAAATCAATTGCAAATAACAATTATTTTTTGTAATTCTGTATTAAAATCTATTTCACTGAATTACCTATTCGTTCATTTTCTACAACATATTGATCAGATAGGTAAATAAAATACGTTTTTTTTATCAATTTAGATGTATTCCTGATACGCTAATTTCTACAATCAAACGAACAAACAAAAGAAATAATAATCCTTAAACATTTTTAGAACGAATTTTTCAGTAGAAAAATATGGCTATAGATACGTGCTATATTTGCATGATGAAATACTCTTTATTATTCTCTTCATTCTCTTATTCCTTCGTTAAATTCAATTGCCCCCATTCGAAGAAACCTTCAAGGAAACCACGATTACGCTGTGCTCCGAACAGACAACGCTTGGGCCTTCTATTTCAAATTATAGCTTTAATTCTAGGCACTATAGAAATATTCATCGCCATAAAAAACGAAGATGTCACCGATAACACCGCCATATTAAACATTTTAGGCCTCATTTTCACTACAGTCGGTATCTACAGTTTATTAAAGGCGAACTGGTCTTGGCAAACACTGATCAATGATATGAAAACTTCAATGTACATTTGCGAATTATTAAGCAAGTTTATTGTAGATGATAAATGGTTTCGAGTGTTGTCTGTAATTTCTGTTGGTTGGACAGGATATTGCTCGTTGTATTACGGCAGTCAATTCATTTGGCTGTGGATAAGAGAACCGATCACTTACTTGCTGTATTTGAAGTCTATTAATTTGTTAATATTTGGTAAGTAAGAGAGAAACGGTTTACATGTTCCTATCCTAACTTTTCAAGTATTATCTAGAGACATGATATAAAATGAAATCAGAAAAATTTGATGAGACTTATTTGAGATGAATTTTATTATGAGACCAAAATACCAAGTACAACCGGTACAACCGGTACAAGTACCAGGTACAACCGGAAGTGCTATAACTGTCAAAATATTGGCAACAACTGCGTCGAATGTTAAATCAATTCACGTGTCTCAGCGTTTTTGTTTAAGTTAATGGCTTAACAGATAATAATTTTATTCCGGACTTTTGCCCAACCCTGTATATTCATCTCATGCATTCATTGAATAACTCATTAGCGAGTTCAAAAACAAAAATTGGCTATACAGGGTGTTCGGTAATGAATGGGCCATACGGTAAGGGTGCGTTCTTTGGGTCAAAATATGACGATTTAACCAAATTTACCTCAGTCAAAGTTGCTTCTTTAGGAAGTTATAGCACTATGAAAATCAATTTTTTATTTCGATTTTTTTGTCCATCCAGCGTAATTCAACAGATATCTTTTTCAAATTTCACATATGGGGGTTTCAGAGGTGTCCAATTATGAATATTATCCGTTTTGCGCTTAACCCAGAGGGCGCCACTGCAACATATTTTTTTTTCACTGACGGCCACAATTTTTTTGAACGTAGGAATTTGACCATAAGGGATCAATTTACAAATACCTACTAAAACACATTTAGCTATAAAAAAAGGTACACCTGTTGTACACTTGAGTTGTTAAAATGCAACGTTTCGAAGATAAATGAGTTTGAAATTTGTGCTGCAGGCTTACAAAACAAGGGTAATGACGAAGCTTTCGTCTGGAAATAACTGTAAATATCTGGAAATGAATGGAAAATTTCTGTAAACTGTCTGTAATGTCTGGAAAAATTCTGGATAATATCTTTAAATGTCTGGAAGTGTATGGAGATGTTTGGAAATATCTGAAAATGTCTTGAAATTTCTAGAAATGTCTGGAAACTCTGGCTACGAAATGTCATAACTAAAAACCCCTAATTCATTACCTACCTACATAAGCATGTAGCGCAAATTTCAAACTCATTTATCTTCGAAACGGTTCATTTTACCGACCCAAAACAGGTACACCTTTTTTAAAGTTAAAATGTAGTTTTTGTAAATTGATCCCGTTTGGTCAAATTCCTCTGTACAAAAAAGTTGTGGCCATCAAAGGAAAAAAGAGTGCTGAAGTGGTGCCCTCTAGGTAAAGCGCAAAATGGATAGCATATTCTTAATTGGACACCTCTAAAACCACCTTATGTGAAATTTGAAAAAGATGAATTACGCTGGATGGACAAAAAATCGAAATAAAAAATCGATTTTCATAGTGCTATAACTTCCTAAAGAAGCAACTTTGACTAACAATAAGGCAAATTTGGTTAAATCGTCATATTTTGAGCCAAAGAACCTACCCTTAGCGTATGGCCCAGCATTCATTACCGGACACCCGGTATAGCCTCTCAAGTTGTTACACAAGCTCCTGAATAATTTTCAGGATACCTCATTTCTGCGTTCGTATTAAGAATTGTCATGGATACTTCGATTAATATCGTGCTCATGCGAAGGTTGTTCGCTCAACTCAACAGAGAACTGTCGCAGAAACTTAGAGACTTGGAAATTCCTAATGTTTGCCTACCACAGGCAGCCTTCTCCAGGAAAATAAGAACCCTGAGGAGGTTGTATATGGCGATTTTGGTGAATTTTCAACGGACGAGGATTCGTTTCGCCAGCGCCCTCGAATATATGATAATGGGGAATTTCGTTATTGCCATTTGGATAGTGACGATTACTTGCGTGATACTCATTGGAAGGAGGACGTTGTCCCTTAGCGAGTATATTGTCATTCTTAGGTTCGTTTTGAGGGGTCTGTTTTTAAACACTTTCGCCTTTGTTTGCGATTTCAGTAAGAATTTGGTAAGTGCTGGCCGTTTAGTGTATAACTATTGGAAATAAAATCACGCGTAATAGGGAAATCAATGTTAAATTCTTAGCCGGCTTAAATCCAGTCGACCAGTGTAAATATCAATAGAACGTCGCGATAAATTATAATAATTTAACTGTTCCACTGTTAATTGCACTCCGCGCTTTGGTTCGGTTAGATCCAAAATCAAATAACTACAAAAATGTCACAAATATTAATAAAGAATTCTGCATGTCTTTCGGCCACAATGGCTTGAAAAAAGTAATTTCTTTATTAGAATTCTTTCATTTTCTGTTTTAAAATTATCATTTTGTTTATTTTTGAGATTTCCTTTTTATTTATTTTTTAGAATTCACTTTATTGTCAAGCATTGTGGCAAAAAGACATGCAGAATTCTTTATTAATATTTGTGACATTTTTGTAGTTATTTGATTTTGGATCTAACCGAACCAAAGCGCGGAGTGCAATTAACAGTGGAACAGTTAAATTTATTATAATTTATCGCGACGTTCTATTGAAATTACACTGGTCGACTGGATTTAAGCCGGCTAAGAATTTAACATTGATTTCCCTATTATGCGTGATTTTATTTCCAATAGTGTATAATAAGCAATACAAATGTTGTAGATTATAAACCAACAAAGCGCATTGTTTAAATTTCCTACAGAAAAACTGACAAGTGAAGAGAAAATTGAGGTAATAAATGAGTAGGGTTAAAGTAATATTGCATATTGATTGTGCATGTTTTAGTTAGAGTGTTTTGTAAAATTGCTTGTTTGGCGAGAACCCATGAAGAACGTCAGGGATTCGTACAAGTTCGGGAGATCATCAATGATTGGCGTAAGTCAAATTCAATCAATTGGAGGAAAATTCTTCCTAAAGGGAGGCAACATTTCTTTCAAAACTACCAGATATTAAAATTTTTATGTGTACTCCCTTTTGGGTACATTCAAATTCCTCCAATGACTCACCTTTACTTCTGTTATTACGTTCTCCATTTCATCCATTTCAACATCCTTTATTCTTTCAGATGGCGTTAAATATTTTGGTTAATTCGATGGTCGTAACCCAAATTTACATATTTTTCGATAATCAATTGAATCCAAAATAAATATCTGTTTAATGTCTCCAAAAATATTGTTTACAATAAAAACCTGTACCTCTATTTAAATAATTTGTAGGCATAATATGCCAGTAACACGAAGAATCCAATCTTGACGATGCGGTCCAAACAGAACATTCTGAAACAAGCCGATAGATATATTATACTTTACATTTATATCCCATATTTATGCTTGTTTTGGTTTAATTTCATGATGCGTGTCGCAACACAACGATCGTTAAATATGCTCACTGCAAAACTAGTTATTTAGCAAGCTGACTTTATTCGGTTAAGTAAGAGTGCTTATCGATTATTGCTCGCATAGGAATTGGGTCTCGCGAAGTGCGTCGAACTGAATACCTTAACGGAAACTTACTAATATTTACCATACTTTTAAATGTTAACCGAGTGTTAGTGAAAATTAGTTATCTTCTTGCCACTTAGCTTATTCATTTTCACTTATTTTTATACGATTAATTAATAAAAATCTAGCTTATAGAATACCTACATTTTCATGTTTCGTTTAGCCGCAGGCAACGTATCGTCGGATTCTTTCAAATAATTCCTGCGACAAGCCAGCATGCACTGCGTTAAATACTCTTTCATATCGATTTTCTCCACTTTAACCATGTAAGATTTTCTTTCGTAATCCGTCAGCTTTTCTCTTATGGTCTCCACGTTGGTGGTTTCGAAGGCCCAGTTTTTGGTGGTGAAGTACTCGAACATGTCGCCCCCTTTGCGAATCCTCATTTGGATGTTATACAGCCTGCAATTCAATGTAATACACAACAAATAATAACTCCGTTGAACACTTACAGGGGTTTGTAACCCAACACGAGTAACAGCAAATCGAGGAGCATAGCTGGAATGAGTTGGAAGCAAACGAAATTGAATTGGTCGTATAATCGATTTTTGGTCATCATTCCTCCGGGATACCATAATATACCGTTAAAAGGTACTTTATTTTTGATCACGTCCTTGCCAGTTTCCATAATGTCTTCCCAAGTCACTCGAATGTCTGCTTGGGGAACGCATAAATTGAAAATGTAAGGGGAGTTTCTAAAAATATAACTTAATCTCTAGCTGAAAGTGCAGTAAAATGGCTTACTTCGTATTAAGATAATACCAAGAAAGCATAAAAATTGAACCAACGGTTGAGTCGATGGGACACACATTAGCTGTTGTTTTGCAATCCATGTAAATGGATCTCAGCACGCCCTTTCCTGCTGCAACGAATAAACCCATCGGTCCTTGAAGGTTATTGAACCATCCGGGAAAAGGGTCTTCGTACGATGGTATTACTAAAATTGAGCAATTCCCTCTTCATATGTAGATTTTCGAGGATTGTAATTAAGTTTCAGTGCGATGATTGCCAGTGAAAGTAGGTGAAAATTATAGAACTCACCGATAGCTGGCCTGCAGATAATTATCGGTATTTTCCCGACTTTTTCGTAAACCAGAGTTTCTGCTAAAGATTTTGAAAATGTGTACGAATTCGGTACGTTTCGGAGCAACCTACAAAGAGCCAGTTAATGAGAAATTTGCAATGAAGCACATCTACTTATCTGGTGATGGGAAAAGATTTGCAAACAGTGGTTAGTAAGTGAAAAAATTAATTCATTCGCCATAAAAATTAAAGATTTAGAAGTGTACATTCGAGTAATAGAAATAAAGCGTATCGAAGACCATTTTGCAGCAACCTCTTACCTCTTCATAATAATTGAATCTCCATTCGATTCGGATGCATTCCTAAAATATTCAATACATTTTATCACTGTAATATTTGCAGGAATTCATGTTCTCTTTTTAAGTATATTTTCGTTTCTCCATCTTTACCCCTCTTTGCTTTCTTTAATTATTATCAAGTTTGTTCAAAAGTCTTTAGCTTTCTAATGGCATTTTAAAACCCTTATTCTTAATTCCCTATAGTCCTTCAGGACGAAAGTGAAGACAACAAAAATGATGACAAAGAGGACGATGAAGTAAATTATGTTAATGTTGGATGGTATTTGATGAGTAAGAAATAAAATTCAATTACTTTGTTCCTAATGGGCCATCCAGGCAACTCAAATCCTTTAAGATATCATGCGGATTGATGGCCGATTTGTACTCCTTTTCCAATACTTTGACTTCCGAGTGAAACGCATAAGCCGTGGATATGTGCACAAACAACTAAAAATATACCTATATTTTCCCAAAAACTCATTTATACTTGAAATCACCATCAAATGTTTGCATTCCTCAGCCAATTCTAGCATGTACTTGGTTCCTCTAGTGTTCAAAACGAACGCAGTTCTCATAGAATCATCGAATCTGGTCGAAGCAGCGCTGTGAAATATGAAATTCACCTCGTTTATCAGGGTTTGTCTGTCCCCAACGCTAATGCCTAGATCCACTTCTGTAACATCCCCGCTTATAGCTGTACATTTTTTCGCACAGTCCGGTTTCACAGCTAGCACAGTTTCAAATAACTGAAACAAATCCCCACAAATTTCGCAATCAGCAAGACAATAAATCAGCTTCAGGAGTAAGCCCTCTTCTAGTTGATTACCAGATGGTTTTATTGGTTCCTTACCACGTTTTTAAACAAGTCCTGTAGCCGCTCGTTGGCCGATTTGCCTTTCTTGTTTCTAATTAGTAGGTAGATTCTCTTGACTTCGGAGATTCGAAGTAGCTTTTCAACGAGTGCTTTACCGACGAATCCTGTAGCACCTGAGATAAATATCGTGCGACCGTGGAATATTTCTCCAATGCGGTCGCTGGATTTATTTACGAGCAAATTCAAATTCTGCATCTGAAAGAAAAGCTGCAGAGCTTGATAATGTAACATTACACAACACGGTGTCTCACGACGAGTGAAAACTATCTGTATATGGAAAAGTACTTATAGTAGATTAATTAAAATTTGTAGGTTTAGGTTTTCGAATACCCTCTTTTTAACTAAAATATTTTCAAAGATGTCCATGGTTTCTACCAGAAGTCGACAGCAACTTTCCTATTTTAAATAGGACACCCTGTATATTTTCGCATTTTTGGATTCTACTCGATGAGCTGATTACAAAAAGGGATCACACTTGGTATCTCGGTCTCATAATAAAGTTTATACAGCCACTCAAAAATCACAAAATTTTTAATTTAGGTGGCTCTGGAAGGTCAAACAGTTGAAAATCGAGAAAAACGGCTTACATGGTCCTATCCTAACTTTTCAAGTACTATCTAGTGGCATGATATAAAATGTATACAGGGTGATCAAAAATTTCGAAATTTTTATTAAAAAAATTTTTGTACCATTAGAAAGTAATTGAAAAGTTTGGATAGGAACATATAAGTCGTTTTTCTCGATTTTCAACTGTTTGGCTTTCAGAGCCACCTTATAAAATCAAAATTTTGTGATTTTTGAATGTCTGTATAACCTTTATTATGAGACCGAGATACCAAGTGTGACCCCTTTTTGTAATCAGCTCAGTAAAATCCAAAAATGCAAAAATATAAAGGATGTCCCATTTAAAATAAGAAAGTTGCTGTCGACTTCTGGTAGAAACGGAAGCCGGCCATCTTTGAAAATATTTTAGTTAAAAAGAGGGTATTCGAAAACCTAAACCTACAAATTTTAATTAATCTACTATAAGTACTTTTCCATATACAGATAGTTTTCACTCGTCGTGAGACACCCTGTATAGTAGGATTAATCCTCTTGTGAGTATACTATACACTTTAGAATTATTGTATTGTATTTTCTTTGAAATACTGGTAAGTACCTAAATGCTTGTTAAGTACTAGAAAATTTGAGATAAAGTTATAAGAAAATTATGTAGAGGAATGGAGTGTTTCATTATGTTCACATTTAAGAAGGATGCCTAAGGTACTGCTTTATGAAAGCAGGTTGAAAGTGTGAATGTAACTGGGCAATTTATAACGTATTTTTGTTATTTTCGAACTGTTAAATCTATTTCGTCGAATGATAAAGCAAATTCTTGTCGATTTACCGCTACATATAAAAAAAGTGATAATTGCTTTCTGTCTAAAAGCCGCAAACTTTCTGTAATATATGAAGAGAATGGCAAAGTGAATGGTTAATCTATTACGATTTGTGCGAAAAATTATTTTTTTAGAACGAAATTAATTGCTTTCCGATTGTACCTATTTATTTTTTAAAATACTTAAGTATATTATAGAGTACCTAATTAACAGTAATATACCTACCTATCAATTTATAATATTTATGCAAATACTTACCTAAATTACTCCAAGTTTTGATTTATTTTTACAGAACTTTGTTGAAATCATTACAATCATCAATATTTTTATACTAATAGTTATAATAGTAGATAATTTTTATTAGTTTAATAAATAGCGCATAAAAAGTGACTTTGTAACCATTAGGGGCCAATTAAAATGCTATTTGTTCTAACTTCGTCATTAATAGATAAATAAAATTATAATTGCATCGATTCTTCACTTTAGGTCTTTCATAGAGGTAATTAATTTTTTTCAATTTTTATTTTTCAGTTCGTAGCTAATATTAAAATTACTGCGCACCTAATATATACTATGAATTATAATCCAATTCATAAATATAATTACTAATTGATAAAAATTTTGTGCAAGAAATTTTTGAATTCTCAGTACAAATCCATTCATTAAACTATTAAAAAAATATTTCACATTTATTAAAATTATAAATAAATTACTTCCTAACACCCTCCTTTCTCTTATAATACATACTCTCATAAAACTCTTCTTAAAAAAA
This sequence comes from Phyllotreta cruciferae, assembly GCA_917563865.1. Taxonomy (NCBI): domain Eukaryota; kingdom Metazoa; phylum Arthropoda; class Insecta; order Coleoptera; family Chrysomelidae; genus Phyllotreta; species Phyllotreta cruciferae. The sequence continues at coordinate 10,705,965 of OU830607.1, forward strand.
ATACAGTTAGTTTCATCTTCCAATAATTTTCAAGCATAGTAATTTTTTTTTCTAAGATAAAAACTCACCCTTAAATTTCGTACTAGACCAACAATCACCAGAAACCGAAGGGTTTATCTCGCAAACGAACGCGTACACAAGTGGCTTTCTCAATTAATTATTATTTTCCCGGATGCCCGGTTAAATAGTCGGCTCGGCGGTCGATCGAATGAATATCAATGATCGATTCTGAAAACGGTTCGCTGCAATTTGGCGTTGCGAAAAAAGGACACGATGAAAATGAAGCCGACAGGCGATGAAAAAGAAGGAGTAGGTGCAAAATGGAGCAATAATTGATTGATTGAATGCATTTAATTATCTTATTTACATATGTAATTGTGGTCGGACTGGTAATTAAATATTTTTCCTTTAAATTAGTTTTGTGATCAATATTTTATTTTAAATAGAACATTCTATTTTTCATTATATGTAGTTATATTTAATAATCCACATAGGTTGTAATTATTTTTTAAAAGAAGGTTAGTTTTCATTAATTGCATTTAAGGTGTCTAATGAAATGCAAGCAAATAATAGGAATTTTTAATTAACGATTTGAATGAATTATTTTTAGATAAATATTTCAATGCCTTTTCTCATTGCACAAATTCTAAGATCTTTGAATGTATTTGAAGATTCTATGTTTTTCACAATGTTTGCAAAGCGAACAAATAAATTAAACAATATCATTGCCAATATAATTTTTTATTCAACTTACAGCATTACAAAAACACAAATTTGAAATATTTACATAAACACATTTCCATCGCCTACACATATTAAATTTAGGTTAATACAGGAAACGAAATATTCCTTCTGCTTGTAAGGACAACCCTTCCTGCTTGGGTCCTTCTTCGACCCACTCAAATCATAATAATACAAAATTACCAACGTAGTTGTAAATCTACTATTTATACTAATCGAAATTATCAGTAAGAATCTATTACAAACGGTCTCACTAATCTGGTCCACATAAAGTATAACAATCCCAACATGAACAAACATTTGACGATTTTATCCACGAACCACATCCTGAAAAAAAAATACATAAAACATTAAGAATCAAAAAGAGTGTTGTGTAAATACTCACAATTTCATATGTCTCTTTGCAGCAGGAATAGTATCTTCTGGCTCCTTTAGAATATACAATCTCGTGCAGTGAACGCAATTCTTAAAATAATCCTCATAATCTATGCCTTGTCCATCAACCTTATAAATCTCCCTTTCGCGTGGATTGAGCATGCTCCGAGCCTTTAGAGACTCATCATTTATGAAGTCCCATTGATTATTAGCGTAGTACTCGAACACTTCGAAGCCTTTCAGTATTCTCTTCTGCACTCGCATGAGCCTAAAATGTCCCATAAATTAAACTATTTATATTTATTATTACGTGAACTTACACCGGTTTGTAGCCTAGTAGCATCAATAAGGCATCTACGAATAGAGCTGGCAATATGTGGAATAAAAGGAAGCATATGTTGTGTAACCATCTGGATGTTTTCATGGAACCTCCTGGATACCAAGCCACGTTGTTTAATGGTATTTTAGTTTCGATAACTTTCCTGCCGATTTCTATGATCTCTGACCAGGATATTTTGTATTCGGATGAGCTGGTTAAGTTGTATATTCTACGATTTCTAAAAAAGTGCACAGAACATTATTAGTTTATTGGATAAATAAGGAATTTTACTGCTTACCCATTCATTGTGTAATCCAAGGTACTAACTAACATAGCATTAACGCCTATATCTACAGGTAAGAAATCGGCATATCCATCGGAATCGCAGTACATAGTACGTATTACTCCTTTTCCTGCTCCTATCAATAGTCCTGCAGGTCCGTTGATGTTGTCTGTCCATCCTGGAATCGGTTCCTTCCAAACGGGGATTACTAAAATTGCATTGCAACATCATTTCAATGACTATGTGGTTGAATAAGATAGCAGGAAAAGGCCGAGAAAATACAGGGTGATCCACGGTGGATGGAAGGTTGGACGTTTTGAGAGAATTAAGGGTAGGATCATTGTGACAATTAGGTTATTTAATATTTTCAACGCTGCGGAGTTGCCACTTCTACCGAAAAGTAGCAATAACTTTGATATTGTAAATGGGACACACTGTATATTTTTGCATTCTTAGATTCTACTCGATGACCTGATTACAAAAAGGGGTCATATTTGGTATCTTGTTCTCATAATAAAGGCTATACAGTTGCTCAAAAATCACATAATTTTGTATTTAGACGGCTCTGAAAGCCAAACAGTTGAAAAACGGGAAAATCGGCTTACATGTTCACGGATAACTTTTCATGTACTAATGACATAATATAAAATGGAAGTCGTTTTTCTCGACTTTCAAGTGTCTCTGAAAGCCAAACAGTTGAAAAACGGGAAAATCGGCTTACATGTTCACGGATAACTTTTCATGTACTAATGACATAATATAAAATGGAAGTCGTTTTTCTCGACTTTCAAGTGTTTGGCTTTTAGAGCCACCTAAATTCAAAATTTTGTAATTTTTGAGTGGCTGTATAGTCTTTATTATACATATATAAGAGCAAGATACCAAGTATGAACCCTCCTTGTAATCAGCTCATCGAATAGAATCTAAAAATGCGAAAATATACAGGGTGTCCTATTTAAAATATCAAAGTTGCTGCTACTTTTTGGTAGAAGTAGCAACGCTGCAGTATTGAAAATATTTTAAATCGATAGAGCAGGACGAACTATCTAAATAACCAAATTTTCACAACGATCCTACCCTCCATTCTCTCAAAACATGTAACCTGCCATCCACCGTTGGTCACCCTGTATACAGTTGATATGACCAACTTAGAGGTTACCAACTTATTAACAAGAAAGTTCAGTGCAGGAAACATTGGGTTGAAGAATTAAGTACAATGGCCCGTATTCAGCGCCCCATTTTAACGTTAAATAAATGTTTAGCGAGCGACTTAAACGTAAACAATATCCTTAGTTACTCCATAATAACAATGTAGAACTGTCAAGTTAAAGGCGCTCGCTAAACATGACTTTAACTTACAAATAATTGTAGAGGTATCTTTACAATTCCTATTTTAAATTTCGTAATTTAAGAGTGATTTGTGTAAATTCAAATTAATTACCTATAGATGGTCTTAGAATAATTACTGGCAAGTTGTTCAATTCATCGGCGACTAAAGCTTCTCCTAGAGCTTTCGTAAAAGCGTATGTATTAGGAATGTCGCCCAATATCCTAAAAAATGAAATCAATATTTTAATTGATTGCAATAACAATCACCGCAATTAATTATAAGAGTAACGGTAGTAATAAATTTACACTGGATACTAATTAACATCCTTAACAAGTGGAGGATCATTAAATAAGTCAATGAATCATTTAAATGTAAACGAATCATTAAATAAATTATTCTATTTTTCAAACGATACTTCATTTCAATGAAGAAAGTGAAAAATACTTACTTAGGTGTAATAGTATCTACAATATCCTCATTCAACCATTCGATAGTTTTGATAACGTGATAAGGATCCGCTGGCGGGGGGTACACTTTCTCGTACAAAACCCTTTCATGAAGATGGCAATAAGCAGTAGACAAATGCGAAAATATCTAAAAACCCAAAATTCCTCATTAAATCTCTTGCCAGCAAATCTCAAACCAAGCTCACTTTAAGTTTCTTGCACTCCTTCGCCAAGTCCAGCATGAGTTTGGTGCCCCTCACGTTCAGTATGACGGCCTTCTTCAGCGGCTCGTCGAACCTGATGGTCGCGGCGCAGTGGAAGATGATCTCCACTTCGTCTTTGAGCATCTGCCTGCCTTCGGCGGAGAGCCCCAGGTCCGGGAAGGTCGCGTCTCCGGCCACGGCGAAGACCTTTTTCACGATGTCTGCTCCTCTCAGTTTCTTCACCAAATCGAACAGCTGCGATAGGAACAGAATTATTTAATGTTCAGTAGATATCTACAAATTTATAGTTAAGGCTGTTCTATCGCCCTATATTCGTTACATATAAAAACGGTTTCACAAATATCTCCGTTATTTATAGTCAAATTTTGTTGAAATTTTTTTGAGAAGTCAATTGCGAACTTGCGAAGAAATTGTCAGATCGATATTTTCACTTTACCTCGTACTTTTGGAAATATAAATAAAAATCGTCCTGAAATATAAAATATTAAAAATATCATTCTGACAGATTGTAGACAATAGTTTTTGTAAACTTTTTTCTTTATAAATTTTTCTGTTAAAGTAAAAAATAAGCATAAGAAATGGGAAACCGATTTCAAATTTTACGAATTTTTGAAACTATATCGCTTTCGCTCTTATTTCTACAGCGTGTTTCGCAAACTATTAGTGTACAGAAATGTACTCATATTATTTAGAGCCCCCGACTATTTACCTTCCTTTTTTCTTATTAACTCTACTAGATTGTAATTAAATTAAAAATTGTAATAACTGACAGTATATTGCATAATAAGTTACGAAAATAATAAAATAAAATTGTCAGGTATATTTCTGCGAAGAAAAAATCTGAGTGCGTGTCTGTATTGAATAGCATTAAATCGGTGAAATGTGCGAGTGAAATAGGCGACCTATCTCTTTGAAGGATAGAGTGAAATAATGTCAGTGCCAAACAAAAGTACGTAACAAAAATCATAACAATCTGTGTCGTCATAACCGATAAAACAGCCTTAAGAGAAAGAACATAAGGGATTGATTGCAGCAAAGTTATAGGGTGTATTTAGGAATGAAAATGGTTGAGGAAGATGCAAAAATCTAAGTCATCCAGCAGAATATGAAATTAAACAGTATAAACCAACTCGATTCTGTTTACATTGCAAATCGAACTTTCACTTGCGATTGCTCAAATCGTAATTACACATAATATTTAAATCATTAAATTTAAACGAATCGTTATCGATCAATGAAAATGATTGTTTAAATTTTTCTTTATAACCAAATTTTTGCTTTCCTCCACATCTAATTGTTCCATCAAATTATGAAAACTCTCATATCGCAATCGAATAATCATTTAGTTAAATGCTAATGTAGCGAAGAATGTTTGTTGAATAAATATTAAGCAAAATCCGTTTTAAATAAGCTAATTAATAAGACACAAAATCGTCGGTTTCCTCTTTCACGACTGATTTTGCAATTCTCTTTTGTCACCGAATACAGGGTGGCCCAGCTACGAATCTGCGAGGTAATCGCGAGCTGTTTGTGGCCCCACATCACTGGCAAGCGGTCCTGTATAAAAATACATGTTTATATTCAATTGGGCAATAAGAAAGTTCAAGCGTTAAGGATTAGCTATAGCTCAAAAAATGGTAAACAGCGTATTAACTATTACGACAGGTGTCGAATATTTTGCACAATGACTGTCTAATGCGTATAGAAAAGTAAAGGGAACGTTCCAAATAAATGCGGGTCAATGTTGAGAAATGATGGATAGTTGTAAAAATGTAGCCTTTTTTATTGACTCACCGGATCGTCCATAACGATCTTGATCCGCTCCTCGGGTCTCTTATCCTTTTTGGTCCTTATTAGTAGAATAATTTTCTTTAAACCGCTGCAAGATCTGAGCAATTTCTCCACTAAAACTTTGCCCATAAATCCCGTTCCGCCGGTTATGAAGATGGTCTTGTCCTTGTAGAGTTCAGCTACCCTATCAGGGTAATCCTCCAAGTTTAACTCCGTCATTTTGATATCCTGAAAAAAACCACTTTTTTTAATGAATAGATCATTTTAATATCGTATACATAATTAATTAGCCAGCTGAATTATTGTTAATAGACTAGTTCCAGAATCTAAACTTAGATTTGATAGGAAATGGTATGAAAACAATTCATATGAACTCTGGTTTTGAGAAAATTTATTGTAATTTATGATAGCGTTCTAAGAACTTTGATTTGTTAAAAAAATCCATTAATTATTTTTATCATGATATCGTTTTAACTATTATTCGCAATTTAAATAGGTAATTGCATTTCTATATACGTAAGTAGGAAATTGAAAAATTTAAATTGTTTCGTTATTACCACAAATTTATTAATATTCTATTATTCTTTGATACACATAAAATACCTAATTAGTGTACCTACAACTAATTAATTGATTCACTGAATTTTTAATTTATTGCTTCCAATAAATTGGCCAAAATAATTAAATTGTTTGTTGCATCTACACCTAGATATTATATAGGCAATTGCGTAAGGATATTCCAGGAGAGGGGGTTCCTCAAATATATTTTCTTCAAAATTTGCAAAACCATGTTACCTCACCGTTAATGAGTGATAGAAAAAATTTGAAAGTAATCTTGCAGTGTCCTTGAAGCGAATGCACGAAAATATATTCGAAATGAAATGTTTGATATATGCGAGGATTTGATACTTATGCCTATGCGAGGATGTCATAATTTTTAACCAGGTCATTAAAATATCATTTATCAATTTTTTTGTGAAATAATGATCAATTTGCCTCAAAATATATTATCTATTTATTTGTGTTAAAGAAAGTTATAATCAAAGGAAGACTGTTTGTGCATTTTGCTGTTAAACAATGTAAGATTTTATAATTATCTTCCAAAAAAACATTACAATTTCATAATTTTAGAAAGTGGATCACATACGAATCACATTTTTTTATTAAAACAAAGTTACGGTATGAAAACCATCATTTTGCAGTACAAAATGATAATTGCTCGCTCTGATTTTACATCAGTCGTTAGATACGCTCGCTTTTAAACAAATAATAATTGAGCGGCTCGCAACAAATCGATCTTTATTGTTATCAGAAATAATACCCATTATTTTCGTTCAGTTTTTCTTTGACGTATTTGCTAATCGAGTTGTAAAATGTGCGCGAAATTTCAACATAAGAAAGTTGCCGGTCTATTATTTCATTGCTTTTAAAGTTTACCTATGCAGCTATCAATTAAATTACCAGCCTATCCATTGATTTATGGCAATTTATTTACCGTAAATTCCTCAAATATGTGCTGTATTCAATAAAATTATTATCGTAGGTGCATATCTAAAAAGGTCTTTAGGTGAATTATGCACGTTTTGCACGAGCAGTGAGCACCTTGTATAATCAACGATTTTTTATCATATCTTGAATTCAAGTAAATCGTAAATTAAAGTAGGTTCGTTAAGTAGTAAAATGTCTTTTTCGAAATATTTACGCTACAAAGAGTACTTTTATAAAGTGGATATTATCCGAATTGAGGTCGAATTCTCGATAACTGGGTTATGTGCATTATATAACTCTCAATGTCTTAACTTTTACATAACTTTCGTTGCTAGCAACGCGTAGACAAACCGAAGAAAGTCTACAATAGCAATTAAATGTTATTTGTATAGGTAAGATGAGCTATTTGCTTTTTAATTTGTTGGTAATAACTCAGTAATTAAAGGCCACCAAGGTCTTCTTTTGAAGGCTGATCAATTTTCTGACTTCATAAAAATATTTACATCATGAAATTTGTTTCCTTTTAAAATTTGAATAAATTTTACATTTCATATTTGATATATTTCTATTTCTTTCTACGCCTTGATAGTACTATAAGCGATTTTAATTTAATAGGAGTCAAGCAGGTACTTTCATAAATTTAATTAATTTTGAGAAATTATCGCCGATTACTAGCTAATAAAAACAAATTTTGTGGTTAAAGTCTGTTGGTTATATAAAGTATTATGAAGGAATTTACTAAAAACCTGAAAGACAATTAAATGTTTACTCTTTATAATCCAATAGTTTTGAAATCCCTGTTTTAACAGTTCAGTGATAATTCTTAAGTAAACAGTTCGAATTCCAATAAAACAACTACTTTGCAATATAATAGTATTACCTATTCATTATTTATATTTTTTTGCATTAAATTACACAAGTGATAGAAAAAATTTACCATATAAAAAGGCTTATTTTTTTCAAATAAACGACTTATTTTTTATGAAAACCTGATATGTTAAATTTAAATACTTAATAAAAAAAACCTATCAATATTCGAAATAAAGTAATCCATCCACTAGAAAAATATTGCACAAAATATTAAATTGTAACATTTGTTTAAAGGTAAGTTTTCAAATTTTCTTCAACTTACCTACTCTCTTCAGAACACTGCCGTCACAAAATATTATCACTATGAACTTTCCTGAAGTAATTCCTAAATTGACTATAAACCAACTTAGCCGGCAACTAGCGAAATGCGCTTAGAGAACCACCTAAAAGAAAATGCAAACGTCCACCAACTCGGGGCTCCGCTAGTCTAATGCCTCGTATCTAGTGACTTACTTTCTTTTTTAACGAATTATTTATTAGTTGCAGGTGGGGCTGCTTAGAATTGCACGCTAGTAGTACGTCAATTCTTTTTTCGTTAAAAACGCACGTAAATTGGCGTAGGTACCGAACCAGTACCAGTTTCGCAAAGATGAATACAAATTTTCCAGCACGTTTCCCGGAAGAGCGAGAGCGCTAGCGGTTAGAGTTCGCTTATTAATTAATATTGTTTTGACGATACAAAGTATTGAATGAGGAGTTTACGTTATCGGAAAATTTATAGCGTTTCAAGTGCGCTAATTAAATTATAAACGCAGTTCCATTGGCAATGCACTTTGATTGAATGTTTGAGTTAGTGCACAAAATTTTTTGCAGTGCGTTTCTTAAACATGCTAATATTTAAGGGGACGGGTTCGAGTTCTCTCCCAATTTACAAAATCTTAAATGCACGAAAAAAGGTCGTGTCCGAGTTCTCCCCCGTCTATTGTTAACGGGTAGTTGTAGCTTATAAGGGGCTAATTGCCTGATAAGGAGGATTACTGTTCCTTCCGTGAACTTATGGGAAACTTTATTATTAATTTTACGGAACAAAGTTATTCTTCACAAAAAGTTCTGTATGATCTAAAACCCAAGATGCAACCATCAAAAATTAAATTTTATCAATCTTATACGAGGTATGTCAAAAAATGTGAATTTTGCTCAAGAGTAAAGTACCTTGATATCTTACAATATCGAAATTTGTTATTATGAAAAGTACACCTAATTTTCCAGAAGTATGAAAGGGATGGGATTTTCCCTATATTGAAATAGAGAAAAAAAGACAGAAGTCAAAAAATTTCCCCTAATCATAAAATCCTCATTAAATTGTACTACGAAATGAAAATACATAATCGAAATTTGCCAGAGAAATTTGAAATTATAAATATTCCCATCGGTCCTTCCTAGAAACCCTTAATCTATTTTTATAGAGTAATACTTAGATAGTATTTGTGTTTTATATTAAATAAATTGTATATCATGTAAAAGGAAATTTTATTTTTATTTAAATTGTAATACTTAAAATGTAGGTATAGGTAGGTACTTACATGCATAAAGTGAAGTTATAACTACAAAAAATATCTCAAATTTAAAAAAGTTTGAAATAATAAAAATTAAAAGTTGGTTACTTTTAATAAGTATTTAGGGTTTCAACGAAGAAGGATTAATCGGAAATTAAATGCTACCTGCCGTACCGGGGAGAACTCAGACACCCTCGGGGGAGAACTCGACCCATAAGAATTTACCTGCTCGAATACGGGGGAGAACTCGGATACTCCGATTTAAGGGGATGGTTCTTGGGGCCATTTTAAGAAAAGAACTTCATATGAATCTATGTCCTAAAGGTCTTAACTTTTGAGATACAGGGTGTTAAAGTTTTAAGAAAAAAAATCAATTTTTTTATTGTAATTTTCATACAATGAAAGTGAAAAAGTGGTACGCCACTGCTTTCTTTTAGAATAAAAAATATTTTTGGAATCTTCGTTCAATTTAGAATGAATTTGATTTCTTTTTTTGAGTTTTTTTAATCATTTCGCATAAAAAAATTAAATGTATTCATTTGTAAGCTGCCGCTGTTATGAAATTATAGTATATTCATAAATGAGGCGGGATCACTCCGTTATGAACAGAGTATAGTATTTTTCTTAAAATGGGACCAAGAATTACCCTCTTAAATATTAGCGTGTTACTAAGGAACACCCTGTAGAAGGTGATACGGATTTTACGGGGTGAAACTCCTGGAGCTTGTTCAGAGCAAAAATAAACGAGGGTTTTCTAAAATTATATTTTCATTATTAGAGCTTATGAAAAATGCAGTTTTATGAACGATTAATGTATGTTACAAATGATTACAAGTACGAATTTAATGATTGTCGTTTCAAAAAATTAAGCAATTATAGTACTACGTATGAACATAACTTCCTGATAATTAAACTACGTTGTTTACATTGAAATAAACACAACATTTCATTCTAGGAACTACATTTAGCACCTTACCTTAGTAACATGAATATAGTTTATACACAGAAGCAGGAACCTTTCAGAGGTTCGGAAAAAGATTTAGAAGATAAAATTAGCTTGGGATTTTTGTATTGAATGACTACATTAAATACAAACAAAAACTTTATTAAATCCAATTAATACAAATTAACTTGTTCAACGGTATACATAGCATTACTAACATCTAAACCTTGATCGAAACTTTTATTACTCGTAACACAATTTAGTAAAGGCACAACGGCTCGTAAAGTGTCTAGAGAACTTAGGTATTCCTTTACTAGTTCGTTAATATGCTCCAAAGTTTCAATGAGCAACTTATCCTTGGATAGAACGATTTTTTGGTAATTTGAGTCGATAATAGCGCAACTCCATTCCAATAATTTCGCATGAGTTTCTACGTAACTTAAAGTAGGTAAAGTTTGACTGGTCACCCATAAGGAGTGAATATATTTCAGCAAATTCGAAATTTTATCTAATGAAAGTTGCGACCTTAAATATGGTAAAATCAAAACTTCACTAAAAGACCTATACAAAACATGCCCCAACAGTTTCTTATTAGAGCTATTATCTAATGCAAAATTCAGTATTTCAACCAAATATTTCTCAGAAATATCAATAAAAACTTTAAGCAAACTAGTCAATAATTGAATATCATTCTGTTCGAATATTTCAGGCAGCAATTCTTCTAATACAGCACATTCGGGCATACCTTGCTTAACATATTGATCGAGCCTCGATTGTAAAGTATTCGGCAAACATTTGCTATAAGTTTTCCCTTCCCACGACACCACCTCCAACTCCTGAATAATTTTAACATCAGGGTCAGCAGTGGACAGAACCTTCCTGTGACTACCAACAAGCGCTGCTAGTTGTTCAGTTTCCAATTGGAAATGAACAACGGCCAAATTCTGCCCGACAGGCACCAGTAAATTATTGCCCAATCGCCATACTTTCGAATTGCTGCTAAACAATTTAAATGGCTGCTTCGATTGGATGACTTTAAATTGTATATTGTATAAAGTTAAAACGGCTCCCTCTTCGTTGCTGTTAGCTCCATATAGAGCGATGTAATTTTCATCTAAAGACTTCATGGATATAAAATGTTTTGGAGATATTGAATCGATAACAGTGAAAAGGTCTCCGATACTGCTTTCTTCTAAACCAGGAACGTCGAGTTGGCGGGAGTACATACTACCATCAGACCCTATAAAAATGATTAAATAAGTAATAGTAACTATTGGGAAAGAATGTACTTACATAAAGTAAGTAAATGAATAGAATTTCTTATGTTATGAAACACGAAGCCTCTTATATCAACATCCTCTCTTCTTAGTGGAATTTTAGAAAAACTGCAATTATTTTCTTCGAATTTGGTCCAATATAAAATATCTCCACTAATTAAACCAACGTAAATTTGGTTGTTAATTTCTTCGTATAATATGTGATCTATATTTTCTAAATTTAAGCCCACGGGGTTTAATGTTTTCCTCTCTTCTATTGCATCATCGAGACTATGTAAAGCGCCATTTTGAAACAGAATCAAAATGTTTTCACTTCCTTTTAAAATTGTATGAATGGGGCTGTTAAACTACAAGAAATATGAAATAATTAAGTGCTTTTAAACTTCGAAGAGTAGTGCAAAAAACTTACTTTATATTTTTTTTGCTTATCTAAATTATCATCTTGTTCCCAAAGTTTTAGGTACGTCTGATTGAACACAGCAACGTATTTACTTTTTCCCTTGGAATATAACACCGGAGAGCTAAATTTTTCCTTCGTTCGCCAGCATGTTAACTGCCTTTGATCTGAAATCTAGAGATATTTCAAAATTAGTAAAGAAATATAGTAGTATTATAGGACTTGTGTTAACTACCTTATATCTGCTTGTTAGATTTTTTCCCAAAGTCACAATAACTATTCCATCTTCTGGATCGTCTGAAACTTCTAGCAAACTCTTATTATCTATTAAAGGGCACAAACTGTAAAATGATCCTAATTTTGCCATCGTTTTGATATAAACTCAATAATTACAACAAACTAAAAAAACACATTTTTTGTTTTGCAACACGATAGGGTTATTTTAATCTTCGTTTTTGCCGAAACGTCAATGTAAGTGTGGCCTCTTACTACTCAAATATCTCAAATATAGAGTGACTTCAGGTCTACTTGTTGTCATTGCTCATAAATGTATTCAGCCATGAGAATACTTCCAGGTTTTTTATTATTACCCTGTTTACATGCGGGATCGAAACCGATTTGAAGCCAACTTAATCGGCTTAAATCCTAGATCAACTCGATCGACTCTTCTGTAAACACGGATCAAATTGACTCGGCGAAGAAAAAAGATACCGGATCAAGTTGACTCGACGAAGAAGAAGATATCTCAAGTCAATCTCGATCCGATCTTTCAAGTGTGCATGTAAACGCGGTATATGTACTTCGGAGTTTTTAAAATTACGCACTAAAAAGACATATAAAAAATGATAATTGTAATAAAATTTATAAACTTAAAAAAATAAAATTCTGATTGAGGAAAAAAACAACATCGCGCATGTTTGTGCGTAAACAAACATGTCGAATGCAAGCCATCAAACATCAAAGTAATCCAACCCACTTTAGGCTGTTTAAAGTTTAAAGGGGATAGCCTGCAATTTCGTCCATCGCCTTTAAACCTGCCTTGTAGATATGCTTAAACGGAATCAAAAACAAATTAAAGCTAGTGCAAAAAGTGACAATTTTAACCTAAAAGAGAACGAATACAAAAGTAGTGAAATTTCCTTAACAACTCTAATAGGCGTCCAGAACTTAAAAAGATGGAACTCCCTCAAAATCGAATTTTGCCTCCAAGCCGACGAAGAATTCGTTACGAAATTATTGGACCTCGCAGAGGAATATCTAAGCAAGTGAGTTCATTTATTTTTGTTATTTTAAACCGACATCAAGGAGGCTGGAGCACTTATTTACTTCAACTTGGCAGATCAATAATACCAAATAAAATATAAACAAACCCACGTGCTTTTCTTGTTAAGTCAGGTACACATTTAAAAATTACCTAGCAACATTTACATAACTCTACAATTATCTAGATGCATGCCATTACACACTTGTGTACTGGTAAATTTTTTTAATATCTTTATTGATTGAATTAATAAATATTTGGTCTTTTTTATTAGTATTCTTAAACTTTTAGGATACAAAGGAAAAGCCATACAAATCATGAAGAGATCAGCACGAAAAAGAGCGAAAAAACACCTAAGCATCATGTTGATTCGAATCCCATAAAGGAGGAAGTAAACGAAGATGTTTCGCAGCTTCAAGAAAAAAATTCCAGTTACGATGTGAAGAACATAATAGGAGAAAATAAAAACCAAGTCCCTAGTGCTAAAGTAAAAGAAGATAACACAAGACTTGTTAAAAAAGTAGCATTAAAAAAAGAAAGTGCTAGTAAAAAGGGCGACAAAACTCAACTTCCTCTCAAAGATCTAAAACAGTGTGACAACAAAAACGCTGCTAATACAGAAAAATCTACCGAAAAAGAAAATAAACCATCTAACAACGTAGACAAAATCCGAATAAAACTGTGCCAATTGTGTAACACACATCACGTTCAAGTCCACTGCCCACTAAACTTCCCTCATTATGTCGTGCACGATGCATTCGATCACACTTATTGGGAGCAAAAATACAAACTACTACACGAAGACACCGATAACAACAAAGAAAAAATCGACAACAGCGAGCTGGAACTCTACGAATACAGCTTTTCGGTACTATCCTTACCCAATTCCTTGTATTTAAAGGACACCAACAGTACCCACGGTACAGGAGTGTTCGCCAAAATCGAAATCGAACCGTTCACTCAATTCGGCCCTCTCATCGGCAAGACTGTCAAAGAAATGGAGATTCCCGAGGACATTAACATGAAGAATATATGGGAGATTCAGGGTGGATCCGAGAACGTGTATTTCGATACGGAAAATGTAGCTGAAGCGAATTGGTGCAAATATCTCAGGCCAGCTCCCACTAGAGACGATAAAAATCTAACTGTGATAGCCAAAGATTCTAAATTATTTTTTGTCTCTGTTAAGTTTATTAAAATTGGGGAGGAATTGCTGTTCTGGCAGGATTCGCAGACTGCTAGTAATAAGAAGAAAATGGAAAAGACTAGTAAGTATTAGGGAATTCGTGATATTTTATGATGTTAACACAACTTTTAGCTTGTGGAGGTTGTAATATAGACTTCAGTCATCCGCATTACTACAGATTGCACTGCTCCCTGTTTCACGACATACGCTACAGCTTGACCATCAAGAAATACCATTGTAAAGTGTGCGGTGTGGCAGTTTTAGGCAAAGAAAACATAATGAAACACGCAGCAGAACTGCATAATGGACAGGGAGCTTATCAATGCCAGTTTTGTAAAAAAGTATGTTCTTACTATATCCACCAAATCGCCAGATTCTCATTTGTATTTTACAGTTTTTCCTAAGATTGAACTATTTAGAGATGCATCGAACGTACGGATGTTCTGCTAACCCTCACAGGTCGAGGCCTTTGTGCGATTTTTGCGGTAGGAAATTTTGCCAGCCTCAGAAATTGAAAGTACATATTAAAAGGATGCACAGTGGTAGGTTTTAAATGGTGAAATTTGAGTGAAAAAATTTAATGCGAATAAATTTCAGATTTAGCTGAAGTGTTGAAGGAGTTTCAATGCAAGAGTTGCTTAAAAATATTGGGTTCAAGAGCGGCGTTACAGAGACACACAAAAGAAGTGCATAAAAAACAAACAGAGGCCAATTGTTCATGTTCGAGGTGTGGGAAGAGTTTCCAGAATAAATCTAATTTAAAGATTCACATGCTGACACATAGCGGGATAAAACCATTCAAGTATGTTTACATTTCGAATTGTACTTGTACTTTTTCTCAAAAGAGGATTTATTGATCATTTTAGGTGTATAATTGCGATTTGTAATGCTGCATTTACAACGAAGCAATGCCTTCAGTTTCACTACAAGAAAATTCACAACTTCACCGAGGAAAATATGCCAAAAATTGAGAGAAGCGTCGATTATACATTCCAAGCTTACAGCGGCAGCGGCGATGGGAACAATGAAAACGAACAACCAGAAACTTCACAGGAAACCAACTCGAAAAATCAAGAAATCATGTCTGATGAAGGGAGTAAGTACCATCAAATTAAAAACGAATTCAGTGTTTATTTACTTTGCACTCTTGTAGGTGACGATAACGAAAATATCGACGACCCTTTATCACTGACAATAAGCAACCAGACTTCGAAAAACCCGGTAGAATTCGAGCCCAATTCCCCCCAAGACATTCAAGCAGAAAAAGCACCACACACCGAGGATTACTCCAAATCTTCCCTATCCGGATCTAATCTAAAAGTGTTGAGTAAAGGCTCCAAAAAATGGATCGGCGACGACCCACCAACTTCTTCCAAACTACACGATATTTACTCAGTCGAAAGGCTCAGCAAGGACGACCTATCCAGCATAACCTTACAAGAAAACGATGATTATGAAAGAAGTAAAACTAACACCAACGATTTCAACAGACACGAGGCTTCTAACGCGAGTTTACTCGTCGAGGCAGCTCTGGATTCAGTTTGCAACGAACCTAATATAGATATAGACGTCAGCACAACTCCGAATTGCGCAGATTCCTTAGTCAACAACCTCTACAATCTAACCCAATCTGATAATCTCCCAGACGTGTCATACAACGACTCAGCCGGCATAAACGACTCCCGCGACATTAGCTTGATATCCCCCTCAGTAAACGACCACGTTTCGGTAACCGACGAACTCAACGACGAACTGCGGCACGACAACAGCATCGGAATGCATTACTCTAACTTCCACCAAAACGACTTCAGCCCCCCGCACAGCCCCGACATCCACCGATCGAATTTCGTGCGAAACTACATCAACAGTTTATCACCCCAAAATGTATCATACGATCCCAGGAACCCGTCCCCCGTGCCCAGCCCTTCGAGGTACGACATCTTCGGCCACCACGTCAACCCCGATCATCTATCTTCTGATGATAGCAACGGAATGACTGTTCAGAATTTGAGTTTACACAACGCCAAGAACGATATACAATTGGATCTTTCGTTGTACAAAACATACAAATCGAGCAATCAGGATTATATAAGGAAGCTTAAATTCGACGATGATAACACCCTAGAGCAAGATCATATTGATGTTATCAGTCAGGATTTGCCGAGTGATGTGCAGGGGATGGAAGGCGAGAATAAAGATGGTGTGGATAGGGAGGAGCACGATAAATATGAGGATATTCGCAACAAATTCGATATCGATTTAGACCTAAGGCTCAAGGCTTATGACACTATGGACACTGAAGCGCTAAGGCAGAGGAATCATACATACGAAAGTAACGAATTAGATTTCCGTAGTAAGGCTTACGATTTGATTGATGCTGTGGAAACCAGAAACAAACAGTACGATTTGATAGACAGCGATTTTAGAACAGACAGGAATTTCGAGCCGTTGATTCTGAACTCATCTGAACTGCAAGGTTTAGACATGTCGGCTAGAAGCTTCCATAACTACACTAACATAAACCGCTACAGACCGCTCTATCCAGAAGTAGACAGAGTCGATTTGCGATTAAACTACAGCCCACCGCCTCCTACCTACACTCACGCCGATTTACTACGCGTAGTATCCTTAGATCTCACCCCACCTGGCAGGCACAGTGTCGATCTGAGCCTGAGGAACCACCCTTTACATCAAATAGCCAATTCTCGTTTGCTAACTGACCACGGTCTGCAGCCTAATCCCCACAGGCTTTTAGACCAAAGCAGGATACTGAACGCGGATTTGATATCCAGCAGGCATCTGGCCACAGATCGTTTGATAACCGAGCAAGGCAACAGGATATTAACCGATCACAGTACCTCTAGGATTTTAAACAACGAGCAACTGGGCGCCAATCACCTGCTGGCGCCGGATCAGAGCAGGATCATCGGGGACGAGTCTCGCGTGTTGAGCGATCAAACGAGGCTGTTGGACCAAAGTAGACTGATCGGGGACGGGAGGATTCTACCCCCGACCACTCCCAGTGGCGGGTTGTCGCCCGTGCAGGGTTTCGGGAGTTATACGGTGCCGCAGAATCCGTATCATCCGGCGCCTTTGGCCACCAGGCCGCACGTTACGTCTCCTACTACCGCCGCATATCATTATCCTACTTATTATTGAGTTCGTTAAGTGATTTGAGCTGTGTAAATAGTCGTGGTAGTTAATTTCGTTGTTTGTACGTGGTTGTACGTGGTGAATTGATTAACTGGACAAGGCGTATAGATATACAGGGTGTGTCACGTAATGGGCCCATTAGAAGTATATGGAAAAGTAGTGGTAATTAAAATTTGAGAATTTGTATACAAGTATTTGTCGATACACTCGATTCAATGAAAATATTCTTAGAAATAGTTCTTACTTCCGGTTATACCGGAATTACTTATTTTAAATGGAACACCCTGTATATTTTTGCATTTTTACATTTTACTCGATGAGCTGATTACAAAAAGGGATCACACTTGGTACCTCGGTCTCATAATAAAGGTTATACAGACACTCATAAATCACAATATTTTGATTTTAGGTGGCTCTGAATGCCAAACAATTGAAAATCGAGAAAAACGGCTTACACAGTCCTATCCTAACTTTTCAAGTACTTTCTAATGGAACAAAAATTTATTTGATTAAAATTTCGAAATTTTTGGTCACCCTGTATACATTTTATATCATGTCAATAGATAGTACTTGAAAAGTTAGGATAGGACCATGTAAGCCATTTTTTCGATTTTCAATTGTTTGGGTTTCAGAGCCACCTAAAATCAAAATTTTGTGATTTTTGAGTGGCTGTATAGCCTCTATCAAAAAATCAAAATACCAAGTGTGACCCCTTTTTGTAATCAGTTCATCGAGTAGAATCTAAAAATTCAAAAATATACAGGATGTTCCATTTAAAATAAGAAAGTTACAGTCTACTTCCGGTTGTACCGTAAGAAATAGTTGAAAATATTTTCATTGAATCAAGCGTATCGACAAATACTTGTATACAAATTTTAAAATTTTAATTACCACTACTTTTCCAGATACTTCTAATGGGCCCTCTATGGTGACACACCCTGTAGGCAATGCTCCAGTAAAGTCTTGCCGAGTTGTGAATTTTCAAGAGCGAAGTCTGAATTTGTTTCTTCCTGGAACCATTTAATACTCATATTTTTAATTATAATTTTATCTGATTTAATGAGGACCTTTCAAAAAATTTATATTCTTGCATAAATGAATTGGTAATATTTTAGGAAGATTGGTTCTTTTATGTTGGAATATAAAATTAGTTTTGGTAATAAAGTCTAGTCATGTTGTTGTAAATATCTAGGATAATTCAAAGGCATTAGTTAATAAAGATACATTTAATAGTACATGTATGGATAATTCGGATATTTTAAGTAATTTGTTTTCAATGTTTACATGAATACAATTTGCCATATACAATAATTTTTTGTGAATTATTATTTTATTACTATTGTATTTAATACTATTATTAACTTTATTATATTAATTAATTTGATTTATTCAACTGTGATTATTTTTACATTTTTCATTTCTACAATATTTATTTATTGAATATTTGTGTTTGTTTTTGAACCCCCCTATAGCCAGATTGCGTACATGAAATGACTATTCTTCGTTCTTCATTATTATTAACCATATATGGTTATTTGATTTAAATTGACCTTATGAAAGTGAAGATAAATTTAACCGTTAGATAATGCCTACGGTAAATTAGTTATTGAATGGGCAAATTAAATGAATTATTCACCAATTCTTGCAAATAGTTTCCATTGAGCATAGATAAATGAACACTTTATGATTCCTTTTAAAGTAGTTTAGGTATTCATCACATAAAGCTTTGAATGCATTCGACAAAGCACTCGTAACGTTCAAGCATAGCATTAATGAATTAAAATTCGCTCTATTCTCGCCAAGTCACGGGGAAAATAAAATACAAAACAATGGTCGATGCATTTAATTAAAACTGATATTTTTTTTGTACGACAGTGTACCACAGTAGGAAAAATTCTTTAAAAGGATGTGATTGGCGAATTAGTGCAACGATTTGGAGTTACTTGCTATTTAAATTTCAAATATTTAGGGTGAGTAAATGTAATATTTAGTGAGAGTAAAAGGACGCATGCCTTTTGTCATGGTACTTCGATGATTCTTTTTTGCTTATTTGATGTAATTTTTGTCATCTGTTATAAACGATGTAGGTGTCATATTTTTGATTTCAAAGACATCAATTTTTGATACTATCACGCACGCACTATCTGTTATCAATTCTTATGTAAATCGAAGTTAACCAAAATTGAAAAGTACTGTTGAGAGTGATGGTCATTATGATACACTGTGCCGCAAAATTAACGCATGAATGTTTATTTTAAAAATTAAAATCTTTATTTTTTTAAAGTTGGGAATGAATTTTGACAAATGTTTGTAGAGGTTATCTTTAAAGTTTTGAGTTATTTTTTGTGTGCCTTCTCGTAAAACCAGCGATCACTTGACTAGAAAAATGACACATTTTAATTTATTTAATGTCGAACAAAAATGTACAAAAAATTCCTCTAATAACGGGTATTACCACCTCTAAACTTAACCGCATACTTAAAATTAGGTTTCTGACTTTGTCTTGGTCAATTTGATTCCATATCTCTACAAGTCGCAGTCACAGCTCATTTAGGTTTTCTGGAGCTCATTTAGGTTTTGCAAAGCTCTAATACGTCGTCCCATGTTGTCCCACAAGTGCTCGATAGGGTGTAAGTCGTGAACATGACTTTTACCCATGAACATTTATTAACCACTTATACTTAGTAAAATTAATATTCGAATTTACAATTTTATGCGTTAATTTTGCGACGCACTGCATATTTTTACTACTTGGGGTAATTGGGAACAGCGTCAGTTTGGGTAATTGGGAACGTTACCAATCACCAGAAATCATACCAAAGAAGCCAAGAGTCAAGGGTAAAGGAGTATAACATTTAAAGAAAGCTTTACAAATGAAAGAAATTGAAGAAGAGTTTCATTGCATCATTTTCTTCGAAAAATAGATATCAAATTTCGCCGAAAGAAGATTGGATCCAGTGTTACCTTTGCAAAATCTGGGTAAATGAACTTCCGGTGAGTTAGTAGAGGTTTCCATATGTGATTAACCATCTATCCTAATTACCACATGATGGGGATGTTCTCAATTACCCCATATGGGTATCAAAAATACAAAATATATAGGGTGTCCCATTTAAAATAAGAAAGTTGCTGCCTACTTCCGGTACAACCGGAAGTGCTACGACTGTCAAAATATTGCAACAACTACGTCGAATGTTAAATCACTTCACGTGTTTCAGCGTTTTTTGTTTAAGTTACTGGTTTAACAGATAATAATTTTATTCCGCACTTTTGCCCAACCCTGTGTAAATAAATATAAAATAAATAAATTAATAACCGTATAAGTACTCGTATATGAGGAACTTGGAGGAACTTTGTTTATAATTTTCCTCTATGATTTTTGTGCGTTGGAAGTTAAGTGTTCCTAATTACCCCACTTTCCCCTATATAGTTTACTAATATTACAAAATTTTCTTGAAGGGAAGCAATTTCCAGCAAAAAACGTAAAGTAAAATGGTTCATCAAAATTTCAATCAATGCCTAAATTTCAATTTTAAATGTAAACATTTCAAATGCTTGAAGTTCAAGGATAGTAAAATATTACAAAATTTAATTAAATTTTTTAAATAGGTGCTATTTACGGAAACAAATTAATGCACCACCCGACTGTTATTAAATTTGTTAATTGTTACTATGGCATAGAAGAAAGAAAGAATGGCATATTAAACCATCACTTTTATGATATTCAAAACAAGTGTTAAAATTAACTTCATGAAGAATTCGTACGATTTGTGGAATACAAAAAAAAATGGTTTTAACAATGAATGAAAAATATTGTCACTCTCATGTAAAATTTAATATTCAGAATTTGGGCCTCGTGCGCTTTCTTTATGTACATACATACGTAGGTTACCTACTGATGGCGTAGTTGAATAAATTCATCCATAATTATGACTTCACGAAACCTCTTATTATCGTTTTATTGTTTTTTTCGACAGACATTCAATAGAAATCAATTTACCGGAAATTTTAATATTTAAATAACATACATACCTTTACTACGTCTACGCAATGTTTTGAATAATACTGTTGCATTACAAATTATACAGAGTATTCAAATCATTGAACGATGTTCGTAGTTTACCCAAATTTTCTATAAAATCTTCATTCCTATCACCTTTTTGGGACATCCTGTATATATAGGGAGTCGCAAAAAGGTTGGGACATGGCTAAAACCACAGACTCCTGGGATAAAAATAAGACCATTTAGCCGAATTTACCTATATCCAAAATTGCTTACAATTAGTAAAGAAGTTATAGGGTTTTGAAGTTAAGAATAAAAAAGAGATTTTTTGATATTGTGCCAGAATGGCTTAACTTTTTTTCGTGAAAATTTGTACAGAATATCTCTGTTTGGTGACATATTTATGTGTAATTTTCTCTTTTTAAATTGTCCATCCCTCACTGATTTATGAGGGGTGGCTTTAAGGGGGTTGGCCATGTCTCAACCTTTTTGTGACACCCTGTATATAACTGAAAATAATTTTGCTGTACACACCCCCAGGTATTTAAAATTTCAAAGAGACAATTGCAATGCGTTCAAGGTTTTTAAAGATTTTTTCAAAACATGTTTCTATCCAAATTGTAAAGGAAATTAGACACTGTTACAGGGTCATTCACAGTGTAACAGTCCTTAATATCCAGGAAGAATAGTAAACAGATCCTGGAAAAACATATTTTTTGGTGGTCGTAGTTGATACCAAATTGGAATTGATTAAATTTTTCATAATATATGTATTGACGTCACAATATATTTCTTATAGGGTGGTCAAAATTCAATCAAAACATGATATTGTGGATCATCGGTGAGTTGTACACCGATGAGAACAATCCTTTATTCGTATAGGTTATTATCGAATTCCTATTGTTTTTAAATTCACTGGTGAATCGTATATTTACTTAACACCACGCGTATCGAAATTACCAAATATTTTTGAAACAATATGGTGGTATGATTTATTTACGTAAAAATTATACTTTTTAATAGGGCTTTTAATAGACCTTTCATTACACTCATGTGAAAAAATGATGAATTAAGCATACTAGACTGCTCGAATCTCGATTGACAAATTAAACTCGCTAATGCTCATTTTTTTGTTCACCCAAATTTATTGCTCTATTTTTATTGGCTTCACCTAACCTTTATGTTATATCCGGTTTATGTTTATCTTTATGTTTATGTTATAGTGTTCCAGTTGTTTCCCGTATTCGAGCAGGTAAATTCTTATAGGTCGAGTTGTTTCCAGAGGGTGTCCGAGTTGTTTCCAGTATGGCAGGTAGACAGGGCAATTAATTTCCGATTAATCTTTCTTCGTTGAAAAACCCTAAATATTTATTAAAAGTAACCAACTTTTAATTTTTATTATTTCAAACTTTTTTAAATTTTAGATATTTAACCTAAATTCTCCAATATTAAAGAAACGATTACCTTATTTCACTGGAACTATGCCTTGAAAGAAAGATCATTAAAATGCGATTTAAAATTTTCCATAGGTGTAGGAGTAATAAAAACATCCTACTGTATCTGTAGGTATAAGGGTAAAAATTCTCATTTACCAATTAATCAAAAACAGCTCCAATTGAAAATGTCGCTTAAGTTCATGAAAGGAACAGTGCCTAATCCTCCTTATCAGGTAATTAGACCCTTATAAGCTACAAATAACCGTTAACAATAGACTGGAAACAACTCGGACACGACCTTTTTTCGTACAGGTAAGATTTTTGAAAATTGGGAAACAACTCGAACCCGTCCGTTATATCATTTCCATTTGATAAGTTGAAAATAAATTGGCCTTTTTTTCTTTTAATAAAATCAAGTTTTTCTTTGTTCTTTCTATGCCTCATCTTTTGATCCTAATTCCTTCTCACCCTTAAAATTTGTTTAATTTTTAAATCAGGTTAGGTAAATTTCAGTTTGTTAATAACAATAATATCATTGATAATATCGCCTTCGACTATTTTTTCATTTTTCATAATATATCTATTTACCACTTTTTATTTATCACTAGTTATTTTTTTACATATTTTGACGTAAAATCTTAAAAAAATATCAAGGCAAGAAGTAAGGCGTAGAAATATATTCATAAATACTGTAAAAAATTGTTATTGTGTTTATTATTTGCTACTGATTAGAAATCAAAGTAATTGTAAAATAAATTGATCACTCTCAATTAATTGACAATAACAAACGTCTGCAACAATTACCCGTTTACATGGCGGGATCCAAGCCGACTTGAAGTCGGTTTGAATCCTAGATCGACTCTCTCTAAACACTATAAACACGGATCGAGTTGACTACTCGACGAAGAAAAAGATATCTCGAGTCAATCCCGATCCGATCACTGAATCCTGCATGTAAACGCGGTAAATGCGTAAAGCATTTTTTACCTACAGGGTGTCAAAAAACTCCCTGGGTAAAAGGGTAAAAACTACCCTTATCCTACCATAAAGACATCGTATTTTTCTTTGTGGGCCGCCCCTGGTTCCCCAATTTTTTTATATGGAAAGCTGTATTCATTTATAACATTTTTTGTCTCTTGCAAAAAACATGTATCTCTCATCACAATTCAAAAATGGTCGATTTTAAAGTTATTACAATAAAAAAATTATCAATGGGCATTCGGCTGGAAATTAACAATTAAAGAGAAGGATATTTTTTTTACATCAAGTCTCTAACCATTTGTTTGAATTGTTAATTTCCATTCAAAACCTATGCATATTAATATTATTTTTATTGTAATGACGTTGTAAAACATTGCAAAATCGACAATTTTCAAGTTGCGGTAGTTATAACCACCAACTTAGTTTTCTTGAAAATTTTAAATCACTGACCCTCAGTCCAAAAAAATTTTTCCTCGAATACCATGAGATATACATGTTTTTCGCAAGAGACAAAAAATGCTATAAATGAATAAAAGTCTCCATTCAACAAAAATATTGAGGGACCAGGGCCGGTCCTAAAAAAAATACGATGTCTTTTATGGTAGGATAAGGGTAGTTTTTACCCTTCCATGATTTCAGTAGGTATAATTTTTAGATTCAACAATGACTCTTCAATTAAAAGAGCTACATACCGAATTTTATAAAAATTTGGATCGAAGCGTTTTTGAGTTATTAAAAAAAATAAAAATTTTCTTTCAACTTTGAGGCTTTCTCAGAGGCGAACGAAGAACTTTTGATATAGGTCATTTTGGTCAAATCGACTTATTTTGATCCCACCAACATACAGTAGCTCTGTGCACAGGGAGTTTTGGGACACCCTGTATAATGAGGGGGTCAGATACCTATATTTGTGTTCAACTTGCGGGAACATCTTCTTCAAGTACTCCCGTTTCTCCTTCGACCCCACGGTTGTGAAGACCTTGCAACCAATCGAAAGAGCTATGGTTATCGCTGCTAAAGTCCGTTCGTTGAAATCGTGCCGGTTTCGGATTAATCGTTCAATGTTTACAGTCCCCAAAAAATACCTGTTTTCGGGGAAAACGCCAACTGCTCAAAATTATTTTATTTTATCAAAATTAATCTGCAGTAAAACCCTGTGAACAATATTGTTTTCCCCGAAAACAGGTATTTTTGTGGACTGTAAACATTGGACGCTTAATCCGAAACCGGCACGATTTCAACGAACGGACTATATTCCTATACCACCGTGGATTAAAATCGAAGCACCTCGTTTCATTTGAGCTCTAATAACCAACCCGTAATAGCACTAAAAATCGATCGGTTACATCCCAGAAGAACTTTTGATATAGGTAATTTTGGTAAAATCGACTTATTTTGATCTCACCAACGTACAGTAGCTCTGTATACAGGGAGTTTTGGGACACCCTGCATGTATAAATTGTATACAATGGTGCTTACAAAAAGTTTCTGAAATTTTCGTTAAAAATTTAAATATAGACACCATTATTTATGTGAAAAAAAAATCATAATCATCATTCATAATAAAAATTGGATAAAAAAACTTATTAAGCATTCATATACTTATAGTCTATTCATAAATGAAGCGGATTAATCCGCCGTCGTGATCCTTGCAAAACCAATACAGGGCGAACCATCCAAGTATTATTAAAATATTAGGTATCGCGTGAATATTAATTTCTGTCAACACGGAAACGACAAAGTAGCTTCTGTATAGGCTGGTATTTGGCCGAATGATTGATTCATTACTTCATCTCATTTATAAATAGACTATAGCAACAAAAAGGGACCACAACCAGCTTTATTGAACATAATATACCAGAAATTGCCAAATTAAAGCATATTTCTTGGCAGCAGAAGAGCTACAAAACTCCAACATACACAATCCAGAAAAAGATTCAGCGTGACCCTCGTAGCGTTGTAAGTTATATTGCATTAGGTGTTAATTAAAATGAAAATTAAAAATTGCTAATATATTCTACTGGCTTTTTAACCTCACGCCTATAAGTATAAGCGCGTGACCTCTAATAATGCATATTAGTTAAGGGGACCGTCGCAATCGAGCCCATCGAGCAATTCAGTCCACATCGTCGTCCAAGTGGTTCAATCGGATTGCACACTTACGGTTCCCCTATTTCACAGAAACATGGACAACCCCGATTCCATCGTGATCAGTGGCATAGCAGGAAAATTCCCGCGATGCCACAACCTCCAGGAGTTCGAAGACAGCCTATTGAGAGGCGACGATTTGATCGATGATAACAACAACAGCAGGCATCCCGTCGGTGAGCTATTCGTACAAAATCGTTTATCGCTAAATTTTCTGTGTTCCTTGGTAAATTTTAAGGGTATCGCGGAACGCCTTCTGGTTACGGATCTATACCTATCATCGATAAATTCGACGCCTCCTTCTTCGGCATCCACCACAAGCAAGCCAACTACATGGACCCCAGGCAACGGTTGCTGCTGGAATGCGCCTACGAGGCCATTATAGACGCTGGCTACAACCCCGCTGATCTCAGAGGATCCAATACAGGTAAACCCCGAAACTAACAAAATAGCAGGATCTTCATCTTTGAACATCCCTTGAACGCATCTTTCAGGCGTCTACACGGGGATATCATCCTTCAACAACTACGAGGTGTACCGCGAAAGAGACGACACCGACGGCTACACGAACATCGGCGTGTCCATGGCGCTGGCCGCCAACAGGATATCCTACTGCTTCGACTTCAAGGGGCCGAGCTTCTCCGTGGACACGGCCTGCTCGAGCAGCCTGTACGGCTTCTCGCTGGCCGTCAACGACTTGAACGCTGGCATCGTGGACAGCGCCCTCGTGTGCGGGGCGCATCTCTTCTTCCACCCCTTCGACTCCGTGGAGTTCATGAGATTGAGCATGCTGTCGAAGGAGAGCCGGTGCAAGGTGTACTCGAAGGACCGGAACGGCTACGTGCGCTCCGAGGCCATGGTGGTGTACTTTCTGCAGAGGAAGGGCAAGGCCAGGAGGGTGTACTCGACGGTGCTGGGGGCGGCTTTGAACAACGACGGATATAAGAAGGAGGGCGTCACGTTTCCCTCTTGTGATCTGCAGTACGAGTTGATGAATAAGTTGTACAGAAGGTTGAATATTGATCCCAGGGATGTGTCGTATGTTGAGGCGCATGGGACAGGTTTGTAAAATTTTGGTTTCGTCGGGCTTTTTCATGACTATTAAGGCTGTTTTATCGGTTATGACGACACAGATTGTTATGATTTTTGTTACTCGTCGGCGCTGTTTACCAAATTTTTTTCGCTTCATGTCAGCACTGACATTATTTCACTCTATCCTTCAAAGAGATAGGTCGCCTATTTCACTCGCACATTTCACCGATTTAATGCTATTCAATACAGAAACGCACTCAGATTTTTTCTTCGTAGAAATATACCTAACAATTTTATTTTATTATTTTCGTAACTTATTATGCAATATAGTGTCAGTTATTACAATTTTTAATTTAATTACAATCTAGTAGAGTTAGTAAGAAAAAAGGAAGGTAAATAGTCGGGGGCTCTAAATAATATGAGTACATTTCTGTACACTAATAGTTTGTGAAACACGCTGTAGAAATAAGAGCGAAAGCGATATAGTTTCAAAAATTCGTAAATTTTGAAATCGGTTTCCCATTTCTTATGCTTATTTTTTATTTTAACAGAAAATTTTATATAGAAAAAAGTTTACAAAAAGTATGGTATACAATCTGTTGGAATTACATTTTTAATATTTTATATTTCAGGTGGATTTTTATTTATATTTCCAAAAGTATGAGGTAAAGTGAAAATATAATTCCAACAATTTCTTCGCAAGTTCGCAATTGACTTCTCACAAAATTTTCAACAAAATTTGATGATAAATAACGGAGATATTTGGGTAACCGTTTTTATATGTAACGAATATGGGGTGATAGAACAGCCTTAATGTATTCATAAATCAATCGTTCGAATCTAGTTTGGTTGTTAATAAATTAAAATGTGTCCATTAAAGTGAAAAATTTCGATGGCACGTAATAGAACCAAAAATAACATAATTATGTTTAAGGTTAAGGTTCATGTACAATAATTGTCTTTTTGGTAATAAGACCCAAATAATTTGATGAATCTTGTCCATATTCATGACTTCGTCATACCAATGAATCAATTCAATTTCGATGTACCTACACTTATATTTGCATGAATTTTTTGCTAATTATCCATAATATTAATAATCCTGTTATTAATTTGATACTATTTCCAAAGGAACAAAGGTTGGAGATGTGCAGGAATGCACGGCCATCGCGAGGCAATTTACCTTAGGAAGAACCAAACCGCTTCTCATCGGAGGCGTCAAATCCAACATGGGCCACGCGGAAATATCTTCCGGCCTTTGTTCGCTAACAAAAGCCATAATATCCATAGAAACTGGAATCATCCCGCGAAACTTGCACCTGGAGAATCCCGACACGACGATACCCGGCATATGCGATAACAAGCTCAAAGTATGTTAAATTTGTACATATACTCTGTACTTAAAAGTTAAAATAAGTTATTGAAAAATTGTTTCTCATAGGTGGTCAGCGTGAACACGAAACTGGAACCAGGGCTCATAGGCGTAAATTCCTTCGGTTTCGGGGGTTCGAACGCCCACGTCATACTAAAACCCTTCGACAAAATGAAGGTACCCTACGAAAAACCGAAGAACCGTTTGGTTCAAGTCTCTGGCAGAACCGAAGAAGCCGTGCTGCATTTTCTCAACGACATCGAAGCCCGGCAAAACGATCAAGAATACCTAGCTCTAGTCGATGCGATCCACCAGAAGAACATCGAAGGTCACAATTACAGAGGGTAAGCACCTGTTTAAACTTCTCTGCAATTATTTAATAAACCGTCATTACAGCTACACAGTTCTTGGGGGAAAACCGGTGAAAGAGATATGTCGAACCACTCCCAACAGACCAATTTGGTTCGTTTACACTGGAATGGGTTCACAATGGAACAAAATGGGCAAGGATTTATTGAACATTCCGGTATTCAGGAAGACCATTGAGCGATGCGCGGTGACTTTGAAACCCTACAACATCGATTTATTGAAGATCCTCACCGATGAAGATCCCACCACGTTTGATAACATCGCCAATTGCTTCTGTGCGATATCCAGCGTGGAAATCGCCCTCACAGACGTGCTACGGGAGTTGGGAATTGTTCCAGATGGTATTGCCGGGCATTCCTTAGGAGAAGTGGGTACGTATGAGAATCCGGAGTAATGAGGAAGTTGTGTTAATTGAATTAATTGTAGGTTGTGCGTACGCTGATGGGACACTCACGGTGGAGCAGGCGACGCTATTGGGATACTCCAGAGGCTACGCCTCGACCAACACGAAGATGATCCGCGGGCAAATGGCGGCGCTGGGGCTTTCGAAAGAAGAGGCGCAGAAGCTCCTTCCCGAAGGAATATTCATCGCCTGCCAGAACTCCAAAACTAGCGTTACCATTTCTGGTCCAGAAGAAGAAACGAAGGCCTTCGTGGAGAAATTGTCTTCTCAAGGCATCTTCGCTAGATTGGTGAAATCCGCCAACATAGCCTACCACACGAAGTACGTGGCCGACGCCGGCAAGCTGCTGCTGGAGTTCTGCAAAGGCGTGTTGCCCGATCCCCAGCCGCGGTCGAGCAAATGGGTGTCGAGCTCCGTGAAGCCGTCCGACGTGAACTCCAAATGGGCGCAACTGAACTGCGCCGAGTACCATTGCAACAACTTCTGCAACACGGTGCTGTTCGATCAAGTCTACTCCCACATCCCCGACAACGCCATCGTCGTGGAGGTCGCCCCGCACGGCCTGCTGCAGGCCATCTTGAAGAGGGAGCTGAGCAATCAGCACACCCACATCAGCATCACCAACAGATCGAGCGAGGATAACGAGCAGTTCTTCCTGAGCGGGATAGGAAAGTAAGTTGTGCTGTGTTTAATGCGCAAAAGCGCTGATTAGTTGGTGTGTTTGAAGGGTATTCTTGGCTGGCGGTCAACCGAATTTGAGGAAATTGTATCCAGATGTAACCTTCCCGGTGTCCCGAGGCACTAATCATCTTTCCCAGGCGGTAAAATGGGATCACAGCGTGGATTGGTTCACTCCGAAGTTCATCTTCGAGGACACCATCGGCAGAGCCGTGAACGTTAACATAGCAGATAAGAAATATTCGTACTTGAGTGGCCACGACATTGACGGTAGGATCCTCATGCCCGCCACGGGGTATTTGGTAAGTACTCAAATTTTACATCAAACAATGGAGAAGACCACGATGTGAGATACGCGGATTTCGGCAAAAGATACGATTAGAAATGATTTATTAGAGCTCAAAACCGTTTTCAGTTGCTCAAAATGTGTTATAATTAAAAAGTTATAGCCCTTCGAAATTTAAAAATTTCGGGTTTTGACTCATACCTTATCAGCCAATCATAAACCACTCAAGTTTTGTTGTATAAGTAAATAGTATGAATTTTCGAACGCAGTAACAAAGAATACACAAACGAACAAAAATCAAACTGTCATTTGTCAGATTTTTCTGAAAAATGCACAAAACAAATTACACGAATTGCAGTTCTGCACAAAACACTTTACTGATAATATTGAATTTCACAAGAATGTTGCCAAATAAATTTTTCAGGACCATTATTTGTGTTTTTAACACGAAAATCGGTTGCAATTTATACAGATGAAGATGTTGTTTCTATATTAATATATCGAATTATCCATTAGGTAATGGAAGAAATGGATAAATCAGAAAATGTTTATTGCAATAAATATACAAAAAACGCACATTTTGCAGGAGTAAAGAAGAGTAATAAGAAACTTGGCAAACTTCCTAAATGTGACTTCTCTTTGCAACTCTCGCTTTGATTGGAGCAGAGCGTATGGCAATTGTGTGACGTTTTTTAAACTTTAAAAATTAATTGCGGCCTTATTTGGTCACAGAAAAAAATAAAAATATCATTACGCGCCTTCTTAGAACACACGGTTTTGAAAAAAAAATTAAAAAAAAAGTCGTGGTCTTCTCCATTGGTGAAACTTGGCATAATTTTCAGGAACTAGTTTGGCGGGTGGCTGTGGATTTAACTCTCGTCCAGAACATAGAAAATTTCCCGGTTGTTTTCGAGAACGTTCGATTCCTGCGAGCTTCGGTTCTTCAGTACGGAGAAAACGTTTCGTTCCTCGTCAATATCATGAGATCTTCAGGGTACTTCGAGATATTCGAGAGCGGGTCGGTCGTTTGCTCTGGAAAAATATTAACAGTCAAAGACATCTCCACGGAGTTCAGCGGAGCCGAAGATGTAGCGGAACCGACTAAAAACGGAGCTCCTGTTCTTAAAACCGAAGACGTTTACAAGGAATTCCGTTTGCGTAAATACTACTACAAGGACTCGTTCAGGGGTATCCTTGAAACGGATATAACGGGTTCCAGTGGAACATTAGAATGGAACGGAAGCTTCACCGCGTTCATGGACACCATGCTGCAGGTATCATTATTGAACGGCTATTCCAGGAATCTTTATCTACCATCGTTCCTTCTTAGAGTTGTGATTGACCCCGTGAAACACATGAATTTAGTAAACGAAAAAAAAGGTAAGTAGACGAATTCAATCGAACTATTTTCGATTTGTGAGTTTAATTAACGTTTTAGAGATCCCTTGTTCCTACAACAAAGACCTGGGCATCTACAAATCCGGCGGGATCGAAATGGTTTACATGGACACCATCTTGGCGCCTCGCAAACAAAACACCCAAGCGCCCCCTTTGCTGGAGACCTACGATTTGATTTACTACGAAACCTCCGTGAAGAACCAGTACGATTTCCAAACAGCCCTTAGAATTGCCCTGCAAATCGTCATCCAAAATTACCCAGGAATGAGCAAGGAACTGAACATCTGCGAAGCGACCGCCGACGATACAAACGAAGATCTAAACAAGACTATAAAATCGATTTTGGACCTCCAACCGTTCATGGAAGCCACCTACGTTTCGAAGGCGGCGAATGAAATCAACTCCAAGTTCGATTTAATCATCGTTAACGATAAAATCATCTCCAACGTTAACGTAGCCGCTCTAGCCGATTGCCTAACGGACTCGGGATTCCTGCTGTACAAGGGCAAATACGAGAAAATCTCCAGCAACGGTCTGCAAATCATCTTCCAATCGGTCGCCGACGAGGAAAGCCTCTACTTGCTACGTCCCCAATTCGACATCCCCAAAACCTACGATATCATCAACGTCTCAAACACCAACTTATCTTGGCTGGAGAAGCTGAAAGTGGCGGCCAAACGCGGCGACACCCACACAGTTTACCTCGTCTCCCAGGACGAAGACACCAGCGGCATCGTGGGCTTCATGAAATGCTTGCTGGTGGAGCCCACCAAGCAACGATTCAGAGCCGTCTTCGTCGATCAAAAAACCGACGACTTCTCGCCAGACAACGAGCTGTACAGGGACCAGTTGAAGAAGAACCTCACCTTCAACGTGCTGAAAGACAACAACTGGGGCACCTACGTGCATCTTCCCCTGCGGGATATCGAGAGCAGGAAAGTTGGTAACGCTGCAGTTAATATCGGAGTTATTGGAGACCTGTCTACGATCACTTGGGTAGAGAGACCTTTCGAAGGCCTAAGGTAGGAGATCAAAGATGTACCAAATGAGCCTTCCTAAACTTATCTTCTTGTTTTAGATACGACCAATCGGGAGACCTAGCTTATGTTTACTACGGGGCGTTGAATTTCAAAGACGTCATCGTGGCGAGTGGTAAATTGAGTATTGAGGATCCGCCTCATCCCAGAAACACTGACGTAAGCATAGGTTTTGAATACTCGGGGGTAACTACAAAAGGCAAACGAATCATGGGTATGGTGGCGAACGAAGCTATGGCTCTACAAACGCATGTAGACGAATATTTCTCGTGGGAAGTACCGAAGAATTGGAGCTTGAAAGAAGCTGCTACTGTACCTTGTGTATACGCTACAGTAAGATTATTAGGATGAAATAATGCAGGGATGTAACTGATCGATTTTTAGTGCTATTACGGGTTGGTTATTAGAGCTCAAATGAAACGAGGTGCTTCGATTTTAATCCACGCTGGTACTGGTGGTATAGGAATAGCAGCGATAACCATAGCTCTTTCGATGGGTTGCAAGGTATTCACAACCGTGGGGTCGAAGGAGAAACGGGAGTACTTGAAGAAGATGTTCCCGCAAGTTGAAGACAAAAATATAGGTAACTAACCCCCTCATTATGCAGGGTATCCCAAAACTCCCTGTGCACAGAGCTACTGTATGTTGGTGGGATCAAAATAAGTCTATTTGACCAAAATTACCTATATCAAAAGTTCTTCGTTTGCCTCTGAGAAAGCCTCAAAGTTGAAAGAAAATTTTCATTTTATTTTAATAACTCGAAAACGCTTCGATCGAAATTTTTATAAAATTCGGTATGTAGCTCTTTTAATTGAAGAGTCATTGTTGAAACTAAAAATTATACCTACTGAAATCATAGAAGGGTAAAAACTACCCTTATCCTACTATAAAAGACGAAAAACTCTCTCGAAAAACATGTATCTCTCATGGTATTCGAAGAAAAAAATTTTTTATGGACTGAGAGTCAGTGATTTAAAATTTTCAAGAAAACTAAGCTGGCGGTTATAACTACTGCAACTTGAAAATTGTCGATTTTACAATGTTTTGCAACGTTATTACAATAAAAAAATCATCATTAGGCATAGGTATCGACTGAAAAATAACAATTCAAACAGATGTGGTTAGAGACTTATTGTAAAAAAAATATCCTTCTCTTTAATTGTTAATTTCCAGTCGATACATATGCCCATTGATGATTTTTTTATTGTAATAACTTTAAAATCGACAATTTTCGAGTTGTGATTGTTATAACCGCAAATTAAGTTTTCCTTGAAAATTTTGAATGACTAACCCTCAGGCCATAATTTTTTTTACTCAAATACCATGAAAGATACATGTTTGTCGCAAGAGACAAAAAATGTTATAAATGAATACAGCATTCCATATAAAAAAATTGGGGAACCTGGGGCGGCCCTCAAAAAAAATGCGATGTCTTTTATGGTAGGATAAGGGTAGTTTTTACTCTTCCATGATTTCAGTAGATATAATTTTTAGTTTCAACAATGGCTCTTCAATTAAAAGAGCTACATACCAAATTTTATAAAAATCGATCGAAGCGTTTTCGAGTTATTAAAAAAAAAATAAAATTTTCTTTCAACTTTGAGGCTTCCTCAGAGGTAAACGAAGAACTGTTGATATAGGTTATTTTGGTCAAATCGACTTATTTTGATCCCATTAACATACAGTAACTGTGTATAGGGAGTTTTGGGACACCCTGTATAAAGCAACGAAAGCTTCATTCTGGGGTCTTCTTCAGGTTGTTCGAGAGACGCCACGTTCGAGACGATGATCAAAACGAACACCAAAGGAAGAGGTGTTGACGTGGTGTTGAACTCGCTGGCGGACGAGCTTTTCCAGGCTTCGATGCGTTGTGTGGCCGAAGGAGGAAGCTTCGTGGAAATAGGCAAAGCCGATCTGATGAACTCCTCGCCCATAAGGTCTAAGATGTTCCTCAAGAACATCGCCTTCCACGGGGTGCATCTGGAGAGATTCTTCTTCTATGACAACGAGGAGAAGAAACTTGTTCACGCTCTTATCAAAGAAGGTATTTTTGTTTCATTAAAATCTTCTTAAATGTTATAAATGAATATTGTTTAGCGCTTGCAAGAAACGAAATCAAACCGCTACCTCACATGGTCTACGAGGAAAAGGAGGCCGAATCCGCCTTCAGGCTGTTGGCATCCGGAAAACACAAAGGAAAAGTACTGATAGAAGTGAGGAATGAAGATTTGGTGCCCATCACAGCTCCCATACGCAGCATCAGCGCCAAGCCCTGCCTGTACTTCGACTGCAAGAAATCGTACGTTTTGGTCGGAGGACTGGGAGGATTCGGGCTCGAATTGACCGATTGGATGATTCGAAGAGGAGCCACGAAAATCATACTCAACTCCAGAAGGGGAATCACCTCCGGCTACCAATCCTACTGCTTGAAAAAATGGACGCAATTCAAAGAGATTACAGTTAAAATTAACACCAGCGATACTGCTACTATGAAAGGTGCTGAAGAGTTGATCGAGTTCGCTAATCAGTTAGGACCTGTTGGAGGTAATAAATCTGCATGTATATCAGTTCATGTAATTAACAAATCTACTCAAATCCCAGGAATATTCAACATGGCGTTGGTTTTGAAAGACGCTTTGATCGTAAACCAAACCAAAGAGGACTACGAAGAGGTGTTCAAGGCGAAGATCATTTCTGGACAGAACTTGGACGCGGTGAGTAGAAGAGAATGCGCTGAACTCGACCACTTCGTGGTGTTCTCTTCCATCGCCTGCGGTCGAGGAAACGTCGGTCAAACGAACTACGGCATGGCGAATTCGGCTCTTGAGAGGCTGTGCGAGAAGCGAAAGCAACAGCAATTGCCCGGCTTGGCCGTTCAATGGGGCGCCATCGGCGACGTGGGAGCCCTGGCGAAGTTAGGAATAGAGGATAAAGTAAGTGATGGTTCATTGTGTACTCATCTTTGCTTGTTGGAGGAATCTTAGATCTCTTAGGTAATTGAGAATGAATGAAATGTTTGGTAGTTGGAGAGCATCATTCTCGGACATTTGGTGATTGAATTTTGTGTATTAAATTGATTCGTTACGTTGCAGGTATTTAAAAACATGCAACCACAAAGTATCACATCCTGTTTGTCTGTCTTGGAAATGTTTATGTTGCAAGACAAGCCGATTGGATCCAGTTTGGTTCTTCAAGAGAGCGACGAATCCACGCAGAAGCAAAACACTCGAACGCCTGTCGAAGCAGTGGCGCACATCCTAGGAATAAACAATTTGGGTAACAATAGAAACTCATATAGGAAGAGGATTTTTGGTACAAATTTATTTATCTTCCAGATTTGGTGGATAAATCAATGACGCTCTCCCAACTCGGTTTGGACTCACTAATGGGCACCGAAATAAAACAAACTCTATACAGAAACTTCCAAATCGATTTATCGCAGGATGAAATAAGGAATCTGACCTTAGACGCGTTGGTGTTGATGAAAACCACCGATGAAGCTCCAGCGCCCGCCAAACCAGCAGCCGAGCAGAAGGCGAAAGCACCGAGTTCGATCGAGAGCCGTTCGCAGTACCTTCTGCCCGACGAAGTGGTCGTTAAAATGAACAATGTACAAAGTTCGAGGAACGTTTTCGTGTTCCACCCCATCGAAGGCAACTTGGAGTTGCTGCAGCCGATGGGGAAGAGGCTGAACGCCACGGTGTACGGCTTCAACGCGATCAAAGGCAGCGATTTCGAAAGCATGTCCGGCCTGGCGAGGTATTACTTGGATAGGATCAGGGAAATTCAACCGGCGGGGCCCTACCATCTGGTAGGCTACTCCTACGGAGGGGTTGTAAGCCTGGAGTTGGGTTTGCAGATGGAGAAATGCGGCGAGAAGATCGATTTGACGTTCATCGATTCTTCTCCCACGTTCGTCAGCCAGGTCACGCAGCACACTTATGTGAAAATCGGCAGGTCCGAGTCGAAATCGCAGGATCGCATATTGGAGGAGTTTGCAGAATCGTTTCCAGAAACGAGCACGGAGAAGGTAAAGGGATTTGTGGTAAAACGATTCTTTTTAAAACGAGTTGAGTTTTAGGTGAGCAGTATTTTGGCAACGGCTGCCGATCTGAGCGCTAAGCTGGAGAGGATTTCTGAATACATAGCCAAAGAAACGGGTATTAACTACAACAAAATTTACGAATCTGCCTTCAGTTTCTACAGAAGGATTATGCACTGTTTCCATTATGATACGCCTGCGACTTTCAAAGGAAAAGTTCTGTTAATCAGGAGGGATCACAATCCTTTCGTCGCTGGCGAGGATTACAGTTTACAGCAGGTAAGTGAAAAGCAGTTTTTTATTAAAGTTTGGTTTAAAATTTCTTAATTTTATTGTGGATTATTTGCAGCACTGTAAAGAGAAAATCCAACTTATCAAATTGAAAGGGGACCATGTCACAATATTGCAAGGTGACAATGTACAACTGGTTGCAGACGCTATTAACAGGTTTAATGGTTTATAAAATTACTATATATTAATAATTAATTTTTACGAAAAAATATTTCTACTTGTTTTCAATGTTAATATGTATTTCTATATCATTTTCGTATATTCAAAGATGGTTTTTAGTTGATTGTAAATGCTACAAGTCTACCCATTTCTCCTACATCTTTCCCGCATTTTATTATTTACTTCCTTTCCCTAAACTTCCCTAGATATACACGAACTGTTTTAAATAAAATATACTTGATATTGATAAAACAATGAAGACACTCATATTTAATTCACAATCATATTATGATAATTTAAGTTGTAATATTTTTAAAATTGTTATAATAATAAAGTTTGTATAGTAGAGTAAAAAAAGTCCTTCACTTTTTACGCGCAATTCGACACATTTAAGGACGTTTGATCGAATTTCGGATGTTCGTTGTATAATGTATGAATGCTGGCGATCAACTCCTTCCATTCCTCGTCCTCGCTGAAATCGGACAGTTCGCCCAGCAGGTCCTTCAGCGTGATTTCCTTGTTCATTTTCAGCGCGTCGAAGGGCAACTCGTCGATGAACTTCTGGATGTCCTCCACCGTCGGGAACTCGGCCAGAGGCTGCTTCTTCTTCACTTTCGATGTGTAGAACACTTTTTTGTAAACGTATTTATTGAAAAAGTACACGGCGAATGCGCTGGATAGTATGAATAGGAATTTTTTGTAGTGCTTCCTCAGGTCCATTTCGCTCCGAAATGGCGCTGTAAAAATATTTTTAAATTTTGTAAAAGTGTATAATCACTGTCATTTTCGATATGTGGCGTTGTATGAGGTGCTGTCAGTACCAGACGTGTTTTAAAGGCCGATTTCGCCATTGGTTTTATTGATTATACTATAGCTGTTTTCGCGGAGCTGCTTTTTTGAATGGAACGCATTCGGAGGAACTTCACAGGCGCACTTCAAGTTTATTGATATTTTTTAAGTCATTCAAATTTTAAGTGCGCCTGTGAAGTCCCTCCGAATGCGTTCGGGATGTGCTCCGCGAAAACATCTAATATGTATTGATAAATTTTAAATTTATACAAATACAGGGTGTCGCAAAAAGGTTGGGACATGGCTTAACCACAGACTCCTGGGACAAAAATAAGACGGTTTAACCAAATTTACCTATATCCAAAATTGCTTGGTAAAGAAGTTATAGGGTTTTAAAGTTAAGAGTAAAAAAGAGATTTTTTAATATTGTGTTAGAATGGCTTAACCTTTTTTCGTGAAAATTTGTACAGAATATCTCTGTTTGGTGATATATTTATGTGTAATTTTCTTTTTTAAATTGTCCAACCCTCTCTGATTTAAGGGGGGTGGCCAACCCCCTTAAAGCCCTAATTGTTCCGCCCATGTAATTCATCTAATTTTTGAAACGACACTAGATTTATTGGTTTATTTATAATGATTTTTTACTCTATATAAATGTCTATAAAACCCATATTTTTGGAGATAAATCCTCTTTTTGGCATTCATACGATTTTTGAAATCCAGATTTTCAGCACTTTATTGACAAAAATATTTTTTCATGTCACCTTTTTAACAAATTAAGTTATTTTCAACAATTATCTATTCATTAATCATACCACTTAGCACATAACACAGAAAAAAAATAACATTCAAAATTATAAAGATTATCTTAAATTTGATTTCTGTAATTTATGACGGTTCAATAAGGCCTCCATTATTGATTAATAAATAGATTTTTGTTGAAATTAGCCAAATCTGTTAAAAAGGCGTTATGAAAAATTTTTTTGTTTTAATAACTTGCTGAAAATGTGGATTTGAAAAATCGTATGAATGCCAAAAAGGGAGATACCTCCATAAATATGGGTTTTACAGAAATTTACAAAGAGTAAAAAAATCATTATAAATAAACCAATAAATCTAGTTTCATTTCAAGAATTAGATGAACATGGGAGGAACAATTAGAGGGCTTTAAGGAGGTTGGCCACCCCCCTTTAATCAGAGAGGGATGGATAATTTCAAAAAAGAAATTTACGCATAAATATGTCACCAAACAGAGATATTCTGTACAAATTTTTACGAAAAAAATTTAAGCCATTCTGGCACAATTGCGAAGCGCTAGCGACTATAGGTGGCGCTAGAAATTGTCAATATGGCTCTATGTAGGGTAAAAATCTAAGACAGATTACATTTCTGCTTAATACAAGCCACTTTGTTACAACAAAAATCACGCAATATCTTAAAAACACAGAATAAGACACAATAAGACATTTAAAATCAACGATTAAAAAAAAATAAAAAAATTTTCCTTACAGAAGGAATTCAATTAGCGCCACCATATCTCGCGCTTCCCAATATCAAAAAATCTCTTTTTAATTCTTAACTTCTTTACTAAGCAACTTTGGATATAGGTAAATTTGGTTAAATCCTCTTATTTTTCTCCCAGGAGTCTGTGGTTACGCCACATGTCCCATCCTTTTTACTACACCCTGTATATTCTAATTTATTTTATTTTCAAATTAAAATATTAGAACCAGTTAGGCTGTGCGTTCCGAGAAACCAGAGTTTGTATCCGATTTTGAAAAAATACATAAAAGTAGGGATTTTATTTTAATACTTGGGCGAGTATGCAAAAAAGAAATATTCGGAATAATAAAGCTAATGTAAACTACGTAGACTCGAGGTTTCGATTACGTAACGTCACCCACGCAAAAAAATATGGCAAATGGAGAGGTTTGTTTTTATCTTATATTCTCCAAGACAAGATTTCTTCGTTTAGTGTGTTAGAATCCTTCCTGTGGTATAAACTTCCCATCTACACGAGGTAATAGATTCAGTACATTAATTCGATTAAAAATTCAGTGTCAACCAGTATCTTTAATAAATAATTATTAACAAATTTCAATGCCAGATTTAGAATCTAGGATAATAACAATTAGATACAGTTAAAAGTTGTAAAGCTCTGCAAGCTTTCTATTACCCTATAGAAGAGAGATTGCAATAGGATAATATACACTAATATTTTTGTTCTTCCATTATTCCTATAAACTCCATTATATTCTTTAAACTGGAAATAAGAATATACGCCGCTTAAGTGATGACG
The DNA here is from genome assembly GCA_917563865.1 of Phyllotreta cruciferae. Taxonomy (NCBI): domain Eukaryota; kingdom Metazoa; phylum Arthropoda; class Insecta; order Coleoptera; family Chrysomelidae; genus Phyllotreta; species Phyllotreta cruciferae. The sequence continues at coordinate 10,746,268 of OU830607.1, forward strand.
TCACTCGAGAGATGTTAAATGCCCGTGGGCCAAACAAACCATTTTGATGTTTGATTTGTGTATTCCTGGTGTGTTGTGTGTACCTTAAATTCACAGATTTGTCAAAAACAAAATATTTTAATCCAAACTCAAAATGCCTTCTGAACAATACAAATAATAGAATGCAAATTGCCTTTGTTTGGCCAAGGGGCATTTAAAAACTGTCAAGTGACGTCACACTTAATTGGCGTATTTCTTCATACGCAATTAATGGCTAATGAACAACACAAAATTTGTGCGTAAATTATTAGATACATTTTTTTAATTATTAGATACATAGGTACTAAATCAATATTGTTGTCCCTGTAATTAATCGAGCGCCTGGGGCTTTTTACCTAGGAAAACAGATACAGTGAATGAAATTTTACGGTTGAGGTGGGATTTTGTTTGTTATACTATAAATTACAAAGTTTACCAAAATTTTTTGTGTGCTTACGATTTTTTGATTATTTAAACAAAAATCTAAAAAAAAAATAATATTTGAGCATATAAATTTATTAAAAAAGATTTTTTTTATGTATACTTTGAACTTTACCCGAAAAGGTATAGAAGAACATCTTTCCATTATACCTGTGTGTATTTTGGGTCGTATACAGGGTCATTCACGGTAGCCATGCATTAAAACTTTTAGGAGTTCCTGAATAGTTACGAATCGGAAAATTTAGGAGCAAGTTAAAATCGATGTTGTGAGTTTTTCTAAAATATTTTCAACCATGTGTGACTTCCAGTTATACCGGAAGTAGAAGTCAACTTCGTTGATATCTCTATTAATATTAATGTGCATTAATAATATCTCTATTAATAATGCACATTCAAGTTTGAAATTTGGTATCGATAATGTCCAGACATAGTACCAAATGGTATTAGACTATGTCTTCATGGTTTATTTCATTACTTACAGGGTGTTTAAAATTGGGCAACTTACATAAAATGACAATAACTTTATTATTTCAAATGGATCACTCCGTATTTTATGGCATTGAGCTGTGGGTATAGTTAAGCCATTTCGATTCATATGGGTATTCACTATACCGAAATCCAGTCGTTTTTTTGAAATAATCGAACTTTCATAAATTATGCTATGATAATTATAATTTTCATCTTCAATAACCATTCAATAACGAAATAGTTGAATGTTAATTTTGAGTCAAAGTCTACTAAAATTTTACTTTAAGAAAACATACAAAACGTAGAGAATATTGGAGAGGAATACACAAATTAAGTTTATTTAAATTTATTTTTCGTTCACGGCAAATGCAATAAAATTGTGAGATGAGAGTGTTCAATGAAGGATATCTATCATCGATGACGAGAAGTAAAATTATATTAGAATAGAAAAACGATTTCTTGGTTCTGGAAGTATCCATATTAAGAAAAATATATCAAAAGTTGTCACAGAAAGAGAAAAAACTAAATAAATGTTTTAGCATCCTAGATATAATTCTAAAAGCTTCTCGAGATTTGGGTATTTCTTCTCGTCGGTGCAAAGAATTGTGAATACTCACAAAATGTAGATATCCATATACAGAAATACATGTCCATTGTTTTCGAGATGGTCATGAAATCAGAAAACTTGAATTAGCATAGTGCATTAAAGGCATCGAATAGACATCTAGATAACTAAAGAAGAAAATTTATCATAGCTTAATTTATAAAAGTTCGATTATTTCAAAAAGCGACTGGATTTCGGTATAGGGAATAGCCATGTGGATGGAAAGGGCCTAAAAAACCCACATCAGCTCATTGCCCTAAAATACAGGATGATCCATTTGAAATAACAAAGTTATGGCCATTGGATTTAAGGTTGGATAAGTTGCCCAAGTTAGTAAGACAATTTTAAACACCCTGTAAATGAATAATGAAAACACAGTTTAATACTATTTAGTACTATGTCTGGACATTATCGATACCAAATTTCAAACTTGAATGTGCGTTATTAATAGAGATATCATAGAAAATACACTAGACCGTTTTTAAAAAATATATCGAAAAAATTAAATAATTTAAAAATGGTGCATTTTTGGCATATGGTGTTATTATCAAAGCCTAGTTAAAAAGGGCCACAGAATCCAAAAATGAAGTCAAAAATGGTACTTTCCATTTAAAGTAATGAAATTTATTTCTACTTCCGGTATTTTTTTTTTTTTCAAAATTAAGAGCACAATTTTTCATTAGGTAAACTTTTTTACATATATTTTTAGCTACACATTGCATATATTTTTTTTAAATTCCATTCACTGTATGAGAAGTTCTAGGTTTTCATGTTTTTAACGCTCTGGGAACGTCACAAAATGTAATTACGTCGGTTCGATTTGCATAAAAATAAAATAAAACTGTGATTGAATTAAATCATGTTTTGAATTGAATAGATTAGCATATAAAATTTGCTTTATGTATGTATACTACACTTTTAATTCATGATCATTTGTATAATCATGATCATATTCTGGATAAAAAATATTGATTTTACCATAAAAAATGTCTGTTTTCTATCAACTCAATAATCAAATACTTCTTACATGTATATAAAAAAGAATTTTAATTAAAGAAAAATGTTATTTCCTCAAAAACAACAATTTAAATCTGGCTACAACACAATATACAATCAGTTAACTTTTGAATATAACGCCCTGTATATTTTGATGGCGTGTTTTCGTAAACAATTTTCTACCAAACCGTAGTTGGTCTGATTTAAAAAACAAAAAAAAAAACTATAATATATGCAAGTTAAACTTCACGTGCGCTTTTTTGACCAGGATATCCAATTATTTCAACCATTTGTCCCTGATCATACACCTACAATCCTTTACCTTACAATAATATTCGCTTACAAATTTAACACATTAAATACCAATAAACTAATGTTATCAAAATTCATTACATAGACATAAGAAGTGGTATCTTTTATATTTCAGATGGGGTCCCTTTTACACCTTTGTCTACTGATTACAATTCAGTACTGTGCATTATCGCTAGGTGAGCCCTCTCAATACAGATTGTACCCGCCTTATTGGAACGACCAAGTAGTCATCACCGATGGATTCGGTCGATCTTTCGTGAAATCAGCAGCGAGTTTAAGAGGTTTTTTGATATTTATGATCACTTAAATGTCACCATATTCATGAATATCAAATCGCCATCGCCGAACATTCATAGAAAAATGTGTGATGGATGAATGGTCATTATAAGCTCACTGATTCCTAAAACTTTATTTGTCACATATTTTTGATCCTCTATTTTATACATGAAATTCTTTTCAACCTCTAAAAAACGGTTAAACAATGGAGCAAGGTCGATATAGCAATTAAAAAAATTGTCGGAATAGATTAGTGTAATTCTCAAAATAAGATTTATGTAAATAATTTATCTGTTGAAAGCCGCGCAGGTACGTTACGGTTATTCTTGTTGCACTATTTTTTTAAAGACAAGTGATTTAATTTAAATTAGAATACTTATCTGCTGATCTGATTGTTCGATTATTTTATACATTATTAATTGTTGTAAACGTAGGTTTGAATATAAAAAAATGTGTGGGACAAAACTCCGTTTTAATTATGACCTTGCGTACTCCAATTGAAGTAACGATAATCATCTTTCTTGTTCATTACTATACTTTTTTCTTACTGCATAATTACATTAATGCTGCAGTTAAGGTGCAGGTACACGCATCAAGTAGCTAAAGCAAGTTACTAAATCAAGTAGCTAAATTTAGTTACTTGTATGGTGTGAACTACTTCGCAAGTACTAAATCAAGTGGTTCACAGCATACAAGTAACTAAATTTAGCTACTTGATTTAGTAAATTGCTTTAGCTACTTGACACGTGTAACTGCGCCATTAGCTACTTGATACGTGTCCATGTACCTTTATAGTTACTTGTATGTTGTGAACCACTTCTTAAGTACTAAATCAAGTGGTTCACATGGTGTACTTGTATGGACAAGTAACTAAATTTAGCTACTTGATACGTGTAACTGCACCTTAAGTATTGCATTATTTTTTCGTTTACATTTACCTAAGTATCAAGCAATATTTAACAACATAACCATCACTCGATCAAAATTTCATTTATTCTACATGCTTAACCCACAGCCAGCAACTACGCAAGAAGCTACACCAGCAACTACGCCGCAGCCAGCAATTACGGAGCCAGCTCGCTGGTCTCAACCACATGCACATCGACCACTTGTGGTCAAAACGCCCGATGCTACGTCATAGGCGGTCGCCCAGTGTGCGCCTGCTTCAAAGGCCACACCGGCAACCCCATAAGCTACTGCAAAAGGTACCCAATAACCCAGCGAAATAACCCCCCCAATTCTCATGAAGCAATGTTTCAGGGAAGAATGCCTGTACGACAACGAATGCAGAGGCGACCTAGCTTGTAGAAACGGCAAATGCATCGACCCCTGCGCGAATATGTGTGGTTTACACGCCAATTGCCATGCCAGAGGAGGCACGCCGGTGTGTAGTTGCCCAGCTGGGTTCACCGGAAACGCTGCTATCTCCTGCCGACCCTTTAATCCAGGCAAGTACTACACCCTAAATGCACCATAAAATTGGATTTGAGTCTGCCACTATTGCGTTACACAGAGGAGCTGTGCCATCCGAGCCCCTGCGGCCCCAACACGCAATGCGAAGTGAGAAACGGCGTGCCCAGCTGCTCGTGCCTTCCGGGCTTCCACTCATCCCCCGGGGGCGCCGTGGTGAGCGGCTGCAGGCACGAGTGCGAGAGCGACGCCGAGTGCGGCCCCATCCAGGCCTGCATCGAGTTCAAGTGCCAGAACCCCTGTCTGAGCCAGTGCGGCAAGAACGCCGAGTGCGAGACCATCGCCAATCACAGGGCCGTCTGCAAGTGCCCGCAGGTAAGCTGTGCAGGAGATTTCCTGGCTCGAACTGCATGATGTTTTGTTCCAGAACTACTTCGGAGACCCCTACTCGTCCTGCCAGCCGGAGTGTTATGGAGATGTGGATTGCCCCAGCGCGAGGCCGGCTTGTATCTACGGTATATGCAAGAGTCCCTGCGAAGGGGAATGCGGCATAGGGGCTAATTGCGAGCTGAGGGGACTTACGCCGGTGTGTTCGTGCCCTAAGGATATGACTGGGCATCCTTTCATTCGTTGTAGACCGTTTGAACCGAGTTAGTGCAATCTTTTAGTATCTCCTCCAGCAGTTTTATTTGCTCTATTTTTCAGGGGACTTATGCGAACCTAATCCTTGCGGAATCGACGCCCACTGCGAGCCAGGATTCGATAAATATGGTAAAGAACGGCCGGTTTGCACTTGTCCTCATGGTTACACCGGTAACTCGTTAGTAGCTTGCCATAAGGGCGAGTGTACTGAAGACAGCCACTGTTCTGATCACCAAGCTTGCATAGACTTCAAGTAAGTAAATTATGCATGTATTTATGTATGTATTGTGTTCGTTATGAATGAATGCAACTAATAATGTCCTGTTAATTGTTTCAGATGTCAGACTCCTTGCACTAATAAATGCGGTGTGAACGCGAATTGTGATGTTCGTCACCATATTGCTTTGTGTACTTGTCCTGCAGGATACTCGGGAGATGCTATCATACAGTGTTATCCGAAAACGTACACAGAGGCTGCGAGTTATAGAGCTTATTCGTACAAAAAATGATGTATAAACGAGAGTTGAAATGATACCGTTAACAGCGCTATAAAAATTAATCTGTACAAAACGCGTATGAATACTATTAATTTTGTTAATAAAAAAGTTTAATACAAAAACTGTTTGTTTTGTAATGATATTTTCGTACAATGATATTACGTACATTGATTTTTTCATATTTGTAATCTACCACTCGAAACCCTACTTATATCTAATATCTAAATTGGCAAAAATACAGGGTGTCCCGTAAGGAATGGTCAATATTTTAACCATAGATTGAGGACCTCAAAATCTGAATATTTTACTGATTAACTATGGGTCAAATATTATCTACTACTAAGATACAGGGTGTTAAAGTTAAAATTTATTTTTGGTTTTTTTGCAATAATTCCTTTATTATTAACATATTGACTTGAAATTTGGAATGGTTATATTTTTAAGTTAGTAAATCATGACCATCTTATCGATTTTGAGATTAGATAAAGAGGGCGCCACATACACTTAACAGGATGAAGAAATGTATCCAATTTTTTTAATCCTACTCTTTTTTAAATTTTTTTCAAGTTCATATGATACACTCTGTAATTTTGAAAAAAAAGGTATACTTGTTTTTATAGCATAAATTGAGCCCATATCAAGATTTTGCATTTTAAATATTCTAGCCTAAAGTAGGCCTGAAAACTATGAAAAAAATTATTAATAATTAAATAATTTAAAAAAAATAATTTGTGCACAACACAAATCATATCTTATATCTCATTTCCGAATTGGAGAAATGGCTGTATCGCGGCATTTTCACTACTACTTTTAGATGGAATTTGATCAAGACAAAATTAACACAGCAGTCATTAAATTAAATCTAATAATTCATTATTTGACAACTGTCATTGTCATTTTTTAGTTTTCAAGCCTACTATGTTGAAATATGGTAAAGTAAATTAAATAGATACCGTGGCTAGAATATTTTAAATGCAAAAATCTTGATGTGGGCTCAATTTATGCTATAAAAACAAGTATACCTTTTTTTTCAAAATTACAGGGTGTATCATATGAACTTGAAAAAAATTTAAAAAAGGGCAGGATAAAAAGATATGGATAATTTTCTTCATCCAGCTAAGTGTATATATGTGGCGCCCTCTTTATATAATCTCAAAATTGATAACATGGTCATGATTTGCTAACTTAAAAATATAATCATTCCAAATTTCAAGTCAATAGGAAATTGACTAAAGGAATTGAATAAAGGAATTATTGCAAAAAAACCAAAAAATAAATTTTAACTTTAACACCCTGTATCTTAGTAGTAAATAACATTTAACCCATACTTAGTCAGTAAAATATTCATATTTTTTGAGGGCCACAATCTATGGTTAAAATACCATTCCTTACGGGACATCCTGTATATTCAAATTTTTTCTTGCTACTTACCTAGCCACTTCCAATAAAGTTATCTAGAATTTTAAAAAGATAATTTAAAGTATTGTGAGCATTCATTCCACATTTAGGAGGTTGTCTAACTAAGAGTTAAAAATGAAGTTAATATTTACCATAATATTATTGACGACTACAATACTAAAGGTAAGAAATTATAACTACTCTTTGCATACCTATGTAAAATTAGTTATATATTCTTTAAGTCACAAACTCTAATATAGCATAGGTACTCCAATTTTTTTGGCTACACAGTTTTCAATAAGAGCAATACTGAAGAATGTAATACCTTTAATAGAAATTAATTGAGCGAAGTAATTGAATTTCCAGATCGATGGCATTATCCAAGGTTCGACCACTCTGGCAAATTGGTGGCCTTTTTTGGTTTTCATTGAACGCAACAACAACATGAATACCAGATGCAGTGGATCACTTATAAGCGAAAACTACGTGCTCACTGCTGCCCAATGCGTCAAAGGGTAAGTATTCCCTAAAAAAGGAATAATTTCCTGCTGGTCTCACATCATCTGATCGTGCTTTATTCCGATTTCAGAACCACATCGTTGACCCTAACATTAGGATTGTTTGACTTAGAGAATAACACAGAACCTGGGCATGTTGTTTATCAGGTAAAACCTGATCAAGTTAAAATTCACGAGTACTACGATGACACAACGCGAGAAAACGACATCGCTTTGATAAAACTAGATAAGCCCATCGCGATTAGCGACCATATCAATACAGTAAAAGTGGCAAGGAAAGACGATATAAAAAATTTAGTGGGTAAGAAATTGCGAACAGATTTCGATTATTAAAATACAATAAGATAACCTTGAAGATCATTAACATTTGTCGTTAATTTACAGGCCAAGAAGCTATAACAATAGGATGGGGCCAAGTAAATCCAGTAGGAAATCCCTTGTACTCAAATGTCCCTATGGCAATTTGGATACACGTAATAGAGAGATACGGAGGGGAATGCTCAGAGCGATTTGGGAGCCTCATACAAGAAACGAACGTTTGCTGTGAGCACAGCAACGGATCTAACGGGCCTAATTTGAGACTTTGCGATGGAGATTTCGGCGGTCCTCTCATCATTAATGGTACATTTTACAGTGAGGAGACGCTGCTCGTCGGCGTTGCCAGTTTTTCGGGACAAACCTGCAACCTCGGTTATCCGAATGTGTTCACCGACGTTTCCAAATATACGGACTGGATTATTGAAAATTCAGATTTGGTTTTTTAAAAATGAATCTATTTTACAAACAATTAAAACAAAATACATAACAAAAAATATATATACAAAGTTTAAAAACGATAAAATCTATACGCCTGATCGATTGTTATTACATATATAGGCATCTAATAAAATTTTTATTAAATAATTTAAGTTTGCCTTCTCCACTTCAATAAATAAAATGACTAATTAGCTTTATTTTTTTGTCACAATGGCTGATAGCCAACTATCAAAACTATGGAACAGAATTCATAATAGAATGTTAGTTGTAAATTTTATGTACATAAAAGAGTAAAAGAATAAGGTTATTTGAACACTTCTCAATTTGACTAGGTACTTCTTCGTTAAGGCTTTTAAGTTCTCTAAGTGGAAATGGAAATCGTTTCTAAGGAATTGTCTTTCTGGAGGGAACAATTAATTATAAATACGATATTTATCTAATTCACTAACAATACACACACAGCTCACAATTGGTTTTTACGTTCAAGTTCTTAGCAAGAAATGGCAACTTAAGTAAATGTGCAAACATGAAAAGCTGTTTTTGAGTTACATATTTTGCATTAAAATATTACAGTTACATATTAAAAAAAAAACTAATTCAATATTTCCTTGCATAAGAACGATATGTTCAGTCTTTTACAAAAGAAATATATTTAACCTTGATCAATTCAAAAGCAGGACTTTGTTTAAACTATCACGAGAAGTTTATATTATGTAGAATACCCTTATACTTATCACTCACAATAGCGTATAATAATTGCACACGATTTTATTTTTATTTTATAAAATTCAAGCGGCTTGGGAGGCTATTTTTTCCAGCCTTTCCTCCTCTTCTTCTTGTTCTTTGCTCTTTTTGAACAGTAACGGACACATGCCCAGTAAGCAACCTAATGTAACACCTAAATAACGATAAAACAAAAACAATATTGTTGAATTTATTCACTTTGATGTCATAAATAGACATCAATAAAGCGTGAAAAAATAGGAAACTTACCTAAAACTCTGCCGGTATTAGCGGAGTTCCTGCTGCAAGTCATATCCAATTGCATGGGTGATAATTTGGGCGGTGTGAAGCCGATTTTATTGGCCAATCTCTCGACGTAGAAAGCTGAACCAATGCCCATCACATCGGACATGGTGTTCCCCAAAGCTGCAGCTCCCATGGTGGTCAAGCAAAAATACGAGCCCACGTATATGTCTATGTAATCCCCCTGAGGAATATCATTTTTGAAATTATTTAGAGGAATGTGTAAGGCAACAGTTAGTACTTACGAAAACCAACATGAAGAAATTGTCCAGGAATCCGAAGCCGATGAATGGAATGGAGTTTGCTATGCCAACTAAAATTGATAAGGTAAGTTAGTAGATAAAAAATATTGAGATATTGTTCAGCTTACTGTCAATTAAATTTCTCGTAGTAGGTCTTGGAACTGAAGCAGCTGTAAATTGGAAAATCAGAAAGTTAGTATTTTGATTTGGTTTCCAAATTACCCGTAAAGGATTATTTATTGAAACATTTCTTGAATCGATGCTGAAACTCTCACAATTTATGAGTGTTAACTGCGGTTGTAAACTAGCTAAAAACCCTACTATAATACATGATAAATGTAATAAAATTACAACTATTTGTACATATTTAAAGATATGAATAAAAAGTTAAATATCCCATAATATCATAATGATTCATGCTTAAATTTTGTTAGTAATTGGAAGCCTAAATCTGATTCATGCTTTTTGCATCAAATCTGGCTTAATGAATTGTACTAAAGAATTATGGTATGTTAAAAATTTTAGTAATACTATAAATGTGATAAAATATCATGCATTGGTTTTGTTAAAAACCGATGATAACCAGTTTTTGAAAGCGTTTAGTATGCATGAAAGCAACCTCCACCAGTATAGGTTTTGCAAAATCCTACCCATTTTTTTCTTCATCCAATCTTCCGGGAAAGTGCAATACGTCCCCGTGGGATCGACGTCGCCTAATCTGGGAAGTTTACTAGGCCTACCAAACTTGCTTCTCCATCTAGATGCTGCAAGCTGACCTTTAATAATAAGTAAGTTGGTGCATCTCGATAATAAACAACAATTGATGAAGATGCTGGTGATACTGATGAATATTGTCTGGAGTATTATTATTAGCAGAATAGCTGTATTATACTTAATTCATAATAAAATATACAAGTAAAATTAAACCCTAAATTCACTGTTGTGATAATGCGAAGAAATAATACTATTATAATATTTTACAATTACAATAATATTAAAAAAATACCTGTTCATTTTACCTTCATATTCATCTTTGACTTGTTTTGATTGGTATTCGTGCAAAGCAGTCATTAATATGCTTCTTTCTTCGCTGTTTAATCGCAAAATGAGTTCCTGAGCTTGCAGCTTTGATAAGCCCTGGGTGGTGCTGGTGGTCTCGGCATGTCCCGCTGTTCCCGATGTCGTAGCACTTACACTAAATTTTAAATTACTGTTTACGTTAAAATTCATAAAGTTGTTTTGGTATTTAGCGAACGATTGTACTGGTACGGCGGTTTGTTGTAAACATCCCGTAAGCGATTTGTGAAATAAACTGTATGCAGATTTCGTTTTCAATATTTTTGTTGCCATTATAATTTTAATTGTTTAAGTGTATCGGCATTAACTTTTAATTTCTTTGTAAAATAACCTTTCGATCAAGGCAACAGGCGCAATGCTTTGACATTTTAACATATTGTTTTGACGTTTCATTGACAGCTATTAAAAATATATATATTTTTTAAGAAGAAAAAGTAGAAATTATTTAAATTTTCTATTCCTTCTTTTGTTTTTGTGAACCATTAGTAAAAAAACATTAAAAATAATTACACTATTTACATGCGGGTTTGAAGTAGATTGAAGCCTAGATCGATCCTGAGGAATCACTAAACACGGATCGAGTTGACTACTCGACGAAGAAAAAAGATACCGGATCGAGTTGATTCGACGAAGAAAAATACCCCGTTTACATGCGGGATCCAGTGATCAGATCGAGATTCACTCGAGTTTTCTTTTTCCTCGTCGAGTCAACTCGATCCGGTATCTTCTTTCTTCGTCGAGTAATCAACTCGATCCGTGTTTAGTGTTTCCTCAGGATCAATCTGGGATCCAAGCCGGATCCAAGCCGGCAATCTCGATCCGATCTCTCAAGCCTGCATGTAAACGCGATAAATATTGATCGGTTGCGCTTGGTTTGGTTTTAATCCATTGGCCTTTTATTTGAAGAAGATGCCAGCCATACATTATTCTTCATTTTTTTTTTCAAGTTATTAGTCAATAGTGCCAATTGTGTCAACTTCATGTTGTTTGACAGTAAAAAATTAAATACAATAAAAAGTATCTCATACACTTTACAGAAAAGTCTCCGCTACATCTAAACAACATATTTACTTTATTGAAAAATTAAGGTATGTCACACTCATTTATCACATTCCCTTTTTCATAATTAAACAGTTTATTAAGGTGAAAACACTATTTAAATTTTACAGCATTTTAGAATATTTTTCAGGCCTTTTAACCATGTCAAAATCCGGACATTCTGGTGCCTCGGAGATGCAGCAGTCAGACAATCAAGCGCAGGTCTCACAGAAAGTTTGGGAAATGTCCAATAACATCGAAGTTGTTAATTCGGTGGATGAAATCTATCGCTACGATAAAAAACAACAACAAGACATCTTGGCCGCCAAGCCGTGGGAAAAAGAGTGAGTATACCACATTAATAACCCAAGAAACAATATTACATTCGATTCATTTTCAGTCCACACTTTTTTAAAGACATTAAAATATCCGCATTAGCTCTGTTAAAGATGGTTATGCACGCTCGATCTGGAGGTACTCTTGAAGTAATGGGCCTGATTTTGGGTAAAGTCGATGGTAACACAATGTTCGTAATGGATTCATTTGCGTTGCCTGTAGAGGGCACTGAAACTCGTGTAAATGCTCAAGCGCAAGCTTACGAGTACATGAGCTCTTATATCGAAGCTGCGAAGCTAGTAAGTATGACCATATCAAGTCTTCTTGTATATCTACCTAGAAAAATGTTTTTATAATAGGTTGGACGTCAAGAAAACGCCATTGGTTGGTACCACAGTCATCCGGGATATGGTTGTTGGTTATCCGGAATAGACGTAAGCACACAAATGTTAAACCAGAACTTTCAAGAACCCTTTGTAGCTATTGTAATTGACCCTGTGCGTACAATATCTGCTGGTAAAGTATGCTTGGGAGCTTTCAGAACGTATCCTAAGGTAAAAGGTTTACAAAATAACATTAACTTATATCTGATATATAATTGATTATTATATTATAGGGGTATAAACCAGCAAACGAGGAACCCTCAGAATATCAAACTATACCTTTAAACAAAATCGAAGACTTTGGTGTTCATTGTAAACAATACTATTCGTTAGAAGTGTCATATTTCAAATCTGCTTTAGATAGAAGATTATTAGATTCATTGTGGAATAAATACTGGGTTAATACTCTCAGTTCATCTAGCTTACTGACTAACGCTGATTACACAACTGGACAAATATTCGATTTGTCCGAAAAATTGGAACAATCCGAAGCTGCAATAGGTTTGTATTGAACTAATGTTTAACATATTACACTCGCCTGTTGACCACTAACGAATTTAATTGATGATTCTTGAAACTTTACAGCATGTTCCTTATTTTGTTGCGCCTTGAGTTTGCATTATCACACCGCGACTAAAATCTACCAGTATGTAAATTTAATTTTTAGGACGTTGTGGTTGTATTGTAGGAGGAGAGAAGAGAACGGAGGACAAGCTGTTGAAAGCTACAAAGGACAGTTGTAAAACCACAATAGAAATTATACACGGGCTGATGGCGCAGATGGTGAAAGACCGGTTGTTTAATAGCGTTAAACCAGCCAGCAGCGCTTCTTCGGATCTGCAGTGATTTGAGAAAATTAAGTAAGAGTCCCTTTTGTGGCGAAAGGTATGATTTTAATAGCGGTTTCGTATTTGAAATTGTAATTTTAAAAACAGTAAATTTCATTAAAGAATCCTTTTTTAAAATCTGTATTGATTGTATTATTTTATTTATAAGAAATTCACCGGCTTTGTAATTGCGAACTGTTCAAAAATTCAACACATCTGTTCAAACAAAAAGTATATTTAAGAAAATACATACATTAAAATAATAAATGAATCTGGTTGTACATAACTACTATCACAATTTATATTATAAAATAATTATACAATCTCTTATGCGGAAATATTCATTTTTGCATACAAAATAATATCGACACATCATATTTGGTGATCAAATGAATCAACTTAAATATCCTTACTAAAAAATAATTAATTGATATATGACATGAAGAGGACTACTTTCTTTTATTCCATTAACTACTAATTGCTGTTTATATTTGTCATTACAAGTTAACTATTTACTTCTATACTTACTATTGTTTCGATTAATAAATAAAAATTAACGTAAGCTTATTTAACAACAAAATAAAAAAGAAACCTTTAAAAATGAAGCCTTGCGATATTATATGGTTGTCTATTGGAGTCTTCCGATATGGTTAGAGGTGCTTCAGTCAGATACTAGAAACATTAAAAACTTCATCATATAATTAAATGGCTAAAAGTAATTGTTACCTACTCATGTCATACTACCATATTTTCTACCAGGCGGCCACACAGGAACTTCTGAACCGGAATTCGAGGCTGGTGTTCGAGTAAAAGCGTTGGTTATCGAGTCTCTCAGGCGTTCACGGAACGTTTTATATTCTAAATCTGTGTACTGTTGGCCAAAATTAAAGTCGGCCACTTCTATTATGAACCTGTGTAGAGAAAATAATCATTTGGTAAACTGTTTCATTGATTTTTGTTTAAAGAATAAGTACCTGTTTCTATTTTGGAAATAGTAGGCAATTCCAAAAACAATTAATACCACAGCAACCAAACAGAAAACAACTGGAACCACTATCACAGACAACTGGCCTTCTTTTTTCACTAAAAGTTAAATAGTTAACGAATCTTCATTTCATAAGTGAAGTAATACTGTCAACAAACCTTTATAAATATTAACAGTTACAAGTTTAACTTCCTTGCTGACATCGTTTTCAATTATTATAATTATTGTATTTTTGGGATACGTTAGGTATCTTTTTATGCTGAAATCGCATATATCTGTTTGCTGCTGTACTTCGCAGGTTTCATTTCCAGTGATATTGTACTCGCCCCTTTTGAAATCAACGCAGTAATTAAAATTTTTGGATCCATTGCACTGCACTTTTAGAGAAAGTAGATCTCCTGGTTGGAGCCAGTTATTGCCCGTTACAGTCGTGTTAAATAAAGGATCTGCAAAAACCAGTTTAAAATTTAAATGAATTATGTGCCTACTACTACTTTTACCTTTTGTCTGAATAGCCTTGGAAAAATGCCCATAAATTTTATTTGGGTCTCTGGAAATGTAAGAACTGTTACAAATGAAGGGGAAATTTTTATTGTAGGGCTCCAGTATTCCATTGTTCCAAATTTTCAGATTAGATTCTTGAGGAGTATAATCGTTGTTACTACTCCTTTTTACAATTTTGGAAGTTGTTGGTTTGGTTGTTGTTTGTTTTGTAGTAACTGTGGTTTTAGAAGTGGTAGTAGTTGGAGTCGTGGTGGTTGGTTTAGGCGTTGTAGTGGTAGTAGTGGTTGTAGTAGTAGTCGTTGTAGTCGTAGGAACCGGTGGTGAGAAATCGGCCATCACCAATGCCTCTACTAAATGATTCTGATCAGATGATGTAAAATTAATACCAAATCTATAATAAAAGATTTGTTAATATTCAGTAAAGCAATGCGTTCTTCATAATACTTCATATCAGACGTTATCCCGTAGTAAATACAGTCAACAAACCAATATGTTCTAACTGATGGAGCTGTATTAATAAAATTCCGATCTGTTTCCTTTAACTCGACACTAAATTCGGTCTCATCTTTTGTGGATACATAATTATTGGGCAATGTTTTATTCTTTTGCTCTATTATGAGTTTGCCATTGAAGTTAGCTAAAAATGGAATTGTAATAAATGGAATATGGATTATTGAATTACTAACATGTAATGTAATATTCGGTTCTAACCGATCCAGCATCGTAACAGAAATTGAACCATTTGCAATCTTCTATTATGACCTGAAGTACATATGCACCAGTTGGATAAGCAGATGCATTGTAAGTAATATCCCAAGAATCTGTTCCACTCTGAACAATAGGGGACTGAAAATGAATCACATTAAATCCCTGGAGATATATATTTAGATTATCCAATTCCTACCTCTCTTGTATGCCTAGGTATTGCATCATCGCTCCACACAAATTTTATTTTATTTGTGGTAGGTTGATGCCCACCATCATCGTAAACAGTCATTTTAAAATGTATTGTAGCCCCCCTAACAATGGGGCCATTATTTTCGATTTTGAATTCGTAAGCTAAACAAAAATACCCTCAATCATTATCCTAATTATTTTATAAAATGCTATTCTGATGCTTTTAATGACACCCCAATTATTGAACTTTTATCAATAACAAACAAGGAGCAAATTATCATTATCAGTCATCCCATGATCAAAAAAATTGCTACATACCTATAGTGTTGGAAATTATCATTATAAAGCAAATCAACTGTATATTATACATCTTAAATACTAGTTATTAGCTTATATTAAGGAAAAAATTTATAATTTTTAACTTAAAAAATATATTATTTGTTTATGTCAAGAAAAAAGTGTCACATTTGACACACATATGACTGATGTAATAAATATCTGTCATATTCTTCTTTTTATTTAGATAATATTAGCGCTTTTGCCGTCAAAACTAAAAATAAGAGGACAAAAATGACAGAACCTAACCTGAAAAATATTTTTATATGATTTTCCTAATAAATATTTTTATATTTCGATTTCCAAAATGCCTTTTTGGAATCAAAAGAATATACCATGTCCCGCAATATCTACATATAAAACAACAGAGAACGGTAAGCAGTTTTTTTTACAATAATTTTATTTAAATTTTAAATCCGAATACTTTTAGGTTTAATTGATCTTGCTTATTTCTCAACGCTTTGCCAGGACATTAAAACTTTTTTTGAGGATAAGATTGCTCTCGAAACAGAACATGCAGTACTCCTCAGGATAAACTATAAAATGAAACTAAAATATCGTTCATCGAAGGATTTTAAATACCTCGGGAAATTGTCCAAGGGTTTGAAAATACTTTTGTCTATAGATGTTACTGCACATTTAGAAACACTACTTGACCTTATACCATCAAAGTACACGGAAATAACGTATTTACCATCAAAAAATTTGGTAGATTATTTGCTGGTAAGATTCCAAGGAGTTTCGCAATTACTTTTGACAATATGTGAATATTGCAAAAATGCTGCTTCTCACTTGTATTGCCGTTTAAAACTTGGACATCAATGGCAGCTTGGATTTCTCTTGTATTCCATAACTTCCAGAATTTACTATTTAGCCAAATACAATATAAAGAATATTTGTATGTATTACGGAAAATTTAAGTCAATTTCTAATAAGTTACAAACTACCAGCATGTGGCTGCCAGCTACTTATGAACTACCTGCAGATCTTAAAGATTGGTTGAATATCGATTGGTCAGAAATTGATCTTGATACTGATACAATCGAAATAATAAGTGACACTGGAAGTATCCCATTCTTTAATTTAATTGATGAAGATGATGATGATGACATAACATTAACCAACGAATATATTTTAATAAATGATGATGATAAAAAGCAATCGGACATTTTAACTTTGAGAGGTTTTGATGTGGATAATGATGTAGGTGATATTATTGAAATAAATGACAGTGTAGCATCCGAAGAAAATGGCAGTAAATCTGTTTTAACAATTGATGATGAAGGAAGTTTATCGTCAAATGGAGATAGTTCTGTAGAAATTGTAGGTCCTGTAAAACATATAAAGCGAAAAAATATTTTGAACACAAAAATCAACAGAAATACCTATAAAAATATACCAGTTATCACAACCGATAAAAAGTCTAACAGTCTGTTAAGACAGAGATTTAATCCCAAACCTAAGGCTAAGTTTATGAAGAAGCAAAAGGGTCAAAAAAAGAATAAAAAAATGATGAAGCTACTTCAAACCAAATTTAAACAAGAAACTCCAAGGAAAGTCAAAAAGGAAATTAAACAAGAAACTCCAAGGAAAATCAAAAAGGAAATTAAACAAGAAACCCCAAGAGGTATTAAAAGAAAAATCAAATCTGAACCAAATTAATGTAATCTGTATAAATTTGTTGCATACTTTAATACATTTTTAAATTAAATTATTGTTCACTGAACCTTTAGTAGATTTAGGATAGGTACAGAATAGTTGTAGTGAAAAAAATTACAATAGGTACAAATACTATTTTTTATTAAAGAAAGTCCAATTATTAACAATTTACATAAAAAACATTAACTGCTTTTTAATTAATTAATTAAATGTGGTAAACCCTTTTACGAAGAAAATTTATCATACAATGAAAAATTCCTGCTTCTCTAATAAATTATAATCCAATAACAAAATGTAAATGACTTGTACACAACCTTACTGAAAGAATGAAAAGTAAATATTAATTTAAATAGCTTATGGACATCCACATAATATAAATATCTCGTCTTTCTTAAACACAAACTTCTTGTAATTAAATATATTTGTCTATTTTCAATCTTTTAGTACAAAAATGTTTCACACTTTACATATAAAGTGATATAATTTGTTATAAATAAATAATAACTATATGAACATTGAGGTAAAAAATAAAAAAAAAACAGCGATAGTTATTATTTACCAAACAAAGGATCACGTTCAGTCGAGCAAAAACGCTTAATGATAACTTTTAAATTTAAAAAAGTAAAGCGCCCATGCCGCCCATCTCGCTTTGTTCCTTGACAAATATTTCGAAATATTGATAAATGATTGTAACAGCGAGCAAAATACCAGTACCAGAACCGATGGCTCCCATGAAATCAGCCAGAACACTCAGGGCTCCGATACACAAACCCCCAAATGCAGCAGCAGTGGGAATGTACCTGTTGAGTTCATGTATCATGGAATTGTCTCTGTGACCTCTCATGACCATCTGCTGTTCCTTAAGTTGTTTGGCGACATCCTTAGCCGAACTGCCGGATACTTCGATCCACGTTTTCGAGAAGAAAGCGCAGGAACCCAGCATGAAAATAATGTACATAACAGCGTGGACGGGATCTTCCAGAATGTGGCTAACGCTTTCAGGCGGCGATAAGTAATAGCACAAACCGCCGATGGGGTAAGACCTAGCCGGGCCGCCGCCCCCAACATCAGCCCAAACCCCCAACAGATTGATGAAGAAGTTCCCTTGAAATTTAACCGCCAACATCTGGGATATAACGTACAAATTGGACACCAACGCAGATTGCAAAATGATCGGAATGTTAGAAGTGTAGAAAAGTTTGATGGGGTAGCTCGAGTGCTGGCCACGGTATCTGGCGCTCTTTATGGGTAAATCAACTCTAAAACCTTGGAAGTATATTACTATAGCAAACACTAAAACTGTGGCTAGGAGGTTCATCAAATTAGGAAGATTCTGGCGGTAGAATGCCTCTCGTAATCCTCTAATCTTGTCTTGTCTGGTGGTGAGCAAGTGGAACAAAGCGATTACAGCTCCTTCGAATTCGGTTCCTCTTCCAGTGTTGACAGTAGCCGGAGAGAAAGCCTTCCATATGATCGTCTCGCAGATGTTCGTAGCGATGAACAGGGAAATACCAGAACCCAAACCGTATCCTTTCTGCAACAGTTCATCGAGAAGGAGCACGATAAGACCTGCTACGAACAGTTGGATGATGATAAGCAGGCAGACTCCAGCTCCTATTTCAGCTGGGTCTCCGTACATTCCAGTCATTACATACACGATGGCTTGACCGACCGTTATAACCATACCAAACACTGAAATAATTAATAAAAGCGTTAAATAAATACGTTATATTCATGTGTATAAGGGACTTACGTTTCTGGGCTCCGTTAAACAGAGCTCTGTCTTTCGGAGTGTCGCCAACTTCGATGATCTTCGCTCCGGCTAAGAGTTGCATGATCAATCCAGATGTTACGATCGGAGAAATACCCAATTCCATGAGGGTGCCTCTGTTGGAGGCGAGGATTACACGGATCCAGTAAAAGGGATCCGCAGAGTCCGAACTCATGATCCCGAATAGGGGAATCTGTCGGAAAGAGTTAGGGATTAGTTTTCGAAATTTGCAAAGATGGGAACAATGGATGCTTACCTGGCAACATACTAGAAAGATGAATAGAGTTATCGCTGTCCATAGCACTTTCTCTCTAAATTGTATCTGGAAAATAAGAGACCATGTTGAAAAGTCGAACAGATGGAGGCTTGGGAATGAATGAAAATTATCGAGAGGAAGTGAAATTATGCTTAATTATAACGTATTTAAACTACTGAATTATTTTAGAGGGGGTGCAAAGTGCTAAAGGGTTGAAATTTAGGGGAAAATTAGTTGGAAAACTCACCTTTCGTTCTGGTTTTGCAATTTCCGGCAGGATACTGCAAAAAGGCTTGATAACTTCCAAAAATTTAACTGAAACAAAAAAATACAAACTAAAATATGGTACAGACCTCAGCAATACCTACACCAAAAACTATTTTAAAATCACATAAAAAGTAAATAAGAGGTTATAACTAATAGTAAATCAACTAAATGTAATACTTACTTCCCATTTTGCAGGGATATAGAGGATAATTTACTAATAAATCACAGTATTTTCATTAAACGCCTCTCCTCGGAAGGAACGACTTTTCGAACGGGCCCGTGTGCGGTTTGTAGAAATTTTACGGTACTTTTATCGAATTTGGCTTACACGTTGAACACGTATACGACACAACGGTCACGTGATCGATGATGTTGGCGAGTTGGCGTTTGCTTTTGAAATGTGTCACATTTTTGCCACGTTGCCAACAGCTGGATGATTCATATTTTTCGAAAATTAGGGATTATTTACCTTTTATTTATTTGTTATTTTTGAATTTCTCCTATTTGTTTCGTATTGAAACTATGGTTAGTAATTGCAATTGCCTGCGGGATTGTGGGAAGGTGTAAATAATTCGAATGTGGCAACACTGTAAATCCTATTCAACTCCTATTGCTCTTATTCAACTTTCTAAATAGAAAAAGTGTGTAAAAGTGGTTGCCTAGATGGCAGGTAAGTAAAATTAAATTTGAATATTTTATTTTATTTAATTTTTCTTATAAGTAGGTATTAATAATCATAATTATTATAACAAATTTATAATTATGAAATATTAGCATTTTTATTTATTAGCGTTTACAAGTTAATAATTTTCAGAAAAAAACTTTTTTTGGCAGTTGTGGGCAAAAGTATTAATTTTTTTCTAATTTTTCAAAATTGTAGGATATAAAAAAAACTTTTGCACTTATAGTAACAGTGAGTAATAGTTTTGGCTGTAATTTAGAGGGGACACCCTGTATATTATGCATTAATTTAATAAAAAAATTATAACAACTTTGATTTTAAGATGGCTCTTCATTTATTTAATTCAATTATTTAACATGATTGTCGAAAAGAATTGAGACTTTATATACATTTCGAGTAGCAGAAAAATATTTTTGTTTACGAAATAGGCGAAAAAATTGCCATATCCAAACAAGAAAATTTACTTAACTGATTGTTCGATATAAATAATATGAGCCAATGCGCCGATAGTGATGTGAAAGAATAAGGCTTTAGTTGTTTGAAAAAGTGCAAATTCCAAAATCTATACGATTCTGTATTCTTATCGAATTCCGTACGTCTTCGAGTGCAAGACGATAAATCTCGTCGAAGAATAAACAAAAACACGAAATTCTGTTATCTGCATAAACATTCTTATATACTAATAAAACACTGTAACAAATTGGATAAATTAATGTAATAAGTTTCCCCGGCGGTTCGTTCCATTCCGATTGTTCTGCACGTCGGAAATGCGCGCTGGTCCTGGAACAGTTTTTCCAGAAACCGGAAATTAGAAAATAGTTTTCCTGGAGTTGTGAACAACCATCTTTAAAATGATAGGTAAGTGTTTAGGATCAATTTAACAACAAAAGCGCGAATTCTAAATGCTACATAAATAATAAATTCATTTCATTGGGTCGTGTTAATTTGTATATCAACATTTTCATCATTTTTAGATTTGATTAGAAACTACAAGCAAATCATTAAAGGAAAAAATCAATCTGATAGTGACTCTGAACGACAGAGTTCCTCTTCTTCGCCTGATATAAAGTAAGTCTTAAATTAGATCTTATACAAAGTTTTCAATATTTCACTTTATAGTTTTAAATTTTCCTTGCTAATTTTGAAATAATAAGAGAAACTTCCTTTGCAAGTAATTTTTGGCACTCTTCCTAATTTCTTTTTTATGTACCTACTTTAAATTTTGTTCTATTAATTTTATCGCTTCAATTTTTCACTCCAGCTCTGACTACGGCTATCCAATGATATTCGAACAAGAAATTGGTTGTTCTGATAGTGAATGCGATATCGAAAATTCCCAAAAACGTACGTCAAACAAGCCACAAAATAAACCCGAAAGTCCCGGAAAGTAAGTTTATCTTAACTAGCCATCTATCAATTAAAATCTAATATAGAAAGTTCCCCTTAATAGTAGGATATATTGTGCACGAGAATGGTGATTTTTGAAAAGGGCTAAGTTGTTTACATTTTAATTGTTAAAATCGGCCTTGACACCAGCGTATCTTATTTATTTGCTTATAATAATAATTAATCTACAATGCAATCAAACTACAGAAAATAATCGCATAATAATTCTGCGTTTGGGAATTAAGAAAAGTTTTTGTTGCAGAAAGCAATTATCTTACAACAGTATTACAATGAGGAACGATGATTTTTTGTTCGAGAAACTCGATCAATCTGTGCTAAACGAGGTCGTGTCAGAGAATTCCAAGTTGGTAAGATATTTGTTAAATTTCTATAAAAAAAATCAGTTAAATTTCCCAATTAACTAGTTTTTCATCGAATCGCTCATTTGTATACACAAGGTTTTATTTTCTTCCTTGTGTTCTTTTTTTTAACGAACTCATTTTTCAGCTTTCTACTAGATTATTAAAAAATAATTCTCAATCAAGTTTCAATAATTTTGAAACTACAGATAGTCCAAAGAACAGTTCTTTAGTTACAATGTAAGTACTAAATGCTACGAATTTATTTAAAAATTGCATTCATGTGTAACTATTTGTTTTAATGAATAAATTAGTTTACTCATTTAGAGAACAAATTCAAATTGATTAATTCCTTGATATCTACTTCACAAAAAAGATCTATTTCAATACGAGTTGAAATAGAATCTATTATCAATGCAGCATTGATATTTCCCATAATTTTATTTATTTTGTGTAATGATACAACATTAAACTGGATTTCATCAGAAACGAACCGTATTTATTAACCGGAGGTCAGATTTAACGGATTACAGTTTATTTGGCACTAAGGGTCGATGATCCATTATTTTTCAAATATCACCATCAATATATTGTTTTGCTGAATTTTCAATAGCAATATACATATTACAATAAATCACACTAGGTACTATCGAAAACTATTGTTATCCACAAGAAATGATTCTTAAAAATGCAATTATTAATAAGTTTTGTTAATCATTATTTGATTTGTAGATTCGCAATATGGAACACTACAGTGGGATCTTCGTTGTTAGCAATGGCATGGGGGATGGGAAAGGCTGGTTTGTTTCCAGGTATCGTTATAAACCTGCTAGTGGTAGCCCTTTGCTTGTATACAGCTTACGTTCTACTTAAAGTAAAAGAAAAGCACGGTAAGATTCACTCAAACAATAAATTTAGACAAAAAAACTAAAAGGGATTTATGAAGTAGTTTTTTTCTAGAAAAAAAGATTATTAAATGATTGCAATTTTTAGGCCCCATTGGTGAGCATTTCGAGGTCCCGGAGTTGTGTAGATTGCTCATCGGCCGATGGGCTGAGCAAGTATCTAAAGTATTTTCGCTGATTATTTTAATAGGAAGCGATATTGTTTATTACATATTGATGTCCAACTTTTTATACAACTTTGTTGTATTTATTTACAGTAAGGATCCAACATAAGTACCTTTTGATATTTTTTATCATAATCTTCAGATATGATTATTACAATAAAATTTTATTTCCAGGTTACATTAACGAATTTGTAAACGAAAATCCCAATGCAGACACTGTTCAATGTCCCAAGGAAATTCTCGTTACGAACAAAACAAATATGGTCCATAACGTCGTTCCCTCGACATCTTTCTATAATATCTGGAACCTATACAGTACGGTTCCATTAATTTTAGCTGTGATAATGTTTCCACTGTTGAACATGAAAAGCCCTACATTTTTTACCAAATTTAACAGCTTGGGTAAATAAAAAATAAACTTATTCTTATCCCTTTTATATGTACATATTATTTTATTGCAGGTACTGTGAGTATTTCGTATCTTATCATCTTCGTCGCTGTGAAATCATTCGGTTGGGGTGTCAATATGGAAGACTGGTGGAGCGAATTCCACATAAAGTCTACATTTTGCGTTCTTAGCGGAATGCTAACGATGAGTTACTTCATTCACAACATCATAGTTTCTATTATGAAGCAAAATAGGCATCAAAAAGACAACGTGAGTGCATTTTTTTTTGCAATTTCGTTATTATATTATTTGATTTATAGGGAAGAGACCTGACCATTGCCTTTATGCTGGTATCTTTTACCTACTTGTTCCTTGGTGCAGCATTCTACATTTCGTTTCCACTGAAAAAAACATGTATTGAAGACGTAAGCTTCGTTAATATGGAGTTTGGAATATTTGTTAATTTTTAATTTTGTAGAATCTTCTGAACAATTTCTCGAAGCAAGACATAATGGCATTGATAGCGAGAATACTTCTGTTTTTCCAGTTGTTCACGGTGTTCCCTTTCGTAACGTACATGCTGAGAGGGGAAATTATGAGCTGTATTAAATTGATTTTCGGTAAAGAAAGGCACGGGGAATTTTCATATACAAAAACTATTATAATTAACATTAATATTGTGTTTATTTGTTTAATGTTCGCCTGTTTCTTGCCGAAAATAGGAACCTTAATAAGGTAAATTTAGTATTATCAGTTATCGTTAGTTATTAAATTTCGTATATTTCAGGTACACCGGAGCCCTGAGTGGCCTCGTATACGTATTTGTCATGCCAAGCCTTCTGAAAATGGCATCTCTTAAAAAGGAAAATTCCTTGACTTTTACCAAAGGATTCTTGCACGTCGGATTAATTATTATAGGTGTGCTTAATTTGATTTCGCAATTTTTTATGGAGTAAACAAATGCAAGAAACATCAATTATCACAAATGAGATTTAGCGGAAAACCAGTGAGGTTTATTTAACAGGAGAAAACTAATTTTACTGATGAGTGACGAGTAACTATAATTAGTTATATGTATGTTAATAATTGAATGTATTTTATATTTACTGTATTAAAAATTATGACTATTAAACTTAAATTTCAATACGATCGTCTTGAAATAAATCAGCCCTGAACTGTATTAAACAATTTATTAATTCATTACAAACTAAGCTTTCAATGCAAACTTCCTTGGGGGGAATGCAGAGCGCTTACGGATATCCTTAGGGGTCTTGATCCTCGATTCGTGTGTTGTGAGGGCACGACGAATAGCACGAGTTTTCTTGGGTCGAAGATCTAAGGGCTTGAATTTCTTGTTTTTGTACAGTTTGCGCAAATTTTCCTTTTGCTTCTGGTGCATAACAATGTACACACGAGCGATTGCCTTTCGCACAACTCGGCTAAAATCAAACACAAAATTAAAATATAGTAAATCAAAATATTAACTGATTTGTATTCGATTGCACTAATTTTTTTACTCTATTTGACTTAGTTTCTCTAAACTAAATTCACTAACATAGTACTTAGAAGAATTTGATTGTGTTAAGATGTATAAAAAATTTTTGGTACATACATTTTTGATAGTTTAGACGGGGCTCCACCGGTAACTTTGGCTACCCGGAGGGACGTTAGCTCCGTTTTCAATTCATCGAGCTGTTTGGTCAGCTCCTTTTTGTCCTTGGTCCTCAATTCAGAGCACTTTACCTTCCCCTAAAAAATTAAAGATGCAAATATTTGTGATAGTAAACTATTATTTTTTAGGTGGAGTACGAAGGAATATTCAAAAATATCAAAATCGAAGTGACCCTTAGGCACTTAGATTGATATTTTTTGTTGAAAAAATGTAGGATGGACAATTATAAATTATATTTTAAAGGATAAATAACATACCATGGTTGTTTTTGAATAAAACAATTTCTAAAAGAAATTGACAGAAGTGACAGACTCAAGACTTGACGTTGACTTACTGAAATAGGGTTATCTTCTTTTTTAAAAATCTATTATCAAGTTATTGTACAGTTTTTTATTACATAAAAAACAAGAAGAATGTCAAAAATTGTGTCAAATGTCAAAATTGAAGTATATATGTGTCAATTCTTATAAAAAATAAAAGTTTGGGTGTGTTGAATGTTTATTAATCATTTATTCGTTAGTCATAACATAAAGTAGAAACCAAAGAAGTACCATTTAAAGAATGGCAAAAAATACATCCAATTCGGCCTTCCGCAAAATAGATGTTGATCAATATTCTGAGAATAATTTTAGAGAAGATGAAACGGATTCCGGTGGATCCGTTGGAGGGCCCGACGAAAACGAAATTAACAATTTATTACAAAAATATCCTTTTTTTACTGATTTAATTTAGCTATAAATTCCAATGTAAATAATATTTCCTTAACAGATTAATCACAGGGAAGCATTTAGATGCCTTAAAAGTAGCATTAAGTAACGCTCCATTAGGAATCAAAAATCAACAAATTAAAGTAAGTTCTCTTCTATAAAAGTAAACGACAATCAATTTATGGCTATTTCAGGATAACGCTTTCAACGTAACGTTCAAAGTCCTATTGGCAATAAAACCATCCCAAATCGAGGAAATAATAAATTCCCTAAACGTAGACTCGTTGGATACCCTTATGAAATACGTTTATAAAGGTTTCGAGTACCCCTCTGAAGGAAGCAGTGGACACTTGTTATTGTGGCATGAGAAAATTTACAATGTTGCAGGTGTCGGTTGCATTGTTAGAGTATTATCAGATACTAGAAGAGTATGAATTTGGATTGATTTAGCTTTTATCTTATTATAAGCATCATCGTATGGAAGTTTCTTTTAATCGCAACAGTCAATTTTCAGATAAGACTGCTTTTAAATTATCCATTGAGAAATGTATTATTCAAATTCATTTTTTATTTTCTGTTTAAGTTTAATATTATTAGGCATTTTTTGTGGTTTTTCATTTATAATGCTTGGTTGATAACCATTTTAATCTAATACAATTTTTTTATTTATAATACTGGTTTAAATTGAATAGGGATAAATCAAAGGTATCCTATGATCTTCCTATTTTATTTTATATTCAAATTCCAATAAGCATCAATTATGTGAATATTAAAAATTTACAATAGTTATTTTATTGTTGTACTTCAGTTCACTATTAAATCTACAATTATATTATTTGAATTGTGCTGGACCAGTTCCGAATAAGCTATTTCCTTGTTTCGAAACGGCTCGTGATGGGGCGAATCCGAGCAATTTTTGGATGTTCTGTCTTATGGACATTGTACAGAGTATATATAAAAATATGAACGAACAGTCGTAGAAATCTTCACCGGGAAGATTCCTGTGGCTGAGGCCCTGAATCCAGTTTAATGGCAGGAACGGAAGTCGAGCTACAACTCTACCGTCGAAACTAAGAAATAATGGGAAATTATTAAAATGTGATATTTCAAAGGTCATATTTACTTACATGCTGTTAAACATACTCAATAAAGCAGTAAAAGCAAATCCAATGGCAAACATAGATTTCATTTTAACGAAGGATAAATCTCTATTGTTGTTTTTCAGCCTTTCTTCTTCCCTCTCAATTTTCTTCTTATGCTGTTTGTCCAAAGAGTCTCCGTGAATTTCTTTGCGTTTTTCCACTAAAATTTATCATTTAAACTAGCAAACGAAATAATTCAAATTGTCTACTTACATTTTTTACTTTGTTTCTCTACTTCAGCTTTCAACTTTTGGTATTTTTCTGTGCGGTAAACCATTAACCATGTTAAACCTTCTCCTAGGAGTGCAGTGCATATTGAAATAAATACAATTAAAAGAGTATCAGCCCACATTTTAGAGATCTTGTTTAAATAATAAAATTGTGGATTTGGACTTTATTTTAGGTTAGAATGAACTAGTGACAGTTCTTGTACCTGTCAATAATTAAGATAATGTGGCCTAGTCTTATGATGTTATTTGGAACATATAAACTAAAGGAACATCAAAAATTAGAAATTAATAATTATAAAATGAATTAATTGGATTCATTATTAATTTATTAGATCAATATTTATTTAGTTTCTTTTAAATAAGGCTTTAGATAAATACCTACAAGGTCTTTTACTTAGGTATTAACCATCAAATTCTACTTTTAATTTAATATTTGAAAAATCGAGGTGGCTTATGTTTTTTTTAACCTAAAAAATTAAGTGAATAATTAGTTAAATCCTTTGATTATTTACTGATTTTACCACATTAAAATAAAGCGATTTTATTTATAATGGTTGTAATTGGGCTTGGGGAAACATTTCCCGATTTCTCGGCAAAAACCACCATAGGAGACATTACATTTAAAGAATGGCTTGGTAATTCGTAAGTATGTTTTTATATTTGCCGAAACACTCCTAATTAACAGTAAAAAAATATATTGCATTGATTTATATTTTTAGTTGGGGAATTTTGTTCTCCCATCCCGCAGATTTCACTCCAGTCTGCACGACCGAGCTGGCTAGATTAATAAAACTGATCCCCGAATTCACCAAGCGCAATACTAAAATTATCGCATTGTCCTGCGATTCGATCGAAAACCACTCGAAATGGACCGAAGATATAACAACATACGCCAATCCCAGATACTCCGGCGAAACTTTCCCATATCCCATCATCTCGGATGAGAACCGAGACCTAGCTCTTATGCTGGGTATGATCGACAATGATGAGAAGGATTCCGATGGAATTCCGCTTACAGCTAGAGCTGTGTTTGTTGTTGATCCTAATATGAAGTTGAGATTGTCTATATTGTATCCGGCCACTACTGGGAGAAACTTTGAGTAGGTTATAAAGCTTGTACTGGAAATAATTGAGTAATTTTTTGGGTTTTGCTTTCAGCGAAATAATAAGGGTGTTGGATGCTTTGCAATTGTGCGATAAGCACAAAATTGCTACACCTGCAGATTGGAAGGTAAGTAAAAATAAAAAATGTAAAAAGGGTCTATTCAGTAAGGATTTCTTTAATTTTTTAGCCAGGAGATGATGTGATGGTTCAGCCAACTGTATCAGAGGAAGAAATGAAAACGCTATTCCCAGTTGTCACTGTAATGGCAATGCCATCGGGTAAGAACTATATGAGGAAGATTCCACAGCCGAATTAAAAATTTGGTTTTCACGATTTGTATTCTGAGTTCAGTTCTGGGTTATCTTGTTTGTAAGTTTTAAAATGAAACTATAAGTTTTTTGATACATGTATGTTTTTTATTGATTAATGCTGGATATGCTGGAAGAAAGTCATATAACTGGTAATACATACGTTCAACTAAATCACAGATATGGTTGTGACTAATTGTAAGTCTAAAAAAATTATATGTTATAAAATATGCTTAAGATAAAAAAAATCATTAAAAAAATTAACAAATACATATTTTGGCACATTAAACAGTAAATTTATAATATAAAAATTCATCTGAAATATATTTAACAAATTATACAATTTGACGAATTAAAAACAGATTGTAAAAGTGTACATAAATATTGCTAATCTAAACGGCTATATAGGTTTTTGATAAAATAGTTTTTAGATTAATTTTCCATTTAAATATTGATAAATTTTCTGAAATAAAACATTTACCGTTCTTAGAACATTTCAACTTTTGATTCGTCATTTCGCTTATTACTTAAATTAAAATCCGAATATTCTTAAAGCGTAAAAGATAAATTATCACAATTTGAATCTAAAATCAACAAGACGACAGCCAATCGATTTATCACAGAAAAAAACATTAAACAGATATGCATTGTGATCCCAATTCACCCCTTACAATGGCAATACTTCCTCAAATGCGGCAAATCATCCTCAACGCATCTCGCTTGCGCCCCATAGACATTAATCCGGCTTATATCACCGATTTTCAACTTCAGAGCATCATCTGACAAATCATGCGTGATACTGGCCTCAAACAGCCCCTCACCAGGCACCATCTTCACTTTAATCTGATAGGTGCTCTCCTTCAGAGCAGTCCTAGCCGATAAATCCGCCACGAACCCATCTGTGTCCGAGTTTCGCTTGAACTTAATGAGATCCTCGTTCGGCTGCAGTTTAGTCACCCAATAAATCTGCGATATCGACAGCACGTCGCAGAGGCTGCGGTGTTGGGCAGTGTAAGAGTTTATGGTGTCAGTAAGTGTATGAGCTAGTCTTTCGATCATGGGATCTGAATCGGGGATGTCCCTCCAGTCCAGGCAGGCGCACCAATGAGGCTCTATGTAGGCGCTGTGGCAGCTCCTCGAAGGCGGTATCTGCGTTAATTTAGAGTACAGTATGTAGCTTTTGTGAAAGGTTAGACGTGAACTTACTTTCGAGAATAGCGATATGGATCTTTGGCTGGTATCCGATGGATCGTCTACGTGTAGAACATTTTTTAACGTTTTGTGGATGTCGAAAGGGGTTGTGAGTAGATCGAGATTGCTTTTGAAATTGTCGTAGAGCCTTTGATGGTGTTTTTTAAACCAATTTGGAAAGGTAAACGAAAAGAATGGTAAGCGTTCTTCTTGCTTGCCTTGTATGGTGTTTCGCAGCTCAGCGAATCTGTAATAAGCAATATGAACTATACATTTATAAGTAAATTTGTAGTATTAATTACCTATGCCCGTGATCAGCCATTAGTATTAAAATGGTATTATTTAAAGCCCCGGAATGATACAAATCGGTCAAAAACTCTAGGAGATCATCATCTGCTACACCAACGAGATTGTAGTCATCGTGAGAGAGTTCTCCGTGAAATCCAAACAAAAATTTAGGCTTGGATTTATAGACATTAAAAAACTAAAGAATACATTAAGTTATAAAAGAGTTACACAAAGCAGATTTAACTAAACTTACATCCTTCACAAGATTGAACATAATTTTATGTTTCGGGTTTTCTCCTACGCAATATTTAGGCCATTTACTTCCCTCTTTTAGAAGGGCTAGGTAATAAGGCCGCATGTAATGGTCTGTAGGAGCCTTCTAAAAGTAATAATAATAAAATGATTGATAATTAGTGTTAAAATTGAGTTACTTTGAAACCGTTTAATCTGTAGGTGAAGGTTCCAGTTTTGGGAACATCCTCGAAGAATGCTGTAACGTATCCAGACTTTTTATAATCGTTCCAAATAAATGGATAAGAATCTACGAATTTTGAATTTTTCACCCGTTTACGAGTGTCTGGTAATTCCAGTTCTGTTTTGCCTGTGAGCATGGGTATTAAAGCTTGAGGAGTTCCATCGCCTACTATGTTGTAACTGGAAAATTGTTGAGTAAATAATTTTCCACATGAGGGTAGTTTAGAACTAACCCTTTCAATACATCAGTCTCTAATACAGTCTTGAGGAATTTATAACTTTTTGGTAATTTCCTAATGAATGAGTTTCTAGAGAGCGAATCAAATCCGAACATAAGTACATTCATTTTTATGGCGGTTTCTGGTAATTTGTTCCAGTTTGAATTGTTCCAGACCCTATCGTCCTTTCTAATACCAACAATAGTAGAAGACCAAATCTTGTCCTCAGCTGAACAATATATTTTTACAACATCACTTTTTTTTAAATGATAAGTAGTTCTTTTAGCAGGCTTGCTGTAAGTCAACCCAAAATCTGTTTTCCTGAAAATGTCTGTAAAGTAACATTTTACAGGTCCGTATTGTATGTTAGGACTTTCTTGAATTGTGCATTTTGAACCCTTAAATCAAAAAGAAAATGATTTACTACCATAATTCAATTTACAATGTGATATATTCTTACTGTACATTTCACCCAATCAAATCCAGATTTTGTGCAATCTATTTTCGGAACAGTACGAACGAATTTCATCATTTCCGGGGATTTCACCGGAAGATTTGGTTGCCTGCATGCTAAATTACTAGCCTGGGTTTTAATCAATTGATCTATCAATTTTCTGAAAATATAGAAAAAAAAATTTAAAATTGCTTAAACAAAATAAAATTATTGTCATTGTTGTCAACGATAAAATTATTAGGGATTTTTAAAAATATATTGTTAGTATTGGTAGTGCAATATTTGTTGATAATTTTAGAAAAATACTTACAATCTCTCCTTCCTATCTTCAATACCTAGTAAAGAATATTTCGAGAAAATAATTAATGTCACTAAACAAACCACAAAAAGAGAAGTCAAAAATAATTTCTTGTTTTGAACAGATCTACTAACTAACATGACATAAAAAAATTCAATATTCTATTATTAATAATGCCATTATCATTCAACAATGAGTAGGGCACTTGCGCTTGCGTAAAATTTATCTCAATTTGCTTTATTTCATTCTTATCCAAGGGCATCAGTAACAATTTTGTTTAAAACGGAAATTCTTTGCCATCGCATTGCTTTTGAATTTGTTTTTATTTTCATTAACCTTCACATTTCAATTTGACATAAGAAAATAATTTTATTTTGGAAAAAAGAAGAGGAATTGATCGATCCTGAGGAAACACTAAACACGGATCGAGTTGATTACTCGACGAAGAAAGAAGATACTGGATCGAGTTGCCTCGATGAAGAAAAGATATTTCGATCACTGGATTCCTGGATCACTGGATCCCGCATGTAAACGGGGTAAAAGCTAACTACTTACATTTTAATATCAATAAAATCATTATTTGAAAATCATTAGATACATTTGAATTCTTCCTCTTCTTCTAGCTGTATGGCCTCTTGCTAATACCGCAAACGGACAGCTCATTAAATTATAATTATCTCTTCTTTTTATTTTATTATTATTGTTTAGAGGTTATATTAGTGAAGGTCTTTCAAGAACACACATACTCACAAAAAATTCATTAAACAAAAATAGACTAAAGAATGTTTGAAATTGTTTTCACAATTTTAACGTGCTTCCTCTACAAGTTCTGTGAAAAATAATCCTTTATCTACGAATACAGAGGTTCTATCTAATTAATAATGGTGAAGCCAAATATTACAGAGAATGGGAATCTCGACCAATTTTTAAAAGTAGCTAATTATGAAGATACCGTCAGACAGCTAGATATATACTATGGAATGGGTTTGTATAATTTAATATTTCCGAAGATAATTTAATAACATTAACCACGTTTTAGTAAAAAGACAATTACTGAGATATCAAAGTCCAATTACTGGCCTGTTCCCTGCCTTTTCATCGGACACCGAAGTAGGAAGTGTTAGAGAAAGCATATACTGTGCTGCCTCAGTTTGGGGTTTATATCAAGCATATAGGTATAATTAATACCATAAATCGAGCTCGATTAATATCGATTAATTAATTTAATACTAACCCAACAATTTCGTTTTGTAGAAGAATAGATGACGACAGAGGAAAGTCGTACGAATTGGGACAATCGGCTGTGAAATGTATGCGTGGCATTTTGGAATGTTGGGTGAAACAAGCGAGGAAAATAGAATTATTCAAGAAACACCAAAGCAGTACGCACGCTTTACACGTTAAGTTCCATTTAACTACAGGAAACGAAGTGTTCGGAGACGATGAATACAACCATTTGCAAATCGATGTCATATCAATCTATTTGCTGTTTTTAGTCCAAATGATAACATCTGGACTACAGATTATATACACACAGGTTAGGGTTTTCGATTTGGCCTTTAACATTGTATTAATTCTTATAATTATAGGATGAAGTGGCTTTCATTCAAAATCTGGTTTACTATGTTGAAAGAGCTTACAGAACACCAGATTATGGTATGTGGGAAAGGGGAAGTAAATACAACGATGGTTCACCAGAAATACACGCAAGTTCTATCGGATTCGCCAAAGCAGCTCTCGAAGCTATCAATGGATGCAATTTGTTTGGTGAAAAGGGAGCTTCTTGGAGCGTTGTTTACGTTGACATCGATGCTCATAATAGGAACAGGAGTATTTTCGAAACACTTCTTCCTAGAGAATCCTGTTCCAAAGTAAGTACAATATTAAATATTTCTTTGGTTTAGAAATACCCTACTTTTTCTTATCGTATTGATTTTTTTAAGGATGTAGATGCATCCCTGCTTCCTACGATATCATTTCCTGCGTTTTCAACTCACGAAGAAATGCTGTATCAAGAAACTAAAAAATATATAGTGGACAGTTTGAAAGGATCGTATGGTTTCAAAAGATTCATCAGGGATGGTTATAAAACGGAAATCGAGGAGTCTGGGCGCAGGTAAACTTTGTGGATGACTATTTATTACAAAAATCGGATTATTTTCTTTTGAAGGTTTTATAAAAAAGGCGAATTAAAGAACTTTGAAAATGTCGAATGTGAATGGCCCTTATTTTACTTATTTATGATTGTCGATGGGTGTTTCAAAGCTCTGCCAGACCAGATTCAAGAATATCAAAATTTGCTGAAAGAACGGATAATGCTAGACCATCACAAAGGTATAAACTACTGTTTATTTCTAAAAACTTACACAATAATGCACTGAATTTTTTAGATCCCGTAATACCTATGTATTATTACGTTACCAAAGAAAACATCGAACTTGAAAGGCAAACACCTTATTCAACCGACCGAAAAGCCGATACCGATGGTGGTTTATTTTTGTGGAACCAATCCATGTTCATCTTAGCTCAATTATTAACCGCAGGCCTTCTACATATTAACGAATTAGACCCCATTCGTAGGTATTTACCGTCGTACAATCGCCCGAAGAAAGGAGGAAGATATTCGGCTTTTCAGGTAAATACTATTGCCAAATAAAATATTCTTATACAAACATGTGGAAAGTGACATGTTGTTTATTCAAAGGCAATTGTTCTTAAGAAAAAAGTTTCTTTCCACATTTATAAGGGTGACTGTTACTTCTATTTAAGTTGCTCCAGTTCGACCTAATGCTTTTTTTTACTTTTTCATGCTCATATAGGCCAAATGTTTTGTAAGTAAAACAAAAATAATCGAAACTAACTATTTTGATGTGAATTTTGTACATTGTTACTGCATGATACAATAATTTAAATCTCCTGAACCACTACAATAAGACATGTTAATAATACCTTTGTACAAGTTTATCCCCTGTATCCAATTCTTACCAGTTACTACTGATTTTCTTATATCTTATATAAATTTGTAATCTTAATAGGGAACTGCGACCGATTTGGTAGTTCAAATAGTCCTCATAGCGGAGTCGATGAGGCTTCAGGCCATGATGGCAACATACGGTATTCAAACTCAAACACCACACGAAGTGGAACCTGTTCAAATTTGGTCGTCGACGCAGCTAGTCAAAGTCTACGAGAATCTCGGCGTGAACGACAAGTTAGGCCTGAAAGGCAGGCCCGTTAGACCGGTGGGCAGTTTAGGAACCAGTAAAGTTTATCGAATAGCCGGTGCTACGGTTTTGTGCTATCCAATAATATTCGAAGTATCAGACTTTTATCTTTACAGGTAATTATTATCGCTGTGGAAAATACTTGTTGGTGTAATTCTCTTTTTGTTTATTTAGAGATATGGCTCTTCTGATAGATGATATTAAGACGGAGTTGCAGTTTGTTGGGAAGTATTGGAGGCTGTCCGGTAGACCTACAGTTTGCCTGTTGATTAGAGAAGAGCACATGAGAGATCCGCAATTTAAAGAGATGCTCGATTTACTGGCCATGTTGAAGAAAGGCTACTGTGATAGTGTGAAAGTTCGAATAGGAAGATTGCAGAATCTCATATCTAGTTCTTGTATTGGTAATATCATATTTTTTGTAACAAACTTTTTGATTGTGGTAATTAATTTTTGTTAATATTTGCAGAACATTTAGATTTTATGAACAATATCGATGGTCAGGATGAAAATTATAATCATTTTAAACAGCTCGAACATGATTACATCGGTTACCAAAGTTTAACGGATGTCCCGAAGGCTCTTAATTTTCAAGATGAAGTTCAAGATTATACAGTACGTAGTATAAAACTTCTAGTCACTCTTTAAAATTGTATTTATTTTTCGTAGCAATTCTTAAATACTCCTACTTATGAAATCGTCAGTCTCATAAAAACCATCGAGAGCACCTACGCCAGATGTCACCTTTATGGAATCCTGTTAAAAAGGGAAGGCAAACATTATTTAGTAGATAATGCTACAGTCGAAGAACATCTTCAACGTTTGTATCATCATGCGGGATGTTTGAGACATTGGGCAGCTGTAAGATATACCAGCAGTCTATTAAATCACAACGTAGACTCTATAAGTCCCTTTATTACTGCTGTTTTAGTCCATGGGAAACAAGTAAGTTATACAACAATTGTAATTGTATGTCTCGAGATCCTGAAAACTTCCCAATTCATCAAAATCTCCAGAAAAATAAGATATCTATTAACTCATTTTTTCATATTAAATTGTAGCTAACAGTAGGAGTAATAGGAAGAAAAGAAACAGTCTTCGACAAACCCATGACTCCTTCTGACATCCAAAACGTGGTTTATAACACAATACAACCGTACGATGTTATCCAAGCTGTTCTACAACAGGAGATTATTTTGTATTGTGGACGTTTGATTTCTACGAATCCTGAATTGTTTAAAGGAATCTTAAAAATAAGAATCGGTTGGGTATTGGAAGCCATAAAATATTATCTAAAAATATTCCACAACAACAGAAAACTGGAAGATCACAGTCCGTACGAAGTGAGGCAGTTGCTCTACAAAGTATTATCGATTAAAGATTGGGGTAGCAAAGAGCTGTAAGTAGATTATATGTTTGCGTAACTGTAGTCTAGATGAATTCTCTCAAGTATAACTCACATTTTCTATCAACTCGTGTACTGAAAGGGATTGTGTATCTTTTAGGCTTACTCCTCGTCAGAAACGGCAATTGGAAGGGTGTCTTTGTAGAGTACCATCTTCGTTCTACAATCAAGTGTGGGATGTAATGATACGTACACCTGAAGGTGTGATGGTTGCTGGGAATTTGATTCCTCAGCAGCCTACTTTGTCGAATATGACGAGGTCTGAGTTAACGTTTTCGCTGTTAGTAGAAGAGGTAACTTTATTGAAAAAAAAAAACGTAACTTTATGTAACTTGTTGACTTTGTTTTGTAGATGTTGAATCACATCCAACAACCTGATTATAGGCAGTTGACGGTTGAGTTATTAACTATAGTTTCTACAATATTAGGTAGAAATCCTGAATTGACATTCAGCAAACCGTTAGATTTGGAACAGCTTGTTAAGGATGCAGCGCATGTATATGCTAAGGTATTTTGTTGGCGTATTTTTTGACTATTATCAAGCATTTTTTGTTTTCAGGATAATAATATTGAGAAAGAAAGTGTAACGAATTTGTTGGAAATATCGTATGTGAGATCTACTGGATACTTAGCAAGAGCGGTAGTAAATACTGTTCTTAAAGGTGGAAAAATTTCTCAAAACTTGGAGAATGATCCAGAGCCCTGTAAAATATCTTAATGCGTATACATATAGTTTTGATTTCATTTTGACGAAACCGTTTAGGATTTAGGAAGAATGTATACTAATGATTTTGTTGCTGTGTAAACGCCAAAGAAATGAATTAGGATTTTCAGAAAAAAAGTGTTAAGTTTCTAAACGAATATATTTTGTGCAATTTAAAACTAGGATTTTGTACAAAAATTGGTCCAACATGACCCAATGTATCTTGTCTTATGAAAGACTGTATATATTTTGTGATTAATAATAAAATAAAAATGATATATGATTATGTTTTTTATTCAAATTAAAATAATGAAGAACTCTAACTTAAATGTAAGTGATCAGAAACATCCCAAATTTCCAAATCCTTCAAAACAGGAATTCTTTTATTAACAAAAGTAGGTTCAATTTTTAAATACAAATCTTTGCCGCAATTGTCTTTTGAACTACAAATGCATTTTTGTTCAAAGGTATTTTCCTGAACATTTAAGTTCATGCCGTTTTTCCTCCTTTTTTCTCCAATTTTATCCTTGATTGTTCTCATATCATCTACATTAGGAGTCATCAGAAGACCTAATCCTGGATAAATTATAAAAGCGGTAAACGTCATAACAGTTAGTAAGTAAATTGGAATGGTTAGTACCCAACATCTTTGAGGCAAAAATGTAATTCCAATTGCCTTAAAATAACTTTCCGGTACAATTGCCCAAGTCAAATAAGCAATAAAAAGTAATCGAAAAGAAAGGTACATAACAAATCCATACACCGCCCTACTGGGAGTAGGAGTTGGAGTGTGTTCCGGCATGTTAATAATGATCGTATTTTTCACTAACGGGTCTCCCCAGGAGATCTATTGTTCCAACAACAAGGTCCAATTTTTCAAAGAACCCATTCACAGACACTCTTAGCTGTCTTGCCAGTTTCCCAGATAAATGCCTAAAATTAGAAACAATTCAATAAAAGTAGAAATTCCTACAGAAAGTACATATTAACTTACACTGTCAATATGTTGTCTTTTACTTCGAGTTGTTTGGATACTTCACTTCTTTTGGGCTCCTTATCGACTCTTAAAACGTCATAAGCTACTTCAGCACACTTTTTGCTTTCAAATGGTATTTGGATTTCACTATTACAATTTAAGGAAAATAATTTAATAGAGTTTAATAGAGTTTGTTTAATAAATAGTAATACTGTAAAAAATATTAAAAATAATAACAGTAGAAATATTAGAGAAAAACCTAGTAGATATCAATAGATGTTGAATATTAGGTTGTTAAAGGATACATTTTGTATAGCTCCTCACTCATTATTAATTAGTTTTATTCAAAATTATGAATAATCATTAAGTACAACAAAATATATAAACTTTTTATTTTAAGAATTACAACACAACCTAACTTTTAAATGTCAATGTATAAAAAGAAGAAGAAATAGCTAAATACTAATTAAAGAAAAGACCTTAATTTACTCCTTAGCTGAGACAATGCAAGCCATATATCAATTTACAAAAAAGAAGTAGAAAATAGCCTAACAAAATGACAGAAAATTTTAAAAAGGAAAATATAGAGAATAATTAATTTTCAAATCCACCTAATTTACAATAAGATAAATAAAACAATATGGAAAGTAGTGAGAACAAAAGTATGGAAAATAGTGAGGACGAATTTTATACCAATGCTGTTCATTATTGGTCCGAAATACCTGCTACATTAGATGGAATGCTTGGAGGTTTCGGTTTTATTTCCCAGACAGATATAAAAGGCTCCAAAATGTTATTAAAGCAATTATTCACTTCCAAAGATCATCCTGGAAGAGAATACGCTTTGGATTGCGGTGCAGGAATAGGCAGAATTACTAAATTTTTGTTAACTGATGTTTTTGAGAAGGTCGATATGGTCGAACAGAATGAAGCTTTCCTCGAACAAGCAGAGAAATATTTAGGGCCGAAATTTAGTAAAATCGGTCATTTTTACCCCGAGGGTTTGCAGAATTTTCAACCAGAAGAGGGTAAATACGATGTCATATGGATTCAATGGGTTTTAGGCCATTTGACTAATAAGGATCTAGTCAACTTTTTATCATCATGCCGGTAAGTTATTAAATAATTAAATCATTTATTAAGCTAATATTTACCTTATTATTCGCAAATTTTAGGGGTGGACTGAAAAAAAACGGCGTTATTATAATTAAAGAAAACATCACATCGTCAGATAACATCGAGAAAGATGAACAAGATTCCTCAGTGACGAGGCCATTACGACACTACCATATTATATTTCAAAAATCGAAATTGCACTGTTATAGGCAAATGAAACAACACAATTTTCCAAAAGGCTTATTCCCAGTTTATATGTTCGTATTAAAACCAAAAGATGATATTAGTAATAGCAGTACAGAAAGTAATTTAATACTAGAAAACAATGAAGTTAGTGAAAATATTGAACCTAATAGTGAAAAGGACTGTAATATCGATTCGGAGAAGAAAATTGAGTTAACGAAAGTTGATAATCCTGAAGTAGTTGAGGAAAATAGCGTTGAGGATGTATTAAAATCCGAAAGTATTGGTACTTAAGTTCTTATAAAAAAATAAAATAAAAGAATAGAAAATAAAAGAAGAATAACTCTACTAGAGCGAGTTTTTGAGTAAATGATGGTCGTTTGTGAATGGTTGTCAACAGAAATGTTCAATAAAGTTGATTTTTGTTAATTTTTTACCGGCTTTTTTTTTAATAATAATTCAACAAAGTTACTATAGTCTACTCATAAATGAGGCGCAGTAATAAATCAATCAATTGGCCAATATCCAGCCTGCACAGAAGCTATACAGAGGCTACCAGCCATAGACAAAAATTGAAAAAATTATGTTTACGATAATATTTTAATACTTATTACTTGAATGCTTCACCTTGTATTGGTTTTGCAAGGATCACGACGGCGGATTACTCCGGTTCATTTATTAATAGACTATAAATTTCTAAACAAATAGTACGGTAAAGCTATTTTTTGGAAAAAACTGAAAGTTTCTCAGAACCTCTCAGAAATAGCTTCCCATTGGACATAAATAATATAGTACGTTCAATTTAAATGAAGGGAGATAAATATTTAGCAAGAGATTTGACTCACCCTGTACACAAATAGTAATATTATTGAAATTTAACTGTGATTTTTAAAGTTCGCCATTTTTGGAAAGTGATCTATTAAATCAGATCATAATCAGAATAATAATCAGAATATTTAGTACACATTCTGATATAGATACAGGGATTTGAAATCATGACCATTTTTTACATACTCAGTATAGTCATATGAAATGTTACATTGAGAAACTCGTAAAAACGAGCTGAAATCAAATATGAAATAAAAAATATGCCATTGCCTTAAAAAAATTATATATTTGGTTGTGCTTCGATATATGTAGGTATAGAGCACCCTGTATATTTCAAAATAATTATAACTCAAGGTGCCTCACATTTTTCCTATTTATCAAAAGTACTTGAGCAAATTATGAAGGGCTTTACTTCACTATTGGGACACTCTGTAGTCCGAACCCAAGCGTTTATTTTATTTGCACGACTCCGCCGGTCGTTTGGTAACTTCAAAACGGCGAATTGATAATGTATCATTACAGACAAAGCTTTTTACAGGTAAACACAATGTTAATAGCACCAGAATCGGTCTGCGCCCTCGGGCGAAGATCGCAGCCGTTTTTCAGACCTTCATGCCGGATTACGTAATCCCGTAATCGCTTAGGAAGTCGCCGGGTTAGCCGTTTCCGTTTTAATTATATCTATTGCCCGCGTCGGTACGACTTTTCGCACGATAAATATCTGGATGCCGATTCCTGCAGATGGTGCGAACCGAAACGCGTCGTACGGCTTTATTAAATCGCCACTCGCACAGCGAATATCATTAACCCGAATCTGATGGCGGTTTCGGCTGCTGCCTTCGGGTGCTTGTTCGCCGATTTTACGACAATATCTGCACGGGAATTAATTACGAGTTTTCTTCGATATTATTAAGAGGCGTTTACCGGGAGGTTCTTTCGAAAAATGCGGCTTTGCCGCAATTAATTAGCCGAGTAAAAGTTAAAAGTAAAGGTGGTTTCAATCTAAAGGCATATATTTTTGGTCCAAATTGGTCCATAATAGCCTAATTTTGTATATCCGAGGAATTTGATTCCCCAGCAGCCTACTTTGTCGAATATGACGAGGTCTGAGTTAACGTTTTCGCTGTTAGTAGAAGAGGTAACTTTATTGAAACAAAACCTAACTTTATGTAACTTGTTGACTTTGTTTTGTAGATGTTGAATCACATCCAACAACCTGATTATAGGCAGTTGACGGTTGAGTTATTAACTATAGTTTCTACAATATTAGGTAGAAATCCTGAATTGACATTCAGCAAACCGTTAGATTTGGAACAGCTTGTTAAGGATGCAGCGCATGTATAATGCTAAGGTATTTTTTGGCGTATTTTTTTGACTATTATCAAGCATTTTTTGTTTTCAGGATAATAATATTGAGGAAGAAAGTGTAACGAATTTGTTGGAAATATCGTATGTGAGATCTACTGGATACTTAGCAAGAGCGGTGGTAAATACTG
Source organism: Phyllotreta cruciferae (assembly GCA_917563865.1). Taxonomy (NCBI): domain Eukaryota; kingdom Metazoa; phylum Arthropoda; class Insecta; order Coleoptera; family Chrysomelidae; genus Phyllotreta; species Phyllotreta cruciferae. The sequence continues at coordinate 10,788,110 of OU830607.1, forward strand.
TTCTTAAAGGTGGAAAAATTTCTCAAAACTTGGAGAATGATCCAGAGCCCTGTAAAATATCTCAATGCATATACATATAGTTTTGATTTCATTTTGACGAAACCATTTAGGATTTAGGAAGAGCATTCTAATGATTTTGTTGCTGTGTAAATGCCAAAGAAATGAATTAGGATTTTCAGAAAAGAAAGTGTTAAGTTTATGAACGAATATATTTTGTGCAATTTAAAACTAGGGTTTTGAACAAAAATTGGTCCAACATGACCCAATGCATCTTTCTTATGAAAGACTCTGTATATATTTTGTGATTAATAATAAAATAAAAATGATATATGATTATGTTTTTTATTCAAATTAAAATAATGAAGAACTCTAACTTAAATGTAAGTGATCAGAAACATCCCAAATTTCCAAATCCTTCAAAACAGGAATTCTTTTATTAACAAAAGTAGGCTCAATTTTTAAATACAAATCTTTGCAGCAATTGTCTTTTGAACTACAAATGCATTTTTTTTCAAAGGTATTTTACTGAATATTTAAGTTCATACCGTTTTTCCTCCTTTTTTCTCCAATTTTATCCTTGATTGTTCTCATATCATCTACATTAGGAGTCATCAGAAGTCCTAATCCTGGATAAATTATAAAAGCGGTAAACGTCATAACAGTTAGTAAGTAAATTGGAATGGTTAGTACCCAACATCTTTGAGGCAAAAATGTAATTCCAATTGCCTTAAAATAACTTTCCGGTACAATTGCCCAAGTCAAATAAGCAATAAAAAGTAACCGAAAAGACAGGTACAGTAGGAAGTACCACAGGTAGGAGTTGGAGTGTTGTGGCACGTTAATAAATAATCGTATTTTTCACTAACAGATGTCCCCAGGAGATCTATTATTCCAATAACAAGAGACAATTTTTCCCATCCACAAACATTCTCAGCAGTTTTGCCAGTGTGCCAGAAACCAAAAACGCAGCTCTAGGTATACCAAAATTAATTAACCAAGTAAAAGTTAAAAGTAGAACATGTAGAATATTAATTTCATCTTGTAAATTCATTTGCTCGTGCAAACATATAACGGTTACAAATTTCGATCTAACATACAAGATATAATGAGTCTTTACGATTAGATAAAAACGGGACACGCGTGCATCAATTGACGCCAGTGGCAATGCCAGTCGGTGTATGAAAAGGAAGTCGTTAAATTTTCAATCTAAAGGCATATATTTACTCAAAATCGCGTGGACATGTCGTCGGCCGTCGTTTTATATCATACGAGAAGCAGTTTTAGTAATCGATTGCCTTATTTTGTAAGCAATCTGCAGGAACATCTGCAAAAAGTCCGACGACTGCACCGAAACGATGTAGATACTTGAACCAATCGAATTTCGTAATGATTGCTCGTTTATTTTTTTATTTTCAATCGAGATTATTCCTCATTATACATTAAATAATTAGGCGACAGAAATACATTAATTGAATGTAACTCCTCATCGTTACTTGTTTTTTTTATTTTGTTGAAAACTTTTTATTGATTATAGACGAATAATAAAGTTATCCCTTAATCTTAATTTAACTCAACTTCCCCTTGTAGTAGTAATTATATTAGAAATTACTATTTAATAAGACGCCTATACAGCGACAATCGCAAGTCACAATACCTATTAGCAGTAAATAATCGACAACTTGAACAAAAACCCTGCTAAAAACAATCTTTACAGTTCGAAAATATTGCAAACTAATAAGTACCAACACGCAACGAGATAAAGACATTAAATTTTATTATTATTAACTTCAAAAACGATAAAATATTTAAATGCGCACTCTCTCGCGTCGACCCGAAAAAAATCCCAACGCCAATCATTTCCACAACTCCACGCTTCATTAGCCCGGCGAACGAACATAATCTAATTCGTGAAAAAAATTCCTAGACGTCTACGAACCTTCGGTTTCGTTTACTGTCCCTTTTGTTCGCGCAAATAACATTTTTTATCTAAGCCACAGCGCTGATGGGTGTATTAATTACGGACATCTGTGGACCCACCCCGGCCGCGGTCGAAGGAACTACCGTAAGCTATTAAAACTCCGGGCCATTTCGACGAACTAATAACCCCGGAAAGGACGGAGGAGCCGGCCGAAAGGAAGCAAAAAAAAGATTACCATCGCGCGTACCGGTCCCGAAAGGGTTGTTCAACTTATTAAATTGGTGGACCTAACGGGAATGTGCACACACGACATCTAATCTACATTGATTCGATTAGTTCGCAACTCCAGCAACATTGCCGGTGGTTGTGTTATGGTGCCAGAAATTTGGAATATTCTGGCATGAATAAGGGAGAAATTCTTGAAGATAAATTGCAAAGTTTGAAGGACAATTGTTAAGTGTAGAACATGAATTTTTCTTCTACCACGGAGTTTTTTAAATTGTGCAAACTTCTACATTAATTAGATAAAAAAGCGAGAAGTAGGTACTAAGTATTTTGGTGATTTGTAGATTTGAAGACATACAGGCTGTTTATTTATTGAATGCCTATACTTAAGGATGTGAATCCTTGGGTGATTTTAAGTAGAAATGTTAATATCAATATATGCCGTAAATCTCTTATAGTTTTTGAGCTACAGGGTGTTACTGTTAAGGAAAAAAATAACTTTTTTATCATAATATTCTTATCACTATAATACAGATAATTTTATGAAATTTTGTTCACACCTTTTATCCATTAACGAGCAGTTTAAAGTTTTTACCAGTGACGTCCGTACGGGGTTTGAACTGGATATTTTTGGAGAAAAAAATGGTACATCATCATAGCTTTCTCTAAAAAAAAAACCAAAATTATTTTTGATATCCTCACTTATTTTAGAGCATCAAATTCTGTCCAAAGACTTACTTACGTACGAGGCACCATTTCCGTGTAAAAAAAAATAAAAATCCAAAAAACTTTTTCATTGACACTGCTTTTGATATTTTTTTTGAAATTTAACAATTTAATTAATTAATATTAATATTTTTTGATTAATTAATTTAATTTATTCATTTAATTAATTTGAACCCATGGTTCGGACACTTCTTTTGGGGCAAAAATTAATTATCTACTTTCGCAAATGAGATGTGTACAAAATTGCATAATGATACCTGGAATGATAAGAAAATTATAATAAAAAAGCAATTTTTCCTCGAATTGTAAAACTGATTTAACACCTTGTAGCTCAAAAACTAAGAGACTTACGACATACATTGATATGAACTTTTCTTCTTAAAATCACCCAAGGATTCGCACCCTTAAGTATCGGCGCTCAATAAACAAACACCCTGTATTTTATGCGATAAACGTGACAACAAGGCCGAGCGAATCTTCGCTTCGGAGCGCAAACAAAGAGAAAGAGCTGGTGGAAGCCCAGGCGAATAATGATAGATATAGGACAGGTGCTCGCTCCTCTAACTCGCCGAGATCATGTGTGTGTGTGTGCTTTCTCTTTTCGTAGCAGTTGGTGGAAGTATTGGCACGCGCCCGATTCCAATTTACTCGCTCGTTGGCTTCGGCTTCGCCGGATAGAGTTTCAAGTATTAGTTAAAAAATTTATCGAGTAACGCCAATGATTCGTTATTTTATTACTAAAAATATTTCCCCTCGAAGGCAAGAAAATAAATAATTTAGAAGTATAAAAATATTCGAGCATCGGAATAATCAATAAACTGTAAAGTCGCATGGAGCGACCGGTCTTGCTATCGCTCGATGCAAAAGATCGAGTACATCATAATTTATCATACGAGCGATAAATCAGAAAATGGAAACGATCCGATTTCGCGGGGCGCGATTCTCTTATTTCAGTTTTTAAAATTTACAAGTTCGTCGCATTAAACTCCATATAAATTCAACGTTTGTAGGAGCTTTACAAGCGCACATCGACGACAACTTTTTCTGCGCTATGCCTTATCACGGCGATCGATCCCATTTTATTGCTTATTATTTTATTATGGCAGAGTTCCTCGATTGGTGGTCGGTTTTTTGAGCCACATCTCTTAATATATTGACGTCAGCTAAACCATGAATTGACTTATAAAGAATTCCCTGATTGTTTTTACAGCGCTGCGATGACGATCGCTTCTTCATCCTCTTTATGGTTTTTTTTTCTAATTCATTTCGAGAATTGATGAGCGCTATCTTGTATCTAGCATACTGCGAGAATTTTATAAGATTGCTGCTGGATTTTTCCTATTTAATGAATTCCTGTTTCACTACCAAATATAGTTTACATTCGCTGTACGTTTATTTCCAGTCGATTGATTAAGCAATTTGCCCTTCTCTTACATAATGCATTAATCAATACACTTTACTAACTACATCTTATATGCTTTGATTAATTTATTATCTATTAATCTACAATGCAGAAGACCACGACTTTTTTTTTAATTTTTTTTTCAAAACCTTGTGTTCTAAGAAGGCGCGTAATGAAATTTTCAAAGACATTGGAATTAAGAGACCTAATGTTACAATGATAAATATGATAAAATTGCGGACTATTATTGTTTTAAAATTGTTAGTGAGTGGGAGAGAGAAAGATATATCTCTTAGGACTCGCTGGCATCGCTGTAACGGAGCGTCAATGAAGTGTCATTATGATCGCCAGTGGGGTAGTTTTAAGCTTAACACCATTGTAACCAATGACCATTCAAATAACAGACCAAATTGTTTACATTTTCATGTGGCAAATCATTAATTCCCACCCGATATTTCGCAGATTCGGGTCATTGCGTCATTGTCGATTTAGAAGAATGGAATTTGATATATTATAACCACTACAACTACAATTTTATATTACATAAATAAAACAATATGTTCTGTGATAGTACGAAGAATGGGAAGACCAAGGAAATGATGGCGCGATATTACCATTGATGGAGATTAGGCATGGAGACGAAGAAGAAACAGGCATTGATTGTACATGTATAGGAAGGAAGAAGAAGAAGAAGAAGAATAATTTAATGATATTTAAAAGAATATCCGGTACCCTACTCCACTGATTCAAATGAATGCAATATAACTTAACCTAAAAGTACTTACCGATAAAAGGCAAATATGGATCGAAATGATCCACTTTTTGGCACACTACACACGCATGCACCATTATTGTTTACAGTTTTGAAAAAAATTAAATAAAAAGACCCAAGATCACTCACGAAAATGCACATAAATACAAAATAGTTGTTAGGACTTACTGGCAACGCTGTGGTAATATTTTGTTGCCGTATTCACGTAGATGTTTACAATCTTAATATTTCTTTAATTGAATATTGATTTATTTTTGAACTTTTACCTTGTATTAAAAGTTTTAAGGAATAATTTGATTAAAAACGTTTTGCTTTATTTATATAATATAAAATTGTAGTTGTAGGATATATCAAATTCTATTTTTTTAAAGAATTTTTTCAAATAATTATTACAGACAGATAAAATCGACAACGACGCAAAAACCAGAACATGCGATAATATCGGGTGGAAATTAATGATTTGCCACATAAAAATGTAAACAATTCGGTCTCTTTATTCTAATGTCTTTGGAAATTTTTATTTTTTTCTGTGGCCAAATAAGGCCGCAATTAATTTTTAAAGTTTGAAAAACGTCACACAATCGTCATACACTCTGCTCCAATCAAAGCGAGAGTTGCAAAGAGAAGTCACATTTAGCAAGTTTGCCACGTATTACTCTTCTTTACTCCGCAAAATGTGCGTTTTTTGTATATTTATTTTGCAATAAACATTTTCTGATTTATCCATTTCTTCCATTACCTAATGGATAATTCGATATATTAATATAGAAACAACATCTTCATCTGTATAAATTGTAACCGATTTTCGTGTTAAAAACTCAAATAATGGTCCTAAAAAATTTATTTGGCAACATTCTTGTCAACGTCAATATTATCAGTAAAGTGTTTTGTGCCGAACTGCAATTCGTGTAATTTGTTTTGTGCATTTTTCAGAAAAATCTGACAAATGACAGTTTGATTTTTGTTCGTTTGTGTATTACTTTGTTACTGCGTTCGAAAATTCATACTATTTACTATACAACAAGACGTTTAGTGGTTTATGATTGGTTGATAAGGTATGAGTCTAAACCCAAAATTTTTAAATTTCGAAGGACTATAACTTTTTAATTATAACACATTTTGAGCAATTGAAAACGGTTTTGAGCTCTAATAAATCATTTCTAATCGTATCTTTTGCCGAAATCCGCGTATCTCACATCGTGGTCTTCTCCATTAAATATTGTGAACTAACGTGTTAATTAATAAAAGAAAAAATGAACCTTCATAATTATTGATACATTACGTGCAAACATATCATAAAGTCGCCCGTTAATAAATAAATGACACCGAAAAAAATTAATCGCTTTTTTTAAGTGGTATTAAAGCGTTTACGTGTTAGGAAGCCTTTAAATCGATGTGTTTATAGGGAAATGTCGATGGGCAGTTGGCGATATCGGCCGGCGATTATTAATTAATAATTACGAGATGTTCGCAATTTCGAAAATTTAATTCACAACGAAGAATAATTTTATAATTTCTCGAGAACGCGCCGCGATCTGTAAAAGTAAAAACGAGCAATTTATTACCTACTATGTGATGTTATCTTTTATCTGGAGCAAAAACGAATTCAATAAAAGGAGTTTCATTTCTTGTGTACTAATAAAACAAATTCATGTTGTATTAATTATACATTTACCTACATTTATCAATCAGAGATTGCTTCGGCATTCTCGAAATATTCGAAATCTTCCTTCAATATTTTTTACCATCGCAGGTGTAAATTGCATTTAAATTTTTTTGGGGACATGTCGTGTCTGCGTACACCTACCGCGATTCGGTTTGCTCGCCGGCAATTAGCAGTACTAATAATTATTTCGCAAAGGACCATGCAAGAAAAAAGTAATTGTTAAGACTACATTTCGCGATGTCACATCTGCGGTTACATACGGTAGCATTTTTACACTTTAAAATTACTCCCATCATCTAGCATTGTAATTGAACGCTTTGCAATTACTTCCCAGTATTTGCTCGCAATTGGCGCGATGGAAAACTTATTCGTAATGTGGACTTTTGAAGGAGCTAGCGCTGTTTACAAAAAGGTATTATACGCTGTACAGAGCCGACTGTGGCGCAAGTCTTAAACCGGCGAACAAGGCGGTCGCGGTCGCGACACCTGTTTCGTCGTGTATACGTGAACGTACGGACGTGACAGCAGGTGCAAATACCTACTTGATTAACTCCGTGGTCCTCTGGAAAAATGTTTTCGAAAAATCACTTGTCTTTGCGGACGAGCGTGCATATACGCTAGTAAATCCGAAACGTTCTTCTCGTTAATTGACTGTAGGAGGTCGACAAAAAAAACACCCTCCCTCTTTTTTACAGCTCTACATTTTATACAGGGTGTCCTAGTTATACTGTGGTAATTTCGACGTTTTAATTAAGAATGTATCAACGGGCGGTGCGATCATTAACCTACAAAATCGAGATGATAAACAACCCGCGATCGTCTTTTTACATGTCGGGCTTCACGTGAAAAATGTAATTGGCTACTTATTTACCGAATCGCATGATGATTACCCACTAAATGCGGACTTATTTCGTGTGGTTCCCGCGGTATCTTAATTAAGCAATTCCCTATTGGACGGCGGGCGATAACTAAAGTATAACATCTGATAAGGAAAAAATATATATAATCACTTTAATTAGAGATTGTAATCGGTTATTTGTTTCTAAAATTATTGCTGTACCTACTTTTTTGTTTGATAACTGGTTTTGTTCCACACGTTATATGTTTGTTCTGGAATTTTCCAGGGAAAAATGGTGCAACAAATACGTGATTGAATCACCATGCATATTTAGAGTAGTTAATAATTATCTACAGTTATTTTTTGGATGTCACTGGTATATTTATGTATGTAACTAAACGAAAATCACTGGAAGAAATTTTTGCAGTCTTTCTAAATTTGGCGATTTTTTTTAGCCGCGGTTCGTAATTGATTGGATAACTGCATGATCCTTTTGGAGAGTAAAAAAATTAATGGTATAAAAGCGTTAATAAGTTGTTGAGCCTTTTTTGGCGACGACCAAATGAGGATTTTTCGCAACATTACATTGGTATAAGATAAAATCGCACAGTGAAAAATTATTTCATATTTTTTAAACGCACGTACGTTTCTATGTGATATATAATTTGTGCAAAACAATGTTAGATGCGCGTCACCATAAATTTACTACGTCACAAATAGACAGTGTTGCCGAACTTTTAGTAAGATTAGAAAGTCTAATATTTTTCTATAATAAAATTGTCAGGAAAGTTTTCTAGAGATGAAGGAGGGGCCTAGAATAAAAGTGATCCAAGTGACATTTTTTTAAATATAGATCTAAGTAAAGATTTAGGTACTTTAAATGCCAATTTATTTATTATAAAAAGGAATTAAGTGATTTTCTGCTTCAATAGATGCCTCTCAAAGCAGAAAATCACTTAATTCCTTTTTACAGTTTAAGGTACCATTTAAAGGTACCTAAATCTGGACTTTAAAAAAATGTCACTTGGACCCCTCTTATATTCTAGACCCCTCAAGTACATTTAAAAAACAATAACTCTCGTAAACCTTAATTCAAAACTGCTTACAGAACAGTTTTGTTTAATGATTTAATTCTGTTTTTCAACATATTTTATCATCCCTTGTAATATTCAATTAAAGTCTCTATACAGGGTACCTCGCCACAATCTAAAGCTATCTGTTGGAAACTAATTATCCGGCGATTTTCATAAAATTTGATATGCATAATAAGATGAGTTTTTCAAAAATATTGTGACAGTCATAGTATATAGACGGACACTTCCGGTTAAATGGAACACCCTATATTTTTTTGCATTTTTGGATTCTACTCGATGAGCTGATTACAAAAAGTATCATACTTGGTATTTTGGTCTCATAATAAAGGCTATACCAGTCACTCAAAAATAACAAAATTTTGATTTTAGATGGCTCTGAAGGCCAAACAGTTGAAAATCGAAAAAAACGATGTCTATTATGTTCCTATCCTAACTTTTCAAGTATGTACTATATCTAGTGACATGCATGATATAAAATGTATACAGAGAGATCAAAAATTTCGAAATTTTTATCAAAAAATTTTTTGTACCATTAAATTTTTTTCGATATTCAATTGTTTGGCTTTCAGAGCCAATTTTGTGACATTTGAGTGGCTGTATAGCCTTTATTATGAGACCAAAATACCAAGTATGACCTTTTTGTAATCAGCTCATCAAGTAGAATCCAGAAATGCAAAAATATACAGGATGTCCCATTTAAAATAAGAAAGTCGCTGTAATTTCCGGTACAACCGGAAGTACTATGACTGTCAAAATATTTTTGAAAGACTCACCTTATTGATTAATATACAGCTATGGTCCTAAGTATTAGGCACCCTGAAATTCTTTATATTTGAAAAAATCTAAATGCTCACCATATGCCGTCCAAATAGCGGAACCCTGAAACTAGAGCGTGCCAAAATTGCCAGTGAAGAGCAGGACAACGCAAAAAGTTCCTCCAGAGAAGACCTGAGTGGAGTGACCTGGGTGGAATAGAGGGCTTTGAAGAATAGACACATTTCCTCAAGGACCCTTTCTCGTGATTTTTTTGTGTAGCAAGGTGTACAAATTTCTTCATGTACTATTAGAAGGCGCCTGAGGGAAGTAGGCATCCATAGTCGAATGTCTTTCTAAAAGCCTTTACTCACAGAGGAGCACAAGAAAAAGAGGCTGATCTGTGCTGAAAAATACCATCAGAATTGAACTGCTAGCAATTGACATGGGGCATTGCCTTGCTGGAAATATTTGGATTGCATATAACAATTGCTAAATTAGATTCATCCGAAAATTTAACATTTGCCCAATTGCCGGCAGTTCATAATTCTGGCATTTTTTAGCACAGGCCAGAACTCTTTTTCTTGTGCTCCTCTGTGAGTAAAGGCTTTTAGAGAGACATTCGACTATGGATGCCTACTTCCCTCAGGCGCCTTCTGTAGGGAGACATGAAGAAATTTGTACACCTTGCTACGCAAAAAAGTCGCGAGAAAGGGTCCTTGAAGAAATATGCCTATTCTTCAAAGCCCTCTATTCCTCCCAGGTCACTCCACTCGTCTTCTCTGGAGGAACCTTTTGCGTTGTCCTCCTCTTCACTGGCAATTTTGACACGCTCCAGTTTCAGGGTTCCGCTATTTGGACGGCATATGGTGAGCATTTAGATTTTTTGAAATATAAAGAATTTCAGGGTGCCTAATACTTATGACCATATAGCTGTATATGCATACCAAATTTTATTAAAATCGGGTAATTAGTTTCCGATATACAGATAGTTTTAACTCGTCGTGAGACACCCTGCATAGGTAGGTTTTAAACTAATTGGCCCGTATTCAGCGCCCCATTTTAACGTTAAATGCATGTTTAGAGAGCGACATTAACGTAAAAAATGTCCTTATATAGTTACTCCATAACATCAATGTACAACTGTCAAGTTAAATACTCTCGCTAAAATGCATGTGTGCACATTGCTTGTCAAGTATGACGACATTATTGACGTGCATCTAACTTCATTTTGTACAAACTATATACATTCATATTCATGATGCAATTTTAATGCCGTTTTTTTCCTCCTTTATTTCTGTCATTATTCGAACTTCTCTTTGTTATCTCACTTACCAAATCTCGACAGCCCACAGAAATAATAAAAAAAAGGATTATACGTATTTACCTGAGCGTGTGCCTCGGTTCCCACATGTTACATCTGTTATACGGCTCATTATTTGTACCCCCACGTGTGCGTAAAGGAACGCGATAAGCGTTCGTTTCTAGGGGGTACTGTTATAATTACGAATCGGGGGCGTCCATTCCAACATTACACAAAATTTAACAGCAAAAAACCTCTAAAAATGTAGTACATATTTTCCAAGCACGCATGTATCACCTTCTTAAAAACCCATTAGTAATTTAGCTACCATCACTTTGTTTGTCCTATAAGAATATATAAATACCAATTAATCAATGTATGATATGTCCGAAATTTCCAATTCTAATTATCTTACGCAAAAGAAATCATTAGGACAGCCACCGTTAGATGTGCGGATCATTATTCAGTACCAGCTACCATTATTAATACACTTTTCTGTACAATAGAAAATGGTTGTACGTACACCTATAAGGTGAAAAAAAGAACATGCACGATGACAAATAGTCTCTTTGAATGCCATTTCGATTGTGTATCGGTTTTAATGCCACTTATTAACATAAACTTATGTAATAACAATACAGCATTTACATGTCACGTTATAAACCCAATATGATTTATGTTCGATACGAAGATTCCCCGATATATCCTCTCGCATTATGTTCGTTTCGAATTTAGTCGTTTGCTTTCTATTGAAATTGATAATTAGGAATAGCGGATGTTGAAAAATATTAATACAAACGTCAGGATGGATGGAAATCAAGTGTTCGTGTCTTTTGTTATTGTCCTTCGACGAGAGGAAAAAATCGGATTGTGGCGTTTTCTTTTGTCGTCTGCTATATGGGGTTTTTTTATTCTTTTAAGCGAGATTTCTTCATTGTGATCGCTCGAGGAGTGTACTTTTTATTGTTAATTGTCGTAAGCGAGCGGATGTGTATTGGGTGATGATTTTATTTTATTTGTTACCAACGCTATTTCGCTAGTATAAATCGCGAAATTTCACCGGTGTGAAGTTAGCATCTAAAATTTAGCAGCCAATTTTACGAACATACCCGAAGCTTCAGTGGCGTCGTACAGTATAATTTGTTATCGATACCTAAGCCCAATAAATATAGAAATATTGGAGAACTCGCAGAATGGTTGGAAAGGGCGCTAACGCGCCCTTTCTTGGGACACTGACCCGTTGCCAGGTCGTCAATTGTTGCAATTAAATCTTTTGGTGCTCTTGTCACTTAGTCAGGCAATTACTACCACTATTATACACTCTACCATACAACTATACACTACTGCTTCATTATCACAAATCACTAATTGTAAGCTCAAAAGTTTATTAGCCGTAATTGTTAATAAAACTTTGATAATAGCGTCCAAATCCAAAAATTTGTTCGCTTCAAATGAAATAAGGTTTATAAACGCACCCCAAAAAATAAATAATTGTAAGTCTTTCTTTATTAACACCCAATAACAAAATAACAAAGTAAAGTAATACATCATCCGATTCCACCTTATCAACATAAAAACTAGTCCCTCCGTGAATCATACATTTTCGATACAATTCTTTCGTTTTAAATAAATATCCATCGCAGTGCCGTCCCCATTTCTAACATATGCTAATGCTAATAATCGCTCGGCCAAAATCCAAAATGCCAAAATATTAATGCACATTGCACACCCCACTCTCGACCGCTTCAAGTTAACGTTTCAAAGTAAAATGCCCTCTCACGGTTCAAGTTAAAAATATGCGGTTTGTTTTGTTAGTTTGAAAAAACTACACTTAACAAATTTGTATTTTGTAATATTTTCGTAAACCTAATAGTTTTCGATATTTGAGCGTGATAATTTTAATTATGACTAATTAAAATTAAACCTTTTCTAATAACTCAAAAACTAATTGTCGAATAAAAATTTCTAAATTACTATTCGTTGTAAAAAAATAATCCCTACAAATCACCTAGTTTGAAAAAATTTCGTAAATCTAACGGCTTAGGAGATATTTGATTTTGAATTTTCCGGAAAAACGATTTTTGTTACGGCTTGTTCGCGAGGTTCGGAAAATATACCGTTCGATAGAAAAATCATTTCTAAACAATTTCTGTATCTTGTAAAATTTTCGTAAACCTTCCGTTTCGAAGATAATAATGTATTTATTCATAAAGTAATTCCTTCTCGATCCGTCCCTGTACTCTACGGAGAGACCGGTTTCGGGAATCCCTTTGCTGCGCGAATTTGAACCATTAATCCGTCGCTCGAGTCTCATGTTCGCGACTTAGATTTACCCCTAAAACTTTTGAACTGTTCAAGATAAACATATGCAGTTTGTTTTGTTAGTTGGAAAAAACTACGCTTAACAAATTTGTATTCTTGTAAAATTATCGTAAACCTAATAGTTTTCGAGATTTGAGCGTGTAAATAATAAAGAATTTAATTATAATTAAATTATTTTTGCCATAACTCCGCGAAGGAAATTTTGATTTTCCCGCGGTTTGCGTGAGATAATCGATATTAATTTGACGAATATTTTAGGAGAGATTGAGAAAAATCGATCTCTTCGTTTCCGATAAAATCGCAAAAAACCCTAAAAATACCCTAAAAATCCGGAATTTTTCACCCGGAAGGAAACTTTTCCGGGTTTCGAAATGTCGATTTTCCGATAGATCTCGTCAAAATTCGTAAAGATGGCGTTTTTCCCGCGACGATTTTCCTTCGCGTACGGCCGTAAGAAAGAAACACGCCAATCAGCTCGGTTTTACCCAGCAATATCGCAGGTTTTTCGTCGTAACTCAACAACCGTTAAAGTTGGAACCACCCCGTAAACTTTTTATTATGTAAAAAAATATCCTCTACAATTTTCAAAGAATAAATTTTTTTTCGAAATCGCATCTTTTTTCGAGTTATTTCGATTTCGCCCTTTCTTGGGACACTTACCCGTTGCCAGGTCGTCAATTGTTGCAATTAAATCTTTTGGTGGTCTTGTCAGTTAGTCAGGCAATCACTACCACTATTATACACTCTACTATACAACCATACACTACTGCTTCATTATCACAAATCACTAATTGTAAGCTCAAAAGTTTATTAGCCGTAATTGTTAATAAAACTTTGATAATAGCGTCCAAATCCAAAAATTTGTTCGCTTGAAATCAAATAAGGTTTATAAGCGCACCCCGAAAAATAAATAATTGTAAGTCTTTCTTTATTAACACCCAATAACAAAATAACAAAGTAAAGTAATACATCATCCGATTCCACCTTATCAACCTAAAAACTAGTCCCTCCGTGAATCATACATTTTCGATACAATTCTTTCGGTTTAAATAAATATCCATCGCAGTGCCGTCCCCATTTCTAACATATGCTAATGCTAATAGTCGCTCGGCCAAAATCCAAAATGCCAAAATATTAATGCACATTGCACACCCCTCTCTCGACCGCTACAAGCTAACTTTTCAAAGTAAAATACCCTCGCACAGTTCAATTTAAAAATATGCGGTTTGTTTTGTTAGTTAGAAAAAACTACGCTTAACAAATTTGTATTTTTGTAATATTTTCGTAAACCTTCCGTTTCGGAGATATTAATGTATTTATTCATAAAGTAATTCCTTCTCGATCCGTCCCTGTTCTCTACGGAGAGAACGGTTTCGGGAATCCCTTTGCTGCGCGAATTTGAACCATAAATCAGTCGCTCGAGTCTCATGTTCACGACTTAGATTTACCCCTATAACTTTTGAACTGTTCAAGATAAACATATGCAATTTGTTTTGTTAGTTGGAAAAAACTACGCTTAACAAATTTGTATTCTTGTAAAATTATCGTACACCTAATAGTTTTCGAGATTTGAGCGTGTAAATAATAATGAATTTAATTATAATTAAATTATTTTTGCCATAACTCCACGAAAGAAAATTTGATTTTCCCGCGGTTTGCGTGAGATAATCGATATTAATTTGACGAATATTTTAGGAGAGATTGAGAAAAATCGATCTCTTCGTTTCCGATAAAATCGCAAAAAACCCTAAAAATCCGGAATTTTTCACCCGGAAGGAAACTTTTCCGGGTTTCGAAATGTCGATTTTCCGATAGATCTCGTCAAAATTCGTAAAGATGGCGTTTTTCCCGCGACGATTTTCCTTCGCGTACGGCCGTAAGAAAAAAACGCGCCAATCAGCTCGGTTTTACCCAGTAATATCGCAGGTTTTTCGTCGTAACTCAACAACCGTTAAAGTTGGAACCACCCCGTAAAATTTTTATTATGTAAAAAAACATCCTCTACAATTTTCAAAGAATAAATTTTTTTTCGAAATCGCATCTTTTTTCGAGTTATTTCGACTTTTTGTCAATCGCGTTTATTTTAAAAAATCGATATCGCGCTATAAATCGGAAACCGCTCAAAATCGAATCACCCCATCCACATATATTATACAAAATACTATTCTTTACAAATTTCGATTCTTGAGAAATTTTCAAAAAACGGCTAGTTTTTGAGTAATTGTAAAATATAAATTTTTCGTTCGCGAAGGAATGTTTGTTTTTTATCGTTATAACTCAAAAACGGTTCAAAATAGAATAACCCCTTATATGTCCTATTATAGAGAAAAGCGTTCTCTACAATTTTCGAAGAATAAATTTTTTTTCGAAATCGCATCTTTTTTCGAGATATTTCAATTTTTTTGCCGAAATTGCGAAAATGACAATTTGTTTTTCCTATAACTCCGGTAAATGGATTTTCCCCGATATGCGGTTTGCGTGAGGTGATTGGTAATATATTAAAGAATATTTTGGAAAATTTTAAAGAAAATCGTCGGAAGATTTTCGGAGAAAATCCCGAAAAACCTCAAAAATACCCCAAAAATCCGGTTTTTCACCCGGAAGGAAACTTTTCCGGGTTTCGAAATATCGATTTTCCGATAGATCTCGTCGAGTTACGTCGGATAGCGTTTTTTCCGCGACGATTTTCCTTCGCGTTTGGCCGTAAAAAAAAAAACACGCCAATGAGTCAGTGAATGAATGAATGAATGAATGAATGGATTCTTTCGGTTTCAGTTGTATAGTTAGTAGGATTCTTGAGAATATTGAAACAAATGTTAATTATTATAGAAAAATAGGAAATTTAAACTAAATAAATATTCCAAACTTCATATATCAACCTTTAATAATCATAATTAAAACTTTTCGAATTTTGCACAAAAATAGATGAGAACACTAATTATAGAATTGTCATATCCAAAATACCTTCGGCAGGGGAAAAGGGGTTGAAACGACCCCCCAAAAAGAGAAAAAAATCATTTTACAGGGGAATAAAATGGTAATAAAATGATGGGAATGGAGGAATGAGGAAGGGAATGAAAGAGAATGAGGAATTTTTTCTCTTTTTGGAGGGTCGTTTCAACCCCTTTCACGGCTTTCTACGCTTTCAAAGTGAAAGTTTGGATATAATTCTATAATTAATGTTCTCTTCTATTTTTGTGCAAAATCAGAATGTGTTAGTTTTTTCCCTTCTCCATAAAATGATTTTTTCACTTTTTGGGGAGTCGTTTCAACCCCTTATCCCCTGCCGAAGGAATTTTCGATATGACAATTCTATAATTACTGTTCTCATCTATTTTTGTACAAAATTAGAAAATGTTTTAATTATGGTTATTAAAGGTTGATATATGAGGTTTGGAATATTTATTTACCTAGTTTATATTTCCTATTTTTCTTAATAATTAATATTTGTATCAATATTCTCAAGAATCCTACTAACTATACAACTGAAACCGAAAGAATCCATTCATTCATTCACTGACTCATTGGCGTGTTTTTTTTTTTTACGGCCAAACGCGAAGGAAAATCGTCGCGGAAAAAACGCTATCCGACGTAACTCGACGAGATCTATCGGAAAATCGATATTTCGAAACCCGGAAAAGTTTCCTTCCGGGTGAAAAACCGGATTTTTGGGGTATTTTTGAGGTTTTTCGGGATTTTCTCCGAAAATCTTCCAACGATTTTCTTTAAAATTTTCCAAAATATTCTTTAATATATTACCAATCACCTCACGCAAACCGCATATCGGGGAAAATCCATTTACCGGAGTTATAGGAAAAACAAATTGTCATTTTCGCAATTTCGGCAAAAAAATTGAAATATCTCGAAAAAAGATGCGATTTCGAAAAAAAATTTATTCTTCGAAAATTGTAGAGAACGTTTTTCTCTATAATAGGACATATAAGGGGTTATTCTCTTTTGAACCCTTTTTGAGTTATAACGATAAAAAACAAACTTTCCTTCGCGAACGAAAAATTTATAATTTACAATTACTCCAAAACTAGCCGTTTTTTGAAAATTTCTCAAGTATCGAAATTTGTAAAGAATAGTATTTTGTATAATATATGTAGATGGGGTGATTCGATTTTGAGCGGTTTCCGATTTATAGCGCGATATCGATTTTTTAAAATAAACGCGATTGACAAAAAGTCGAAATAACTCGAAAAAAGATGCGATTTCGAAAAAAAATTTATTCTTTGAAAATTGTAGAGGATATTTTTTTACATAATAAAAAGTTTACGGGGTGGTTCCAACTTTAACGGTTGTTGAGTTACGACGAAAAACCTGCGATATTGCTGGGTAAAACCGAGCTGATTGGCGTGTTTCTTTCTTACGGCCGTACGCGAAGGAAAATCGTCGCGGGAAAAACGCCATCTTTACGAATTTTGACGAGATCTATCGGAAAATCGACATTTCGAAACCCGGAAAAGTTTCCTTCCGGGTGAAAAATTCCGGATTTTTAGGGTATTTTTAGGGTTTTTTGCGATTTTAACGGAAACGAAGAGATCGATTTTTCTCAATCTCTCCTAAAATATTCGTCAAATTAATATCGATTATCTCACGCAAACCGCGGGAAAATCAAAATTTCCTTCGCGGAGTTATGGCAAAAATAATTTAATTATAATTAAATTCATTATTATTTACACGCTCAAATCTCGAAAACTATTAAGTTTACGATAATTTTACAAGAATACAAATTTGTTAAGCGTAGTTTTTCCAACTAACAAAACAAACTGCATATGTTTATCTTGAACAGTTCAAGTTATAGGGGTAAATCTAAGTCGTGAACATGAGACTCGAGCGACAGATTTATGGTTCAAATTCGCGCAGCAAAGGGATTCCCGAAACCGTTCTCTCCGTAGAGAACAGGGACGAATCGAGAAGGAATTTCTTTATGAATAAATACATTAATATCTCCGAAACGGAAGGTTTACGAAAATTTTACAAGAAACAGAAATTGTTTACAATTATTTTTTCTATCGAACGGTATATTTTCCGAACCTCGCGAACAAGCCGTAACAAAAATCGTTTTTTCCGGAAAATTCAAAATCAAATATCTCCTAAACCGTTAGATTTACGAAATTTTTTCAAACTAGGTGATTTGTAGGGAATATTTTTTTACATCGAATAGTAATTTACAAGTTTTTATTCGACAATTAGTTTTTGAGTTATTAGAAAAGGTTTAATTTTAATTAGTCATAATAAAAATTATCACGCTCAAATATCGAAAACTATTAGGTTTACGAAAATATTACAAGAATACAAATTTGTTAAGCGTAGTTTTTTCTAACTAACAAAACAACCCGCATATTTTTAACTTGAACCGTACGAGGGCATTTTACTTTGAAACGTTAGCTTGTAGCGGTCGAGAGAGGGGTGTGCAATGTGCATTAATATTTTGGTATTTTGGATTTTGGCCGAGCGATTATTAGCATTAGCATATGTTAGAAATGGGGACGGCACTGCGATGGATATTTATTTAAACCGAAAGAATTGTATCGAAAATGTATGATTCACGGAGGGACTAGTTTTTAGGTTGATAAGGTGGAATCGGATGATGTATTACTTTACTTTGTTGCTTTGTTCTTGGGTGTTAATAAAGAAAGACTTACAATTATTTATTTTTCGGGGTGCGTTTATAATAAACCTTATTTGATTTGAAGCGAACAAATTTTTGGATTTGGACGCTATTATCAAAGTTTTATTAACAATTACGGCTAATAAACTTTTGAGCTTACAATTAGTGATTTGTGATAGTGAAGCAGTAGGGTATGGTTGTATAGTAGAGTGTATATAGTGGTAGTGATTGCCTGACTAACTGACAAGACCACCAAAAGATTTAATTGCAACAATTGATGACCTGGCAACGGGTCAGTGTCCCAAGAAAGGGCGCGTTAGCGCCCTTTCCAACCGTTCTGCGAGTCCTACTAACTATACAACTGAAACCGAAAGAATCCATTCATTCATTCATTCATTCATTCACTGACTCATTGGCGTGTTTTTTTTTTTACGGCCAAACGCGAAGGAAAATCGTCGCGGAAAAAACGCTATCCGACGTAACTCGACGAGATCTATCGGAAAATCGATATTTCGAAACCCGGAAAAGTTTCCTTCCGGGTGAAAAACCGGATTTTTGGGGTATTTTTGAGGTTTTTCGGGATTTTCTCCGAAAATCTTCCGACGATTTTCTTTAAAATTTTCCAAAATATTCTTTAATATATTACCAATCACCTCACGCAAACCGCATATCGGGGAAAATCCATTTACCGGAGTTATAGGAAAAACAAATTGTCATTTTCGCAATTTCGGCAAAAAAATTGAAATATCTCGAAAAAAGATGCGATTTCGAAAAAAAATTTATTCTTCGAAAATTGTAGAGAACGCTTTTCTCTATAATAGGACATATAAGGGGTTATTCTATTTTGAACCGTTTTTGAGTTATAACGATAAAAAACAAACATTCCTTCGCGAACGAAAAATTTATATTTTACAATTACTCAAAAACTAGCCGTTTTTTGAAAATTTCTCAAGAATCGAAATTTGTAAAGAATAGTATTTTGTATAATATATGTGGATGGGGTGATTCGATTTTGAGCGGTTTCCGATTTATAGCGCGATATCGATTTTTTAAAATAAACGCGATTGACAAAAAGTCGAAATAACTCGAAAAAAGATGCGATTTCGAAAAAAAATTTATTCTTTGAAAATTGTAGAGGATGTTTTTTTACATAATAAAAATTTTACGGGGTGGTTCCAACTTTAACGGTTGTTGAGTTACGACGAAAAACCTGCGATATTACTGGGTAAAACCGAGCTGATTGGCGCGT
This sequence comes from Phyllotreta cruciferae, assembly GCA_917563865.1. Classification (NCBI taxonomy): domain Eukaryota; kingdom Metazoa; phylum Arthropoda; class Insecta; order Coleoptera; family Chrysomelidae; genus Phyllotreta; species Phyllotreta cruciferae. The sequence goes on from OU830607.1 coordinate 10,807,995, forward strand.
TTTTTTCTTACGGCCGTACGCGAAGGAAAATCGTCGCGGGAAAAAACGCCATCTTTACGAATTTTGACGAGATCTATCGGAAAATCGACATTTCGAAACCCGGAAAAGTTTCCTTCCGGGTGAAAAATTCCGGATTTTTAGGGTTTTTTGCGATTTTATCGGAAACGAAGAGATCGATTTTTCTCAATCTCTCCTAAAATATTCGTCAAATTAATATCGATTATCTCACGCAAACCGCGGGAAAATCAAATTTTCTTTCGTGGAGTTATGGCAAAAATAATTTAATTATAATTAAATTCATTATTATTTACACGCTCAAATCTCGAAAACTATTAGGTGTACGATAATTTTACAAGAATACAAATTTGTTAAGCGTAGTTTTTTCCAACTAACAAAACAAATTGCATATGTTTATCTTGAACAGTTCAAAAGTTATAGGGGTAAATCTAAGTCGTGAACATGAGACTCGAGCGACTGATTTATGGTTCAAATTCGCGCAGCAAAGGGATTCCCGAAACCGTTCTCTCCGTAGAGAACAGGGACGGATCGAGAAGGAATTACTTTATGAATAAATACATTAATATCTCCGAAACGGAAGGTTTACGAAAATATTACAAAAATACAAATTTGTTAAGCGTAGTTTTTTCTAACTAACAAAACAAACCGCATATTTTTAAATTGAACTGTGCGAGGGTATTTTACTTTGAAAAGTTAGCTTGTAGCGGTCGAGAGAGGGGTGTGCAATGTGCATTAATATTTTGGCATTTTGGATTTTGGCCGAGCGACTATTAGCATTAGCATATGTTAGAAATGGGGACGGCACTGCGATGGATATTTATTTAAACCGAAAGAATTGTATCGAAAATGTATGATTCACGGAGGGACTAGTTTTTAGGTTGATAAGGTGGAATCGGATGATGTATTACTTTACTTTGTTATTTTGTTATTGGGTGTTAATAAAGAAAGACTTACAATTATTTATTTTTCGGGGTGCGCTTATAAACCTTATTTGATTTCAAGCGAACAAATTTTTGGATTTGGACGCTATTATCAAAGTTTTATTAACAATTACGGCTAATAAACTTTTGAGCTTACAATTAGTGATTTGTGATAATGAAGCAGTAGTGTATGGTTGTATAGTAGAGTGTATAATAGTGGTAGTGATTGCCTGACTAACTGACAAGACCACCAAAAGATTTAATTGCAACAATTGACGACCTGGCAACGGGTAAGTGTCCCAAGAAAGGGCGAAATCGAAATAACTCGAAAAAAGATGCGATTTCGAAAAAAAAATTATTCTTTGAAAATTGTAGAGGATGTTTTTTTACATAATAAAAAGTTTACGGGGTGGTTCCAACTTTAACGGTTGTTGAGTTACGACGAAAAACTTGCGATATTGCTAGGTAAAACCGAGCTGATTGGCGTATTTTTTTCTTACGTCCGTACGCGAAGGAAAATCGTCGCGGGAAAAACGCCATCTTTACGAATTTTGACGAGATCTATCGGAAAATCGACATTTCGAAACCCGGAAAAGTTTCCTTCCGGGTGAAAAATTCCGGATTTTTAGGGTATTTTTAGGGTTTTTTGCGATTTTATCGGAAACGAAGAGATCGATTTTTCTCAATCTCTCCTAAAATATTCGTCAAATTAATATCGATTATCTCACGCAAACCGCGGGAAAATCAAAATTTCTTTCGCGGAGTTATGGCAAAAATAATTTAATTATAATTAAATTCATTATTATTTACACGCTCAAATCTCGAAAACTATTAGGTTTACGATAATTTTACAAGAATACAAATTTGTTAAGCGTAGTTTTTTCCAACTAACAAAACAAACTGCATATGTTTATCTTGAACAGTTCAAAAGTTTTCGGGGTAAATCTAAGTCGCGAACATGAGACTCGAGCGACGGATTAATGGTTCAAATTCGCGCAGCAAAGGGATTCCCGAAACCGGTCTCTCCGTAGAGTACAGGGACGGATCGAGAAGGAATTACTTTATGAATAAATACATTATTATCTTCGAAACGGAAGGTTTACGAAAATTTTACAAGATACAGAAATTGTTTAGAAATGATTTTTCTATCGAACGGTATATTTTCCGAACCTCGCGAACAAGCCGTAACAAAAATCGTTTTTCCGGAAAATTCAAAATCAAATATCTCCTAAGCCGTTAGATTTACGAAATTTTTTCAAACTAGGTGATTTGTAGGGATTATTTTTTTACATCGAATAGTAATTTACAAATTTTTATTCGACAATTAGTTTTTGAGTTATTAGAAAAGGTTTAATTTTAATTAGTCATAATTAAAATTATCACGCTCAAATATCGAAAACTATTAGGTTTACGAAAATATTACAAAATACAAATTTGTTAAGCGTAGTTTTTTCAAACTAACAAAACAAACCGCATATTTTTAACTTGAACCGTGAGAGGGCATTTTACTTTGAAACGTTAACTTGAAGCGGTCGAGAGTGGGGTGTGCAATGTGCATTAATATTTTGGCATTTTGGATTTTGGCCGAGCGATTATTAGCATTAGCATATGTTAGAAATGGGGACGGCACTGCGATGGATATTTATTTAAAACGAAAGAATTGTATCGAAATTGTATGATTCACGGAGGGACTAGTTTTTATGTTGATAAGGTGGAATCGGATGATGTATTACTTTACTTTGTTATTTTGTTCTTGGGTGTTAATAAAGAAAGACTTACAATTATTTATTTTTTGGGGTGCGTTTATAAACCTTATTTCATTTGAAGCGAACAAATTTTTGGATTTGGACGCTATTATCAAAGTTTTATTAACAATTACGGCTAATAAACTTTTGAGCTTACAATTAGTGATTTGTGATAATGAAGCAGTAGTGTATAGTTGTATGGTAGAGTGTATAATAGTGGTAGTAATTGCCTGACTAAGTGACAAGACCACCAAAAGATTTAATTGCAACAATTGACGACCTGGCAACGGGTCAGTGTCCCAAGAAAGGGCGCGTTAGCGCCCTTTCCAACCATTCTGCGAGTTCTCCAATATTTCTATATTTATTGTGCTTATCGATTAGTGCAATCGATTGAATCGATGCTTATCGATTGAATATACTAGCTTCGGGTATGTTCGTAAAATTAGCTGCTAACTTCACACCGGTAGAAATTTCCACAAAAAATAATTCTGATTTAGACCTTTTGAAAGCCTTCATATTGCTATCCAATCAATCCCAGCGTGAAAATGAAAAATGAAATTATTAATATGGAAAAGGCTCGGCATGAGAATGCCATTAATAAGCGACCTCCAATTTTATTTGCAAATAAATGAATTGTTAAAGTTCCAGGACGGGTATTTTTAAATTAATTACCATTATCTAACCATAAATTTAATCTCGCAATTTCATATCCCCGAAGCCTTTGGAAATATCGGGAATATTTTCTTGCCGTAATTTCTCAACGAATCGCCGTCGAGCTTTCGTCTAGACGGTGATTTTTTTCGCGTTATTTAAATTTCTATACCCACCTCGGTGTCGCGAGGCATTTAAATTTTATTTTTACGCAGAACGGGCATCGCTGATGCGCTTTTTGCCGCGTATTGTTAACTTTAACACCTCGTTAAATGGAATTTCGCTGATGTCCTCGATGCCTGCGAATGGATCCCCTGTCGGTAATAGAGCCTCTCGAAGACTGCTCGCTGGACCTCCAGATCCGGCCCGGCTAATTGATCTAACTAATCTAAGCTATGCTATTTTTATTGCCGCTCATTCCTTGTAGGAGTGCACAGAATACCATTTAGTTGGATAATATCGGTTGTAGTGAATGTTGTAAAAAAGAAAGTGGTATCCAAAAATGGATGAATATCAGAACAAAAAAATCTTATAAAAGTGTTGGTATAATAAATTTTTCAACTATCTACGTGAGAAATTTGTGAAAATTAAGAAAAAAGAGTATCAAGTAGAAAATTTAAATGAGATTTTTAAAATTGGTGATGCTTGCCAGAATGCCTTCACCATTTTTTTGAAATGTCTATAAAATATGGTTAAAAAAATTAGTACATTTTGGCATATTTCTGGACTATTTGGGGCCAGAAAAAAGGTGTTTTTGGGCGAATCCGGTCCTGGGAATGGCCGCCGGTCGTCGAGCGAGCGCAGTCTACGCGAAGAAAACGAGCAAAAAGGACGACAATTACAAAAAGTTCCTTGTTCGTAAAGCACTTCCAGTAAAAGCGGTCGTACGAAAAATAACGAAATGCTTTAACGTAATTTTATAGAACAAAAATCAATGGGCAAAAGATCCGCGCAAATATTCAGAGTCCGGCGAAATTCGAGGTATGTCCTTTAAAAGGTTGGTTCCGCTTAAAACTCAAAATGTATTGGGGATATTTGGCATTTCGTTGCGTAGCGCTCGTTTTTACGCGTGCTTCGGGATATATTCGGTCTGTTGCTGAACCATGTTAATTATACTCGACTCCTTTGTGAGATGTCTCACTAATATGGATGCTCCTATAATGGAACGTATTAGAATTTCATTAATTTTTCAATGTTTTCTTCAAATTTAACTACAGAAAATCTCAAATATTCAAGGGGGCAAACTACATTATAGGGAGTTCAAAAAATCAGATTTTTATTGCATAACTTGTTAGCTTAATTATTCAAGAATATGCTGTAGAAATTTCAAATCGAAATTCGCATTCGTTTGGATTTTATGAGCATAGTGCATATTGAGCAATTTATTTTTAAACGCGTCTATCTCGAAATGACTTTTTCCACATTTGAGTGCAGTTTAACTCAAAAAGTAATGAACTGATTATTATGAAAATTGATAGTATGCTTCTTTATAAAATTACGAATTATATGAACTAACTGATGATATGATATTATGATTTTAAGGGTATTTTTTTTTCTCTGCACCCAATTGGAGAACTATTTACAACCTCCTTCAACGGATCACAGAATAACTTTGTTAATTTTGGCTGAAATTATTCAAAAAAAATCACAAATGTGTTTGAAATTTAAATAAAAAGAGTCAAAATTTCATTGAAATCCAATTAATTCTTCCCACCTAAAAAAAATCGTGAAAAATCAGGGTCAAACAGTTTCCTAATAGTTCCTTAACATCAATCTTCCTTCTGAATGTAGTAAATTCATTTTTCCTGTATGTACATAAAAAACCTCTTCCAACGAAAATTTGACTCCCTGTAACAAGAGAACCGAAAACTTTTTCAAAATTTGCTGAAACCCGTCGATTTTTGTTTTAAGGGGGGATTTTTGACAGTCAAGCCAACTTGATATGTTCATTCCCCGTAACCCCCAGCCACCCTGACTTTAGAATTTCAAATGGAACTACCCTACTTCCAATAGGTACATCATTTTAAAGCCCTTTTCGATGCGAATATTTTGGCGCTCCGTATTTGAAAATTGGTTAAGATTTGACAAAGTTTTAAAATTTTTGTTATTGGCATTGTTAGGAAAGGTTGCTTGTCAATTTTTCGAATTTATTCAAAAACTTTGTCACATCTTAACTGATTTTCAAATACGATGCCCCAGCCCCAGAGTATTCGCAACAGAAAGGGCTTTCAAATGATCTATTTGAAGTAGGGTATAGTTCCATCTGATATACTAAAGTTAAAATTTTCTATTTTATTTAATAACTTTGTCAAATCCTAACCGATTTTCAAATTCGAAACGCCAAAATATTCGCAAAGAAAAGGGCTTTCAAATAATGTAGGTATTGGAAGCAGGGTAGTTCCAATTGAAATTCTAAAGTTAGGGTGGCTGAGGATTAGGGGGATGAACATATCAAGTTGGTTTGACTGTCAAAAATGCTCCTCCAAAAAACAAAATTCGACGGGTATCAGCGAATTTTGAAAATGTTTTCGGTTCTCCAGTTAAAGGGGGTGTCAAATTTTCGTTGGAAGACCCTGTATATATTTACGCATTCTATATCTCCTTTAAAAATCTCATGCTTCCCTAAGAAATACATTATTTAATACTGCCTCCAGGTGATATATCTAAATATACCCTATACCTACCCTTAATTAAATTATTATGCATTCAATAATTAATAAGTATCTATAGTTAGTACCACAACGTATTCAGTAGTAAATTAAACCTCTATTATTAAACAAAATCAACGCGTCAAAACCCAAAAAAATATTACGACACGCCATCCAATTACCACCCATAAATTCCCTAAAAACAAACAATTAATCGATCAATTATTTATGTATCATTTCCGACATACATCAAAGCCCTCCTAAATCCTCATCTCGAAGCGCAAGTACCGACGGGTCCGGGCGATTGGGACGCGGCGCGAGCGGGTCGTACCGCGTGCACGATTAATAATAATCGGACTTACGCCTATATTAACGATAACCATCTGATGGTTATCATTTCGGTTTAATTACCGTCCGATGCGGCCACGGGTGCACCAGTAAACGCGAGACGAGACGCGCCGAGTACCTACAGCTGAAGAGCCCGCAGAGCTTGACCTACATCACTCGAGCACGCGTTCATGCCGGCGAGTACTTGCTCGAAAAACGTGCGCCAGGTGAATTTTTCGACGTGCGTTCATATTTTTTGATTTTATGAAGCTCGCGGTCGAATGGTCGATCATCGTTCGACTAATTATGGTACTGGTATAGGTATACTTTCTTTAAAGTATGTACGTAACTACTTACCTATACAATACAGGAGAGTACTTATAGGTTATGCAAAACAAAGTTAGATGCACGTCACTATTAATTTACTACGTCACAAATAGACAGTGTTGCTGAAGTTTACAAAATCTAAGAATTTTCTAAAATTATCAAGAAAGGTTTCTAGAGATGAAGTAAGAATTTACAAATAATAATTCTCGTAAACCTTCATTTAAAATTGCTTATAAAGTTTGTTTCACAGACATGTGAACTTCGACAAAAAATGTTTTCTTTTAACAAAGGAAATAGAAGTTGAAATAAAATACAAGGATTAAATAAAAGTCTCACTAGTTCTACGAGATAAAAAAGTAAAATAAATTATCAACTAACCCTATAAATTAGTATAAATGTGGACCATGTATATTATAAGAATATACCAGCAATATGATGAAATCCTATAAGGGACTACTATTTTTCTGGTCGACTGTGGTATTTTTGCGAGTCGTACTCGATAACTGATAAGCTATTAATAATTTATTTTCATTAGCGGAGTGTAAATTATAAATATTTAATATTTATAATTTGCATATATGTATTATATTTTCAGAGAAATTAAAACCGAATTTTTTTGGAAAAATACATCAGTGACGATCCCTGTTTGGGAAATCGTTAAAACATTCATAAATCTGATATTAGTTGCCAACCGAAATTTTTGTTTCCTCATCCATTTATGTAGATTAAAGTCGCACGCCTCTGCAACTTGTTTTGTTTTGGTTCGCATGTCTGTGAAATAAACTATATAGGTAGGTATACTATCCCTTATTAATATATTGAATTAAATTTGCAGGTATTAAACTTAATCTGTTTTATGAGTTGGGTACATTACTTGTCAAATATGACGACATTAGTGACGTGCTTCTAACTTTGTTTTGCATAAACTATACCTACTCATATACCTATTTAAACTTATCGACGGATGGTGCTATCTTCAGGGTACCCTAAAATTAATATTGTGACATCCCTATTTTTGTCATCTTTATAGATACGTCTTCAAGCTTCTTCGCTGGGTTTTGACACATAAATAAAGGGAGAAAAGAGGATTTTTTGGATTTGTTTAGTATTTATTCTATCAGTTTTAAATCAAGTTTCGCTCAAAATTGAAAGATTCGCTATGGAAAAACATTCAAACCTTATACTCAGAACCTAAACTAAACAACTTTGGTGGTCTTCTACATCTCGGTGCCGATATTTCCGACTTCTAATGTCGATATTTTTGAAAAATACAATAAAAGTTAAAAAAACCAAATAACATCTCTATACAGAGAGGCAAATTTTTGTCGGTACGCTCTATAGAAAGAGACTCTCAATTAAAATGTAAAATTATAGTGAAAATAGTAAATACTTTCAATACTACAACATAGAGAAGGCGTGGCTTCAGCGCGTCATAGTATCATCATATGAGCTCTTTGTTCGATACATTGCAAGATACCGCTCACTAAATTGCACCGGTTCCGACTTGTATAGGTAATGTATTGAACAAGAGCGAAGTATACAGGGTAGGGTAGGTATGGGTCACGAAGAGGGCCCATTAGAAGTATCTGGAAAAGTAGTGGTAATTAAAATTTGAAAAATTTATATACAAGTATTACGCTCGGTTCAATGAAAATATTTTCAACTGTTTCTTACATCCGGTTATACCAGAAAAGGACAGCAACTTGCTTATTTTAAATGTGATACTTTTTGTATATTTTTGCATTTGTAGATTCTACTCGATGAGCTGATTACAAAAAGGGGCCACACTTTGTATCTCGGTCTCATAATAAAGGCTATACAGCCACTCAAAAATCTCAAAATTTTGTATTTGAGCGGCTCTGAAAGCCAAACAGTTAAAATCGAGAAAAATGGCTATAACATGGTCCTATCCTAACTTTTCAAGTACTCTCTAATGACATGATATAAAATGAACCTATACAGGGTGATCAAAAAACTTTTTTATACCATTAGATAGTACTTGAAAAGTTAGGATAGGATCATGTAAGCCGTTTTTCTCGATTTTCAATTGTTTGGTATTCAGAGCCACCTATAAAATCAAAATTTTGTGATTTTTAAATGGCTGCATAACCTTTATTATGAGACCGAGATACCATGTGCGACCCCTTTTAATAAAAGCTCATCGAGTAGAATCTAAAAATGCATAAATATACAGAGTGTCCCATTTAAAATAATAAAGTTGCTGTCCACTTCCGGTATAACCAGAAGTAAGAAGCAGTTGAAAATATTTTCATTGAATCGAGCGTATCGACAAATATAACCTACTTGTATACAAATTTTCAAATTTTAATTACCACAACTTTTCCAGATATTTCTAATGGGCCCTCTTCGTGACACACCCTGTAGATAGGTACTAAATGTAGGTAGGGTATATTAACAGCGTCGGGCCGGTGGTGGCGATATCAAAGTTCATTATCTGTAACCGGTAACGTACCTAATCAGGAACGATATCGTTTAATTGGTGCGTGAAGACGCGCGGCCGCATCTAAATGGCAAATAGCGCCCATTGCGACAATCACAGAGTCGACTAATTAGCCCCATTATCAGCTAAGGACGCGATTTCATGGAACCATCGCGGCCGGACGACGTCCAATCACGGTGAGCGCAAATCGCGCGAAACTATTCCTGCGGCAATTATCTATCGACTTCGGGCCCTTCCTCTCGCGCTCCGGCTCTTCTCGAAAACGTCGTTTATGGAAAACCAACTTGCCTTTCGATTTTTAATTGCGCTTCTCTCGGTTCGTGTTATCTAACACTAAACGACCGGATGGGTTTTTATTTGAAACAGAATCGCATCTTATATGTGTATGCTATAGTCGCTTTTATTACATTCATTATGCCGACGATATACAGATTGTCAATGTACAGGTAAGTGCAAATTTGTACGCAATATATGGTCAATTCTAGGAGTTGAACAAAGAAGGATTATTAAAATAACAGTGGTTAGAGTGAGAAAGTTGCAAAAGAAAGTTGCTCTATTTAGAAAATAGACCTACTCATGACATGCCTGATTGATTTGGTAAATCACCAGAAAAATTTAATAAACAATTTTTCAAAAATCATAAATTTTTTTTCTGAAATTATATCCAAAAATCTTCCTTAGGTAATTGACCTGTAAAATTGTCTAAGAAATTAGACCCGGGGGGCACCTAAGCGAATATTACTGGCAAAACAATGTACGCCACTGCCTTTTTGTATCTTTAATATCTTTAGGAGAATTAAAAAACTATCAACTAATAATATTTTTTTTCCATGTTTATAGAAACTTTTTTCTTATTTTTTTTTATTTTTATATTTTTAACAAGGATTCACCCTCTAAAACATCTCCGTTTATTTTTCGAACACCCCGTATTTAATGTGCAAATTATAGTGAAAAAAAATTGCCCAAAAAAATTAAGAAATTCCCTAAATGAACTGGAGATAATATTTTAGTATATGTACCGCCGAAGCGAGTACAGCTGGAGATAATAAAATCTTTTATAATTGATTTTTAACATTTTTTAAAATTTCTTAAATTATCCTCAAAAATCTTCTATATTTAATCTGCAAAATATAGTATAAAATTGCCTAAAAAAATGAACAAGTTTCCTAAATTATCATCAAGAATCCTGTTTATTTAATCTGTAAAAATTTGCAATTTTTCATAAAAAGTCAACAAACACCCAAAATTATCCTCAAAAATAATCAGGTTATCCTGTGAAATATTGCAAAATTGCGTATTGCCTAAAAAAATACAGGGTGTATCATAAGTTGATACTTCTTTTTGAACTGTGTATAAATCTCTTAATTCCAAACAACTTTATCAAATAAACTTTTTGAATATTCAGGAAAACAAAGATAAAAAATTTTAAAAATTTTTACCTTTGTTTCGAATTTCGAATATTTCCCAATAATTACCTGCTTCATTAAATATGTACCTAATTTATTTACTTTTCGGCATTTATTTGACAGATGACTGCCATAAATAAATTACTTATTTAAAAAAGCAGGTACGTAGGTATTGGGAAATATTCGAAATTTGAAAATTTTCTATCTTTTTTGTTATTCATAATAATCAAAAAGTGTATTTGAAAAAGTTGCTTAGAATTAAGAGATCCGTACACAGTTAAAAAAGAAGTATCAACTTTGATACACCCTGTATACAAATTTCCTAAATTATCCTCAAACATCCTCAAATCCTCTTCTACATTAAATTTAATTTGTAAAATTATCCTCCTCAAAATCACCTCCATATGAACAGGATTTTCACCTACAAATTACAAGTAGACCAAACTTATTATTAATATACAGGGTGTATTGTAAGTTGATACTTCTTTTTCAACTGTGGATGAATCTCTTAAAATTCTAAGCGACTTTTTCAAATAAACTTTTTGAATATTATGAATAACAAAGAAGATATATTATATAAGAAATTTATTTGTCAGTCATCTGTCATGATCTGTCAAATAAATGCCGAAAAATAAATAAATTTCATATTTAATGAAGCAGGTACGTATTGGGAAATATTCGAAATTCAAAAAAAAAGGTATAAAAATTATTAAAAATTTTTATCTTCGTTTTTCAGAATATTCAAAAAGTTTATTTGAAAAAGTTGCTTAGAATTAAGAGATTTATACACAGTTAAAACAGAAGTATCAACTTACGGTACACCCTGTATTAAACTACATATTCCTAATATCAAATTAATTATCAATTTTCAATCGACATTTGCGTGACATCCTTCGAATTTTTTATCCTCCACCCGTTCCGGCCTCTTCTTCTCTCGTCCGCCAGCGCTGCGCCGGAGGATCGAAGGACGTGCCGCCGTCGACGAGTCGGGCGTCCTTTGGTGGCCGCGTCCTACCGGGAACCGCAAGAAAAACTCCCCGTTCCACGTCGACATCACTCGCTCAGGCATCCGCAGGATCGTTTCAGCACCGAAACGTCCGCGGTTTTCGCAAAAACCCCACGTAAATTATCTCATTTTGCACGAACTCGGCGACAGTTTAAGTGAAAATTGATCGAATTGTTTTGCGTAATTTCGATACCGGGAAACGATAAAGCGCCTCTGCCTAACGGCTTCGGGGAACTTTTCGACTCTTTATTCGTATTTCATCACGCTTTTTTCCTGCAAATTTGTCTCATCAAACGTATTGGTTTTGTCGTATATTTTAGCATATTAAAGTAATTTAAAAGTGTGGAGAATTTTTATAAAATGTGGGATAGACGGGCCCGCTGCAAAGATGACTGGAATACTTACGCCGGGAGAGTGTTTGTGCGTGTGTGTACTGTTTATCGAACTTTTCATTCAAGCGGAGCACCTGCTCCTATCAACTCGTGCCTCGAATCTGAATTTAGTAAGGGTTTTCGAACTGATTAATTAATTATTACGGAAAAGGCCGCTCGCCCTGCGGCTATACTCGCGTTTTATTTTTTCGAATTTAAGAGGCGCGTTTAACTGGATTTCCGTTAGGAATTTTGGCGTTTAAGTGGAATTAATTTTGTCGTTTATGCGGCAAGATGTTCTCGGTTTATGTTGAGTGAATGAGTGATGAGGAATTTGAGTAAAAATGCAGCGTTGAAATCAACATATATTTTCAAAATTTTACATACACAATTCGAAAAATACATCATAGTCCTTAGGTTAATCGAATTTTTAATAAAAATCTTCGAATTTTTTTTATAAATAACAATGAAAGGCACCCTTACATTTTACAACCTGCTATATGTACAAACAAACGAATATACAAAATTTCTCTTTGGTTTTGTTAAGCTGTATGAAGTTTTACTAACTATTTTCACACACGTTTGAAAATATATTAGTAAAACTGTTCTAAAAGTGCAATACTGGACAAGAGTGCGAAATTTTTACAAGTTTTACATGCTAAAAAGGGTAATAAAAACTGGACAAAAATAATTTCAAATATGTATCTGCACTTTTTTTGGTAACAGTTACCTTTTATCATTCAAAGATTAGGAAATAACTACACAATCAGCAAAATATAGAACAAAATTATTGTAGGTATGTAATTTCTTCTAAATTTTTTCCATAAATTCAAACCAACTCCTAATCCTTGATTCAACTACTTACAGACTAGACTGGTACTAAGTCCCGAAAACTCTATTTACAAAAACAGCACTGGCAACATCGTAATCGAAGTAGGTATAGATATTTTTTACAATACATTACGTTTAGGTATTTATATAAATATGTACAACAAAAAAAACACGTTCAACTAGTCGATATAATTTGTACAAACTAATTCTAAGCGTATGCTTTCTTTACTTTGGTCATTTCTGGACGGACGTCGAATTTAAACGCGATAAATATGGCATCAAAATGGCCGATGATATTATTGAATGGCAAACGCAAGACACGGGAATCACGTCTAGTATAGTTAATGGCACTTTCGATTCTACAATGATCTTTCATAAACAATATATACAGTGTGTATCAAATGAAGGATGAATTGTGAAGAATGAATGGTGAAGGATCAATGGTCAAGAATGGAGGATCAAGGTCATTGACCTATGATGAATTACTAATGATCAATGATCAAGGAACAGAATCAAGAAGCAAGAATCAAGAATTCAATGTTGGGACCAAGTTCTAATGGGCCATCATCGTGACACACACTGAAGGTAGTTTACTGTTCTAAGTCTTTGCTTAGAAATATTTTGACACTGGTTGGTAATAACAAGTTTATGTCTTCTTCTTCTTTTTCGTTTCTTCAATTTTTTTACAATTTCTTTTATTTAGTGCTAACCTAATTTACATTATCCTGCTCTTAAATTCAATTCTGAACTTTCCTGATCTTATAAATAATTATTTACCTCTAAATCTCACTGTTCCGCTCTCTAGAAGCCACCATATCATGGTTTCTTCTGGGGACAAAATGAATTCCCCCAGCTCGAGTAGCTCATCTACGATGAAAATTTTACGATAACTGGAAGTGCCTACTTAAGAAAACTCCGTTTTAATCTCCGCCTTGACGTCATCGGCGCGCATCTCGCCGGACCTGTACAAACTGGATATGATAGACTCCGGCACGCTGGGATGCTGGGACTCCCGGTGCCGCCGCAGATCCACCTTCCTCTGGAAGGACTTGTCGCAGAGGCCGCAGGAGAACGGCTTGTAGCCGGTGTGTTTGCGCATGTGCGTGATGAGATTTGACGATTGGCTGAAGGCTTTCGAGCACACTACGCACTTGTGCGGCTTTTCACCTGTAACAAGAGGATTTCGTTAGTTTTGCTAGAGGTTTTTTGAGGCTTCGATTCGGGGCGGATAAGGGAGGATATCGGGTGATGTCTGGGTGAGTACTGTTTCGAAAAAAACAAATAACAAACACCCCTCGTGGTCTACTCAATTTTTTATTGCAGAAGTAGGTAGAGGAAAGGATGCTAATTTGGAATATTGCATTATAAAAATATAGAAAAGCGCCAACTAATTAAAGAATACCAATAGGTATATAATGTAGTCTATGTATTAGGAAACAAATTAGGGATGGTTTAGAAACAGCCATATTAACAGATCCGTGACAGACTTCATCGTCATGAAAGTACTATCGAGGAACATTTCCAAACAAGTAATAAATAGCCTTGTATTTTGTCTGAGACATATATTTTATGTTTAAATTTGCATAAATCTTCAGTTTAGGGTATCAGTTGTAAAAATCAGTGCTTAAATTAGAAATGTGATACTAAACACCACTTCATAAAAGTATTTTGAGATAAAAATGGTTATGTTGCTAATTTGGAATACGATAGGTGAAGTTAATTTGGAATATTCCAAAGATATGCCCTCTTGTGGGTTAATGTAACACAACCTACGGAATATGATTGTGTTTGTTTTCTCTGTAATTGAAAATTTAACGAAAATCAAGAGGGAGAGCAATGGGTGCAATATTTTATGTGCAAAGTCTGGGTGCACAGCGAAATTGCTGGCTATGACTCGGATTGCTACATTTGTGATACTGCAAGGACTAGAAAACAATAAAAATGATTTATAATTTAGATATTTCAGTTTAAAGCCAAATAACTAGTTAATTAAAGTCTATTATCAAGGTGATTGTAATTTGGAATAGCCTATTCCAAATTATATTCACTTTGGGTAAACTACGTCAATCTGCAATTTTTATGAATAAACCAAAAATTATCCTACTTATAATAAGCCAAGATGGTTAAATGTTTTTATATGAATAAAAGATAAGTGTATCTGTCTTTTAACGCAGTTTAAACATTTTTATCTCTTAAATTCTGATTAATACGATTTTTTTTGAAAGTGGTATTCCAAATTAGCATCCTTTCCTCTTCTATATTTTCTATGAAAATGATGAAGTAGGTACCTACAGTGATATCTACCATTCATTAAAATCTTGATTAAAAGTAATATAACAATATCAGAATTCGATCTGTCGTAAACAAGAAGCAATTACACCGTGACATCCATTGTGTGCAATAGAAATAATAGAGTGTTTATCATTCGGAAACGAATAACAAACGAGGATAACGGTGGGCGATAAATAATGCACAAGAACGAGACAGCGACGGGGCAATTACTAAATTATCAATTTGTTAAAAACGATACGCGAGTCAGGTCGTGATGAAACGATGAAACGATGCAGATACAACTACATGTAACAGCGTTTTCTACTAAAACATATTAACAGCGCCCCTGAGGGAGTTTATTCACTTCGAATGGGGCTTGTACCAGGAAAATTGCTGGCATCAATTTTAATTAGAAAACACACGATTAACGCTCAGCAAAATGAGAATTTTTCATTGAAATATCTGACTTCGTGTACCCTGCTTTAAGGGGGAAAAACCACTATTACCTAATAGGAGGCTGTTTGGACCTAATTCTTGAGGATTTTTTTTTTGTGTGGAGGATTAATTACAATTCAATCAAATTTTGGCATCATTTTATTTATATTTCAAACAATTTTTGTGGATTTTTTTGATTAATTTCAGCCAAAAATAGTTAGTTCTGTTAAAGTTATGCTGGTGATAATGTGATAATCTGTTGAAGGAGTTAGTATAGTTCTCCAATTCTGTACAGTGTATATAGCCATACCGATTTACATTTGAAATCAGATTTAATTCCACATTAATAGCTTATTTTCTAAGAATATGAACCTTATTGCAGGAGAAAATAATGAAAATTAATTAATTTTGATGGTGTTGGAACAATTTACTTCAATTTTCACGATTTTTGTTCTCTGATTATTCAAAGAAAAACACCCTTAAAATCATAATATCATCTTACAAGTTGGTTAATATAATTGGTAATTATGTAAAGAATCGTACTCTCAATTTTCATAATTATCTGTTCATTTCATTTTGAATTAAACTGCACGCAAATTTGAAAAAAGTCATTGCGATATAAACGCATTTGGAACATTAATTGCCTATAGCCTGTACCTTATCCAGTTTCTATGCTCATAACATCTAAACGAATGCGAATTTCGCTTTAAAATTTCTACAGCATATTCTTGAATAATTAAGCCAACGATTTACGCAAAAAAATCAGATTTTTTGACTCTCCTTATGTGGCATATACCCCCATAATTCACCAAATTTTTCGAGCTTCCTATTTTAGTGTCCTTTCTTCAAGAAGTACAGACATCTTCAGCAAATTCTGTCACTTCCTGACGCCTCTACGCTCATTATCCATTACTATACTGATGTACCTATACTCTAAAACGTATCAAAATCTCATTAATTAATTTTAAATGGGGATAAGTCGCGGTGCGTAACGCACGCAAGACCAGCCACGTGTCGCACAGGAAGCCGATGGAGAATCAGAGTTACACCCTAACGTCATCGTCAGCGTCAGCCGCTTAGTGGACTTCCGTTCTCGCGACAGGCACGTTCGTGTCCTCTTTCATTTGCGTTGTTATCATTATATTAGCGAAGCACCACTGATGACATTGCTTCGCCATGGTAACCCTATGCTTGTTACTACCGAGGGTGGTATTAGAATTGTTATTGTTTCTGGTAAAGCGAGTTGTCTATATGACTTTTTCTGCGACTAAAGTTGTATATGTAACTGAGGAAGGCATAAACAACGCGAATATGAGTATAAATTAGGTCTATCGCGTTATAAATCTGTATATGGAGAAATGAGATATTATCTGTAATGTCTATAAAATTTCAACGCAGTTGAATGTGAGCGTAGAGCTTGAGCTTGTCTATAAAAAATATAATAAATAGTGTTACAATACCTTTGCGAGATCCAGTCTTTATGGCCTTTCAACAGGAATAGCATGTACTTAAAATATCAAAGCAGGAAAAAATGGAGTAGGTGTATACAATAAAATTCGATGGCTATTAATATCTATGGATTTGTTACAATAAAATAAAATTAATCGATATAAGCTTAAACCAGTTGAAAACTAAAATAACCAACTAAATAATTTCCAGCAATAACTATCATTTAACAGCAATTTTAACATCGAAAAGAAACTTATATCTAAACCGTCCACAATTTGTAACGATAAATCATTAATCGACAAATGCACATGCCCCAAAGTTTCCTGTAATCGTAATGTATCTAAAGACATATCATTTGAACACTTAAGATAGTTACTACAGTTTCAGTTCCATGTGGAACTGACTCGTTTAGCCATCAATAATTCACTGAAATTTAAACTTTGTTGGGCGCAGCCCGTAATTTTGTTGGTCGGTTGATCGCCATTGGAACACGACAATTTAAGGTGAAAGCACATGCAAAGCGGCTTTTTGTGCGACGAATTAATTCGTTTTTGTCGATTGTAAGGTGTTAATGCAGGTCTTTAAACTGTTTGTTAATTAATTTGTTCGATTGAAGCGGGTAATTTACAAGCGATGCTGATAGCAAAAAATTGTTTAGCGTCATCAGGAGTATCATGACATGTAATTAACATAACAGATGAAGATGTATAAATAATTGATTTATTGTTGTGTAAAAAGTTAGTATTTTTTAGGTCGGATTTAGTGGGATTGTAAGATAATTATATTTTTTCATCGAATTGCCGGTAATAAATGTCCAATTCACGTAAGTGCTCGGGAATTACCTATTCCATTTATTTGCTTTCGTCCCTTACCGCAATATTGAAAACAAAACAAATTAAGATAATTATCGTACGTGTATTAACACGTCGGTTCGTTTTTAATGTAAACATAAGTAAACATTTTAGAAACGAATAAACACGATTTGTTTGATTTGGGTACAAGCTCACAATTTTCTTTCGAATTGTTCAATTCAATTTGTGGCCTAATGTGATTGATTTGTTCATTCATCAGCGGCGTCACAATCACCATTTTTTATTCATCATTATTATCCTAGAAATATTATTTGAATAACGCACTGTATATAAAAATGGTGGAGGAATTGCACAGCACTTTCCTACAAAATTCACCTAATTGTACAGTAGAAAAACTATTGAAAAACTGAACTTTCGAGTTTTTGAATGGATCTACAAGCACCTAAATTAGTAATACTAAATTAATTTTAGTAATTACAGTGCAATTATAAGAATAATTGCAATGGTAACCCGACGCTGATAATTTTTGTTACGTGCAGTGTATTCCAAGATAACCACTTCGGATATTAGTGGAAATGAAGAAATTGCGTCCGTGTTCTATTATTGCGTTCGGATGATATACGCCGGTAATTATATAAATTATAAAATAACATAAATAACCGTGACATAGTGACATATGGAGAAACGTTTACCGGACGAAAATATTGCGTTTTTCTATTGAATTACTCCACGAACATGCGATAATAAAAAATGTAATCTCATCGAATTTATTATTATTCGAAATGGCTTTTGAATAGCTGCGAGGACGTTAAAATTTCTATAAAAAATAATAGTGATTATTCAATAAGTTTATAGTCGTAATTGATATTTACAGAGTTTTCGAAAAAAACATTTTTATTATGCCAGTTAAAATTATCAATCAAATCGAGTAAGCTCTACATAATTATAGGTTCCATTAAACTGAACAATATATTTGGTGCCTCCAATATTTGACGAGTTAATTGTCACATTATCGCGAAAACCAACCGCTAATTAATAATAAACTCGGATAAAAGTAATAGCAGTTGTTTCGCGATAGCCAGGAACAATTACTAAACAAGCATGCACCACATAGAAAGGTAAGTAATTGTGGATCAGAAAGGTCGCGATTCGCAAGTCTACTTATTACTTTTTATAGGCGCACTGTCAATTATCATAATGTGTCTTGATTATATAGCCCGGCATTAGGGCTTATTATCTTACGCGTTTCATGGTTACACAGATATGAATATTCAAATTTTATTGCTCGAAAGCCATAAAACAATCCCGTTGGTACTGTTAGTTCTTATTGTTCGACAATTAATATGTTCCTTGAAATTCGCCAACAAGTAGTTGCAATCGGAGAAACTCTCGATGAAGAATCATAAATCAAATAAGCAACTCCACACAAGAATTGAGAAAAATGCGTCTATATTAACCATAAATGTGAGTTGTACCTCGATAGAGGAAGTTTTGCAAAGAAAAAATGAGAAAAATAATAACTACAAATGAGACTTCTATCTGCGATAGGGTATGTTTTGCAATTTTTTTTTCATATAAAACACCCACCTTAATTATTATCACCTAATTATCTGCAGAATTTTTTGCACCAATTTTGAAACAACCCTCTCTTATATTCCTCAAAACTAATACACATTCACCAATTTTGCACACCCGATTCGGTAGGTATTTCACGTGCAAAAAACATCGGCCGATGCACCAGTGTCAGAGCTTGCATTACGTGCATATAACGTGCATATAACGGGCGGTATGCGACGGGCGTCACGCAATAACACACACTTTCGAGTCCACACGCACATCGGGCACATCCCGTTAGAATCGGGCTGCACCCCTCTTAGAAATAAATTTTTAATCGCGCTTCTCCCACAAATAGTGGGGCCCCAATTCCAGATCCACTGTGCATTGATCTTTCATATGGTGAATTAATTTAGTAGTAAATATACATAGTGGTAATAAATGTAGGTATAGTTTGTGCAAAACAAAGTTTAGGTGCACGTCACTAATATTTGCCAAGCATTGTGGCAACAACTTTATAAAATAAACACATAAAATATAATTAAGTTTAATACCTATAGGATTTAATTTAATGTCTAATCATCCAAGACGTTATATTGATTATATGTATTAAATTACGATTTCGAAAAATTTGAATCATTAATTAACACAAAATGAGAAAAAAATGTGATATACTGAAAAGTATTTGCTTTTACCCACGATATACATTCTCTTTGTTCTACTGGTATTTGGGAGGGTGGAAAACAATTTCCATACAACTTCCTCTTTAATCGACGATTAATTATTAAAAACCTCCTAATAACCGAGCCATAACAACTTTACAATTACCCTAGCTAAACTCATTAATGAATAAATCTTATAGAGACGATTTTTTCGGGCTATAATTAAAACTCCTCGCTAGTTATCTACATTCGTATCGATTCTCTGGGTTTCTTTCTGAGTTTAAAACGAAATCGCTTTTAATTATTTAAGCGGAAATTATACGCCGCCTGGAAAAATCTGAAGACTGCGAAATTGGAAGGCTTGAAAATTTTATTCGAATCAATTTTCTTTCAATAAATAATTCGAGCTGGGCCCGATGAGTTGCCGGATGCATTGCTATTTGCGCGAATGCAAATTGAATTTTGCATGCTCGATGCTATCGATCGGCGGGTCACAAGACATGTTTGTTCCTTCTCGATGGTATTGTTAATTAATTAAAATAAATAATTGAGCGCAAAAAGAATGTAGGTAGGTATCGATTTCAATGTTTTGAGTTCTAAGAAAAATACGGAATTATGCCTGATTTGTAGTTGTAATATGTTATCTGGCAGGTAATAGTAGGGGGAGTGTTAATAGTAAATGAACCAAGAAAACTATAAGCGCTTATGTAAGGAACTTATAGAGAATAATTTTTAGTGAGCTAGAGCTAGATTAAAAATGATTTATGCGAAAATTACCTATAGGAAAACGTTTTATGTTTTACGAATATTCACCGAACGTCAATCACAACGTGAATTTTAATTTCTCAATGGATCGAAGAAATATGTATATGCAGCTTTAACGACTAATCTGAGTCATAACCATTGTCTGGAAGTCGTACGGCACGTCGAAGAAGCAATGCAAATATCCTCCCGGTTGTAACTGTTACAGGACCGTCCTTGCATTTTTTATACAAAAAAATTGTTCTAACAAGTACTACCTATAGTTGGTGCAACACAATAATGAACGCACGTCACTAATGTGACGACATTTGCCAAGCATTGTTGATTGTGTCCAACAAATACATAAAACAGATTACTTAAGTTTAATACCTGCTGAATTTAATTTAATATTCACAAGGGATGATAGAAAATGTTTAAAAGCGGAATTAAATCATCTAAGAAAAATTAATACCTATTATAAAAATTCAACGTATTTATATAAAATAAATATTTTTTTCTTATAGAATATTAAGGCACTGATTGTCAAGTCGCATCATAGTTGCCGTTGTCATCCTATCAGTACTTACTTTTAATTTTTCCGTTCTTCTTCTTCTTCTTCTTTCTAGTTTAATAGCCTCCACTACTATTGGCTATTCGGCCGAATGATGAAGAAATAAGAATTTCTTGCGTAGTTATCTTTTTAACATGTTAGAAATGACACAATTTCAGCACGAAATATTTCATATTTTATGAAAGTTCTCTAAAATTTCACGATGTACACTTATAAATGACAATTATAAATGTATTTCAGATGATAAGTATAATTTGATGATAATTGTAGTGAGCACCTGAACACATCGGTAGTTTAGGAACGAGAAACAGGAACCCCTTATTTTCAATTTGTTTTTGCCATTTTGCCATTTCACAATTTTAGAAAATTCTTAGATTTTGTAAACTTTATAAAAGTTCGGCGTAAATTTTGTGACGTAAATTTATGGTGACGTGCGTTCATTTTTGTGTTGCATCATCAACTGTATGTTTAAATTCTCCAATAAAATATTTAACTCTTTTAGTACTCCTACAAAATAATATGCAATTACTATTTTCCAATTATTACATGAACTATTTCCTAAACTAAAAAATGTATATACTTTATTTGGATATATATGGTAGTTGCATGTAATAATTCCTTATAATTCAATCAATTTCTTAGATAATGTGTGATTTTTAATCCTAATTCTAATGCCTGATTAATCCTTGACGAATCCAAAAATTTGAGCAATCTTGACAACCCCTGTAATATTTGAACCTTTTTTAAAGGACTACGTTACATAAATTTTATAGATGATTAAAAACGGCCCTGGAGATGGGCAATTTCTCCGTACGTTCCAATCACGGAAACGACACCCGTATTGTATGTTTATTTATTATCGTTCTCCTTTTTGCGGAATACGTTATTACTTATCTTTCATTTCGCGATCGTCCGACCACGCATTAATCAAATCCAGCCGAGAGACGAGCGCTGGGCGAAAGGAAGTGACTACGTTCACCGCCCGACGGACGCATAACCGCTAAACATTTTCACCACACAACTTCAATACAGAGCTTTTCCATTCTCACGTTTTCATGGATACAAAGAAATTTAATGTAATGTTAGAAATCATCTTCAATATCTTAATTACTATATACAAAGTAGATAATGTAATTACAATTTAATTTATAACTTCTTGAATTTTATGCCTGTTCATATTGAGATACAAGAGAGCGTGTAATTGAGCTATTTGTCTCGAAAATACAGCCATCAAATCATCACTTGTTGGAACATGAGCGCATTTGTATGCAACCGAAACTGGCCGTTAATTAATTCATCAAAGATTCGTTATTGGGCCGGTTACGCTGCCGCTGTATGCATTAAAACGAAGCAGAAAAAACCACAGAAAACTTAATTGCTATATTAGTAGCTCGATTCGCTCTTGAATGGTATGACCAATGACCGTCGAAAGCAGGCCGGAAAAATGTAAAATAAGTCTGCAATCAAAGTCACATTCATATGTCGAAGGTAAAGCCCGCATATATGCATACAGTACAGATAAAATGCTTGGCCTTGTCACAGTTCGTTTTACTTAACTGAGCCATAAATAATTTTTCTCTTTTCTTAATCATGCACCAAAATTAACCATATAGGTACTTATAACTTAGTACCTAAATACTACAGTGTTAATGGATTTTATTTATATAAAGAATAATTTTCGGGAATAATTTTAATTACGCACCTGTATGGATGTAGGTGTGTTTCTTCATATCCGATTTCTGATGGAACCTCTTGCCGCAGTACTGGCACGGGTACGGCCTCGTGTCCGAGTGAATGAGCAGGTGGGTGGAGAGGGTGGAGGAGCGTTTGAACGATTTACCGCATTGCTGGCACTGAAACAATCAATTTTAATCGTAAATTAGGCAAGTATCGCAACCGATGTTATTAATAATATGTCGCATTGTGGCGCCCGCATTAATTCATAATTGCGTACAAGTCGTACCGAACAATGGACGATTAGCGTTACAAGAGAGAAGGTATTTTAACTATTTTAAGAAGGTGTTTCTAGTTTGAATTTAGCCTTAGTTATAAATAAATAATATATACAGGGTATACAGGGTGTTTCCGAACTTGAGAGACAATTTCCTATGGGTGATAGTTCGCATAATTTGAAACCGATTCGCAGATTTCGTTTTTCTAAAAAATGTATTATAAACAAAATAGAGCCATTATAAAAAAATCAAAGTGCGAATACAACCCTAGCCGCGATAGTCAGCTGATCGGTTTCAAAAACCGATGCTAGGACGAGCAAATTTCACCCTCCGCGCGCCTCATTTCGAAAAACGTAGCCTATTGCTTTCTAGTGCGTATTGTATTGTAGGGTTGTTAACCTCACGGTCAAATAGATTTTTTTATACTGTTTTTTTAGTCATTTATTTGATATTATTAGGTGTTCTTCTAAGTTTAGTTTGTTCTTCGTGTTCTTCTCAGTTTAGTTAGTTCTTAGTGCTTCACAGTTTAACAAGTTGGTGTGTACTTACAATAAGACGGTGATAAGTTTGAACAATTACTATGAATTTCAAGCCATTTTTCTACAACAAAATAGGTGTGCTAATGTTTCTTTTGAGTTGAATGTTTTTTCTTTTATTATTTGGAAATTATTATTTGACATTTCCTCTGTGAAAACGTTGAAAAGTGAAATGTATAATCTGGTACCACTTTTAAAAAATACTAGTGCATTCTAAATTAATTGTACATTAAAGTGCAAACTTAAATTTTCAACTCAAAGACTTCAACTTTTCACAGAGAAAATGGCAACATATGAAAAAATGAAATGAAAAAAATATTTTTATAATTAAACAATGTTGCATATTTGAAAGATATTTTTAATTTTTAACATTTTTTCATTATAATAATTTTTGATACTGTCAAAAATAAAGGTATTTTACTCTTGAGCAAAAATCACATTTTTTGACAAATCTCGTATATGACTGCTAAATCTTGATATCTAATGATTGTATTTTAGGTTTTGGACCAAGCAGAACTTTTTATAAAGAATAATTTTTTTCGAAAACTTAATAATAAAAAAGTTTCCCATATGTTGCCACCTTTTTAAGACCTTTTGTATATAGTAATAATACGAGACAACCTGTATAGTATCTCCGCCTCTGTTTATTGGTACCTAATTAGGAGCAATTACAAATACAGCCCTCTTGAGTTGCATCGTTTTTCCTGAATAATTTGTCGAAAAACAATTAAAAACGGTCAGTAATATTTCCGTTTACTCACGAAACATCTTTAATTTCAACCTTCTTTCAATCACCGGGGACTGTAATTACCGTCCAGCGACGAAAAAAAGTCATTAATAGTTTAAACTTCGGCGGGTATACGAAAGGTTTTTTCGTCTTGAATAATATATTCGAAATAATTGCTTTCATTTGGAATTTTTACTATTTTTTCGGAAATATGTAAGCACCGAAATACGAAATCGATGATGTCCGATGGTAATTACACGGACGTAATGTCCGTACCGTGCAATTAATGCGCCTCTATTTACCGTCCGTATTATCCGGCCTTTTTTTAAGTGATTATTGTAATTGATATCGGGTTTGACAATTTATTTGTCAATAAAAACGGACGGAAAATCACTTGTAATAAATACGAAAAACTCCACGTTCGTAACGGAAATTACGGTTTTGTATGGTCGATTTGTATTATGATATCGCCTCATGCAATATTAATGGGATTTATTTCGAGTGTAGAGCTGTTAGGGGTTTGTTCTATTACGAAAATTAAAATGGAAGGTCGCCTTCGATTTACCTCTGTACATTTATTTGCATTAAAAATAACTCGCCTTTATTAAAAACATATTGTTTCACTGACAATTATGAACAATTTTATTATTGGAGTGAATAATGCTTCAGTGAGTATATTAATCGAGTGAATTGACTACAAAAATAAATTGAGAAACTACTAGTGAAGTATACAGGGTGTCCGGTAATAAATGGGCCATACGATAAGGGGGACAGGTTCTTTGGGTCAAAATATGACGATTTAACCAAATTTACCTAAGTCAAAGTTGCTTCTTTAGGAAGTTATAGCACTATGAAAATCGATTTTTTATATCAATTTTTTTGTCCATCCAGCGTAATTCAAGAGATATCTTTCAAATTTCCACATATGGGGGTTTTAGAGGTGTCCAATTAAGAATATCTTATCCATTTTGCGCTTAACCTACAGGTCATAACTTTTTTGTACGTAAGAATTTGACCAAATTTGCGCTGCATGCTTATGAAGGTAATGAATTAGGGGTTATTAGTTATGACATTTCGTAGCCAGAGTTTCCAGAAATTAATTTCAAGACAGTTTTCAGATATTTTCAAACATTTCCAGACATTTAAAGATATTATACAGACGTTTTCCAGTACATTTTCCAGGCATTATCCAGACATTTCCAGACATGTCCGGACAGTTTTCAGATATTACAGACAGTTTACAGAAATTTTTCATTCATTTCCAGATATTTACA
This sequence comes from Phyllotreta cruciferae, assembly GCA_917563865.1. NCBI lineage: Eukaryota > Metazoa > Arthropoda > Insecta > Coleoptera > Chrysomelidae > Phyllotreta > Phyllotreta cruciferae. The sequence continues at coordinate 10,833,690 of OU830607.1, forward strand.
GTTAATTCCAGACGAAAGCTTCGTTATTACCCTTGTTTTGTAAGCCTGCAGCACACATTTCAAACTCATTTATCTTCGAAACGGTGCATTTTAGCGACTAAAAACAGGTATACCTTTTTTAAAGCTAAAGTATTGTAGTTTTTGTAAATTCTTCCCTTTTTATCAAATTCTTACGTACAAAAAAGTTATGACCTTTCAAAGGAAAAAAAGTGTGCTAAAGTGAGGCCCTCTGGATTAAGAGCAAAATGGATAACAAATTCTTAATTGGACATCTCTAAAACCCCCATATGTGAAATTTGAAAAAGGTATCTCTTGAATTACACTGGATGGACAAAAAAATCGAAATAAAAAATCGATTTTCATAGTGCTATAACTTCCTAAAGAAGGAACTTTGGACTAAGGTAAATTTGGTTTAATCGTCATATTTTGACCCAAAGAACCTCCCCTTAGCGTATGGCCCATTCATTGCCGGACACCCTGTATAGCCAACGAAATAATTTAAGTACAAAATACAGTAAATTTTTCTTGAGTATAAATAATTAAGACATAAATCTGCAGTAGATATTGTAAATTTCTGTGTACCTGAGCAAGTAAATGATCTGTAAATTCAAACTGAATTTCATTACATTAGCATAAGTATGATTTATGCAATTACAGAACATGATGGTAGAATATACAATTAGCTGAACTAAGACAATACTAGTTTTCAAATCCGATCATGCCATAAAGCATAAAACTTGAACATTACTCTCCGATTACTTATGAATGAGGCCTCACGTGGACCGGCTTTAACGCGAAATGACTATAAAATGCCAAGTATTCCCGTGGGACTAGTAATATACTTTAATTACCCAACATTAGGATTTATTGTAGCTAGTTTAAGTAATAAAAATGTATTAAAAATTGAGCTCGTTTCATACAGTGAGCAATTCCGTGAAGCTAACAAAAGTCGGTTCTGTGCCCAGCAATAATTATAGTGGAAATAATTGATTCTTGTGGGTAAAAGACAATCGTAATCGATACAAAGTAGTTTAAGTCATGAAACTTGATAAAATATTGAGCATGTTAAACGAGAAGAAATATATGCTTAGATTTAATGAGTACTATTTTACGATTAAATCGAAGTGCATTATTTATGGAAACATTAGTAGAAGAAACGAGAACGATCGTTACTTCGTCCGACTATGATTTTACAAACGACGTTCGGTGTCATTAGTATGACGGTTTCCAATTTCCCGTCGATATTTTCATTTCACAAAGGTTTTCATTTAACTGATCGCTTTTTTTTCTTCTTCGACGACAAATCGTTGTTCTAATCTTTGCTCGCTTTAATTATTCAATATATTTACAAGTAGATTTGTGTCGTTAGAATTATGGTTTTCAACAATCATTTAGCCCACATAGAAAACTTTCTTGATTGTCTATATAACAATATTTTATGGAATTATGGCGAATGTAACAAATGAAAAATTCAGTTGTGTTTATATAGTGACATCATGTATTACAATAAACAAATCCCGAGTATATGAAAGATTTAAAAAAAAGCTAATATTAACTCTCTAATGACTTAATACAACTTGACAGTAATTACCTAAATAAGTCGTAATTATTTATTATAAATTGTCTTTAGTCATTGCGAAATTGATTATATTGGCATTAAATATTTATTGCTATCCACCTTATTAAAAAACCAAAACCCACATAAGCAGTAATTTTAATATAGCATTGAAGTCGACGTTAGATCAATGCAAATTATAAAACTCGTATTTAGCTATTTAAAAATCGAAGAACTTCATCACGAGACTAAATAAACCTACTCGAATTACGGGAAATCTGATTTAAAAAAAAGAACAAACAGATTTCCCGTGAGTAATAAAAGAATAAGAAAACCTACTCGTGCTATAATCCAATTTATTAGTGAGATTAACTCGTTGAGTTAGGTACTATTTATACGCACCGTAAATTGTTTTTCTCCCGATGGTCCTAAGGTGGGTACTCTGGCGTGGATTTCCCTCTCGTTGTCCCATTTCCACCGATTTTCCGCTTTCACGGGATTAATTGCGGTGGTCGATGATACGCTCGAATCGGATCGAATCTCCATCGTTTTCATTTCTTGTTCACACAAACTGCCGGGTGACCATATGCTGTGAGTCCTCGAACGCCCTTTAAGGGACAAATTGAGAGGCGCATCTTCATCTGGAGAATAGAAAATAGTCTATTGTAGTACTTTTATTAACAATAGGTGTCTTATAAGTTTGTAGATACTGGAGAAATATCGTGAACAGGAAAATTTTAATGGGGGAAAGCACGCATTTATTAGGAGGCTGTTTGGAAAGGTCCAATTTGTCCAAAAATAAGGATTTTTGAGGATATTCTTTTTGGGGGGGATGGGGGAGAATTAATTGGAATTCAATCTAATTTTGACATCATTTTATTTATATTTCAAACAATGTTTGTGAATTTTTTGAATAAATTCAGCCAAAAATAACAAAGTTATGCTGTGATGTTCGTTGAAGGTTTATAGGAGGATTAATTACATTATAGGAGGCAAGGCTATTTTAACCTGATTTTTCAGGCTTTTTTTGTATGGGAAGAATTAATTGGAATTCAACCAAATTTTGGCATCATTTTGTTTAAATTTCAAAGAATTTTTGTGAATTTTTTTGAACAATTTCAGCTGTGTGATGTTGAAGGTCGTGTATATAGTTCTCCAATTGTGTTCTCCAATTCCGATTTTCATGTGAAATCAAAAAGGTTTTTATTCCATATTAATAACTCTTATTTTCTAAGAATATGAACCTCAATGCAGGTGAAAATAATGTAAATTAAGAATTTTGCGGGCCTTGGAACAATTTACTTCGTTTTTCACAATGTTTTTCTCTAATTACCTATGCAAAGAAAAATACCATAAAAATCATAATATCATCTCACAAGTTGGTTCATATAATTCGTAATTTTATATAGAATGCATGATTCTACCAATTTTCATTATTAGGTATCAGTTAATTATTTTTTGGGTTAAACTGTACTCGAATGTGAAGAATAAAGTCATTTCGAGAAAAACCTGTGTACCCGATGTGTACTCAGTCTTATTCTCATAAAATCTAAACGAATGCGAATTTGGTTTTGAAATTTTTACAGCTTATTCTAAAGTATAATTAACCTAACGATTTACGCAATAAAAACCCGAATTTTTTGAACCTTCTAATGTGGTTTCCACCCTTTAATGCATACCTATAGGTAAACATATATAATTACATTTTCAAGGAATTATTATCTTCTTTCGTATCTAATATTACACTCGTTTGTATAAAGCATGTATAACTCTTTTTTTTTTTAAATATCAGTGATAAAGCAGAAAGCTTCCGTAATATCTCTAATTAGTCATTAAAAAACACGACCCTTTATAATAACGATTAGAATAGCGAATAATTGGACTGATAAGTTTAAAAAGCTTCGAAGTAAAAGTCGGAGGAAAATTCGAACAACAACAATACGAATTTTTTTATCTACGTTTCTGTATATCTAGCTATTAGCGAGTCGCGATTGTCCTTGGGCGATAAGGGCACCGTGGAAAAATCCACCTCAATCGCGAAATTTTTCAAATAGCTTCGATAAAACTTAAGTACGGATAATTGACTATTTTACTTTGGTTTGGCTTTGAAAAAAAAGTTTGACATATTTATGGTAATTAGCCAGCGAAAATACGAAAATTTCGAATAATTAAAAGGTTTTGCAGCGATAATAACATACCTAAGCAATGGGTAATAAATTTCGGTACGTACCTTGTGCTGTTTTCTCCACGAAACAACCTTTGTCCAAGGATGTCGAAGGATCAGGACTCAGAGATTCCGGCCTGTGCGCAGGAGAGTACGGCAGAAACAGTCCCGATATCGGATGCCACATGTAAGACGGGTAAGGAGTATTGACTAAGTGATTCAGGGAATTCGCGTACATTAAGGCACTCATTCCTGCAATTAAAAAACCCGCGTACAATGCCTGGTAAAAAATTGCTTCATTTATTGCAACAACTACGGCGCGCCGGTGCAATTCACCTGCAACTACTGAATTTGAACGAACAGACTTGCCGCCGAGAGGCCATAAAAAATCACTTCCAACTGTATAAGCGAACGCGCAAGAAAATTAACAATTTACGTTTGCATATACGTAATTATTAACGTATTTATTTACTTATTTCCTTTAACGGCATTCAATTACTTTTCTTCTACGGACAACAACCGAAGCTTTTTCGAAATTCGAAATTAAATCGTCCTGCTTTTATTGCCGTTTTTTTAATTAAAAAGTAGCGTTAATTTTCTTAGCGAATGCAAAAAATTTAACAATCAGCATTCATTTTCGCTTGGGTAAATATATGCAACGCCAGCCTCACAATTCCTATATAAATATCACTATGATTTCATGACAATAATATTACTCAAATGACTTACCATTCACAGTTAAATAATTCTTGTCTCTATTGAAATATTTGGGATAGACTAAGGAGAAGGCGCTATGCCTGGAGGCGGTGACAGGCGATCGGGGAGAGGACGGGCTGATGCTCCTTGAAGAAATTCCTGCGATAGGGCTACTAGCAGGACTGCACGGGGACCGGGGGGGCGTTTCACCTGGTACCCCATAATGCGACATCAACGCACAACGAGGCATTCTGAAACAAAAACAAAATTACTATAAACAGATTACCTGTATACATAGTGCCCCGGAAAGTGTGGGAAATCTCTCGTACAGATAGAACATGGTAAAATAAGTTGGGTTTGCTCATCAGTAATTAATTTTCGCAACGGCTTCCGTTTTCAAGATACAGGGTATTGAAACAAAAAAAATTATATACATTTTTTACGATTGTTTCAAAACTACTGGCAAGATTGTAATGAAATTTTGTACAAATTTGTTTTGGAAGATAAAGCATTATTTATTTTTATATTTGCCTCTCATAGGCAAAGACCAATCAATTTTACACCAAAAAGATACTCTTGCGGTTACTTGGTGTACCGTTTTCGAAATATTTTGATTTGAAAATTATGAAGCATTAACTGATGCTGGTATGCTGGTTTAAGTAAAAATTACCTATTTATTAAAAAACTCATACCATTACATTATTCTAATGCTAAAGTTATTGATTCAAAAAAGGATAGAATTGTGTATTTGTGAAAAGAGAGGAGATTTTGAAAACTTACGCAAGTGATTTAATATTTCATGTTTTTAATCAAATTTATCTTAATTTTTTCCTGTAATTCTTTCTTTAATTAATAAATTTAGCATTAGAATATTGTAATTATTTTTTGATTTCAATAAATAGGTAATTGTTACTTAAAAATACTTATTTCATACCTAATTTTCTGAAATCAAAATATTTCGAAAACGGTACACAGTATATGGAGTTTTACCAAGAGTACCTTTTTGGTGTAAAATTGAATGATGTTTGAGATCACATAAAATTTGGTAAAGGAAATTTACCTCCACAAAAGTTATGTTTAAAAACTATACTTGTTAAGTATATACGAACCTTGCAACTAGCGCCCTCTAAGAGAGGCCAGATATAAAAACAAATTTATACGATAATCGTAAAAAATGTGTATAATTTTTTTGTCTCAATACCCTGTATCTTAAAAACGGAAGCCGTTACGTTTTTTTTACTGAACAAACCCAACTTATTTCATCATGTTCTATCTGTATCCGAGGTATTTCCCACACACTTTCCGGGACACCCTGTATAATACAAATTTTAAGCAACACATTATAGTAATGGTTATCCTGTAAATATTGGAAATGGATGCATGTTTGTATAAAAATCACGCTCTCTTTAATCGATCGATATTCGTTATTTTTTTACAAACATCGAAATTCAATTAAAACAAAAGGCGCCTGTTCTGGTGTTATTACGCTTTTACTCGTAACGAAATTATCCATTCCATTAAAAAGCATTATTTACCGAATCGCGCTCCCCCTGTTTACAATAATATACCTTCCGAGCAATTACGTTGACAATCTCGGTGATCAATAGAGTAAATCAACGGGAATCGCGTGATCACGCCTCAAACCCCCATCATATACTATATATACGAGTATACGCTATAGCTTCCCGTTGACCGGGGATGATCATGGGACCTTACGACCCCTCATCGATGTCTTTCTGTAGGTATATACACCCCACGTTCAATCATCCATTTGGTTTTATCCACTTCCTGCTAGGCTTATTATATGCATTATAAAAATGTGTAAAAATGGCAATTTTCAGTAAATTCATGTAAAATTTGATTATCCCGTTAAAAATTACAAATTTAAATACACATCTCATATTATTCACTGTGCATATGCATTTGTAAGGATTAGGTACCTACATTAATTAGATTTTTACAATTGTGTCGTAAATTCTATAATTATTATTAACTAATTGACTTGCATGCTATACCAATTTTGATGATTTAAAAATTTGCTGTAACTAACGCGAAAATTTGCCAAGACGAAACATCATTTAAATTAACAAATTAATGTAATTTTATGCTTATAACATATTAGGTACTCATTGTTTTAGTCAAGTGAGAATAAAAAGAAATTGTAAAGATAACTATAGTCTTATGTAACAAGAGATTGTATATTTTACTTTGCCATAGTTATAACACTCTGTATATATATGACCCCTATTTACTATTAGTATACCTATATTTATATTTTAAGACTCTTTCTTAGGCATGTGTATAGCAAATCACAATTTTTAATGTAGGTTCGAATTTTGAATCAATTTAATTATCAAAATATGCAGTTATAAATGCATAACTAAACAATAAAAAAACTAAACAATTTTTTGAATAATCACCAGTTTCATTATATACCGTACCGTTACAGCAAAAGCAATATTTCTATGACGGAACGATAATTTTTAAACAATAAAATATTTATGATTATTATTCGAATTAAAATTACGGGTTTCGAATATACTTAAATTATCGATTTAACAATTAAACTAATGTCTTATTACACAGAAGAAAAGTGAATCTTAATTTGTTCTTTCTGTAATGTAGGTCGTCAGTCGATCGGGTAAACGAACGAATTGAATATAATGTCTTTAAAAATTAATCCGATGAATATTTTAATTATAAAAATTGTCAACAAAAATATAGCATTAATTTAATGTCTTACCATTATATTTTTTGTATACATTGTGTCCACATTTCGAGGCTCACCATTGGTATCTTCGTTATTTGGAGAGTTATACAGTAACGATTAAATGTTTAATGTTTTGCAGTATTAAATGCTTTTGTAATAGATCCACATTCAAAATTGCCATATTTTTTTTAGTTTTTAAGAAAATTGTTATCACTGCTAACTTTTGTTTTTCGTATGGCAGTCATATTAAATTTTGGGATAGTTACATAGCCCTTACAAAGACCTTTTTAATGATGTACAACATGTCCCAAAAATATTTCTTTATAAGGTATTAGATATTTAAATAAAACACAAATTTAATATTAATTTTATAATAGTAACCTATGAAATCGAACAGTAAAGAAGTTTTGTACGACTGAGAAACTTTAATATATATACCTATGATAGAGTAATTTCAAATAATGGACCTATTCAATGAACTAACCAGGTCTGATCAGGCTGATCTTACCCCTCTTAATTTTTCTTAAGGGGCACCACTAAACTTCAAATCCTTGAGTGAAGAAACACATGAATTCTTAGAACAAAGAATGCTTCCAGTGCTCGATTGTTCGATTTCATAGCTCACTATTTTAAAATTAATATTAAATTTATGATGTTTTATTTAAATATCTACCTTATAAATAAATATTTTTGGGACATGTTGTACATCATTAAAAAGGTCTTTGTATAAGGGCTATGCGTAACTATCCCAAAAATTAATATGACTGCCATACGAAAAACAAAAGTTAGCAGTGATAACTTAAAAACAAATGAAAATCGAACGATTCCATCAATAACATCAAAAAATTTGTATTGAAAAAGTGCCTGTATTTACAATGTAAAACTTGAAGGATCACATTATTTATTTTCGAGTTAATTGAATTCGGTCAATAGGTTTTTTCCAATTTTCTTAAAAACGCAAAAAATATTTTTTGGCAATTTTGAAAGTGGATCTATTACAAGCATTTAATTCTCCAAAACATTCCCCATTTAACCGCGTTATCTACTGTAACTCTTCAAATAACGAAGATACCAATGGCGAGTCTCGAAATGTGGACACAGTGTATAGGTCAGTAGGTATAGAGTTCAGAAAATTTTTATCAGATCAATTCGGTAGATCGGTAGATCAATTCGGATTGATGAAATTCCCTACAATATAAAGTACATATTTTTGAAGTGTATAGATAGGTACCTATACATTTTTTTATATTATTAAAGAGGAAACTTCTTCCATTACTTAAATTACTTTACTACAAAACTTGACCTCCCTGTAACTGTATAAAACCGAAAATTTTTCAAAATTTGCTGAAACCCGTCGATTTTGTTTTTAGGGGGGAGCATTTTTGACAGTCAAGCCAACTGGATATGTTCATCCCCCTAACCCCCAGCCACCCTAACTTTAGAATTTCAATTGGAACTACCCTACTTCCAATACATTATTTGAAAGCCCTTTTCGTTGCGAATATTTTGGCGTCTCGTATTTGAAAATCGGCTAAGATTTGACAAAGTTATTAAATAAAATCAAAAACAGAAACTCTATAAACTTTAATATTTCATATGGAACTACCCTACTTCCATCATTACATAATTTGAAAGCTCTTTCCGTTGCAAACACTCTGGTGCATAGTATTTGAAAATTGGTTATTCTAAGATTTGATATAGTTTTAAAATTTTTGTTAATGGCATTGTTAAGGTTGCTTGTCAATTTTTCGATTTTCTATTTAAAAACTTTGTCAAATATTAACCGATTTTCAAATACGATGCACCAGAGTATTCGCAATTCAAAGAGCTTTCAAATGATGTATTAGAAGTACGGTATTATAGTTCCATATATATGAAATATTAAAGTTAGAGTTTTTGATTTTATTTAATAACTTTGTCAAATCTTAACAACCTGTATAATCTCTTGTCGATAATATTCACAGTTTATATTTTTCCAAGAAATTGGTAACTTAACTTAAGGTTCAATATAGGTAGATATAGGTATACAATAAATACTGATTGCAGAGAGAAACAAATGTATACGATATAGGTATGGATAAATTAAATGCGCATTATTAAACCCTTTTGAACAATTTTGTAATAATGAATATATCTTACTTACACTGCGCAACTCAGGCTTATACCTGCACATAGATTTAATACAAAGTATATAAAATTTATTGACATTATTTTTTTCTATAAAAATTACACAAACTTACTTGTTGATTATAAAACTTCTTCTCACTGATTAATAGCCCATCAACACCACTTTCATCAACCATTTAACAACCTTTAACAACGTCAGTATACCCAAACAACTCACTTCTAAATAAAATAATCTAAATCACCTACGACGGCTCGCCCGAATCGACTCAAACGATAAGCAGAGAAAAAAAAGAAGAGATTTACTTCCTCCGCAAGCGATCCCGGAAGCAGCGCTATCGACGCACCACGTATGACATTTACCACCTGACTGAATTCCACGGGCAGTTTTCCAGGTATGAGTTAGGACGCGGGCGCCCCACCAGGTGAGTGGCGACCACGTGCAGGGTCCGGCCCCGCCCGCCCGGCGGACGTCGCCGGCGGATTGGCCACGGCAGCGGCCGCCTAGCCTCTCGCAGGGGGAGCCCCGGCTCTTAATTAAGCCGGCGGCCGGGCCGGTTAATTGCGGGACTGATTCGCCGCGGGATTTCGCCGGATTTTCGCGCCGAGGAGGCGGCGCGACGGGCGTCGGAGGCCGGGGGCGTCGGTTCGTTAGCGCCCGGGGTCGGGTTTCGTGAGATTTCTTCGGTCGATCGTGATTGTACAAACTTTTTTTGTTAAGCGTAGGTAACTACAACTACACTTATTTAGTTTGGGATCGAGAAATGCTTATATAAATTATAGTCTATTCGTAAATGAGGCGGAGTAATAAATCAATCATTTGGGCAAATTCCAGCCTACAGAGAAGCTACACAGAAGTTACCTGCATGCCCAACAAAGAATATAAAAAAAATAATGTTCACAATAATATTTTAATATCACTTGGATGTTTCATCCTGTATTGGTTTTGCAAGGATCACGAGGGCGGATAACTACATGAAACAGATGTGAAAAAAATATAAAAAACAGAAAGAAGTTACCAAAATTATGAAGTTAGATTATAAAAAACAATCATCTAAAATCAAAAATAATTCAAAATATTTACACTCAAAGTAGATATCGTAAGGTATACCTACAACTTCAACATACCTACATCAAGTGTAGGTATAGGTAACTTTGTTATTTTTGCTTGGCAGAAATTATACAAAAAATTCACAAAAATTGTTTGAAATTTGAAATATTAGGTATAAACAAAATGATGTCAAAATTAGATTGAATTCCAATGGAGAAGACCACGGCTTTTTTTCAAAACCGTGTGTTCGCGTAATGAAATTTTTATTTTTTTCTGTGGCCAAATAAGGCCGTAATTAATTTTTGAAGTTTGAAAAACGTCACACAATCGTCATACACTCTGCTCCAATCAAAGCGAGAGTTGCAAAGAGAAGTCACATTTAGCAAGTTTGCCACGGTTCCTATTACTCTTCTTTACTCCTGCAAAATGTGCGTTTTTTGTATATTTATTGCAATAAACATTTTCTAATTTATCAATTTCTTCCATTACCTAATGGATAATTCGATATATTAATATATAGAAATAACATCTTCATCTGTATGAATTGTAACCAATTTTCGCGTTAAAAACACAAATAACGGTCCTGAAAAATTTATTTGGCAACATTCTTGCCAACTTCAATATTATCGGTAAAGTGTTTTGTGCCGAACTGCAATTCGTGTAATTTGTTTTGTGCATTTTTCAGAAAAATCTGACAAATGACAGTTTGATTTTTGTTCGTTTGTGTATTCTTTGTTACTGCGTTCGAAAATTCATACTATTTACTATACAACAAGACGTGAGTGGTTTATGATTGTGGTTGATAAGGATGATTCAAAACCCGAAATTTTTAATTTCGAAGGGCTATAACTTTTTGGGTTATAACACATTTTGAGCAACTGAAAACGGTTTTGAGCTGTAATAAATCATTTCTAATCGTATCTTTTGCCGAAATCCGCGTATCTCACATCGTGGTCTTCTCCATTAATGTTCCCACAATCCAAAAAAAAAATCATGAAAAATCAGTGTCAGCAAACAGCCTCCTATACCTAAATGATGTGGTTTCAAACATTGATCAAATCGAGCTCGTGCAGCGAGCGAAAGGTAAGTGCACTCTAAGAAAAAGATAGATTATATAAAAATTTAAATACTTCCCATTAACTTTACGAAACCTTTATACAATCTATGCATAACTAATGACCCGTCCATTAAGTAATTAATTGACAGACGCGCAGTAAATGGTAGTTAAATTACTAATTTAATTGTCCAACCTGATGGGAATGAGCATCGAAAAAATATCTATTAGGAAGTTTTCCGTGCGGCCGTTTCGTTAACAGCTGAATCATCGGGACCTCAATTTATTCAATTGAACGTCGAGTTTTTAATCTTCACATACTCGCGTCAACTTTAAGGTGATAACATAAATAACGCGCTACGTTAAAATCTAATAAAACTAATGGGTTCGCATTCGAAATTCGTCCTGTAATAAATTTTATGTTAGCTTTAGTACTGATTAAGGGCTAGAGATTAGAATGTTCTTATCAGTACAAAAGTTGTTAATTGTAATGCCGTTATATTTTTTTAATTAGTTTGCATAAATACTTTATGATAAGTAGATGTAGATACTAATTGATTTTTTTGTCTAATAGTTAAATTTATGTAATTTTAATTAGGTAAATTTAATTACCTATATTTAGAATAGTATACCTATAGTGTATATATAAAGAATAAATCAGACAATAACCCTCATCCCCACCCAAATGAGACGCTTGTGATTACTTTACAAAAACCATTTCTAATGCTAAAAAACCTTTATTCAAATGTTTATTGATTGTGTCCAATTTCAAGTTCAAAATTTATGACATTCTGGAGATATTCGAGAAACAATGATTCTATGACACCATCTTCAAAGGGCTAGATACTTTTCGGTCTATTTTTTTCACATATTACTACATACCCCATTAGGAGCTTGTAACACCCTGGTATATTATTTATATCTATTATTTAGGTATTTATGAATCATCGAAGAGAAATAATTACAAATAATGTAGTGGTGTGTGTGCGGAGCAACCGAAGCAGAATGAAGACCGTTGAAGACGTGCCATCAACTAACACATGGCACGTGTACGTGCTCACCTACTGTGACAATTTTGTTTACCCCCGGTGTTGCGGTTCGGCTCCGGTGACGTCTTCGACGGCGCCCCCCGTCCTCCGGCACTCGCGGCTCGATCAATCGGGGAAAATTTAACCTCGGTACTCGGAAAAAGGGGTCGGCGTAAAATCATTATTCAAATTAATATACAGTAGATATGTAGTAGGTATGTGAGCTTTCGATTCCACGGGGAATGCTTTATAAAGTAGATATGTTAAATTATAGGTAGCAGTTGGAGGTATAACATTGTAGGTTTATAGGTTGGATAGCTAGAGTAGGTCAATTTACGAAAGCGTTGAATAGGTACACCTACTCTATATAGAGTATTTAGTCTGTAATGAGTCCGCAGTTAGTCCGCAATGGAAAAGACCACGACTTTTTTTTATTTTTATTTTCAAAACCGTGTGTTCTAAGAAGGAGTGTAATGAATTTTTTATTTTTTTCTGTAGCCAAATAAGGCCGCAATTAATTTTTAAAGTTTGAAAAACGTCACACAATCATCATACACTCTGCTCCAATCAAAGTGAGAGTTGCAAAGAGAAGTCACATTTAGCAAGTTTGCCACGTTTCCTATTACTCTTCTTTGCTCCGCAAAATGTGCGTTTTTTGTATATTTATTGCAATAAACATTTTCTGATTTATCCATTTTTTCCATTACCTAATGGATAATTCGATATATTAATATAGAAATAACATCTTCATCTGTATAAATTGTAACCGATTTTCGAGTTAAAAACCCAAATAATGGTCCTGAAAAATTTATTTGGCAACATTCTTGTCAACGTCAATATTATCAGTAAAGTGTTTTGTGCCGAACTGCAATTCGTGTAATTTGTTTTGTGCATTTTTCAGAAAAATCTGACAAATGACAGTTTGATTTTTGTTCGTTTGTGTATTCTTTGTTACTGCGTTCGAAAATTCATACTATTTACTTATACAACAAAACGTGAGTGGTTTATGATTAGCTGATAAGGTATGAGTCAAAACCCGAAATTTTTAAATTTCAAAGGGCTATATCTTTTTAATTATAACACATTTTGAGCAATTGAAAACGGTTTTGAGCTCTAATAAATCATTTCTAATCGTATCTTTTTCCGAAATCCGCATATCTCACATCGTGGTCTTCTCCATTCGTCCAGAATGAGTCCGCAATCAGTCCGAGGTTAGTCAGCAATTAGGCCGCTGTAAAAAAACCTATATATAGAATAAGGAAGAATTTATGTATATATATATATATATATACATAATTCCTATATATATATAGGAAGAGGATAAAATGTTGGTATATTTGGTATGTAGAAGATTGATTTTTGAAAATGTAGACTCATTTTATTGGTGTATATTTTTCTAAAAATATTTGTTATTTTTGTTAGTAGTTGAAGTAGAAAAATAGTTGCAAATCTCTAACAACCTGTACCATAAAATGCCTTACCTGCTGGCAAAATATTATCTACTATTTATGAGACACCCTTTATAAACAATACAATTCCTTCCAATAAGTTTTCTTGTCCTGGGTTTTCTTTCACCCATCAGTATATTTAAACATCAGTACACAGTACTTTATTTATCTGGTGCATGGCAGTATATACAAAACGATTTTCGTCGATTTATTAACCCGATTTGTTCGTGTAATGGAGCATCATTGTTGTTGGTAAATTTTCTTTTTTCTTCGAAAGAAGATAAATTAACTTTTACTAGGCCAAAAGTTGAGCAATCATCCACATTATTTCGTACGTTATCATCGGCTAACGGCAGCGTTTTTTCCCCGAAACAAAATTACATTGTCAACCGAATTAACTCCGTATAGTAAATACCATCAACATGCTTTTTTACTCTGGAGGTTTTTTTCATCGAGAATTAAGATAATAAGCATAAAATGCGGATTGCACGTATTATAGGTACTTACTTACCTGAAGAGTGTTTTAAATTTATAACTCGTGCTTATAAAGCTTATAAACAGTGGTGCTGTGGAGATTCATATTTTCTTTGCTTAATTTCATTATGCTAAATTTTTTTTCTTGCATATATCATCTTCATTCACTTCTCATAATATTGGTTACCACATAATTGTTTTTTTTATTCATATCTGTTCGTTTCTTCTAAACCTACGTGTAGATTAATGAAAAGATTCAATTCAAGTCAAAGATATAGATATACAACTGTTAACAGGATTAGATATATTTAATACATTGTTATATATAGACGCCGCTGTACGATTGCTCCAATTAATCCTCATTACGAGATTACGATCGCAAGAAGGCGACTCTGATTCCGCTAGATTGTTGCTCTACAAAGCAATTTCGGTGCAGGCTCGCTCGAATTCCGGTTTCTCGAGGTTCGGTAAAAGCATCCCGACACCCAGCGGAGGCAGATGGCAGCGGAATACTTCGACTTATTAACTTTTTTAAAAAAATTCCCCGCTTTATTATCGCTGTTAATTCTGCGTTGAAGCGGAACTTATTATTTCGATTTTGTTTTATGTTTTTTCGGTGGTTCCTGTGGGTTTTTCGGCGATTCGACGCGTGCGAGCTTCCATCACGAAGATTGTTTAACGGTCGCGGACGGCCGTTTACTTGAAACAATCCGCAAACGCTGCAGATTTGATGATGATGGTGATGATGATGTGGCTTTTTGCACGGGTTATAGAGATACCTGTTAATTGGTGTTCGCACTTTGTCGGTAACTTTTAGTGGTAAAGGTGGTTCAAGTTTTGTATTAAATATACCATTTTTTTGCTAAAAAAATCTTCAGTTAACACAACAATATATTTTATACAGGGTGGCCCAATAGTATGGAAAAGCCCAATATCTCAAGTAATATGTATACAAAAGTTGTAAGATACCCTTATGCTGCATATTTTAAAATTGGTTATATATGCATTTATACGGAGTGTTCCGCTTTGCCGTGGTAGTTCACACATGCACGATTTATAAGATATTTTTGGGAGTCCTGCATCAACAGACGCGGCTGTTTTGTTAGGCATCCACCGATAAATCTAATACCCTTTTCACTTTGCCTATACTACCACTTTCACCTATATATTTTCTTACCTGAGACACTGAAGCCAGACAAAAGTAAAAATGAATCTGTTATAGGTCGTTAAAAAAGGAAATTTGGCCAGGGGCGCGGATAGAAATTCAGATTTTTCAATTTTACTTAAGATTGTATCTTACATATTACTCGTACGTTATTGATGGGAAATTCAACAATCTTATTAGATAGAATTAATATTGGGCATTTTATAAAAAAATAAACATAGCCTTTCTTATAGAGATAAATCAAATAGGTAGTAGGTACGCCCATGTATCGAAATTAGCAGCAGATGGCACGTGGAATTCAAATATTTTATTTTTTATTTAGTTTATCTATTTTTTATCGTTATTTTTTTTGTTGGAAACATCAGTTTTTTGTGCTCGCTCTAACGGTAACATGCGTAGATTTAACATAATTACAGTTCTACGAAATCTGCAATTATTTTGTTCTAATAAAAAAAATATTCTCCGCATTGCTGCTTTTGTAATTATACAATTTATCGGCTTGTTTTGCAGATTAATTCAGGTAGTACCTAATTAAACCAGTACACTAAATAACCTATTAATTCAATAACATAACGAGTGTAGATATCATTGCAATTAAAAACGAGTTCTTTGTCCGAGATTTGTATTTGAGATCAAAAATTAGCTCACATTATTGTCGATCAATTACGGCCGGTACCTACAATAAATCGAACCGCACGTCACATGCGGGTAATTATCCCAACGACAAAAAAATAATAATAAAATCCAAAGAGATGTGCAATCTACGACATTGCACCTGCATCAATCTATCCAGTGGCAAAAGAAGTGTCGATAAAAGAATTGGCGCAAAAAAAGGGAAGTGGAACCAAATACAGCAGACATGCGATATAGAAACAAAAAATTACTTATCACGTATAAAGAACTTATTGTTGGTATAAAATGTACTATAGTCTATTCATAAAATGATGCGGAGTAATAATTCAATCAATTGGCCAAATTCCAGCCTACATCACAAGTTACCTGCAGAAATTGAAAAAAATTAACGTTTAGGGTAAAGTTCGGATAGATGCCCCATTGGGATAGGTCTCCCGATCTCCAAAAACAACATTAACAAAATCGCAACAAAAATTTTATAAACTAAATAAGAAGTGTCTGTCCATATGCCTTAATGGTCCGTAGGCTGTTTTGGAAAAAAGACGCATCTTGCTCGTGTGTGTTTGATTATTTCCGCAGCAAATGCAAAAAATGCTTCAAACTTTCAAAACCAAGTATATAATGCTGCATAAATTTTGAAGTAGTAAAAAATTACACTCTATTTTTTTTATATACATACATTGGTTTATTGAGTACACACCTATGTGTTAATAGTTGCACTTTTTTATTTAGTTTATTTAAATAATAAAAGGGCATCTATCCGTACCAAAAAGGATAGTTGCCCCGATTTTTGGACGGATAGATGCCCCTAAGAAAATACTATGATGCATTATTATGTCTTACATGAAATTTATTGGTTTTTAGTTGATATTTGTTGATTTTTTGGATATTTTTTAGTAATTACTACTTAATGTTTTGCTATATATGATTTTAATAGGTAGTTAAACATTAAAAATTAAATTTTGATATTTTTTTAACAAATACTTTAGTTTAATTATGGTTATTCACGGATTCTTAGGATTATCATCTAAAGATTACAAATCAAACATATTAAAACTATGTATTTTACACATTTTAGTCCATAGGGTATAAATCTTACACTAAGGGCATCTATCCCCCTTAGCATTTTCATGGTGGGGCATCTATCCGTACCGATAGGCATCTATCCTCCAAAAAATGGTTTTGCAAAAACTCAATTTTTGCAAAATCAGTGATTGTTAGGTCAATGAAAACAAATCATAATGTTGCACAAAGGATCAAACTTAGCTACACACACAGGAATAATTATTGATAAATTAATAGTTTAAAAATTATGAGGCCCTTTTAAAAAGTGGGGCATCTAACCGTACTTTACCCTACGATATTTTAATATTACTTTAATGGTTCGCCCGCTTATTTTTGAATAGACTATAGTCCATAGAAATGTTGCATTTCTTCGGGCTATAGTGGAGCATTTGTTAAAAGAAGGATTTTTTATGTCAAAAAGGAGTATGAATTTAAATTTAAGTTTGTGGGGTCACCACCCTTGTTCCGCGGCCGTCATCTTGAAAAAGGGGGTGCGGATGTTTTTCCGTTATACGGACCAAATTACTTGTCGCACTGAAAATTCGTGGAGACACTTTTTGTTGCAAATTGAATCCTCTACAATTTTAGTCATGCAACTTTTGGTCGTATAGATTTGAAAATAAACATGTTATTAACGAAAATAGATAAAACTTTGGGGACAAATTTTCTTTTTTTCGTTATAACTTTTTTTCTGGTCATTTTACAAAAAAATCACTTCGGAGCATTTTGGTAGAGGCTTTTCAAGGAATAATTATCATCATACACTTTTTCAAATTTGTTAATTTTTAGCAGATTTACAGTTACTGCGAAACTAACACTATTCTCCAATAGGTACATGCTCGTGAGTATACAGGGTGTTGCAAACATACTTTTGAATATAGGTAAATTAAATAATCTTATACAGGGTGTAACATATATGTTGATACTTCATTTTCAACTGTGTATGAAACTCTTAATTCTAAGCAACTGTTTCAAATAAACTTATTGAATAGGTATTCTGAAAAACAAAGACAAAAAATTAAAAAAAATTTACCTTTGTTTCGAATTTCGAATATTTCCCAATACGTACCTGCTTCATTAAATATGAAATTTTTTTTAGCATTTATTTGACAGATGACTGCCATAAATAAATTTCTTATTAATAAAGCATGTATACCGCATTGGAAAATATTCGAAATTTTAAAATTTTCTATTTTCTTTGTTATATTCATAATATTCAAAAAGTTTTTTTGAAAAAGTTGCTTAGAATTAAGAGATTCAGACACAGTTGAAAATTAAGTATATCAACTTATGATACACCCAGTATGGCCTCAGAAGTTAAGCCATGTCCCATCCTTTTTATACGACACCCTATGTAATATTTATGTGGTGCAGCGAGTCAATTGTATCATCCAAAAAAAATATTTAGAACAATACGAAGTGAAGAAAAACACAATAGGTATACTCGTATAACGGTCGCCGAAAATCGCCTAATCTACCTGCCCGAATCGCCACAGCTCCTAACGGTACAAATGCCTCTCGAAATCGCCGATCGATCAGTCACCAGCCGAAATTCACTTTTATTCATCCTTCGCCGGGGAACATAACATAACAGTACCTTCCGGAATGGCGGAGAGCGGCCCGTCGCGCCGACAGCCGCAGTCCACTGCCCCAATATCATCCAGGCATGCCACGTTACGCAAGGTGATGCGATGACCCTCCGCGTAGGGCCCGTCGACTCCTATGCGAGCTCGTCTGCCCCGACTGTCTGTCTTTTCTGCAGTCTGTGCATACGCGGAGTCACTGATTCGGTGCCGCATCGACTGCTCTCAATCACTAATTTATTTTTATATACCATTCAAATTTTTGTCTTATATATACCTAGGGGAACCACTACATAGAGTGTATGGGCGTCTTCTAAACTTCATATGATTTGTACTATTTTATAGCTCTATATTAGTACTACTTTTCTGGGGGTCTTAAAGTATGAGATATATAGATGCTTAAATGACCTGGTGAAAGAGTAAATTTGTGGTGGATGAGCCTCGGGGCAGATTAACTGGGGGTTTAGGAAGGTGCAGTCGGAGCGATCCGGGGTTTTGGACGTCGGCCACGAGCGGGGGAGAGTTCGCGGAGGCCAGGCCAGGTGAGGCTATAGATTGATGCACATGGCACTATTAATTATATTGATATAGGGGCCGTATACCCACACGTATTCCTATTATAACGATTTGTTGAACAAGTCCGGATTGCCGGTATATGCCGTATATACCAATAGCTATCCGTCGATGTATGTACGTTCGTGCATATAAATTTATTGGAGTTCGTCGATATTTCATTTCGGAGTTCGATGTGTTTTTATTTACACGTCGATGTGTGATGTGGGATAGAAATGAGTGTAATTTATGCGATTGTAAATTGATGATCGTAAATTGGATCATAATAAAACAGAAACTTTATGTATTGATTTGATGATCGAAAGTAAAGAAGTAATGATGATCTACAGAATTTGGCGAAATTCGGCCAAATTAAGTGGTTCAAAAAATTCGATTTTACCATTGTCACATCATAATGAATGCAAAAAAATTAGCACACTGTGATAATTTTATGATTTTTCGGTATAGGACATGACAGAATTCTCTACATGATAGAGAATCAAAATACAGGGTGTTCCATTTAAAATAAGCGTGTTATTATAACACTTTGAATATGCTGATAAAATAATCGTATGTATATTGAACACCCTGTAAATAATTGTACAATAGTTAATTCACGAATAAGTAGAAGGAATAGTCCATTATTAAGATTCAAGAGCAAATTAATACCGGATGTTCTTATTTTGAGATATTTAATTTTTCCCAAACGCCCTTTCATTTTCCGAAATATCCAAATAGGTATAGGGAACCTTTATGAAAGTATATCTCATTTTTCAAGGACAATTCAAATATAGGGTGTTCCATAAGAAAAAATATAACTTTCATACGCCACGCCTTTCTGGAGCACCCTGTATGTTTGAAAATATTTTTAAAATGTACGGACATCACAGCGTAGCTTCTTTATTTTTGGCTGAAATTATTCAAAAAAATTCACAAAAATTGTTTAAAATATAAATAAAATGTTGTCAAAATTTGATTGAGTTCCAATTAATTCTTCACACCCAAAAAATACTGAAAAATCAGCCTCAAACAGCCTCCTATAACGTGCTTTCCACCCTTAAACGCTAACAAACAACCCACAAATTGAGTATAAATGATTTACTATTTCATGTTTCAAGAAACTTCTAGCAAGAATTAACGACTAGAATTTAATTAGGACTATTTTCTTCCAGTAAAAATATCGCAAATGGAAAAATGAGCGTCTGTTTTAGCGACTCCTCCGATGGGGGATGTTAATAGCACACCTGCGTTAGATATTAGACCAGCTAACAATTTCTATTAACATTTTCCAAAGGAAGTTGTTTAATGTTAATGAAATGTAGGTATATAAATTACTAGTTTAACTTAACAACTTTATGAAAAATCGTTAAAATGCTCAACACATGGAATTTATCTTCCTGCATTGTCTTAACTTTAGATTTTAATCGATTCTTGTTTGGGTGAGTTTCTGTTCTTATCTATCACTTTTTGACAAATTCGCTGTATACTGGGTTACTGTTCTTATCTATCACTTTTTGAAAAATTCACTCTATATACTGGGTTACTGTTGTTACCTCCTATAGGTATCTAATAAAATTATAGTAAATTTTAACAAACTTTTAAAGACTATTTGAAGCAAACTTCCTCCCACTGATGTAAAAGCTGCATATTATTCAAAGTTTAGCGAACTTGATGATCCGAATGTTCATCAATTTTCGTATCCCCTCGAGCTAATTACAATTCACGGAACAATAGATCAAATACGTGATAAAATTCGGTGTCTTAATATTTGAGTATCGCAAGGCGGTTTTGTATTAATTACGAGGAGGCCCCTGACATAATGCGAATGGCGTTGATCATAAATAACTCCGTCGTTAACCAGATAACACATCAGCGCATCTGCAGAGCTGTATTCCTTTTATAATTCGCATTTTTATAGTTTTAGAAGCTTGTACAAAAACATCATGTATTATAGGTATACTTAAACTCGGTTTATAGAGGAATCTTGAGTGAATAATTTAAAGAAATATACAACAGTAAAAATTTGCACCTACAGTATAGTAATTTGGCGTGATTGTGTGATTGTAAATGGAATTAAATTTGGTATACAAAAATATTTGAGTCCGGTCCTTAGTTGGTAGTCCTCGCATAAATATTACACTTCGAATTTTAATTTCCTGCGGCCCGGTGGTGGTTTTTTCCTCCGACGGCCGTGCAGACATGAGAAATCGGACGTATCTGGCCATTTTATCGGGAGACAGCAGTCTAACGGAAAAGTTAATTCACCGCGGATTATTCTTTTGTGCATCGAGGAAGTCACGCGAGAGCCGCTCTTTAAGGGTTCGATATTATCCTGCGTCGGGGGCGGTTTTCGCTCGCAGCCGCGAATTTACGACTCCGAGATTTTTCGGGGAATCGCCATTTGCTAATGGATGGGCGTTGTAAATTGTAAATTTCGATATAGCGAGGAGAGTTTCCTATTTCCGAAAAGGGATTTGGTTGTTAACCTGTTGACTTCCTGGGAACGCCCGGTTCTGCAAAAAAGTTTAATTGCTTTTTAATAGAGCTATTTATCATCTATAATTGAGTTCATCGACCACTTATATAAAAAAGCGGGGTGCTTGATTGCTAATTTTTTATATGCATGTGAAACTTCTTGAAGTCTTCCTACTACATACAGGGTGGTATGTACAAATTATCTCCATTAAATTTCAAAACTCTTATCGTCACGAACAATCAGACAGATAGAGTTGAAATTTTTATTGCGCCTAATATCCTCATTAACGAATTAAAGCGCCTTCGGTATTAATTTTTTCGACAGTAAACTGGATGAGGAATAGAGCCATAATTTTTTCGAGTCGATGCGTATCTCTGCGATGAATTTAATTCCAACGACTCCCTTCGAAACGACTTGTTTTCACCATTCGCTTTATTAGCCCAACTAATCAAATTATATCTCTACATTAAGAGCCGGTGGTCGTTTTTATTGCAGATATAAACTGTCCCTTAAAATATACAAAATTTATTTTTCGTAATTTTAAATTTCATTCGGATGTAAATGGGTTATGACCGGCAACAGAAAGCTAACGGATTGTGAAGCAAAAATTGGGTTAGAGAGATGAATGGCGATTCGTCTGGCATATGTTACGTATTATTGTTATTAGTGAAATTTTACGAAGGAGTGATGCATCAAATTCTATTATTGAAAATAAAAGGGATTTCACGGTAGCGGCGAGCACCCTTCGCTTTGTGTTTTCACTACACTCTAATAGGTACGGGAAAGTGATTATGTTTACATGGTTAGCTTTAACTGTTATTTAAAGTTAACCCGTCATAAACCCCTAGTACTAAAAAGTATACAGTTTCTATCAGTATGTAGAATTTTTTTTTATCTCTATGATTCTTTAGAGAACCCATATAGGTTGTCGCAAAAAGGTTGGGACTTGGCTTAACCATCATCACAAACTCCTGGGACAAAAATAAGACGATTTAACCGAATTTACCTATATTCAAATTTGCTTAGTAAGTAAAGAAGTTATAGGGTTTTGAAGTTAAGAATAAAAATGAGATTTTTTGATATATTGTGCCATCAGATTGGCTTATTAACTTTTTTTTCGTGAAAATTTGTACAGAATATCTCTGTTTGGTGACTCTTTGTAATTTTCGATAAAACCCATATTTTTGGAGATAAAACTCTTTTTTTGGCATTAATACGATTTTTGAAATCCACATATTCAGCAAGTTATTATTAACAAAAAAATTTCATTACTCCTTTTTAACAGACTAAGTTATTTTCAACAAAAATCTATTTATTAATCATTAATGGAGGCCATTTTGAACCGTTATTATAACTGCAGCAATCAAATTTGTAAAAGAAAAATTTTTAAATTTTTAAATGTTATTTTTTTTTGTATTATGTGTTAAGTGGTATGATTAATTGATAGATTATTGTTGAAAATAACTTGTTGTTAAAAAGGTGTTAAGAATTTTTTGTGTGCCCAATAATGTGGAAATGTGGATTTAAAAAATCGTATTAATGCCAAAAAAGAGATTTATCTGCAAAAATATGAGTTTTATAGAAAATTACAAAGAGTAAAAAATCATTATAAATAAACCAATAAATCTAGTTTCGATTTAAAAATTAGGTGAATTACATGGGCGGGACAATTAGGGCTTTAAGGGGGTTGGCCACCCCCCTTAAATCAGAGAGGGATGGATAATTTAAAAAAAGAAATTTACACAGAAATATGTCACTAAACAGAGATGTTCTGTACAAATTTTCACGAAAAAAAGTTAAGCCAATCTGGCAGAATATCAAAAAATCTCATTTTTATCCTTAACTTCCTTATAACTTCTTTACTAAGCAATTTTGAATATAGGTAAGTTGTGTTAACTCGTCTTATTTTTAACTAAGGAGTCTGTGGTTAAGATGTCCCAACCTTTTTGCGACACACTGTATACTTAAAAATCATGTTAGTATTTGGTTAATTCGAAATTTTGGTACCCAATGAACGTTGGTGGAAAAAGGGGCCAATTTGCTGGCTACGTCATATGGCAAACGGGCGTAGAAAGGGAGTAGCGCGAGCCGAACACGTGCTCTATCTACCACTCGGCTTCGTGCCCTTTTCAACCGACGTGTAGTGTTCTCATCCGTGTCCGGAGAATCTTTTAATTGCAGCGCGATAAACTGTTGAGCTTCGGGAACCGCTTCGACCGTGAACGCATTATTTCTATAAGTGACTTTAAGAGAATGGCCCCGGCGAGCGTGTTGGATATAAGTAAAAGTCATCGGGTTTTTTTAGGAGCTTTGTTTTTTGGAATTCTCCAATGAACAGGTTCTCTAAATTGCAGCAAGCTAATTTTTATAGCATCAGACATGTACTGCAAGATGCATTCAATGTATAGACGAAGAAAAATCGTTTAGTAGGCTGTCATTAGTAGGCTGTCTCAATGATTTTTTAGGATTTTTTTTGAAAGTTTTGAACTACTTCTCTACTCCACAGCAGGAAAATCTCTTTGGGCTTTCGAGTGTCGAATGTAGCATATAGCGTAGGGATGATTTTTCCTAGCCCGTTGGGGATCTTCCGGAGCGGAACACCCCTCGCTAACGACGCAGAATCTAACCGAAAACGAAGAAGAGACGATCGTTTACGCACGCACGCCAACCAGATGGCACGCGAGTCGAACATACATTCGCAATTTTACGCGTCGAAGGTTCCATCCAATGCGGCGCGACGCCCGACAACAGCGTTGGGGTGCTTCTGGTGGATGTTTCGCGTATAGGTAGATAGACCCTTTTTACTAGACGGGGGGCGTTGAAAATCTACTGAAATGGGTGCTTTACTGATATGTCATCGAGGTCAGCAAAGTTTGACTATGTTAATCAGTTTTTTTGTGTATAGTTTATACAAAATAAAGTTAGATGCACGTCAGCATAAATTTACTACGTCACAAATAGAAAGAGTTGCCGAACTTTTATATAGTTAACAAGATCTAAGAACTTTATAAAATTGCCAAGGAAGAGTTCTTGAGATGAAGTACATTTGAAAATAATAATTCTCGAAAATCTTCTTCTAAAACATCTTCTAAAACATCCAAGAAGGAATGAATAAAGCAACAACCACAAGGCAAAATGACAAAAACAAGTTGAAAATTAAAAGTACTCATCGGTTAACAACGGCAACTATGGGAACAGTCAGTGCCTATTATAACTCTATTCCAACTAAAATGAGAATTTGGTGATATTCCTGTCTTTTCCACGCAGATCAAAATTTCCCTAGTGTCAATGTTAATTCTCCCATTCGACTAGGGGAATTTTACGGCGCGCGGTTGAAATCTTAGATTTTGAAGATACGCTGTTGCCATATGCCTTTGCAAATTTCAGTCACAAAATCTCGCTCGTTGTAGTTAACTCGTTAACCAACAATTTGCTAATTTTGTGATTTTTAAAAGACGATTTTGGCCTCTTTTTATTGTTTAAATTCCTCTATTTACAACTTTTTCATTTGTAAACATTGAAAGTAAACATAACTTTCAAATAACCATATAACCTGAAAATCAGTAATAGACAGGATTTCAATTGCAAACCGGCCACGTTGGGATCGTAACCTCGTTTTAAATTTGTCATTTTAGTTGGAATAGAGTTTACCAACCTACTATAAGAAAAATTTAATTATTCATATACAAACTTTGAATTTTTTAAATATATGTATATTTTTCTTGGATTATTTAATTCTGCTTTTTAACATTTTCAATCATCCCTTGTTAGTATTAAATTAAATTCTGTAGGTATTAAACTTAATCTGTTTTAGTGATGTTTATTTTTAAAAGTTGGCCACAACGCTAGACAAATATGACGACATTAGTGACGTGCCTCTAACTTTGTTTTGCATAAACTACATTCAATTTGATTTTTATATGTGAAGAAGTAAGTCGGTAATATCCACCTTATGTTCTAATTACTGGTTACAAAAGTATATTAAAGTGAAAGCTGTATGCTTTAAAATATGAACAGATTTTGGAATATACTTTAAATGAGGGTGGGAGAATTATTTTCACCCCTTTCTCAGGGTGTTTCAGCTTTCTAAACTCGCGTGATTGGTTCGATTAAAAACACAACCTTTTCTTATCATTTTAGTTAAATTTTCTCGGTTTCCAAAAATACTTAATGAATAAAAAATGTATAATTACTTCATATGAACCAAAGACATTAGAATTAAGAGACCAAATGTTACAATGATAAATATGATAAAATTGCGGACTATTATTGTTTTAAAATTGTTAGTGAGTGGGAGAGAGAAAGATATATCTCTTAGGACTCGCTGGCATCGCTGTAACGGAGCGTCAACGAAGTGTCATTATGATCGCCAGTGGGGTAGTTTTAAACTTAACACCATTGTAACCAATGACCATTCAAATAACAGACCAAATTGTTTACATTTTCATGTGGCAAATCATTAATTCCCACCCGATATTTCGCAGATTCGGGTCATTGCGTCATTGTCGATTTAGAAAAATGGAATTTGATATATTATAACCACTACAACTGCAATTTTATATTATATAAATAAAACAATACGTTCTGTGATAGTACGAAGAATGGGAAGACCAAGGAAATGATGGCGCGATATTACCATTGATGGAGATTAGGCATGGAGACGAAGAAGAAACAGGCATTGATTGTACATGTATAGGAAGGAAGAAGAAGAAAAAGAAGAATAATTTAATGATATTTAAAAGAATATCCGGTACCCTACTCCACTGATTCAAATGAATGCAATATAACTTAACCTAAAAGTACTTACCGATAAAAGGCAAATATGGATCGAAATGATCCACTTTTTGGCACACTACACACGCATGCACCATTATTGTTTACAGTTTTGAAAAAAATTAAATAAAAAGACCAAGATCACTCACGAAAATGCACATAAATACAAAATAGTTGTTAGGACTTACTGGCAACGCTGTGGTAATATTTTGTTGCCGTATTCACGTAGATGTTTACAATCTTAATATTTCTTTAATTGAATATTGATTTATTTTTGAACTTTTACCTTGTATTAAAAGTTTTAAGGAATAATTTGATCAAAAACGTTTTGCTTTATTTATATAATATAAAATTGTAGTTGTAGGATATATCAAATTCTATTTTTTTAAAGAATTTTTTCAAATAATTATTACAGACAGATAAAATCGACAACGACGCAAAAACCAGAACATGCGATAATATCGGGTGGAAATTAATGATTTGCCACATAAAAATGTAAATAATTCGGTCTCTTTATTCTAATGTCTTTGATATGAACCAATATTTGTACGAAATAGTAAGTAAAGAGAAGAAAATTAAAGAACAAACGATAAAGACACTTTAAACTTTAAACACGAAATAAAAAAAAGTGTCCGTGACACGCTAATTCGCCCGATTCCCAAAACGAAAATGCTTCGACCGCAATCACAAACGACCGAAAACTCGCGACCTAAACGCCCGGTCGCACGTGCACAACATAACCAAATTATTACATCGAATATAACTTAATTGCAGCACTCGCAGATACCGCTAATTATTTAATGTTGCCAGAAATTTTTCGCCCGACAACAGAAGGCTAGCGCACGCGGGGCTCCTTCGCAGCGGGCAAAAAAGAATCATTTATACTAATAAATTCGCTCTCTTCGCCACGAGAAATGTCTCAATTTGACATGTGCTTTGTCAGATGCAAGTTAAAAGCCTCAAATTTTAGCTCGAATTAAAAAAAACCCTATAAAAAACAACAACAACTCAATATTTATATGCACACATAAATGATCCATTCAATTACAAAACTAATAGTAGATTATCGCTCAATTTAGAACTAAATTCCTGGTACCAAAAACAGTCCAAACTGCACCCAATCCAACCCTGTCGATAAATAACGAAAACCCAAAAGACAATAACCTCTTTCCCATCGGCTCTCCGAGCACCATCATCACGTAATACCATTCCTTCGGTGGCCGTTAGGGCGGTTAGGAAAAGGACGGTTTGGCGCGAGCGTATCATGAGGGTGGCACCTGTGCCTCGTCTACGTGTAAGCGCAAGAAGTCTCGAATGTGTGTGAGTGTGTATGAGAGCGAGTGCGTGGATGGCCTGTGCAGCAGGTGCTCGACATCCACACCTGCACCCTCCGCTGACGATGCGACGCGGGGCCGCTTCTTCGAGTGCTTACTTACACTTTCACGCGACCACCGATCGGTCTATTTCATCTTCTAAGCGGGAATTTGGGTTCAGCGGGGAGCTGGCTTGGTGA
Organism: Phyllotreta cruciferae; assembly: GCA_917563865.1. NCBI lineage: Eukaryota > Metazoa > Arthropoda > Insecta > Coleoptera > Chrysomelidae > Phyllotreta > Phyllotreta cruciferae. The sequence goes on from OU830607.1 coordinate 10,861,754, forward strand.
TGAAAGCTGATGGTTTGGGGAGAATAATGGGGAATGAGGTTGTATAGTTTGTGCAAAATAAATACCTACACAAAACAGATTAAGTTTAATACATAGAGAATTTTATTTAATATTACCAAAAGGGATGATGGGAAATGTTGAAAAGCAGAAGTAAATCATCTAGGAAAAATATACAGGGTGTCGCAAATAGGTTGGGGCGTTGGCTTAACCACAGACTCCTGCTGATGAGACAAAAATAAGAAGATTTAACCGAACTTATGCCTAATATTCAAAATTGCTGTAAAAAAGTTAGGGTTTTGAAGTTAAGAATAACTTTCTTTCGTGAAAATTTGTACAGAATATCTCTGTTTGGTGACATATTTTTGTGTAATTTTTTTATTTTTATCGATCCCATTCAGATTTAACGGGGGTGGCCAACCCCCTTAAAGCCCTAATTGTTCCGCTCATGTAATTCATCTAATTTTTGAATCGAAACTAGATTTATTGGTTTATTTATAATGATTTTTTACTCTTTGTAAATTTCTATAGAACACATATTGAACACATTTTGAGAAAAATCTCATTTTTGGCATCCATACGATTTTTCAATAAATAATCTATCAATTAATCATACCACTTAACACATAACGCTCAAAAAAAATAACATTCAAAATTTATCAGTTAAAAATTTGATTTCTGTAATTTAATAAATAGATTAATAAATAGATGTTGGTTCAAAATAACTTAAAAAGGCGTTATGAAAAAAAAAAAATTATAATAACTTGCTGAAAATGTGGATTTGAAAAATCGTATGGATGCCAAAAATGAGATTTTTCTCAAAATGTGTTCAATATGTGTTCTATAGAAATTTACAAAGAGTAAAAAATCATTATAAATAAACCAATAAATCTAGTTTCGATTCAAAAATTAGATGAATTACATGAGCGGAACAATTAGGGCTTTAAGGGGGTTGGCCACCCCTCTTAAATCAGAGAGGGACGGACAATTTAAAGAAAGAAATTTACACATAAATATGTCACCAAACAGAGATTTTCTGTACAAATTTTCACGAAAAAAAGTTAAGCCATTCTGGCACAATATCAAAAAATCTCTTTTTAATTCTTAACTTCAAAACCCTATAACTTCTTTACTAAGCAATTTTTGGTTTAGGTAAATTCGGTTAAATCGTCTTATTTTTGTCCCAGGAGTCTGTGGTTAAGTCATGTCCCAACCTTTTTGCGACACCCTGTATAGTTTGTGCAAAATAAAGTTAGATGCACGTCACTAATATCGTCATATTTGACAAGCATACTCAACTTATAGGCATTACCTCAACTATATAAACAAGTGGGACGAACGGCCCAGTGCGCCGTAGAGAGACTTCTAACTAATGTAACGTTAAGTTTTTTTTTTCTAATAAAAAATCTTTCTTTTCTGTCTAATAAATGCATTAAACAGATTAAGTTTAATACTTACCGAATTTAATTTTTAACAATAATCGTCATAATATCTAATATTTAGAAGCAAATTCTCTTAATTTGACCCTTCCAAAACTTTATGATAAATATTTTGTAACAATTTTTGTAAAATGTGCGAAAATGAAAGCGTTCCTTCGTCGCCCGTAGACCCGGAGAAATGCGGTTACTGGCCCAATGTAGGCCGAAGGTAAAGGCTTTTCAATATTTTTCCGAAAAAACGATAACCGAACGGCTCTTTATGCATAAGTGGCATTCGCCGGTAATGTCGTGCGTAAATACTATAATTTGAAAACGGCCCAGTTTTCGAATCCTGCGAACCACAAGGACCGGAGTGAAAGCGTCTCTAAAGCGAAATTGTACGAATTGTACGATTGTGTCCCCGAGATAACGACGATTACGAATTTATTTCAAATGTAATAATTACAATTGCTATCGGTTATTGTCGCTTACAATGTTGGTGTATGTAGGTTAGTCGAGCCTCGAATTCTTAGCAAAATCGTTGTATAAAGCAAATTGTTGTATGATTGAAGAGTGTGTACATCTCGCCTGAAGCTTTACATATCTCTCATTAAAAAAAAACTCTGAATAAATCGCAATAATTTTCGAAGAAACGTAAAAATGCATCCCTAAAAACTTCTAATTAAAGCGTTAATAATTTTGCATGAGAAACTGCAATTCTATTTATCAGGCTTTTTGAATTTCGGCATTGCAAAATGCATCAAGTAGGCGCTCGTTTAATTCATGAATTTCAATAGAACGATTATGATTTATGGCTCGGCATTCCCGATGTCGATTCTCCTAATTGAGAAACGTCGAATCATCGTCAATAACTAGTGGTGAATTTAAAATCTTAATTCAAAAATGCAGCCAATCACGCGAATTCAACAAAGATTTTCATTTCATCGTTCTAATGGGCATAGATTTGCACTTACAAAATAGGTGAATAGGAATTGAAGGTCCATTTACAGGACATAAGCGTGGATTTGAGCTTTTTAATTGAGTTCTAGTTATTAATTATTAATAATCGTGCAATATTTGATTATGCATGGTATTAGAGAAATTGCAATTAAGTGTTATTCCTACATATTTAACCCCTTCGAAAAGATTTTCAACTACGCCTTTGATGTTCGGTAATGAGTAATTGATTGTGAAAACATTTCGACGCCCTCCAAACCCATGCAATTATAAATTAACTTACATTAATAACGTGCACTCGCCTAACAGGGTAGGAATTCACAATTAATCGGAATATACAACATATTAAAATTGATTAATTGTATTTATCAATAGAATTATGACGCCGAAATCCCTCGCATTATTCGTTCGAAGCAAACACTATAATTAAGCTATTTTATTTATCAAGATCGATACGAAAAAAATTCTCACGAGAAATACAGGTAAAAAACATTTATTACGTCCAATAAAGATTCACCCCCTCGAAGGTGTCACCATCAATTCCAAACTATTTGGAAATGCAAGGTAAATATAAGGGTATTACGCTGGCCGTTGTTTTACCGTGAGAATCATTATTGCCTATACGACAAATGAAGCGGTAATTATACAAACAGCGACGTACAGGGGAGTTTTTTTGAGGATATTTCATCATATACAAGGTGTCGCAAAAAGGTTGGGACATGGCTTAACCACAGATTCCTGAGATTGAGATAAAAATAAGACGATTTAATAGAAACTTATCTATATCCAAAATTACTTAGTAATGAAGTTATAGAGTTTTGAAGTTAAGAATAAAAAAGAGGTTTTTTTATATTGGGCAAGAATGGCTTAACTTTTTTTCGTGAAAATTTGTACAGAATATCTCTGTTTGGAGGCATATTTTAGTGTAAATTTCATTTTTTAAATTATCCATCCCTCCTTGATTTAGGGAGGGTGGCCAACCCCCTTATAGCCCTAATTGTTCCGCCAATGTAATTCACATAATTTTTGAATCCAAACTAGTTTTATTGATTTATTTGTAATGATCTTTTACTCTTTGTAATTTTCTATAAAAACCATATTTTTGGAAATAAATCTCTCTTTTCGGCATTCATACCATTTTTAATAACCACATTTTCAGCAAGTTATTATTATCAAAAAAATTTCATAACTCCTTTTTAACAGATTAAGGTATTTTCAACAATAATCTATTAATTAACCAATACAAATAATTAATACCACTTAGCACATAACACAGAAGAAAATTCCATTTAAAACATTAATGAATTATCTTTCAAAAATTTGATTTCTGTAATTTATAATAACGGTTCAATATGGCCTCCATTAATGATTAATATTTAAATAGATTTTTATTGAAAATAACTTAGTCTGTTAAAAAGGTGTTATGAAATTTTTTTTGTTAATAATAACCTGCTAAAAATGTGGATTTGAAAAATCGTGTGAATGATGCCAAAAAAGTCATTTATCTCCGAAAATATAGGTTTTATAGAAAATTACAAAAAGTAAAAAATCATAAATAAACAAATAAATCTAGTTTCGATTCAAAAATTAGGTGAATTACATGGGTGGAACAATTAGGGCTATAAGGGGGTTGGCCACCCCCCCTAAATCAGAGAGGGATGGATAATTAAAAAAAAGAAATTTACACATTAATATGTCACCAGAGATATCCTGTACAAATTTTCACGAAAAATAGTTAAGCCATTCTGACACAATATCATAAAATCTCTTTTTTATTCTTAACTTCAAAACACTATAACTTCTTCACTAAGCAACTTTGGATATAGTTAAATTCGGTTAAATCGTCTTATTTTTGTACCAGGAGTTTGTGGTTAAGCCACGTCCCAACATTTTTGCTACACCCTGTATATTAGGTGTACCGTGTATTTATCTATTGCAATCATAAAAATTACGGCACATTTTATCCCTGTAAAACCCGACAAACAATCAATAATTATTATCATTGCATTGTTTGGTTTCATAGCTTTATTTTCGCCCAGTTCCTCCCATAAATCATGCCGTAGGTAAGGCGAGAGGTGTAAATGGACTATCGCCATTCGTAAATTTGTTCCCCAGCACGTAAATCCCATAAACAGTACAATACCGAACGCCTTTCGGGGGTTGTTTGAGCGTCGGGGCCCTTTTAGTGGCGGGGTGGGTCGTCGTAAAAGCACCATTCATTCAAGAATAGATTTCGAGTATCGAATCTGTACCGATGGCGCCACTTACGTAATATCCTTTTATGATTTTCGTGAAAATCCCGGGTGGTCTTCCGATGTTATTGGTTATTGCTTTGCATCGATTTAGGTAAATAATAATAAAGCCGTATGCTCTATGGACATGGAGAAAAGTTAACAATGTGAGCAAGGCAAGGATCTAAAATAAACAGCTTGCGAGATGAACCGTGCAATTACAATAAGTAATGACTGCAATTTGGCGGACGTTTCGCGCTCGGGCTTAATTTATGTGACACCTTTCATTATTTTTCCCTTTCGCCGGTATGGATTTATTCCGTTCGGTCTGTAATCGAACTGGTATCGATTTTTTCGGTAGAAAGTTTTCGAGCGTAATGAAAGAGCGCCCCGGCAAAAAAATAAGTGTGTAATATTGATAATAATAATATTAATTATTTCGACGTTTTTACGTGTTTGCAATAATATGTAAAAGCGGGACGGGCTTTCTAAAATTATCGTGCCGAATGTCCGATTTTCGTTGAGTGTAATCATGAAATTCATAAATCAGAGAATGTAGATGTAATCGTGTCAACGCAATGAAGAATTTCAATGATCTGAAAAAAAGAGAAAAGTAGCTATAGGATAATTGGTAATTGTTTGTGAATGAAAAAGTAGTGTGCCTAATAACTGTGATTACTAAATTTGATAATTGAAATACTCTTTTGATCTAACATATGATCATGGATAGAACAAATCCAGGATTGGATATGGGGTTTGATGCAAGATTATTCCTTAATAAATAATCTCTATGTACTCGTATGTTGGTGACTATAGCAAATCGATCAAAAGCTCGATCGAAAGTTCAAAAAAAATTAAACAACTTGCGCTATCTTGCGGATGTTCCACAACGAGAATGTTCAGAGAACAATTCCTCTGTATAGACAGTTTTTGAAGCAAAGTGGTTTCTTCAGATTAACTTGCGTAAGTTTCCAAAAGAGGGCTCTGGGAGCATTTCTTCGATTTTTATAAGAATGTTGAATATTTTACTGTTTCATTAAAAATGACATTTAGCCCGTTTACATGCGGGATCCAGTGATCGGATCGGGATTGACTCGAGATATCTTTTCTTCGTCGAGTCAACTCGATCCGGTATCTTCTTTCTTCATCGAGTAATCAACTCGATCCGTGTTTAGTGTTTCCTCAGGATCAATCTGGGATCCAAGCTGGATTCAAGCCGGCTTCGATCCCGCATGTAAACGGGGTAATTATTGATTTATTGCCTATACAGTATCTTCATAAATGAGGCGAAGTAGTCAATCTTCGTGACCCTTGCAAACAAAACCAATAAAGGGGGATTTATCCAAGTAATATTAAAATATTATCGTGGATATTATTTTTTTCAATTTCCGTGTTGGACAGGTAGGTTGGAATTTGGCCAATTCTTTGATTTATTACTCCTCATTTATGAATAGACTATAGTATTGCCGCCTCATTTTGATAGATTTAGTAATAATTAAATAAAACAAATTTAATTTAGTAATTTTTCTCAATTAATTTTTATAAGTAAACATAAGCGACATTTAAATTGAAAATAAACTTTATTTATATAAATTTATTTACATTATTTTGGTAAAATACATTGGCGTAACACTTCAGAAACTTACTTTCGGGAATTTATCGCAGAAAATCGAAAATACGTGCGATTTTAATTAAATAGGTAGATATATTTATTTTTTTACAAAATGGCAGTGTTTCGATTAAGAAGGCACAATTGCAATTACATCTCTTCCTGCGTTGACTAGAGCACATAATGTATATTTTTTATTTCAGAGATATATTTATAAAGTTCTCTCTAGCACCATTTTGATGAATTCAATCAGTATAGCGAACTGTTTTTAAAAACAATTCTCGAAATGATGTGAATTACAATTACCGTTTTTTTATTCTTTTGGTCATTAATCATAAATCGTTTTCTTTTTCTGAGTTATTTGCTTCATGGTAAATTCATATACATAACTTACAAACTATGTTCTATACAAAAATCTTTACATGCTATTTTGTTATACAAAAACATGGCACGGCAGTATTAAGGAAAAGTTACAAAGCTTTCTATACACAATTCACGGACGGATACTTGATAATCGAATACAAAGTTTATCACGCTAGATAATCAAGTATCCAACCCGACAGGAACACAATTAGCCAGTGTCCTATATGGATCGTTCCATTGCAAAAACGCCTCCAGCAAGACACCGAAAGTGACAGACGAACAAAAAAAAATAATAAGAAAAAAAACAATTTATAATATTATTTCCCTAAACCGGACGCGCGACATTTACGTATTCCTTATGCAGACCTGGCACCTGCTCACCCTGTCTCTGACGTTACCGGCCTTCAGCGTCTGCTTCTGCGGCTTCTGGAACTGCTGGTTGGTCTCGATGGTGGCCAGCCAGAAGCTGAGCGTGTTGGCGAAGTAGTGGCAGGAGCCCTGCGCCCCATTGCACTCGATGAACGGCGTCGCCCTGAAGTCCTCCAGACAGGAACCCGGACTGGCCAGCGACTGACCTCCACCTTCAGCTCCAGCAGCGGTGTGCTAAAAAAATTAAGATTATCAATCAAAGAGCAATGATTGATACTAATTATACTCTGTTCGCTATCAGGAGTAAAAGGCTTGTGCTGTCTTTTGCATCCAAAAGAAGCTTTAATTACCTACTACGACCTGATAGCGAACCGAGTATAATTTATAATTCATAGTCCATTGTAGTTTGAATACGTACCATAACGAAACTGTAACCAATCCATAGACTGCTCCATCCGTAAGGACAATCGGGCAGGGCCAGCGATTGACTGTGCACGGCTATAACGTTAGCTGGGGCTTCGCAAACGACACACCTGGAGATGTAGTCCTCGATTGCGGACTCCTCGACCGGCATCATGGGAATGGCCGCGCTGGTCGACAGCCAGTAGGACTTGTCGTTGCGGCTGGCGTAGTTGCACACGTTGTTCACGTCGCAGAACACGAAGGGCATCGTGGAGAACTTCCTGATACAGGAACCCGCGTAGCCCAGATCCTGCGAGTGCGCCTTCTCGTTGCCCTCGACGTAGAGCAGCGAGTAGCCGGCCCACAGCTGGATGTGGCCGCTCTCGCAGCGCGGCACCTCGCGGCTCTGGCTGTGCCGGACGAGCAGCGTGCCCGTCAGGTAGTCGGGGATGTCGACGCAGGGTGTGCCGGGTTCACCTTTGGGGCCCATGTCTCCTGTGAGTCCTTGGAGACCGGCTTGGCCTTCTATGCCCATGTCTCCTTTTTCGCCGGGGAAGCCGGGCGTTCCGGCGATGCCGGTGAATCCGCGGTCGCCTTTGTCGCCCTTGAGGCCTGGAGCTCCTGGTATACCTTCGAGACCGACGAGGCCTCGTTCTCCGGGAATACCGGGATTACCTTTAAAATTTTAATTATACTTAGCACCGTTTAGTTACTAGTATATAATATAAAATTATACCTGGTGGTCCCCTTTCTCCTTTAGGTCCGGGGTATCCTTGAGGAGCTGGTTCTCCCTTTTGACCCTTCATACCGTCTATTCCAGGATTACCAGGTTGACCGTTGAATCCTGAATCTCCTTTAGGTCCAGGTGGTCCCATTGGTCCGATACTTCCAGGAATACCGTCGAATCCTCTGTCTCCTTTTTCGCCTGGGTAACCTGGTGTTCCTTGCAAACCTGTTATACCTGAAGCCGAAGAATTAAATTATGTATTGTGGATTATTTATGTAAATTATCAATACGAACCTCTGTCTCCCTTTTCTCCTGGTGCTCCCATAAAACCGGGCGGTCCTCTGTCACCTTTTTCGCCTCTGGGTCCAGGTAAACCTTCCATTCCGGGTTGTCCTGGTGGGCCGATAGGTCCTACAGGACCCGGAGTACCGTCGAATCCTCTCGGTCCTTGTGGTCCTTGCAAGCCCAAAGGTCCAGGAGGACCGGGTGGTCCGGTTCTTCCTGGTAAACCAGTGAGACCGCGTTCTCCCTTTTCACCAATTTGTCCTTGTAGTCCTTCTCTGCCGTTTTTACCCGGTATTCCAGGAAGACCCTTTTCGCCTTTTGTTGTCAAACCCGGCAAACCTTGAAGTCCAGGCATACCTCTTTCTCCTATAAGAATGAGTAAGATGAATTAGATTTTTATTGTATACAATTATTCAAAATCAAACCTTTAACACCGCTTAAGCCAGCTATTCCTATTTCTCCCTTGAGACCTGGGAAGCCCACATCTCCTTTTTCTCCTTGTAAACCAATTGCTCCTGTAAATCCTCTGTCTCCTTTTTCGCCTTGTCTACCCTCCAAGCCGAATGGTCCAGGTTCTCCTTTGTCTCCCTTAATTTGTACAAGTGGACCAGGAGCACCTCTTTCACCAAAATCTCCCTTGTCTCCTGGAGCTCCAACAGGTCCTTGCGGTCCCGGACGACCTGTCTCTCCTTTTTGACCTTGGTAACCGTCGATACCGGGGAAACCTTTGTCTCCCTTTTCGCCAGGATAACCGGAAGGTCCCGGGAAACCTCTGTCTCCTTTCTCTCCCGACAATCCTGGTATTCCGTCAATTCCTGGAGGTCCTCTTTCACCTGGGAATCCTCTGTCACCTTTAGGTCCCGGGAAGCCATCTTGGCCCCTATCTCCCTTGATTCCTGGACCTCCTGGTAAACCGTCCAATCCTGGAGGACCTGGGAAACCCTTTTCTCCTGGGGCGCCCGGTATTGTTCGTCCTGGCAAGCCAGCTTCTCCTTTTATTCCTGGGAAACCTTGAGAACCGGGTAATCCTGCAGCTCCTCTTAATCCGGGTATTCCGTGCTCTCCCTTTTGTCCCTTTTCGGCAGCTGTTCCTGGTTCACCTTTTCTTCCTCCTAGTCCAGGTCGACCCTCTACACCCTTCAAACCTGGCGGGCCAGGAGGTCCTGGTAGACCAGGTGGACCAAACGGTCCTGTATCTCCCTTTTGACCAGGTAGTCCCATTTCTCCTGGCATTCCAACGAGTCCCTGAGGACCAGGAGGTCCTGAGAAACCACGATCTCCTTTCTCGCCTGTTCGTCCTGGTAAACCATCCATTCCTATAAAAGAAATATATTTTTAATTCATTATTAAAATGTTTTAGTTAATCTACATTAACAGTGATATCAAATAACGCGTCTACATGTCGTACCTGGTGCTCCCGGTGATCCAGGTCTTCCAATTAAACCTTTGAAACCTTTTTGCCCTGGTGCTCCTGGAATACCGTGTTCGCCCTTCAAACCTGGGAAACCTGCTAAACCTTGTCGTCCGGGTTCACCTCTTAGTCCTGGTTCACCTTTGAGTCCTACTGGTCCTGGTCTTCCTGGTAAACCGTCTAATCCTGGGGGTCCCAAAGGACCTGGTTCACCTTTCTCTCCTGGAGGTCCTGTAAGACCTGCTTCTCCGGGGAATCCGACATCTCCTTTCTCTCCCATTAAACCCATTAATCCGTCATTACCAGGATGTCCGGTTTTACCCGGCAAACCAGGAAGTCCTTTCTCTCCTTTTATTCCATACGGACCTGGTGGACCTGGTGGTCCAATAGAGGGAATACCAGCTTCACCTTTTGTTCCCTTTCCTCCGGATAATCCAGGAAGTCCAGCCGCTCCATCTCTACCTGGTTCTCCAGGGAAACCAAGTGGTCCTCGCTCTCCTTTATCTCCTCGGGGACCGGGCAATCCTCTACGTCCAACAGGTCCTGGGGGCCCAGTTGGTCCTTCGGGTCCCATTGGACCTACATTACCATGTTCTCCTTTTTCTCCTCTAGCACCATCTCTTCCATCGTAACCTCTTTCTCCTTTCGGTCCCATCATTCCTTTGTTACCTTTCATTAGATCAATAATATTTTCAGGACATCTGCCAGGTTCTCCTGTTGGACCCCGCTCTCCGCCTCTTCCAGGTTCTCCTTTTTCTCCATTTAGTCCGGGATAGCCTTGTTCACCTTTAACGCTTTCGCCTTGCTGTCCTTTTATGCCGGGGATACCTGGTTCACCGTTTTTGCCATCAAGTCCATTGAAACCAATGAAACCCTTCTCTCCTTTCTCTCCCGGTAATCCAGCAATTCCTTGATCACCTTTAGGTCCAGAATAACCAGGAAGTCCCGGAGGCCCAGGACGACCTTCAGGTCCTCTTAAACCTTTGTCACCCTTTTCGGCTTTTACTAAACTAATGGGAACTTGTGCGTTGCGTCCTGGCAATCCCTGCAAACCTGGTGTTCCATCTTTTCCAGGTGTTCCCTAAAAATATATAAATTTAAAAATAATGCTTTATAAATCTTAATGCTATTCTCAATACTTACTGGCTTTCCAGGTGGTCCATCTCTACCGGGAACTCCATCGTGACCGGCCAATCCAGGAAAACCTGGTGGTCCTGGTGGTCCTCTAGGTCCGACTGGTCCATCTCTACCATCTAAACCGCGTTCTCCCTTATCTCCTCTCGCTCCCGGCAGACAATCTATGCACTGACCTCCTCTATCACCCTTTGAGCCTGGTAATCCTGGTGTTCCGGGAATACCGGGGCGTCCAGCGTTTCCTTTCTCTCCTTGAGGACCTAGTGGACCAGGAAGGCCAGGAATTCCACTAAGGGAATCACCAGGAGTACCTCGAGGTCCACTAAAACCTTTTTCACCCTTTTGACCTTTCGAGCCATCGCGTCCTGGTTCTCCATCTTCTCCTTTTGGTCCCTAAAATATTCAGTTATATACAGGAATAATACCAAATGTGTATAAATCTACAATTATTGTGGCTCCTTTTTCACCAGTAGGTCCGCGCGGTCCTTGTGGTCCCATAGGTCCAGGGAAACCTCTAGGACCTTCGCTTCCTGGAAAACCAATTGAACCAGGCTGACCTTGTTCTCCCTTTTCTCCTGGCGCACCCTCAGGTCCAGGCGTTCCTGGCTGACCAGGACCTCCGACGGGGCCATGTGGTCCTCTGGGACCAGGTTCTCCAGGAAAACCATCCATTCCTTTTGGTCCCATCGGACCGGGATAACCTCGAGGTCCTACCGGTCCTGGTGGCCCTACAACTCCTTTTCCTCCACCAGGCGGTCCCGGTGGTCCTGTTAAACCTTGATGACCGGGTGGTCCGTCTCTACCGGGTTCTCCTTTCAGACCTGGTCTTCCTGACAGACCTGGAATACCAGGTAAGCCTCTGTCTCCTTTTTGCCCTGGTGGTCCGGGTGGTCCAGCATAACCGTCTCGACCCTAAAAGATTATCATGAACATATTTCAAAAATTAAATGAGCTTGAATAACGTACTCTAGGTCCTGGTGATCCTGGTAAACCTTTTTCTCCTTTGGTTCCTATACCACCGGGTAAACCGTAATCTCCTTCTGGACCAGGCTCTCCCTTTTGTCCAGGAAAACCGTAGTCACCTCGGTCTCCTTTGAATCCTTTTTCTCCCTTGGATCCAACGGAACCAGTACAGTTCAATTCTTGATGTCCATCAGCCGGTTCACCTTTTTGTCCTCGTGGCCCTCGATCTCCTTTGTCACCTTTAGAACCGAAGAAACCAAGTCCTGGAGTACCCTTCTGACCTTTCGATCCTGGAGGTCCTTGTGGCCCCTACAGTAGAATAAATATTTTTGTTATTGCACAGTTGTTAAATTCATAAATTCGTACTTACATTTAAACCAGGTTCACCCGCAGGTCCCGGGAAGCCTAGTCCACCAGCAGGTCCGGGATTACCAGCCGGTCCTCTAACACCGTCACGACCCGGTTCTCCTTTTTGACCTTTCAGGGTGATTTCACAATGAGCAGCTTCGCCTTTCTCCCCTTTTATTCCAGAAGGACCTGGGAAACCTCGGGGTCCAGATTCGCCCGGGAAACCAGGAATACCAGGCATACCCTAAATAAAATTGGTTACTTAAACGAAGTTATAATTAACATTGAGTACTTACATCAGTACCATTACATCCGTCCAAACCAGGTGCACCAGGAGGTCCAGACGGCCCCTGAATCCCGGGAATTCCATTAAGACCAGGGAAACCTGGCACACCGCTTTTACCGCGTTCTCCCTTCGGTCCTCGAGGACCAACCGGCCCCAGTTCGCCCTTGTCGCCTTTGTCCCCAGCGACACCTTCGCCACCGGGGAAACCCCGTTGACCCTTCTCACCGGGCAAACCGGGCACACCGGGAAAACCCTACAACAGGCATTTCGTGAGCCAAAATCCTTTGACACATCCCGCTTATTTACTTACTCGATTACCTTTCTCTGCAAAACATTTGGGAATGCATTTGTCATTGCCCGCCCTGGCGGCTGGAGAATCGAATATGTCGTAACTGCTGGAGTACGGCCTCCTGCTGGCGTAGGGACTGCTGTCGTACCGTCCGCCCGATCTGTAATTGTACGATGACCTGGTGTCGTTGTATTGAGAGCCGTTTCCGCCAGACTGACCGCCATAACCGCCATATTGGGAGCTAGAACCGCCATACTGGGAGCTAGAACCGCCATATTGGGAGCTAGAACCGCCAGATTGAGCGCCGTAACTGCCAGATTGTGAGCCATAGCCTCCAGATTGGGAGCCATAACCGCCAGATTGGGAGCTAGAACTGCCAGATTGGGAGCCATAACCTCCAGATTGGGAGCCATAACCAGATTGGGAACCATAAGATCCAGACTGAGATCTTGCGTCTGATCCTCCAGTTGCTCCTGAATTGTAACTGGAGCCACCAGATTGATAATTGTAGGATGATTCTCTTCCATAACTTGATTCCGAACCCGCTGCTCCTGACCCTTGGCTTCCCGTACCGGAACTGGTTCTAGAGGCACCCTGGTTTTGGGTTCTGGTGTAGTACCTGGGATCCTGTCGAGGATTGTACCTTCCGTAGGAATCGATTCTGGGATCCGGCTGGATTGTGGTGGGATTGTTATCGTTGGTCTGAGGATTCGGGGACCTCGTTCCTGGGTAATCGTAGCCTCTACCCTCAAAATTTATCGATCCCGAAATGCTGTTGGGGTTAGGTTCGGCTTCGTTCACCACCTCCTCATTGCCTTCTTCGTAGCCGTTTTGATCGCCTCTGCATTTAAATTAATTTTAGGTTAGTCTTAGGTAGATGGCTTGAATGGCTAAGGGAAATGATAAAAATTGAAGGATAAAAAAATAATGACCTGTCATAGTAATCATCAGTGACCTCTTCATCATATCTTGGATCCAGATTATTTTCCTCATAATTTCCTGGATTATTTTTATTGTAATTATATCTGCTCCTTCTATCGTCTTGTCTTCCGTATGGACTAGACCGATTTTCTGCTGGGTAACTATCAATAAATTGCTGAAAAAAACCGACCAATTTACTTTTATTATTTATTATTACCGAAATTTTCGCAATCGATTTTTTTAATAACGAAATTTTTTGCTGTACAATTAATGCGCCCATCATCAGTGACACCGTTACGGCAAAGCCCATTAAAACAGCAAAGATAATTGATCGAGTCCGAAGATAAAGGCGAGTTGCGGTACTGTAGGTGGTCCATCGGTCGAAATTTACAGCAGAAATTTAGAATAAAACAAGAAGAAATCGCGAATTCGATTAGGGAAAGCAAGCCTGCCCACACAAGCGATATTAGACCGTTGAATTACGAGTTAAATTCGCCTTTTAAGGGTGCAAAAGTTCCACTATTTTTTTAATACATCTGTTCGGCATATTAAGGTTAAAGATAACACCGGATCCGATGCGAACTTCCTCAACTGGCCGAATTTCAAAGCAAAATATTTCGGTTATTAATCACCCTCTTTGAAACTCGATTCCGAAGAAATTAAAAAATAAACTACTCACCCCGCTGATGCTGCCCACTACCCCTATCACAACGACCAGGAACCTGAAACAAGACGGTTTATTTTAACCAGATATTTACAGCAAATAATGTCACAGTAACGAGATTTAGCGTACATACACGTACACTTCTATCCGGAAACGGCCGTAAAATACCTTTAGAATAAATAGCTGGAGAAGTAGAAAATAATCCGAACGTTCGTTTTGATATATTACCTGAGAATTCGCATCGCTTGGAACTCGAATAATATTCAGCGAATTTCGAACGCGGCGCGATTGATTCGAGACCCTTGCGGTCCTATTAGTGCAGGGGCCGCTTTAAAGAGTTGTAAAATATTAATAGTGGGGAACAATGCGAAATGTTTTCCGAGGAAAAGGCTTATGAAATATAACAAGCATAATGAAATCGTGTAGTTAACAATATTAGAAATGCATTATAGCAGCTCAAATTATTATTAAAAGTATTACAAGTAAAGATGTTTGTTGGTGTATTATTGATGGTAGGACTGCGTGGAATATGTAATTAGTGTGTAGGTTGTTTATTGCGATATTTGGTTGAAGAATTTGTGGAAATAATCTGGTAGTTTTATAATAAAAAGTGGAGATTTTAAAAGGTAAAATTGGGGTGAAGCTTTGTAACTAATAACGTATAAATGTTTAGTCTATTCATAAATGAGGCGGAGTAATAAATCAATCAATTGGTCTAATTGCAGCCTACACAGAAGCTATACAGAAGCTACCCCCCGCAGCCCACAGCACACAAATAATTGAAATAAAATGTTCACGATAATATTTTAATATTAATTGGATGGTTCACCCGATATTGGTTTTGCAAGGATCACGACGGCGGATTACTCCGCTTCATTTATGAATAGACTATTATAGTATCTAATTGAAATTTGTGATAAAAGAGAATTTTTAATATAGAAAAATTTTATTACAACAAAATTCATTTCCAATATTTGATGAATGTCGCGTTCTACAAATATTAAGTATCAAGTGTGAAAATCGCCAAAAAATTTTTGTATAATATTGGATAATTTCGAAATTTTATGAAAGAAATGTAAAATAATTGGGACACATTTAACTATTTTATTCTTTCACGTTTTGTATGAGATATTTTTTTTTCGGGTATCTGTTTTATGAAGTATCTAAAATTATCGAATGGGTCTATTTTCGAAATCTTTGTAACTGATTCTTATTAGCTTGTTACATTTTGTGGGTTTTAATTTCAAATTTCAATGCATAGAAACTAAAAAAAATAAATAAAATGATAGATAAAAAAAACATTTAGTTTGTAAATAAATTAATAATTTTATAAATAAAATACCTAAAATTAGTAAAAATTAAAAATATGAGTACAAAAGTTGTGAAAATAAAATTGAAGATTTAAGAATTGAATTTGTAGCGAAAAGTAGCAAGAATTAAAAATTGATGTAGAAAATGAATTTATTAGTTTAAAACATCCCAAACGTTACGGCAAATAATTATTTTTGAATTTAATAATATTCGAAATTTTAAAAATCAAATAATGCATAAAAACCGTTTAATAGAGCTGCAATTTTACTGAATAACAAACTCACATCAAGAAATATTACTAACGTAGATAAACCTTTTACAAATTTCGAAGAAAAAAAAATCGAAATTCTCCAACTAACATTCGTCCATAGCCGAACATTGGGCAACAAAATCCCCCAAAAAAAATCAACCTCCACCGCCCAAACCAAACCCTCACAATTTCCAACACTTACCCCAGTCCATGGCCATTCATGTCGTCCTCTTCTCCCCCTTAGAGGGGACTCACACTGACACTCGCTCGTGTATACAACCAACGCGAACTCGCGCGTTACTGAGAACCCAAGAAGAACTTGCTGCCGATGGTGTCGGCCAGCGCTCGTCGGGAGACCACTTCCAGATCCTCAGCCGGATGCGCGCGGTCCGCCCGAACCGACTTAAGCCCCTTTGGGCGCCCTCCGGCGTGGCCCACTTTCCCCAAAATCGGCCGGATTGCACCCCTGCAGCCGACGGGCGGGTGGTCCGAGTTTGGGGTCGGTGCGATCAACCCCGGGGCTCCATCGGGCTAATCGGCGGTGGGGACGGCGCCGCTTAAGCCCGGCTCTAGTGGGGATGCGGCGAGCCGGATCCGCGGATAAGAAACATGGGGTTAGTAAAGCTATGACGCTGCGGCCGGGAGTGTGCCGGGCGTCAGCCCTCATCGTAATTTCGCTCGTTGTTACGACTGTGAGTGCAAGGGATGGAAAGGTAAGCCGCTTGATTTATTTGATTTTTGTTTGCGATTGGTGTAATCTTGTTGAATGGGTGTAAATATCGAATGTTTAAGTCATGAATTGGTGGGATTTTTAAATTTACACACTTGTGTGATTAGTGTAGTAAACAATTATTGTTATCGTTTGTGGGTTATTGGAGCAATTTTATGGTTTTAGCACTTTCATTCTAATCCCGATATTATTATTTACTATTTTAATTATAATTTTTGATTAATTCAAGAAAAAAATATGGGAATTAATTTTGGGAAGATTTTTTAAATTGCCTATCGCAAAATAAAAATATTTTTTGTAATTTAATTCCTAAAATATGAATTTATGTTTCATCACTTCCGATAAGTTCATATTGACATTATTCTTCCTAGAATAATTTTATTGAAATGCCAATCGACATTTTAAACACGAATAAGCAAATTATATTGCAAATTTTAAAATTTCTACTATAATATTACATTAATATAAAATGAAAGAATATTATAAATTTTTTATTCCATAACTCAACACTTGCACAGCAGGCAATTCCTACAAATCAAAAACTTAAAAAAAATTGAACTTTAATTACTATTTAATATGAACATAGGTAAATTATCGAAAAAATTAGTCCCCGAATATTAAAAAAATTACAATAAAAACTGTCTATGTCATGGAACCACTTAAAATTAAAGTGGCGCGCAACGTGTTAAAATTACATTTACGAGTTCATATTTTAGATTTTGAAATTTACGATTTTTTTTTCTGGGACAAATTTCTGACCGTCGAGCACACAATTATAACAAAAACCGACGGAAAACCCATTTATTATTGTAAATATCCGGCGGTATTATCGCGAAATTCGCCATTTATTTATACAGTTTCACACTATATTATGTTTACTCGTTTAAATGTAAGATTCGAATGAAATGGCCCATTAATTTAATTTATATCTATAAAAAGAATTGCGTCACACTAACCCTTGACTCCTTAACTGCAGTTATTTTGGTAACCTACATTTCTTTTGTAAATATCGAAACAGATTAACTATAAAAATAGAATTGCAAATGCCCAAAAAACAATCCCAAAACAGAAACTCTGCAATTATTTAACGATCAGCTGAGAGAAGTCTGAAGGCTAAATACCTGAACTTGCAGAGTCGTCTTTAGTAAAGTCAATGAAGAAACTAAATGCCTCCTTCTTATAGAATATTATTACCTATCAATAATCTTGCCTATAGGCAGCAATTTACTGTTCATACAACGTATACGACCATTCAATCTAACTACATTTCATTATTATTATATTACCCACATAATGGTTAGTTAGAGTTAGTAAGAGGTTAACGAGCATTAGTCGAGAAAAAATCGAAAATCGAAGTGGAAGACTGTATCAATCGAGCTTGCACATTCACCATAACGTGCAAGAATATGGTAGAGAGAGTTCACGTAACAAACCGTAACCGGCGAGACCGGTCAAGTTTATAAATCAAACGCGCTGCCTCGCCTGCATCTCGGCCGAGGACTTTATGAGCTTTCGGCTTTGCGGTGTTCGCACTTCGCTTAATTTACAGTCACGCAATTCGAACGTATTTTATTCGAACATAATCGCGCTTTATTGATTTCATTGTGCCGGACAATCTGTAATATCCACCGCTTCATTAAACTTCTTTTTTTTGTACTGAAAGATTGTTAGGTAGGAGAGCTTTAATTTTTATGTTTCGAAGAAGAATTTGAAGCTTTGAGGCAGCATTAAAACAAAGGGAAACCGTGTTAGGCCCGGTTGTAGATGCATACCTAGATCAACTGTGGTTCTGCGTTGAACCAAGTTTAATTGCAAATTTGTGTTGTACGTCACTATTGTGATATGTGGTTCAGAGAGAGGTTTAGGTAAACGATACTTGAAGAGCGTTCAAAGTCGCTTCATCAAGAAGGTTTTGACATTTGACGTTGAGTTGTTAATCCAATAAAGTGAGGTTGAATTTCTTCAAAATGAACAAATTATTAGAAGAATTAACCGACCATGAAGATTTTTTACAAATTTTAAATGGTTTTTTACATTATTCTAGAAGATCACAAACTTTCAGAAATAGACCCAGTCATTTTGAAATATGGTCCGATATTGAATATAAATGTAGATTTCAATTAGATATTAATTATCAAGAACATCTCAAATGTAGATAGTTCCAGTCCAAATAATTAAAAATAAACGAAATGTCAAAATTAACATCAAAATAGAATCAACACTGCCAACGTTCAAATATAAATTATAAATGTTGGCATGTGACATTATAGCAGTTTTCGCGGAGCAAATCCTGAACACATCCTGAATACATCCCGAACATATACCGAGTATAATCCTGAACTTGACGTATGCGCAATAAAATTCAGGATACTTTCACAATTTTAGGACACCGCGAACGATTATTTGATATTTGACAAAAAAAAAACGAATAATATGATAACGTTATCTTATGTGATTTTGTCTTGGAATATGCTTGTGAAGTAAAGTATTTGTTGAGGGCATTGTGTTAAAGTGTTTTAGTTAAAATTTTTATTACTTTTTTTTAAATCGAAAAATATGGCTCAAGGGGCCACAGCTGAGTCTCTACTTGATCTGAAATGCTGCCTAAATTGTTGGTTACAAAATTGGGCAAAGCTTCTTCAAAAAAAATTTGCATTTTTCGGAACATTTAAAAGTCCCAAAATCTCTTCTAAATCTTCGTCGCTTGAACTGAAGTTCATCATCTAAATAGTAGTTTAAAATTAAGTTTTCTAACAAAAAGTATCTGATTTGATTAATACTGCTTGTTCGAACAAGAAACACTGATGAATTGTGAAAACTGATAGAAATTTAAATACATCAAAAATAGAATAAAAAGAATAAGAACTTGTGAAGTTAGTAACATAGAAACACAACATTTTTAGGTTAGAATAAATTCCGAATAAAACATCCCTTCTAATATCCCGGGACGTACCGAATGCGTTACGAACATGTTCGGAACTTAAACTATGTCTTCCGCGAACACGGGATTTTTTATCCTGAACACTCAAATTTGACATGCGCATGCGCATTCCCTCCGAATACGTTCAGGATTTGCTCCGCTAAAACAGCTAAATATTTCACGTTAAAAAAGGAGTTTGTGCAACCAACGTGACCTGAACGGCGTTCAATCTAATATTGATCTTGCACTCTACAACAGAAACAAAAATGAACTTCATTCAAAGTTGACTCGCAGTTTAGTTGAACTAACGTTCACCTGTAACATCTACAACCGGCCCTTAATCTGAGCTTTATTAAATTTGTTGACGATTCGTGTTTGTAAATTGTTTGTTTCTAGCATTTCAGAATTCCTGTGACCCACATAGATCTATCGCGAACAATAGATTCGCATATGAAATGCACCGTAAAACAATATAAATAAATATCCGATTGGATTTTACGATTGAGTTTTACGGTCGCTTCGCGATAAAGAAGTTTTTTTTGCAGTTCAAATATTGAAAACGTTATTTCTAGCAGTGATCTTACCCGCGCGAAACTCCCAGGAAATCGCGTAAGTGTATTTTTAAACGCGGTTTCTGGTTGTAAATCGACCCGAAATAATGCAGATTTTAAAACATTTTTTTTAATAAATTGAGTACCAATTGCATAACGTTATTCATTAGAACGATTGAATATCTGTTACTAAATAGGATGAAATTAATAACAGTTATACAATCCCAACAATTTATATTTGTCACTAAATTGAGATTGAATTTTAAAGTTTTGATAACGATGCTACAGTAGCTTTTAATAAGAAAAATGTTGGTAGTATAATTAATAACTCAAAAGGTCCCATCCCGAAGCATGCAGTATTAATCAAGTTAAATTTATAAACCTCCGGATTTAAATTACGATTTCAATGAGCTACATTTATCATGATCTTCTCGTTTATTTCTTCATTTCACAAAATTTTTGTTGCTTTATTTAACGCGCTCTTCCCTAATTCAATATCACTTTCTTTGATCCGATTCCTTCCACATTAATCTAAATCCTCTAACGACCCGCTAAATTAATTACCTCCCATAATGTAAGCAATTATCTTTAATTAGTTCCTGTCGCTTTGTTACACCTTCTATAAGTAACTGTTAGATGCCTTCTACCTGTACGATAACTCGAAGAGTAACGATAAAAAACTTCAATTCCGACGTGATTTATCTACAGGCTGGCTCATTTAAAACACTACATACAGTGTAACTCCTATTCCCAGAGTTTAAATGGTTCAATTAGTGCATAAATAGAATAGTAGGATGTTTTTTACGGGTGCAGGCTTCCGAAATTTCATCAGAACCACACGACATAATTAGAAGCTATTTGTTTAAAATGTTCCACTGATAAGCATTTCCCATCCTCTCAAAATAGCGGTCAACCGATTGCTCTTATCTCTAACAACTCTTTGACGGTATCTAATAACAAATTCGTCCATTCATATCACCCGAAAATTCAAGCTGTGACCCGTAATTTCGGTTATCACGAAAAATCAATCACCACTGAAATTAACTTTGCGTCCTTAATCATACTCCTGTATGTAATCCTAATTTGATTTCATGCGCATTATAATCACCCACATGTATTTATTTATTTCTTATTTGCTAGCAAGTGACCTAGAGAATTTAGTAAAGAAGCTTAAATCTAAATTATTCTGGTGACATACATTTAATTGGTTTTTGTAATTGAGCGTGTTTTTTCTCTCCACCGCTAGATGTTTTAACTGCAATTTAGCTCACGATAAATATTCCCATAATTTGTTTATACGAAACCATATGGATGTGATGTAATCGCTTCGATTTAAATTAACTGGTATCCCATTCGAAAAAAAAAACGTTGGAGGCGTTGGAGTGAGATTAAAGAAATAAATAAGCGCAGATATTAACGATTTCAAGAAAATCGATTTACTATTATTATTTCATTGCGATTTATTTAAGTTTGTACATCACTAATTATTAAATAGAACAACTAGCAACAAATGTCCCAATTCCCAAGAGCATTAAATTTTTACAACATTAATCTTTCAATCTTAATCACAGTGAAGAAGTGAGCATCAGTTTTCCGCATATTTTCTCATTAATTTTAATGACATAATTACTTCTGATAAATACCAGCAAATATCGCAAATGTTTATGTAGTACAAATTGATTCAAAGTGCATATACACTGCAAAACCACGACTGTGGTCAGTAAACTAATAAAAATCCTTCCACAACCGTATAAATTTACGCTAGAAAACCGAATCAAAGATGAAGTCAGTACTATATTAATAGTTTCTCTAGTACGATATAATGTAAATTGTGGTGCTATTAATTTTGCCTCAAAAACAGTCCAATAAAGAACTTTGAATAGTGACCGTAATCCGAATTCGAGGACATTCTGTATAATACCAAGAGCTAGCAGGTGTTTGTTTCATAAGAAAATTACATAGTCCATTACCTACATTATAATTGTCGCTGCCCTTTCAGTTAATTAAAACAACGGAACGTCCTTCCCAAATTATCATTTAAAAACTCATCATCAGCTCCAGACATTTTTCTACTCAACATTGTTAATAGTGTCCCAAGCGGCCGATCATGAAAAAAACCAATTACGAATGGGAATGCTCTTAAAACCCGCATAATCAATCTCTTCGGGCTCTTCTTGTCCGCCGCCTTACTAAATCAATTAATTTAACAATACGCATGTATTCAGCATTTCTAAAACGAATGTTTACAACTGCAAGTGAATTATTGTTGTGCGGTGGTTATGGTCCATACTTGATGTCATCCAGATACGTTCGAGTTGTCGGCCTGCGCTTTGTTGGATGACATAATTCTTGCAGTTTTTTTTAGACGGTGATTAAATGTTTACTTTATAGCGTTACCAGATGTGGTAATGCGGCGATGAGAATGTTTAATTATTTTATCGTGATTTTTCAGCATGTTTTTAATTGGGCTTTTGAAACAATATTCGTAACATATTTCTGAATTATTTTTTTTATATAAGTGATTTATTTGTTAATTAGTTCACCTAAAAGACATTGAACATACGCGTGTTTTCACCTATAAATAAGGAATGGTCTATATTTGTACCGTTTTGTTTACTTTTCTTAAGTAAGGAATGCTCGAAGGCTGTTAAACTATCTTCGTTATTTAGAAACGGGAGTTAATACGATAAACCTAATCGGTATTTTTAATTCCACCGTGTTTTCTTTCGCTACTACCAGATAAATAGATTATCAGTTTCAATTAGCTGAAACTAAACAGCTATTTTCAAATTTTTATACGATCTCTCATTAAGAAAATTCACCCTTTCCAACAAATTTCTCTAATTTATTACAACTTAATAGCATCGTGAAAGTTTAGCTCTTCTCCTACAAATTCCCAAAACAACATTTATTATTATAAACAACACAATCGATCACGGTACGTTCGAAATAAGTGCGATAATTCTAAAATTAATCTCGTTTTATAGAGTAATGAATCGGTGGAACATAAAACTGAATTATTCTTGCTAGCGAAATGCCCCAGATACCGGCCGTAATTCAAAACGAGTTCGATTCGTAAACTCAATTATGTTAATAACAATAAAAATCGTTTTCTTATCCCGAATACACGGCCAGACTTTGTTCGATAATGATCATTGATTGGGACTCGTTCTTCTCTACTATGCATTTTATGGTTCTCAAATCTAATCACGAATGAAACCGTTAGCGTACTTACACTGAGAAAAATCACTTCTACTAATGAAGCTAAAATACCATGCGCAATTAAACTCGCGCAGGTTACGTCTGCCAATTATCTCCATCGCACTGTAGGTATCTATTAATTAACGAATTAAACAATCATTATTATTAAACATAAACAAAGTAGCATGTTTAGATGTTTAGCTAACTATTATTAAATACTCTCGGTGTATATTTATCTTCTGACAGGTACTGAGACAAATCGACTGTTAACAAACCTAATCCATCATCTCCGACTTGATCTTGAGTCAAAGTGGTTGTATTTAGGCGCCACTTTTGTATATTTTGTTTATAGATACACCAAATTGTACCACTTAAGGCACTATTAGAAATTAGTCTGTTGGTCGCTGGGCTATTTAGGCTATTTATTTGGGCGAGTAGTAATCGAGCCTATTTTGTACGATATCAGTATGCATCTACATGCATGTAGGTATGTGGATTGGGTTCAAGAACTTTTAGGACGTTAAGTGCTGAGATAAGAATATTTTTTAACTATTATTCATCGTTACAATTATAGTAAAGAGGTTTAATTGGAATTAATTAGAATACTTTTTGTTATGTGAGTTAGAAGAATTATCGATTTGTGTGGAGTGGCAGAAATAGAAAATTAATCGAATATTTATAGGTTTTCGAATTATTGCAGGTATAAAATTGGATATTTCATTCGAATGCAGCTTAAATTGAAAATAAAATTTAGCATTAAAAATAAATCAATGAACTACCTCTAATATTAGAACAAAATTATTGCTTTTTAGAAATGTAACATTTCCTCATTAATTTGAGTAAACAATTAAAAAAACTTAAATAGTATGAATTTGCCGGACGGGTTCGAGTTCTCTCCCAATTTTCAAAATCTTACCTGCACGAAAAAAGGTCGTGTCCGAGTTCTCCCCCGTCTATTGTTAACGGGTAGTTGTAGCTTATAAGGGGCTAATTGCCTGATAAGGAGGATTACTGTTCCTTCCGTGAACTTATGGGAAACTTTATTATTAATTTTACGGAACAAAGTTATTCTTCACAAAAAGTTCTGTATGATCTAAAACCCAAGATGCAACCATCAAAAATCAAATTTTATCAATCTTATACGAGGTATGTCAAAAAATGTGAATTTTGCTCAAGAGTAAAGTACCTTCATATCTTACAATATCGAAATTTGTTATTATGAAAAGTACACCTAATTTTCCAGAAGTATACTGAAAGGGATGGGATTTTCCCTTATTGAAATAGAAAAAAAAAGACAGAAGTCAAAAAATTTCCCCTAATCATAAATTCCTCATTAAATTGTACTACGAAATGAAAATACATAATCGAAATTTGCCAAGGAATTTTGAATTTATAAATATTCCCATCGGTCCTTTCTAGAAACCATTAATCTATTTTTATAGAGTAATACTTAGATAGTATTTGTGTTTTATATTAAATAAACTGTATATCATGTAAAAGGAAATTTTAGTTTTATTTAAATTGTAATACTTAAAATGTAGGTATAGGTAGGTACTTGCATAAAGTGAAGTTATACTACAAAAAATATCTCAAATTTAAAAAAGTTTGAAATAATAAAAATTAAAAGTTGGTTACTTTTAATAAGTATTTAGGGTTTCAACGAAGAAGGATTAATCGGAAATTAAATGCTACCTGCCGTACCGGGGAGAACTCGGACACCCTCGGGAGAGAACTCGACCCATAAGAATTTACCTGCTCGAATACGGGAGAGAACTCGGATACTCCGGAATTTGCCAACATGTATTGAATGTTTATTATTCTATTACAGCCGAATCACTTCCAATCTTCTATAAATATACGCACCGATATAAATTTAGAAGTAAACAGAAAATTTGTTACTTATTCTCAAATATCATACATCAAATGTTCTACTGATATAAAATTATTGAAAAAATCTGAACAAAAATATGACTGGCATCTAATTAAATTCCATTTCCTTCGCAATAATATACTATTAACAAATTGCTTGTTTGATAAAAATTTTTGTAAGCCTTCATCTCGTAATTCCTATCACAGTTATTACAACTTTTGACCCCCACAGAAAGCTCAACTAAAAATTTTACAGTCGCATTACGAAATTCAGATTTTTTATGTTGATTATATACAAAACTTCTATATTGGTTGGGGAATTTACAATTTTTGGTAAGATTGCGATTTCATTCAATACTAAAATTCTGTTGCTTCTTTAAATTAGGTATTAGATACCCATTTTTATTTTCACCAATATATTAGGTGTATCTTAACAATACATATGTTAATTTGCATTTGAATTTCGTTTAGGATATTATATTGAAATTGTTTAACGACAAAAGTAGGCGTTTATTGTTCAACTAAAAAACTTTTTTGCAATAGACACCGATTGTTTTGTATTAAATTTATTATCTTGACCCATATGCCTTATGAGACTTTCGATACATCACCACTCGCTTTCCAAATTTAAATTTACAATCGAGCCAACAAATTTTTGTCAACTCCAAGACTGATTCAACAAATAGAGTAGAAAAATGCACAAACGACATTCTAATTTATTTGTTCAGGTACATTTTTTACTATGTTTACTTTTTCATATTATCTAACTGGTCAATGACGAAACATGTAATGCAATCTTAACCGGACATGTTTGTTCTTTCCAAAGCACAATAAAACTCGTTTGACGGTCGAGGAACAACCAACTCCATAAAATATTTATTCAACTCACATTATGTACTTATCTAGGCATATCTACTTGTGTACCTAGCTATTCATATAAGAATCAAAATTTTACCATTTTGGGTGCAATTAGCACTACCCCTATGTAGCTACTCTCATTCTGCACTAGGTACTTACAAGTACAACAAGCAAGCTGCATATTACATGGATGACTTCATTACTATCTCGCTCAGTACTCACAATAAAATTGAAAATCCACATTACGAGATGGCGAAGCTCTAATTGTTTCCCAAACACCGCCGAGCCGTGGGTCATCAACCCAAGTCTTTACGGAATCGGTGGATGTGCAGCAGCCAGTCGAAGTAATAATATAAGTGAATATCGGCGTACTACAGATACATATCCGACGTCCAAACAGCTGTTCACGTTTTACAGCGAGTCTGTGTGTAAACAAAGAATCAAAATTGACACTTAAAAATAAAGGGAAACGCCGTTTCATTTCGGCGCACGGAAGCTCCTAAGGACATGCATAAATAAACCAATATTTGGTAATCGAGTAGAAAAATTTGGTAGCACAAATGGGTCATATCGGTACTTACAAAAAAAATAAGTGCCTTGCATTACAATAAATCATTCAATTAATATTCGCGGGTCACATACATATTTTACGTAGCCGCGATGATTGTAATCCCTGATGTTGCCCATTACTCTTTAAGGAAGAGGATAATGTAAATCTCTCGTCCAGTTTCAGTCGTGTTTAAAAGTTAACGGGTACGATTGCTGCGATATACAGGATGATTTGGACACGTAAGAAGTTCCCTTATCCAATTTGGTGTATAAATATTTGCTCACTGTGTATAGTAGAAGCTTGCATGTGCATAGGGGAAATGCAGCACTGCTTATATAATTAGCCTCATCTTCGCTCGTTGACAGACAGTTAACTTGATCCGATCTTTGATGTATTTTCGTGGGTTTCACGAGGGGAAACGATAATTTAAAAAAGCTTTTCATGTACATTCTGGTTTATTACTATCGAACTCTTTTATTTCGTATATATATAGGCTCTTAATTTCTATTTTTATTATCACTGTTTCGACGGTTTTAATTACACCCATTATTTTCTATTAATCAAAAAATAACCGCGACAAATGACAAAAGGAAATTGAGTGAGCGTAAATAGATTCGAAAAAATAGGATTTAACCTAATTTTTTCCGTTGTCCGATTTATTTTTTCTTTCCACAGTACATACATCGGGAACAGGAATTTTATATCTAACAGATGGTATCTAGGCGGGCATCTAAGAATAGCCCATTATAATACTAAGCGTTAAAATAAAAGGAGAGTCTATTTAAATACATCGTATATATTTTACGGCGCCCGATATAAATTTTAACCCTGGTGTACATAAAAACTCGTACAAGATCGGTAAAAAACATCACCCTATACATCGCTTGAAACGCCATAAGTAACATACGTTCATATTTCATAAAATGCACGAGATTGCCGAGAAATCCGCACAGTTTCAGGAGCGGATCCAGATTCGGGTCGTTCACCTTTTTTACTGTCCAGATAGAGGAAACCGCACTCTTCAATGGGGTGTTTGTATGATGCACTCTATACACAAAGTTTATTTATTTGTCTACGTTGCGTGTTAATGATGCGTTTCGCGAAACCGGGCGAAACAGGACACCCCGTACATATTTCGCTGAGGCGTTGTTTTGACGAAGAAATTGTACCGAAAGCTGTATTGAATGTCCCCCTTTTTGTAGAATTATTCAACAAATATGTCATATAGGAAATACGACACGTGAAGTAGTATTCTTTTACATTTATATGTAGGTACTTAACACAAATTCCTTACCAAACGAACGACCCTAAAGCTCAAAGAAACCTCCTCAAAATCCGATAAAATCACATCGTATATATTCCTCGGCGTCGTCTTTCTCTCATTGCATCGGTTCTTCCCTCATTAAAACCGTAATAAAACGAGGCTGACACCCCGAATGAAGCCATCCATCACTCGATGCGATGTATGCAAAAGATACAGCATTCACGCTGGGTTCGATTGTAACGAACCACAAGTCCTGTCCGCTGTAAATCGTGAATCCACGTCTTCGAAAAGCGACGCAGTCACAGGACTAACGAATTGGCAAAATATCAATTTTGTCGATGGCGGTTCAGGAGATTTCAACGGTACATCTCGAAAGAAACGCGTTCATAAGTGATGCACTCTCTCGGTTTGAGTACAGGGTGAAATCGAGAAAGTGTGATAAATGTACAAGTTTATTGGTACCATGGTGTCCATCTTGATTGCACGATTTAATTCGAAATGTGTTAGGCTGTGCAATGAAGATGGACATCATGGTATATACAGGGTATCGCAAAAAGGTTGGGACATGGCTCAACCACATACTCCTGAGACAAAAATAAGACAATTTAACCGAATTTACCTATGTCCAAATTGCTCAGTAAAGAAGTTACTTATATGGTTTAGAAGTTAAGAATTAAAAAGAGATTTTTTTGATATTGTGCCAAAATGGCTTAACTGTTTTTTCGTGAAAATTTGTACAGAATATCTCTGTTTGGTGGCATTTCTTTTTTTTAAATTATCCATCCCTCTCTGATTTAAGGGGGTGGCCAACCCCCTTAAAGTCCTAATTGTTCCGCCCATGTAATTCACCTAATTTTTGAATCGAAACTAGATTTATTGGTTTATTTATAACGATTCTTTACTCTTTGTAATTTTCTATAAAACCCATATTCTTGGAGATAAATCACTTTTTTTGGCATTATAACGAATTTTGAAACCCACATTTTCAGCACATTTTTGTCAAAAAAAAATTCATCACCTTTTTAACTGATAGGTATTTTCAACAATAGTCTATTAATTGACCATACCACTTAGCACATAACACAGAAAAAAATAACGTTCAAAAAATTTTAAAGATTTATCTTTTAAAATTTGATTTCTGTAATTTAGAATAACGGTTCAATATGGCCCCCCATAAACGAATTAATAAATAGATTTTTGTTGAAAATAACTTAATCAATTAAAAAGGTGTTATGAAATATTTTTTGTTCATAATAACTTGCTGAAAATGTGGATTTGAAAAATCGTTTGAATGCCAAAAAAGTCATTTATTTCCGAAAATATGGGTTTTACAGAAAATTACAAAAAATAAAAAATCATTATAAATAAACCAAAAAATCGAGTTTCGATTCAAAAATTAGATGAATTACATGGGTGGAACAATTAGGGCTATAAGGGGGTTGACCACCAAATCAGAGAGGGATGGATAATTTAAAAAAAGAAATTTACACATAAATATGCCACCAAACAGAGATATTCTATACAAATTCTCACGAAAAAAGTTAAGCTATTCTTGCACAATATCAAAAAATCTCTTTTTTATTCTTAACTTCATGCAAAACCCTATAACTTCTTTACTAAGCAATTTTGAATATAGATAAATTCGATTAAATCGTCTTATTTTTGTCCCAAGAGTCTGTGGTTAAGCCTATAAGTCTGTGGTTAGGACATCCTAACCTTTTTGCGACACCCTGCATAAAGAAGTAGGTATAATTTACAAATAATATAGTTATTAAATAAGCCGATAGATAGAGCCTTTTTTCTGATATTGTTTACGTAAGTAACGGTCGTGTTATAATGTCCAAATGATCATAATTTATGACTACCGCACCGAAAGAAGTCTATACGAAGCGCCCACTGCTTGTGTATGACACCATGCACGACTTCCCACATCGATTTCTTTTTTAACATTTCATTGAAACGTCGGAATTTAACAAATGTTCGATGCATTCGATGCCTCGTTAGCGAATTTGATTGTTGTAGAAATTTTGATATTATGCTGATTTTTATAAGAAGGAGTTTCGGCACATCGACCGCAAAAATTAATAATTTAAAAATAAACGTCTGTAGAAATATAACAGCACGAGAGTAAATAAATTGACTACAATTTAAGCTGTCCTTCCCTTTTCGACTGTAGGTATATAAAACGAAGACACATCTTGATAAAACTGGTCATTCAATCGAATGAGGTTGTGTCCAAAATATTCATTCTTCGTCTTCGATATGCTTTTTTTGCAATCATTCAAGTCTTGATTCACAACAAAGGTCCTATTGTGAACCGCTTAGAGGGTAATTCGAAGAATCCTTTTCGAATTTTAAAAGAGGAAGGTACTTATTTACCTGTACGATAAAAATCCTCAGCTTAGGTAAATGTGAGATTCTTGAATTCATTAGATTGGAATGTAAATTGTATTTAGAATTTGAGCGGTGTACAAAATTCTTGTTTTCACTGAAATATGTTTATAAAAAGCTATCGCCCTGTATAAAATCATCGAGCGATTTTTTGCTCTGTGTCGAAAGCACAGTCTGTGTTTGCTAAATCTTCAAACATGCATAAAAATCCTCCAACCTCCTGACGTTCGACTACATTGAATACCCAACCATTGACGTTCATTAATCGATTTTCTTGAATTTAAAAGCACATTTTTTTATTTCTTTACCATTAAAAACTTACTCAGATTTACATTTGCTTCTTTATGTCTAGAATTTTCAGATATTTCGTGAATGGTTTCCTTGTTTTCAATCCAAAAAACTTTTATTAATCACAACTGTTTGAATAAAGAGAATAATTCTAATATTAAATTAAATTAAAATTTTTCTGTGGTTTCAATATGTCACTCCTAAATAGAGATCAATTTCGTTTTAAATAAAAACATTTCGTCATCAAGACACTTATTACATTACTTAATCTTGCATCTAGGACTGTTTTTAAAATAGGCGTCATATATTAGATTAGAATGCTTCTATTATTATTACTGAGTACGAGTTTAAATTTGCATATAGTATAGAAACAGTAAAAAATTATTAACTCATTGTTTGTAGAGAAATAGTAGAAGAAAACTTCTTAATAGCATCTTCATTTAATGTCATCTTCAGTTACTCATCCACAATCTTTATCGAGTCTTCGATCAAGGTTTCTCTTTTTTTATTAACTCCACATAAAAAGGATCCGAGCATGTTCTAACGCATAAATTCTGTTATTTTTAATTAGGCCATTCGGACTACTGTCAACAATACAATCGTGACGCATCGTAGAACATGCCCTTTCTCTCCTTTTACAGACAACCTGTTTTGTAGTAACACTCGAAATTTTGATATATTAATTATGACTCTCCTTATACGCAAGAGGAAAAATGATGGCACTGCTTTTTGTGGTCATAATTTTGAGTTTTTAAGCAGCCTTATAGTTCAAGACCTATAGTAATTTTTAAAACAATTTACTGCCTAATTAATACCATTTCGTGTGAAATATTTTGCATGCCTATCATCTGGTTTAGTGTACTCGAGTTTCCTGCTCGTACCTCTAGGAAAAGCAATACCGATACAATAGCAATATTATAAAGTGCACTACAATTCCTATGGTTTATACACAATTCCCATGGACTATAATGGTAGCCGCAAGAACCTTAAGCCGTGTACGGGTTCCGAGAATTTCGAACAAAAATCTTTCCACGTGAACCGCACGTATAGGCTCTGTCGGCCTCATAGGCGTCTCATCAAACACAACAGAAGCTTTTGTAAATGGATTAGTTAAATTTGAAATGAAGCACAATCACCAAAAGGGTGTTGTTTTTAGAAATACATATGGTGTTTACATAAGATGTTTAACTTCATGTATCGATTTTGTTGAAATGGGAATTTTAAATCTAAATTATGGGAGTAGGTGAGTTGCGCCAACGAAACGTTGACCAGAGGCTTATGTCTGTAAGTAATCCCTTTCTACAAAAAATAGGGAAGCCAAATAATTTCTTAAATTTCTTTAAGTTTTATATTCTAAATTTGGTAGGGAGCATAGATAGAATCCCGATTTTGTTATAATTTTTTATATCCATCTTATATTCGAAGTTACATTTTAGGTAAAAATTTATTTCCAAAATATTCTACAGTTATTGTGCCCTTATTTAAATTGTTAACAAACGTTACTTTATCATGCATTTTCTTTGATATTTTTTGCTATAGGTATGTATTTCATGGCGCTGCTAATTTTAATGTAGGGTCACATCAATTTGAAATTCTAAATAGACTATCTACAAATAAATGTAAATTAGGATGCAAAGTATAAAAAATATTATTAAAAAGATGTCCAAACTTCTAGAGGAAATAAATAATCTTCATCGATATATTTTTTAAATCATTTGAAAGATTATATTTTTGCATCATTAAAATTATATTGCATTAGGGTAGGTATATTGGCGCAAGTCACCCAGTCCTTAATCCATGACCCTTCGTTCGAACGGAATATAGCTGGTAAATTGGCGCAAGACACATATACTAACAGCTCACATACACAACAGAAGCTTAAGCAATGTAGCCGAAATTATTCATCGATTAGGAACCTCTAATTAGTCTCAAAAATTTTACGACCCGAGCTTTGAGAGCGCATATTATCCGGGCTTTCGGTTTTTAGTGCCGCTTATAAATTTAAATTCGTTGAATATGCAACGGGTCGCGGTCCTTTACGTAATTGTCCCTCGTGCCAATTTACTGTCATCAATATTCGCCACAATCTGTATCGGATTATTTTTTTTAAATTAAGAGGTTATCGCTCGTCGTTTTAATAAAACTAATTTAAACATTCAACGCGCTTGTAATGAATGTGTTTTTCGGGATTTCGGTATCTGGGATGCCGGCCTGAATAGAAATCGAAGGTCGCTGAATATGGTTGGATAATTTTCTAAATTGATTCGGCAAGATAAATCGCCATTCGTTAACTGTACTTACCATTTTATTGTATCTAATAAATAATAAATAAACGTTTTCTGTCGCTATACTTTATTAATCGTGTAATGGGTAGTTAAGGTTTACATTAACTCAATTATGCAACTGCATATGTGAATAAAAGTGGATATTTCTGCTCGATAAATAAAAAAAACTTAATAAACAATTACCCCGTTTACATGCAGACTTGAAAGCTCGGATCGAGATTGACTTGAGATATATTTTTCTTCGTCGAGTCAACTCGATCCGTGTTTACATCAGAGTCGATCCAGGATTCAAGTCAACTTCAAGCCAGATGCATGTAAATGGGGTATATTTATGTAGAAATTAGGGAAAATGAAACATTTAATAGGAAACGAACAGGTTTCAGCGAGAATTGAGTTCTATAAGGAGACGTGTTATGTGCTGAATATACGTAAATAGAGTCTGGTACAAACCATGAAAATTGCATTAGATGCATTTCCATTTGTATACATATCCTACGCGAAGGACAAAGAGGACGGTGTAGGAAGCGATACACGAACATTATCATGCGAAAATAATTTATAATTTGTAAGTATTTAATGAAAATGTTGTGTTCCCTAGATTTATAAATTTCGTGCGAATATTTCGGGAGTTTGACCTATTTTTACAGTTTTTCCTGGTGCCATAAAAACAGTAAACATTGGTGAAAATAATAGATATTAGTCACCCACCTATTTTACTCTAATCCTCATTTTTTTTAAATTTATTACCGCACGAACAGCGGACACATTCGTAAATAACAATTTCTAAACGTACTTACACCTACAAAAATACACAGTTTCAGAATACGATTTTTAATTATGAATAATTTAATTGTTGAAGCCTACGATACGTTTCTATTAATATCCCAAAGCGACACAATATACAGTTTCATTTTATTGCAATATATTTCGTTCGGAAGCGACAAAATTAAATTAATAAATTAATTTATTTATAGCCCTCCCGTTTAAGAATTTTGCAATGAAACCGCTATTTACGAAATCGATTCCAACAACACTAATATAAATCTCCTAGTTTAAACAAACAACGAAAGCTCCAGCAAAAATTTCTTAATGTGGATTTTATGCAATTTATTGAAATGCACAAACTTTTAGCAATGGATTCAGCAAAAGTAACAATTATATTATGCAAAAAACATAAAAGCCATTAAATTAATACGGAATTAACTATTATAAATTCGTTTTTCCATGTCGACGATTAGAAGGATTAAGTTATAAGTAGGTTGTGTAGGAGAAATGGGATTTTATTTATAATGGAGATGATTGAAATTAGGTGATACAATCGTGATCCTGTCTGCACCATATTTATGAAAAGCGATTCGACAAGAGCTTTCAATAAGGTATAATTAAGATTTAGTGTTTATGACTTTATTTCAGAACTTATTCGTTTCTACCGCTTCTTGTATTACATTAGTGTATTAGCTTTACAGAAATCTAATAAAAATTCACTAAAGGGATCAATTTTCTTCATACAACTTCTTCACTTCTTCTATTGATGATAGAGGAACAGTTCGATTTTCAGTTTATATACAATTTGACTTTAAAATTATCATGGAGTCATGCAGTTTTTAAAAGTACCATCAGCCGCTTTGTGATTGAAAAATCCCATAAAACGGTGTTGTTAGTCACGAAGTATTTCTGGCATCGAACCTGTGGCTTTAAACCGTTCGATCAATGTGAAATTGTCGATCATGTCTAAGTTTAAACCGGCATTATGTTACATAATTTCCATATGGTGCACATGGAGCCTTGTTTGGATTATGTAGCAGTATGTCTTCAATGCCGACCCGATTAATCTATTACACAATTAATACCTACAATATTTCGGTGATGGGAGATTCGCTTGAATATTCTTTTTAATACTTTTATATCATGCAAAAATCCTGCAAATTTTGCATCTTCTGTGCTTCGTTTTGAGATAAAAAATCTTCAACCACCAACAACCGTTAAATTAGTACCTACTACAATATAATAATATATTCTTTTACACATTGTCGTGTCGGCGTCTTTGTACCTAAAGATCAAAATCACCTCAGTGATAATTGGAATTTTATCCTCGGCAATCCATTCGCCTGTCGGGCTGAGCGTCTTGTTCTCATCAATCAAATTCCTGAGGCGAAAGAAGGAGAAGAATTTTCCGTTCCGGAAAATTGAGCAACGCGCGTATTACCGGTCTCATTTCCTGCGATGATTTCTCTGTTTATTTCACGATGTAAATTTAGATTTACAATCGAGTAACATGTGTATGTAGCTCGTGCGTTGAGTGACCCAATTTTTCAGCGAAGAAAGAACTCTATGGGAGAGTTTTTGCAGGTTTATGAACGGTTAAATTATGCCTTTAGGATTGCATATTTGATGTGCTTATCATGAAGTTGAATAGGATATGAAATCCCGTTGGGAATTGGGAAGTGCGTACAGCGAAAAGTTGAGTTATATACAATTGCTTTTATTTTATTGCAATCACAATTAATTATGTTAACAATTTCTATTTTTAAACGTTTCTTAAAATTTACCAAACGATTCTGAGACTTAATTTAAACAATAGGAGTGTAAGGACAAGTGCATTAAAATTTGATATTTGTCTTGCCTTGTAAAACTATGCACATTAAAATCATATTTATGGTGTTATTTTTAGAAATAAATTAGTTAACGTGTAGAATACGCATAAAATGTTTCAAATTCAATAAGAGTTTAAGTTGTCGTTAAAAAAAGCGACCTTTTTCCAAGTTAATGCTTCTCAAAACAACTTCATTTATACATTGAAATACTCAAGCAACTTCAAAATAAATACAAACAACCCTATTATGAGCAACGCCATTATAATTTTTTCAACAAAATTCGAATTAATGTGTGTTAAAATTTGTATAGATTATTCTTCTTATCGCTGTTACTAGGTCAGCTATAATAAGCCGATGTATCTAATCGAAGAAGAGCTCCAGCGTCCTCCAAATACCGCCAAAAACAACGATAAATTTCGCATAATTTGTTTCCGTACCGAAATGATAAAAAAATGTTTCATTGATATTAAATAAATCTATCTCTGTATATGGGTGGTTGCTACAACACAGTGCAATTTTTTCCATAAAAAAGCACAGAGAAATCTATACTTACCTCAGTACTATCCGTACTACCTACATGTCTCTTAACTCTCGAGACATTGATTAACATAATATTCATCTTTTTTTTTCGCTAAACCAACAGAAAGAAATTATACAGAAGGATATTCGTGTACGCGAAAGACGAGATGCTGTTGTACAAATTTTTACCAGTGGGTGTGCGTGTCAGTTTAATAACTTCAGATAATAAATCATGCAACTTCCTTTAAATATTTATTACTTTTGAGAAATAATTTAAATGAGAATGTATTGCCGGAACATCATATACAAATGAAGAAATCCATCCTGTAGGTATATGTACTGTATAATATTTATAATTTATTAGGCTTGGTCAAGAAATTGTGCTGGGCCTATTAGCTGCATTGTATTTTTATTTATGATTGTAGGGATTATATTATCTACAAGGGATAAAATGCAGCATTATGATAATATATGATCTTTATTCTCCCAGCAAGATTACTTTCACATCACTAAATTAGTATCAAATTACCTGCACATGAAATTAGAGTATACTTAGCTCACTCAAACCAGATTGATGAATTTGGTGGATTATTATTAAGAGCAATATAAAGAGGGTACCTACAACTTTTTGGGTATAGGACTTTTAATGTAAAAGCATTTCCCGAATACTGAGAAAACTACTGAATATTTTTCAAAAATTCGAAAACTTTCTTAAAGAATGGGTTAAAATTAAAATATAAGCAGGAAAGTATTTATCAAAAAATAAATACCTACAGTGCTTACGAAAAGTATCGAATAAATTCATTATTTCTGAAGTTGAGAGTTTTTCGAAAATTTCCTCTGGCATGTCGATTTTGCTTTAAACAAAGGCACTTTTTGAAGTACAACCCACATTTGTGACATAATCGTTATTCGAGGTATAACGTCATCGACAATTTTATTAAATAGGACACCCTGTATATTTTTGCATTTTTAAATTGGACTCGATGAGCTGATTACAAAAAGGGTTCAAACTTCATATATTGGTCTTATATTAAAGTCTATAAAGCCACTCAAAAACCACAAAATGTTGAATTTGGGTGGCTCTGAACAACCAAAATCTTTCTAGTTTGTATTTAAAATATATATTTACGCCCGAAAATTAACCAGAAATGTCCAAAAACCATCCAGTATGGACCAAAAACCTTCAATGGCAAAAATTATTCCAGAAAAATCCAAAAATCTTTCAGAAATGATTAAAATCCCTCAAATGATCAAAAACATTCCACAAATGCCTAAATACCTTAAAATTACCAAAAATTATCCAGTATAACGACTGAAAACCTCCACAAATGAACAATGATTTTCAAAAACATCCAAAATCTTTCCAGAAACGCATAAAAACTAACCAAAAACGTCCAAAATCCTTTCAAAAACGTCTAAAAATCTTCCAGAAATGTCCAAATCTCTTCCAGAAATGAACAAAAACATATGGAAGAGCCTCCTCAATTAAAAATTTTGTGATTTTTGAGTGGCTGTATAGCCTTTATTATAAGACCAAGACACTAAGTGTGACCCCTCTTTGTAATCAGCTCGTCGAGTAGAATCTCAAAATGCAAAAATATACAGTGTGTCCCATTTAATAAAATTTTCGATGAACGCCATATCGAGAATAACGATTACGTCACAAATATGGGTTGTACGTCAAACAGTGCCTTTGTTTAAAATAAAATCGACGTGTCAGAGGAAATGTTCGAAAAACTCTCAATTTCTGAAATAATGAATTTATTCGTTACTTTTCGTAAGCACTGTGAGTATACCTATTCCCAGTAAGGGAAGCGACTGAAAATCGAAAATTTTTATTCTCGAAAATCGCAATTTAGGGCTTCTTTTCTTTTCGTTGATCGCTGAATAACTTTCCTTTCCAGTTCATACTCTATTTCATATTCGGTCTAGAGTCGCAGATTTGGAAATCGTCAGTAAAAATTTTGTATGTATGCTCTTAAGTAGTACCTTTGGAATACTTATCAGACTACTCTTAGCAAACTCTTGGTGTAGTTTTGTGTATTAGAATCTTCTCCAATGAAGCAGGATTTTCTATCTCAAGAAAACCAATCATTCAATCCTTTGCATCAGTAGTCTGGGTTCCTTTAGAAACGATATCTGGAGACGTCCATGGCAATCGTTCACTGTCACGTGCCACTGTGTGTACCACAGCGAGCAGCGTGGGCGATCCTCGTAGGAAGTACGCCGGAGATACCGTCCCACGCGGCGGTCCCTCGGCGCTCTTGAATGGGCTTTTCGAAAACGAAACTGTCGATTTTCGTTTTACAACTAAATGCCCAGATGTGCGTCCGTTGATAAGGCCTCGATATCGTTAATATTAATTATATCGAGCCTGTCTAATTGCGTGGAAATCGTTTCCTTTGAAGTCGTCGATAACTTATATCGATGCATGATGCAACTGGTGCCTTTGAAATTTTACAACTTCGGGGAAATCGTTCAATAGTCATCTTGTGCTTGATTTCGAGAAGAAATCGATTTCTTTAAAAATTATTTCTTTGTGTATTTGTATCTTTCAACACCAATTCATTTTGTGTCTTTCAATTTTATCCTCATTCTCTTCAAGAATGCAATACATCATTATACAATGCATGTATATTGTTATCTACTTATACCAATAATTTGACTAATTGTTCTTTCTTTAAGCAATCTACTAGGTTACAATTTTTATCATATTAGTGAATTTTGCAGTGTTTATTTGTAGACATAAATGGCCTTTTTGTTTCAATTAGTGGTTATATTATCAAGGGTACACGAGCTTTATTAAAATCTGTGTATCTCGTTTCTGAAAAATAAAACTGCACAGATAACGCTTCCGGTTTCAATAACCTCCAACGATGCAGGAAAAATGACGCACTTATCGAGCGTAATATGCACAATTTTATCTCGAAATTGAATAATAATGAATGGGACTCGATGTAAAATTGTTAATTTGTTTTTAAACGCTTCTTTTTCACACCGAAAAAAGTTTTCAAGCTTCGCAAAGCTTCTCCTAATATTTTTTTGGCATGCTGTCTTCTATTTTAATTCTCTAAACGATTATTTTTATACGTATTTTTTAAATATAGTAGGTATATTAATAAAAAATAAATAATATCGGTCGACCGAATTATTTAAGTAGGTTATCAAAAAACGACCGAAAATTTCAGCGACAGATATAAAGGAAGAACTTCGATAAACGATTTATAAATAAATGCAATCATTCTAACGT
The DNA here is from genome assembly GCA_917563865.1 of Phyllotreta cruciferae. NCBI lineage: Eukaryota > Metazoa > Arthropoda > Insecta > Coleoptera > Chrysomelidae > Phyllotreta > Phyllotreta cruciferae. Next base: position 10,900,962 of record OU830607.1, read on the forward strand.
GGGCTAACTGTGGAAGAGGATCGAAATTTAAAAAAAAATGTAACCTTCGATTAGAACGGAAACGATAACTCGAATTCGTGCAGATACATACGTCCCAAAAACTCCACCATTGAGTCAAAAAAAATTAATTCAAATAAACCATTATTCAAATATACAATAAAAAACACAATTGAAATAAATCGCATAGCGCATTCAACAGAAACCGTATATTATTCTAACGGGAGCCATTAAATTATTCTCAATTGTCTCAATAAACGAAAACATTTACACTCTAACCCGTGTGATCCCGTTTTAAAAATAAACGTTATCCAATCAATTATTAGTGGATTTCCAATTAAAATAATGGCTTGTACAATGCCGAATCGTTAAACTGGTAAAAATTTAATTTCCCGGTTCATATTAATAACGAATCTGGACCAATTTCGCAATTCGATTATTGGAATTGGAGGGATTTTTTTGGATTTATTTCGTAATGGGTAACTCACAACTCCGCCAATGCGGAGCTTGGAGAGGATGCACCGATGTAAATACAACGGATTTAGATAGCCAGACGCGCCGAATATCAAAATTCGCAGGAAAAGTGTAGAGATCACTGAACTAATTATTATTGTTCCAACATATTTTACGCTATTATATAAACAAACCGCAGTAGATGGATGTATAAAAATGGATGTTATAAAGCAAACAACTATCGATACCAGCACTAAATCAGCTTGCTATTTAAACAAATACATTTAGGTGGGCTGTGAATTGCATACACCAATTGCATATTCAACTTTGAAATTTTCGATACTTTTCACTTGTTAAAAAAATCTATGTTAATTATGAATGATCCTCTGGTCGAGTTTTCGATTTTTTAAAGGTCAATATGCAAAACTCGTCGAATTCGCTGCACTTGCGCTCCTTATTTGGTAATTAGGTCGCATGCAATTTATTAATGACATTATGCGAACGAATACATCAAATATGAGCTCGAAATTAAAAGAAAGCGCGTTTTGCTTCAGCCTACGTGTTTCGGATTTGCGAGATTTCAGATGCAAGCACCGATGAGTCTGAGACGGACGATGAAATATTATTAGTTATTAGCTTGAAATTAAATTCTAATACCTAAAGCGAAATGCGATCTAGTTAAAAATACATTCGAGGCCGAAAAATAGTATCTCTGCAGATAATAGAAGTTGTCATTGAAAGCACGGGTCCTGTATCTACTGATGTTGTAACATTCGATAAACCCAACTTACTTATCTATCAAAAACATTATATAATTCGTTACGACAAATTACTAAAAACAGGAGAGTAAGAAATATGTTATATTAATTTTCTATTTTCTTTCAACTCTTTATTACTGCATGCTTTGCATTCAGAATTATACTATACCAAGGTCCAATAAATTTTATTAATCTTAACAAATTTCACAATAGAATATTATTCGACGATTTTGGCGACCAACTAAATTTCGCGTTTATATTACATCCCGAAATACAAACTCCCATTACATAACCGGGTTTTTGTGGGTTAATAGTCCAGGAAATGTAAACCAACGCCCGGCTTGTTTGCTATTCGAAAAATCCATAAACCATTCTTCGGCTTTTTGAACTGTTATCCTGTAATCCAATATCGCTGCATCATAAAAACACACACATAAACATTTTATATGAGCCATTTTTCTTGTCTAGGCTTGTGGCGGTTGCCCCAACGCCCTCAAAGAATACAAATGCAACTGCACCGGCCTGAAAGGCTCTCCGGGAGCAGAAGGAATCCGAGGAATGCCGGCCAGACGCGGAGATTACGGAGATGTTGGCTTCCCAGGTCCTTCGGGTCCAAAGGGAGAAAAAGGCTCCGACGGTGAATACGGAGGAACCGGAGACAAAGGCTACAGGGTAAGAAAAAATTAAAATACATTCACTCTCTGGAGTACCTACTAATAAACTTCCTAAATTTTCAGGGAGACGAAGGATTAAAAGGAATGATGGGTCTACCTGGAAGACCAGTAAGTAATCAACACAAATTCTACTACCTATAGATTGCTAATATTCCGGAGTACTTAGGGAGAGTCCGGTGAATCGGGTGTACGAGGTTCTGCAGGACTCGACGGGTGCAATGGAACCGACGGTGCCCATGGAGTCGGCGGTACGCCTGGACGACAAGGCCCCAGAGGATTACCGGGTCCCGAAGGTTTGAGGGGACCCAGAGGAGAGGCCGGAGATGGAGGAGGCAACTCAATGGGCGTGAAAGGAGAGATGGGAATTTTCGGTATCGACGGACCGCCGGGTTTACCGGGTCTTCAAGGACCTCTGGGCCCGCCTGGGTATAGAGGAGCGCCTGGATTTCCGGTAAGTTCTTACTCAACGCGAAGTAGTTTTGGTATCTAATATTGTCGGTTTCAGGGACTCGCTGGAGAAGCTGGTCCGAGAGGACCTACCGGAGATCAGGGTGATCAGCAGCCCGGCGCTCCAGGACAACGCGGTGACGAAGGGGACCAGGGCATTAAAGGAGAAAAGGGAGAAGGTTTTAACAACAGATCGCACACTGGTCTAATTAATGTTATCAACGCCAAAGGAGAACCTGGTGATACAGGCCAAAAGGGAGATGAAGGAGATTATGGTCAAAAAGGATATGTAGGAGACAGAGGCATAGCAGTAAGTTGTACAAAATATTGTGTAGCAAATATTTTAAGTAATAAATGCCATATAACTTTAGGGAATACCCGGTTTAAAAGGATCAGCTGGATTCAAAGGAGACTTTGGCGACGACGGACCTTTTGGTAAACAAGGACGACCGGGTCCGCGCGGTCCACCTGGCGATAAAGGAGACAAAGGTGCACCGGGTTACGAAGGAGAATACGGCCACGACGGTTTCAAAGGAGAATCCGGCGAGGCGGGTTATCCAGGTATTCCAGGTATCCAAGGAAAAGAAGGTCCTAAGGGAGTTTACGATCCTTTGTACGACGAACCCGCGAAAATGGGTAGTGTTGGACGACAAGGACCCGAAGGATTCATGGGAGAGCGTGGAATAGCCGGCGTGCCCGGATACCCCGGGGCACCTGGACCTATCGGGGAACCTGGCCCACCAGGTCCGCATGGCAAACCTGGTTTACCTGGTTTAAAAGGTTAGTACATTTAAGCGCTAACTACTAACATATTGTATGATAAATGTTTATTTTATTTCAGGTTTAACAATAAAAGGAGAACGCGGTCTTGACGGTTTACCAGGTAGACCGGGTAATACTGGTCCTCCGGGACCCGTCGGACAAATGGGCCCCTTAGGAGAAAAGGGATATGCCGGTGAAACGGTATTTGGATTGCCAGGCCGAGCCGGTATTCCAGGACTTCCAGGATACGACGGACCACCGGGTGACCGAGGAGCTACCGGAGATTACGGATCCAAAGGATTTCCTGGCAAAGGTCAGCCGATTAGAGGACCGCCAGGAGAAGCTGGTCAACGAGGTTCACCAGGGTTGCCCGGAGATCCCGGGTATCAAGGTATGGATGGTTTACCAGGATTCAAAGGACGAAGAGGAGATGATTGCGGAGTATGCAGACCTGGTAAGTTTAACACTAAACACAGAAAATCGGAAATTACAAATTAGAATGTACGTAGGTCTACCGGGCTCAAAAGGAGATAAGGGAGATGGCGGACGCTTTGGTAGGCCAGGAACAATAGGCTATCAGGGTTTGCATGGGCCCAGAGGTCCAAGAGGCCCAGATGGAAAACCAGGTCTTATGGGTGGAATGGGATTAGACGGGACGCCAGGAACTGACGGATTAGAAGGGGTTCCAGGTCCAGACGGAAATCCTGGATTATTAATGTATCCTCCAGGAAGCCAAACAAAACCAGAGTCTGCCGAACCGGGTGATGAAGGATATCCGGGTCCTGTTGGGCCAATAGGTTTTCCGGGTTTGAAAGGCATGCCAGGAGATGCAGGACCCAAAGGTATGAAGGGATTAATAGGAGACATGGGAGAAGTTGGAAATCCGGGAAGAGAAGGACGTGACGGATTACCAGGGTTTCCAGGAGAAAAAGGAGAACCGGCACCCATACCGAAAGCTTTACTTATTGGAGATAGAGGCCTCCCAGGATACAAGTAATTAAATTTTTCACTCATTCGAATTGCAATTATAATATTTGTTGTAATTTCTCAGAGGACAAGTTGGAGAACCTGGAGCACCTGGAGAAAGAGGTTTTCCAGGAACACTTGGGGCGCTTACAGACCAGAGAGGAGAGCGAGGAGACAAAGGTGTCCGAGGAGATATAGGTAAAATATTTGATTTTTTTAAAATTAACTCAGTAGTAAATTAACTAAAAAATTGATGATTTTCAGGATTCGACGGTCGTCCAGGGCTCAAAGGTTTCAAAGGAGACGGAGGATATCCAGGTCTTCCAGGTCTTCCCGGTCAACAAGGTATATCGTTTGAAGGACCAGGAGGACTTAAGGGCTATCCGGGAATAACAGGAGATCAAGGTTCAACCGGACCGCCTGGACAACCGGGTAAACCCGGATTCGACGGAACTCCTGGAATTCCAGGACCCAAAGGAGATCGTGGTGATAGAGGTTTGGCAATATTGAACGGTGATATTGGATTACCCGGTCCTCAGGGAGTGAAAGGTGAACATGGAGATTTCGGCCCCGATGGAAGGCCAGGAATACCCGGTAGGCCCGGTTTCAAAGGAGACAAAGGAGTAAAAGGAGCGCCAGGATATTACGGCGGTCCTGGTTTGGCCGGAGCTAAAGGTCAAAGAGGTGTAATATTGCAAGGTTATCCTGGAAAATCCGGAGCTCCAGGTCAACCGGGTTATCCCGGGCAATTCGGTGACGTTGGACAAAAAGGAGAAGAAGGACCTCCAGGACCTTCAGGTCTAGCGGGAGCTCGTGGCGAACCAGGATTCGAAGGACTCCGAGGACCTCAAGGTTAGCAATGTTTGCTACTCCTTTGTGTGAATTTACTAAATGGCTGCTTTTATTTTTTTGTTATTTAGGAGACGAAGGTCCATTAGGATATCCAGGACACAGAGGTGCCGATGGATTATCCGGAAGTCCAGGGGCCACAGGAGAAAGAGGAAGCATTGGTTTTCCTGGTCCTAGAGGTCCCACGGGAATTAAAGGTTCATACGGATATGTTGGCAGGAAAGGAGAAAGAGGAGATATGGGTTATCAGGGAAGTAACGGCTTCCAAGGAGAACCTGGATTGCCAGGACCAATGGGAGATGACGGACTTCCGGGTTGGCCAGGAGAAAAAGGAGAAAGTGCAATCAGCGGCGCCAAAGGAGATTATGGAGAACCGGGTCTTCCAGGTTCCCCAGGATTTGATGGTCGTCCAGGAATACCCGGATTGCCTGGTTTACCAGGAGATGCAGGTATAGATGTGGAGGGTCCAACAGGAATTAAAGGAGAATCAGGAGAACCCGGAAGACACGGTTATAACGGTGCTCCTGGACCAAAAGGAGATAAAGGAAATCATGGTTCAGTAGGCTATCCAGGACAAATCGGTGACAAGGGAATACACGGTTACGAAGGAGTGTCCGGTGTCAATGGTGTGCCTGGATTCAAAGGAGGCATAGGAGATACTGGTTACGCAGGTTTTAATGGTACCAAAGGAGAAAGAGGCATGGATGGAGATCCAGGATTAATGGGACGCCCTGGTATGCCTGGTGATATGGGTTACCCTGGCTTACCTGGACTTACTGGACTTAGAGGTCATAAAGGTAATAAAGGTTTGCCTGGATTTGCACCTTACGGCTTTGCGGAGAAAGGAGACATTGGAGACTATGGCCGAGATGGGATGATAGGTAATCTATTTTAATATACATTTTAATAACCAATATCACAAGAATATTTTACCTACAGGTATAAAAGGAATCAGAGGCGACGTTGGATATCCAGGTCAGATGGGCGGAAAAGGTGACAGAGGAGACATAGGATTCCCCGGCTTAAGAGGAGAACCGGGTTATCCAGGATTACCAGGAATAAGAGGCGACGAAGGATTCCCCGGAGCGCCAGGTATTCCAGGACAAAACCCAGAACCTGGTGATAGGGGTAAACCGGGATATGACGGCTTACCTGGACGCTCGGGACCACCGGGACAGAAAGGAGCACCTGGAGAATTCGGGTCGGACGGTCCAACTGGCCGAGCGGGTATTCCTGGCTTAGGTATGCCAGGTGTTAGGGGTAAACCCGGCGAAAATGGTTTACCAGGATTACCAGGTAGACCAGGACCAGAAGGAAGACCGGGTGTACAAGGAAGATCAGGATCCCAAGGTCAGAAAGGATTAGTTGGTGATTACGGTTATTCCGCTTACAGCTCAAAGGGAGAGCACGGAGAACCAGGTTTCAGAGGACCTCCGGGTTTCAACGGAACGAAAGGCGAACGAGGCACACCAGGCCTAAACGGCATACCAGGTCCTCGAGGTCCCAGCGGCTTGAAAGGTTTCCCTGGTAATTTCGGTCTCGACGGTTTACCGGGATATCCGGGATTAAAAGGAACCAAAGGTGACCAAGGAGATTGGGCAGAGAGTGCCGTTCCTGGCGAACCTGGCGACATCGGTTTACCTGGTTTTGACGGAATGCCCGGTTTACAAGGTTTACCGGGAGCCCGAGGACGGCCCGGATCTCACGGAAAGAAGGGCGAACAAGGTGACATGGGTCTCGCGGGAATACCCGGCTTAAACGGACCCAAGGGAGCACGTGGTATGCCCGGTTTCTCAGGACGAGTAGGATTAAAAGGTTATCGAGGAACGGTGGGAGTAAAAGGTGAACCGGCTCCCCAATATGCTGCTCCGCAAAGTAGAGGTTTCTACTTCACAAGGCATTCCCAATCGGAAATCGTTCCAGTTTGTCCCAGGAATACCGTTAAAATGTGGGATGGGTATTCGCTGTTGCATATAATGGGCAACGAAAAAGCGCTGGGACAGGATTTGGGTAAGATTCTATTGAATTAAATTAGTAGTACAGATTTGTAATTTTTGTGATTTTGTGCAGGTGCACCTGGAAGTTGTCTGCGAAAATTCAACACCATGCCTTTCTTATTCTGTAACATCAACGATGTTTGCGATTATGCTCAAAGCAACGAATACAGCTATTGGCTATCAACAACCGAAGCTGTTCCGATGAGCATGACTCCTATCGATGCTCAAAATGTGCAACGATACATATCGAGGTAATACATACAGTATTGGAAATAAAATTACGCATAATAGGGAAATCAATGTTAAATTCTTAGCCGGCTTAAATCCAGTCTATCAGTGTACCTAAATTTCAATAGAATGTCGCGATAAATTATAATAAATTTAACTGTTCCACTGTTAATCGCTCTCGGCGCTTTGGTTCGGTTAGATCCAAAATCAAATAGCTACATAAATGTCACAAATATTAATAAAAAATAAATTTAATTTCTGCCACAATTGCTTAAAAAAAAGTAATTTGTTTATTAGAATTAGTTTTTTTAGAATATTTTTATTTTCTGTTAAAATAATCATTTTGTTTATTTTTGAAGTTTCCTTTTTATTTATTTTTTAGAATTCACTTTATTGTCAAGCATTGTGGCAAAAAGACATCCAGAATTCTTTATTAATATTTGTGACATTTTTGTAGCTATTTGATTTTGGATCTAACCGGACCAAAGCGCGGAGTGCGATTTGCAGTGGAACAGTTAAATTTATTATAGTTTATCGCGACGTTCTATTGAAATTTACACTGGTCGACTGGATTTCAGCCGGCTAAGAATTTAACATTGATTTCCCTATTATGCGTGATTTTATTTCCGATAGTTTATACTGTATAACAATTCTCTAAAGAAGTGAGTAGTATTCATAAACATATCGTTTAATTCAGATGCTCCGTTTGTGAAGCCCCGACTAGAGTCATCGCAATTCACAGCCAAACCGCCGAAATTCCTCAATGCCCCAACGGCTGGGAAGAAGTTTGGGTGGGCTACAGCTTTTTAATGGTAAGTAAAGTGCCCCCCTCGACCAAAACAATCCTGAAAAATCCAAATGTCCAAACAGCCTCCTAACGCAGTTTCCCCCGTTAATAACACACAATTTCCAGCACACCGACGCCGGCGCCGACGGCTCCGGCCAGTCCCTGGTCTCGCCCGGCTCCTGCCTCGAGGAGTTCCGCCCCAAGCCGTTCATCGAGTGCCACGCGCACGGCCGCTGCAACTACTTCACCACCGCCGTCTCCTACTGGCTGGCCACCATCGAGGACTACGCCATGTTCCGCAAGCCGCGCCCGGAGACGCTCAAGTCGGGCTTCACGCAGAAGATCAGCCGGTGCTCCGTGTGCCAGAGGCGGCGGGTGCAGCTCCACCGGCCCGTCGTCGCCCCCGCCCCCGAGGTTCCCAGCGAGATCAACCGGTACCCGCAGCCCTACAGGCCCACCAACCGGCCCACGTACCAGCCGTCTTATCCTAGTTACAGGCCGACGTACCAGCCCAGGAATCGCGGATCCTCCGCGAGCCCGACTTACAGACATCTCGCGACGCAGGGGGAGAGACACAGGAGACCCGGTTACAGGAGGAGGAGGCCGCAGCATGCGTGGCCCACTCACTAAATTTACAGTGCCATATTATAATGTAATTAATGTACAGTATATACCTATTTAAATTTATACGTTTGTAAAAATAGAGTTATGCATTCGAGTGCCCAGTTCTCTCGATCGTTTTGTAGGATTAATTGAACATTTTGTAGTAGGTGACGAGCCCTAAAGCTCGTTGTAACTTTAAGAAAGTAACAAAACTCGGTGCTAAAATTGTACGAATAAATTGTGTACTACGATTTAGGTTTTTTTCTATAACTCAATGTGATTCATTTGTAAGCGTGTGTATAGAGTTATAAGCACTGCCAATGTAGTTTGTTAATAAAATAAATGCTCTTGTACATGCCTTTCATTCGGAAATAAATAATGGATTATAAAAAAATGTTTTAATTGGTAGTTTCTTAAAATTCATTTTTTTACATACACCAAAATCACTGTTTGTCTTAACCTGCACAATTGTTAACAGACAAACATTACCATATAATCTTTTTAGATTAAAAACTAAACACAATCAACCAATAATAATAATAATAGTAACTTTACAAATCTCATATTCACCGATCTACGTATATCTCATTGAATGTAAATATACAAAAACAAGGAAAAGTGTCTTATTAATAATCTACAATTTACAGGTCTTTTGTTTTCGTGATTTTACTTTGCGAAATTGTTCAACTCTATTTTGCTGTCGAACTGCATGTGGCTGTCGATGATCTGAAACAGTTCAGCAGGCTGGGGAATTCGACCCGTTTCCAATTTCGACCACAGGGGAACATCGTTGAGTGAAATCTCGAAGGCTCCCGATTGAATCAGTTGGCCTTCTAGAATATTGCAAAGAAAGAACAACATCATGCAGGCATATAATCGGTTCTCTGTGCACCAGTCCCACCACGATGGCCTCGGCTGGTTGATGTATTCAAACACGTTTATTTTGGCCAGGATGCAGAGTATTATGGCCATCTTGATCCATCCCTGTAAAAAACGAGTATGAAATATACTAAAAATAAAAAATAAACACTTGAAAAGAGATAAAAATTTGTACAAAATGTACCTAAATACTTTATTTTTAATAAGATTATAGCAAATATTGATTGTTAAATAAACGTCAAATCCTGCGTAAATAGCACTTAATCAACTTACTATTGCTTTAGCGATGAACATATTAAATCCAGGAGGGTCGTAATTACCACCGTCGACTAGAATATAGGGATACTTTTGGTTTATTATCGTTGAATATTGGTCGAACATTTTCTTGTAACCGCAAGAATAACTAAAAATAATAAATAAATTATGAGTGTAGGATAAAGCTGCATCATCATTTCATTACCAGTATAAAATTCTAAGTGTAGGTGTTCCGATATTTTGACTAAGTTTTGATAATGGCACATCTTCGTTTGCTCGGCTATCTTTTAACGTAACTGCGAAAAGCCCTAAAAATAACACAAGGCTCCAAAAACTTTTTACACCAACTAGTGTCGACATTTTCATTACAACACCTCAAATATCAAAGTAACAACTAATTTTTCCGCAAACAACGCACGTATTATTGCTCGGAAATTAATTAGGAACAGGTTATTAATTGTCCAGTTATGTTTACCCTGTACAATTTAAATTATATCTATTTAATTTAATTACTTGTTACTTTCTCTTGTGGGACATCAATCAATTCAATTCGTTCACGTGACGTCAACTGTCAATGTCATAGTGTCATTCGAATGTCAATAGTCGTTTTCAGAAATCATTTAGAAACACCGAGCTCCAATTTTCATGCTTTCTATTAAAAGATAGATTATTAAAAAATACATAATTCAATTTACTAACGGACTAACGCTAATAAATTGTTCATGTGATTTTTTTTACCGCATTGCCTTTTAGAATAGAGACCACAGAAAAAGATTTTTTTTGACATTGACATTTATTTGACTGACAACTTTGACGTATAATAAAATTCTAGCCAGCCACAAGAATTGTTAATTGTTGGCAAAATGGCAAATCGTCCTCCTGCACCTCGACGTTTACCCGAGACTGATTCTACCATTTCATACGTCCAAACAGATGGATTGGTAAGTAGAAATTTACCACACAAATAGCAATTTTTGCGAAATATCAAGCCGTTCGAATCCTAACCTCAAAATTTTCAGGCTGTTATGAAAATCGTTAAGCATTGTCATGAAGAGGCCACCACAAACATGGACATTGCACAAGGAGCATTACTGGGGCTAGTCGTCGATAACTGCCTGGAAATAACAAACTGTTTCCCTTTTCCGAAACAAACGGACGAAAACATGGACGAAGACGAGTACCAGTTGGCCATGATGCGAAGACTTCGCAGAGTCAACGTCGATCATTTTCACGTAGGCTGGTATCAAAGTGCTGACGTAGGAAACTTTCTGAGTCTTCCTCTATTAGAATCCCAATTCCACTACCAGACCTCCATAGAGGAATCAGTAGTCGTAATTTATGACACACACAAGTCCTCGAGAGGTTTTATTACTCTTAAAGCCTACCGGTTGACTCCACAAGCTATCGAAATGTGCAAAGAAGGCGAATCGACACCAGAGGCTCTTTTAAAACTGAAAGTAGGATTCGAAAACCTCTTCGTCGAAGTGCCCTTCTTAATAAAAAACTCCCTTTTATCGAACATAATGATGTCGGAATTGGCTGAGCTGGTGCCAGAGGAAGAGGGCTCCAAATTCCTAGATTTAGGCACAGCCTCTGTCCTGGAAGGCCAGTTACGTTGCCTTATGGATAGGGTCGACGAATTAAATCAAGAAGCTATTAAATTCAATAGATATCAACAGCTTGTTAGCAGACAACAGCAAGATAAGCATCGTTATGTGCAAAAGAGGGCGCAAGAAAACGCTGCCAGAGCGGCTAAGGATGAGCCCCCACTGCCCGAAGAAGATATCAATAAACTGTTCAGACCCCATCCGGTACCGCCTAGGTTGAATCCTATGATAATTGCCGGACAGGTTAATACGTACAGTCAGGCTATTTCACAGTTCTGTTCACAGTCGTTGGCTAAACTGTACATAACCCAAGCTCTTCAGAATGCAAAAGAAGCTAACTCTAATTTGTAATATGTTAAGGTTTTGTAACTTTGTATTCAGATGAATAAATTAATTACGAAAGAGCTGTATTTGATGTTACGGATCAACCATTAATTACCGTTACTCTTACCATTACTGATAATTTGATTTTACCATTTATTATTTAGTTTTTATTTGGTTATTAAAGATTCACTGAAACATATGAAAGAAAAATCTGTAGAAAATTATCAATTTTATTTAATACTCGTCACACAACGTTCTCATAAGACAACTTGCAAGTATTCCGAGTATGATACAATAATTATAATCCATTTACTTACACAAAAAGATCTCGTAATTTTATTAATAATAACGCAAGAATGCAAGTTAATTTAGTAAAATTAAGGCGAGATCCGTAAAAAGTTTATTAAGGAAAATTTTATTCACTAAGAAAACAGTCTTAAATGATTTTTTAGTATAATTTCTTTTGGAAATGTAGGTGATAGTTTTTTATGTACAATTCATATTGCACAAATTGGCCAAACGTATACAAACTGTGCAAATCTGTATTATCTAAATGCATTAGTTTATCCATAATCCCTAATTTAATATGCGAATAAAAAAATATCACAATAAAAAGTAAACTGAATTAACAAATAATAACCTAATAAATATATCACAAGAACAATAATAAATAAAAATTAACATTGATTGAAAAAATAAATAAATTACCTTCAATGATCGGATTTTATAATTAAACCTACCAATTAACATGTAAAAACTGCACTACTAGTTTAAAAACAATCCCTTTAATTTGCTAACTAATTTTAATGTTAAAACCCTTAAATTATACGATTAAATAAACCGGAATGTTATCGTAGGAAATATTTCATGAACACCGATATTTTTTCAGTCGTACATTCAAAAAATAAAACCTTTCAATGCCGTAATAATTTTTTTATCTATACGATTACCTACGAATACGATTAATTTTTATTTTACAAATGGTAACTTTTCACCAGCATCAACGATCGACTCGCGTCGACCGGGTAATTTATCATTAACATTAAAATAAAATCACAAATATTTAAAATACGAAAATCACACTGTACAACATAAATTATATGATAATATTGACTCGAACGTTGCTCGCAAAGTAGGTTAGTACACTGCGACAGGTATAATCGAGCAACCCATTCGTCTTCAGTTATTCCTGTCGCTCTGTACTTTTGTGTACTACTTCTATACACTTCAGGATCTCAATTACATTTAACACTTAATAAAATTCGTTACCGCCATCAATCTGAGCTCTTTTGGAGCCTTGTACGCCATTTTGGGGCAATCAAACATGCAGAAGGAGAGTTATTGGAGAAGTAGCAGCTCCATAAGAGTATTTCCCGTTTACCTACCGGCTTCCTGGAGAAGCTTAGACGGTCTCCAAGTTGTTGTCCAAATTTTGATTGACCGGCTTGAAAGGCTGCATCGCGTCTGGAATGGCTTCGCTCAAGTACTGCCTAATTTTCGGAGGTAAAAATAATTTTTCTAAATCGTCCTTGTTCTTCAGTTTTTTCACTATAACAGCTCGGCACCTATAAATTAGGCGTGTAGGAAAATATAAGAAATTGTAAAAATTCCAAGTACCTGTCTTGTAGATTGACGAAATCCCTTTTCATGCAATCTAAAAGCATCTCAGTCTTGGCGGCCGTCGAACAAATAATGGGATACAATGGTTCCTTAATTTCATTCAACCCTCTGAAGGCTATCCCCAGGCATTTTTCGTCCTTGTAGTACGTTAAAGTACCAGCCACCCCGTCGAAAAGTATACCGATTTTCGTTGGAACGTTTTCCCGGAAAGGCTTCGTATAATGAGTCCACCTCCCGCTATGCCACAGCAACCCTTTATGCGACAAACCCCAACCCTGATTATCCTTACCCAAGAGATTAGTGAAGGAATCAGCGTGCAGGCGAGCCTTCTTCGTACCTACAAACCCAATCAATGGTACCAACACCACAGCATCTCCCACCAAACTCACCAATCCCAAACATCATGCTGGTGCCGAATATCCTCCTCGACAGGTGCAACTCCCAGAAGTACCTGCCGTTGTTCAGCACCCTGGTGCCTCTGACCCCCGCCGTGCCGCTGCTCCAGTTGGGGTGGAAGTGGGCGATGCGCAGCCCGGGCCCGTGCAGCCTCACCTCCGGGCTCTTCTCCCTCCTGTCCCACGTCCAGATGTCGTCGCAGCCGTTGCGAAGGGGATTGGTGTCCGCCGAGGTCATCTCCTCCGGATCTTCGCCGCCAGACGCCGCGGACACCTCTCCCGTATGTTATTCGGACGGGTTCCACGATTGCAGCAAACCTTCCACGCTACAACAAATTGGTAAAACTTATTGGATTTCCAACGGGGGTTGCACTGTGGTGTTGATGTAGGGGGTGAATGAGTGAATTGGCGGTTAATTGGAGCTTACTTGTGACATTTATTGACTTATTGTTTTAGACCAATGTAGTTTGTTCCAGCAAAGAGCCAATAGAATTTCATACAAATTGGATCCTGCAAATTTACCTTCTTTGTAGGCATAAACATATTGATTTGATCGATAGTGCGTCATGTGTTGTTTTTATTTACTATCAAGGATCCTTATCACTGGGACCAGGTGTTGACTCTGATATCGATTCCCGAAGCAGATAAACCGGGTCCATTAGAAAAATCGAATCGATACCGCCCGAACGAAGGGATTCAAACGCCGGAAAAACCCACAAACAACAAGCAATAGGGAAATGTGGTACTCACCGTTGAATGATGAACTCCTTGTCGGCGCTCTTGGCCGGCTCCACGGTGGTCATTTCGAGTGGGGGCTTCGAAAAATGGCTCGACGTCGCCGGAAAAACTGAATGTTTTTGCGACGTTCGATGGAGCGTCGGCGGACGGCGTAGTTCGAGGAGGCGCCGCGGCGCATGGAGGGTGAGGGCCTCCGAGCGGTGCGCAATTCCGGAGGGTTGGGGTAGCGCCGTAGTGGCGACGGTTCGAGATAAGAAGGCCTGCGAGGGGTGAATATTTAATTAAAGCCGACACGAATTATTTAATGTGGGCGATAGGTGTGGGATGGTAAGTGGTGTATAATAAAATTGTTTCATTTGTATCTTCTGGTTAATAATAAATGAGAATTTTAAATGCAATTTGAATGCAATTATCTCAAAAATAAATATTCTAGCTTGAGCTAGAAAATTAATTATAATATGATGTAAAATATAATCTAATAGAAATGGTACGAATTTGATGTGTTGCTTAACAAAGCGCCTGACAAAAGCACATAAATCATTTTAGAATGTACCCCTTCTTCTATGAGGGTTGCACAGCAGAGGAAAGTGTGCCGAATTACACTTGACGAAGGGGTGCATTGACCCTCTAAAAAGATTGCTACATGCATACATACGCATTCAGTAAGACAGTAGACTTTCTATTATATCTAGTAAAAAAAATATCAAAATACAGTGCGCTACATTATTTTTTTCTTCATATTATTTTTCATAATGTGACACCCTGTAATTACAATTTATATGTATAATTAGAAAACATCTAGGTATACAGGGTGTGTCACGACGAAGGCACATTAGAAGTATCTGGAAAAGTAGTGGTAATTAAAATTTGAAAAATGTCATACAAATATTTGTCGACACGCACGATTCAACGAAAATATTTTCAACTGTTTCTTACTTCCGGTTATACCGGAAGTGGATAGCAAATTTATTATTTTAAATGAGACACCCTGTATATTTTTGCATTTTTAGGTTCTCTCTTAGGGGTCGTACATTAGATAGTACTTGAAAAGTTAGGATAGGACCATGTAAGCCGTTTTTCTCGATTTTCAACTGTTTGGCTTTCAGAGCCGCCTAAATTAAAAAAAATTGTGATTTTTGAGTGGCTGTATTATGAGATTATTATTATGAGAAGATACCAAGTGTGAAACCCCTTTTTGTAATGAGCTCATCGAGTAGAATCTAAAATTGCAAAAATATACAGGGTGTCCCATTTAAAATAAGTGAGTTGCTGTCCACTTCCGGTATAACCGGAAGTAACAAACAGTTAAAGATATTTTCATTGAATCGAGCGTATTCACAAATACTTGTGTACAAATTTTCAAATTTTAATTACTACTACTTTTCCAGATACTTTTAATGGGCCATCGTCGTGACACACCCTGTATATGTAAAGAAATTACATATTTTTCATCATCTCGTAAAAATTAAATATTTGAACAAAAAATTGCAGACTGCTTATTTACCTCGAACATTATGCTGATCATAACAAATGAATATTTCATTTCAATCAACTGTCTTGAATACTTACAAATTTGTCTTGTATAAATATATAAGACAACGTCGTTGAAGACAGTTCATTTGCGAAATTTGCCTCAACATTTTCTACATAAAATTGTACCAAATGGATATCGAGCACGAATTCCCTTTCGTGGTGTTGAAACCTTTATATACGAATTATGTTCTCCCAACCAAAAGAGATCAATTCAACATGATAAAATTTTTTCTCTTGGGCACAAGTTACAGAGTAGCCGCGTTTGTTTTAATCGTCCTCGGGGCTGTTGGCCATTTTATTTATATTGCCCAAAGTGAGTTCAATTAATAGATATATTCTGTTAGCTGCATAACACGTATTAGAGTGTATATTTTGTTGTTTGAAAGATTCCAAAGAAGATTACCAAGATAATTGAAATCTCCTGTAAATTTTTTTAGAAAATGTTGAAGGACTTAACGCCAGTGAAGATGTCGTCGTAATTTGCGCAGGATTCGAAATAATCCTGCTTTTAGTTATAGCCACTGTTGTTCATAAAAAATGGGAAAAGTTTTTCGAAAGTATATTAGATTGTTCAGTCTACGGAAAACCCGACGATTTTGATGAAATCTTAAAACAAACTAACTTTTTGGGAAGCTGGTTGCGTAAGTTGCTCAGACATTCTTCTTTGCTCACGAAGATCTTCCACAATTGATTTCAGTTCGTTACTACTTCTTAGGCTGCATCGCTTACGGCCTCATATCGCTCGCAGAAGCCGGTAATTGCAGCAGAATCAAGGAAAAGTACAATTTGCACAACATCGCCTGCTACACGTTCGTACCAATCTGGTTGCCATTCGATATCACCAACAGATTTTACGTGGTAATGCTATTTTTGACGCAATTTTTTCTCACCATGAAATCCGTCGAGCCTGCCGGAATGTTCTGCTATTTAGTCTACCAATGCACCCAATTATTTATATCCCACGTCGAAGCCCTAAAGAAACATTTCAGTGAAATCATTAACGCTAAAGACATCGAATACCGGCCCGATGGAATCGGCTATTGGATCAGATATCACAATCATTTGTTGAGGTTAGAGCAAACTTTGCATTTTATTCAAAACTCATCACACACATTATTTTTCTTGTTAGTTTGGGCGAAGAATTTAGATACCTGGTTAAAGTTACTGTTGGTCATGTGATACTGATATCGGCTCTAGTTTTTGGTTGCGCTGAAACCCAATTAATTAACGTAAGTTTAATATTTAAACTCCTGTTTGAGTTTATAATAAATTTCCACAATTAGGGAATCAAGCCGTTGGGGGCTATGATATTTTTCATGGGTTGGCTAGCAGTAGTACTTCTTCTCTGCCACGCTGGAGAAACTATAATGAATTCCGTGAGTAGCAATTACTTCCCTGGATTCCATTTAATTAATTGCCACGCAGTTTCTATCAGTTCATGACACAGTCAGAGACTCAGATTGGTACTTGTGCAGCCGCAGCATCCAAAAAAACGTGATATTAATACTGCTGAGGAGCCAGAAACCGATTTGTTTGGAAGCTGTCCCATTGGGCGCCATGAATTATTCTCTATGCGTTATGGTAAGACATAAATTTCATCAGGTAGGTACATTAATAGTGTGTATAATTCTTTCAGATCATCAAAACTTCTTACTCTTATATGACGATATTAAATCGTTCTGTGTAATTGAAAGAACATTGTTGAGTAATTGCTATTTAATATGATCACAACAGTTTGTTATAATACAACAAAATTGAGCTTTATACTGCACATATCTAATACTAAAATATTCTTAAAGTTCTTTTTCTCTTATCAGTACAAATAATATCCAGTTCAGGAGTAACGTATATACCAGAAATCCATTCGAATCCTTCAGCGCTTCCGAAAATCCTGACGAATTTCCCGTCGGGTTGGAACACCTTTAAAGGAATTAGTGGACAAAATAAACATCGAGTAGAATGAATTAATCATACCTGAATCCTTGCATTTCCTGCATCTCCTACCAGAATAAACCCGAAGCAATCTACGGCCACCACTTCAGCCGATCGAAATTCTCCTTTGTTCCTGCCGAAAGCGCCGATTTCCTGCAACAAATCTCCCTCCTTGTTGAAGATTTTAACTCTGTTGTTGCCCGTATCGGCGATTATTAATTTATCCCCGTGGACGGCCACGCTAGTGGGTATATGGAGCTTTCCATTACCTGAAATATTCAAATAGATGCAGCTCTGTGATGTATGATACTAGATCTAAAATTGCATTGAATGTGTTGAAGATTAAAGATGAAATAAAATGAACAAGAACTAGCTTCATCTTTCATATAGTCAACATGGTTCAGCATGGTTCAAAATTAGCTGGTATACTGAAGAAGAAGATGTGTCTCATTGCTCACCAATTGAATAGATCACCTCTCCAGATTCGCTGTTGATGGCTAAAATCCTGTTGTTACCAGTATCGCAAACGATGATTTCATCATCAGGGCCTACGGCTATCCCGTCGGGTCTCTTCAAACCGAATTCGCGGAAATTGGTCAAGTACTCGCCGTCGCTGGAGAAAACATGGACGCAATTCTTCCACCTATCGGTGACGAACATCTCTTCGTACTTTTTGGAAAAGGCGATGTTAGTGGGACACAACATTTCGGGGTTGTTGATTTTTTTGATCAGCTTAAATTTCTGCCTGTCGATGACCAGAATGTTTTGCGTATCCGTCGCGGCCACGTAGATCTTGGTGGGGTCCCAGGGGGGTATGTTGACCCCTTCGGGTCTCGGGCACTTGGACCACAGCAATCTGATTTCGTATGAAAATTAGTAGAGTAGGTATAAGGGAATGTTTAATACGAACTTTGGCACGAAACTCCTGGATTTGTAATGCTTGACCATCGAAGCGACATCTTTGAACGGGTTTTCGACGCTCTCCTCGACGGCGCTGTCCTTGTCGTTGATGTCCTGGTAAATTCCTTCTTTGTCCTGATCGATTTTGATTTTGTCCGAGTCGAACACGATCCTGGCGTCGCCGTATTGGTAGATTTCGTCGAAGAGCTTCGCTGTTTCTCGATGCACGTTCATATAATTGCTAATCTACACAATCATTAATATCGCAAATAATCCATATTTTTTACATAAACTTTTACCTTGTGTTTACTCTGCTTGTCGTCTTTAATAGCCCCTTCGATTTTGTTTCTGAGCTCGTCCATTCTGGTGTAGATCATGTCTCGAATAACGTTGCTCTCGCGCTTGATGGAGTCCATTTCGAGGAGAACGCGTTCTTCTGACTGTTTGATCTTCTCGATTTTCTTTTGTATGTTCTGCTTGATGGTCTCGATGACCTGGTCGCATCGGCCTGCGAAGTTCTGGCCTTTGTGCTCCAACCTGGAGCGAGCCTCCTCCATTTGCTTGACCAGCATGTCCAGATTGGCATCCAGTTCCGATAGGTGCTCCATCCAGCATATGGAGCAGAATATCTGGGTACAAATAGATGGGAAAATTGGTATGAGTATGAGAATTTTTGTTTTTTTACCTGTAGACAATGTTGGCAAACGTGTTCTCCTTTATGTCTTTCGGAGATGGTCTGGCATTTTACGCATCTAAAATCATCCTTTCTGGATGAAGAGTTTGTGGTTTCGCCGTTGAGGAGCTTCAGTATGGCTTCTGCTTGGAAGTTCTTGGGTAATTCCGCAAGGGAATCCATGCCATTGGTTAGTGAAACTTCCTTTTTACACACTGGGCATAGCATAGATTTGATATTCTGGGACATCTCCAACTGGGCTCCCACTTTGACGAGGTTTTTGGCTGTTAGCAGCGATTTTAAACAGACGAAGCAGAAGGAGTGTTGGCATGGGAGAATGCGAGGGTCTTTTAGCTTTTCCAAGCAGATGCTGCATTGGACTAATTCTTCGAGAACTGCCAATGAATTGTCTCTAAAAATAATGCATTTTTTTTGGTATTTATTATTATGTAGAACATGCTTACTTGATTTTTTGATTATCGGTTTTTGGATTTGATGTAGGCGGATATTTGGAGCTGTTGACGCGTTTTACTAGTTTCTTTTGGGACATTGTAAAATCGCTAGAATAAGAGTATAGTTACTGCCGTTTGATTGTAAAAAGTTTTTGAAATGAAATGTTTTATTGAAATTGAGTTTTATATCATTTTATGTAGCAAATCTGTTATCTTCATTGAAATCGGTTTCTTAAGTGCACTTTTAGATATCGTTGAATCGTGTTGATTAATCTATTATTGTTTTTAAACAAATCATTACGAAACGATAAGATAAGGAAATTATTTTTTTTAATTCGATTCGTTGCTACATTTTTAACTAAATTGTAGATAGGTACTATTTTTGTAGTTGAATATCGGATCACTCTGCATACAACAGGAATTCCTACACTAAAAGTAGGTGCTCTGTTAAATAATTAAATGAAAAAATTAGCGCCATTAAAGATTTTCATTTCAACAAATTCGCTCATCAGTATGATCGAATCGTCCTGCAGTTATTTCGACGAAGGGGGTAATTATATCGCGCGTGCTTTGAAAACCGAAGCGAATATTTGCGAGAAGAAAAACCGGAAACCGAAGAACGATCGACGCAAGCCCCAGTGACCAAGTACCCAAGATATTCTTTACAAATCGGTCCCATTTGTGGTTGCTGCATAGGATCTAACGGCGTTCGAGACATCGTTGATTTATCTATTTCAAAACGCACTTGGCATTTTTCTCCAAATTAAAAGTTATCAGAAATTCGTTAACAGCTTTACCAACCTGACCGAGCCGTCAATTTTAATTTGAAATCTGGTTTTCGAAACGCTCGTCGGCTTGCGTTTACGCTCGTTGTTTGTGCGTATTAATTTTACGTTATTGCTTTGCTTTATTTTTAAATACAGTGCTTTCGAAAAGTAACGAATAAATTCATTATTTCTGAAGTTGAGAGTTTTTCGAAAATTTCCTTTGACACGTTGATTTTGTTTTAAACAAAGGCACTTTTTGACATACTGCCCATATTTGTGACGTATTCGTTATTCGAGATATGACGTCATAGACAATTTTATTAAATGGAACACACTGTAAATATTTGCATTTTTAGATTCAACTCGATGAGCTGGTTACAAAAAGGTGTTACACTTGGTATCTTTGTCTCATAATAAAGGCCATACAGCCACTCAAAAATCAAAAATTTTGAATTTAGGTGGCTCCGAAAGCCAAACAGTTGAAACGGCTTGAAAAACGGCGGAAAAACGGCTTACATGGTTCTAAACTAACTTTTCAAGTACTATCTATTAACATGATATAAAATGTATACAGGGTGACCAAAACTTGGAAATTTTTATAAAAAAAAAATTTTCTACCGTTAGAAAGTACTTGAAATGTTAGTATAGGACCATGTAAGCCGTTTTTCTCAATGGAGAAGACCACGATGTGAGATATGCGGATTTCGACAAAATATACTATTAGAAATGATTTATTAGAGCTCAAAACCGTTTTCAGTTGCTCAAAAGGTGTTATAATTAAAAAGATATAGCCCTTCGAAATTTAAAAATTTCGGGTTCTGACTCATAAGTCATCAACCAATCATAAACCACTCACGTCTTGTTGTATACTAAATAATATGAATTTTCGAACGCAGTAACAAAGAATACACAAACGAACAAAAATCATACTGTCATTTGTCAGATTTTTCTGAAAAATGCACAAAACAACTTACACGAATTGCAGATCGGCACAAAACACTTTTGATAATATTGACGTTGACAAGAATGTTGCCAAATGAATTTTTCAGGACCATTATTTGTGTTTTTAACAAGAAAATCGGTTACAATTTATACAGATGAAGATGTTACTTCTATATTAATATATCGAATTATCCATTAGGTAATGGAAGAAATGGATCAATCAGAAAATGTTTATTGCAATAAATATACAAAAAACGCACATTTTGCGGAGTATAGAAGAGTAATAGGAAACGTGGCAAACTTGCTAAATGTGACTTCTCTTTGCAACTCTCGCTTGGATTGGAGCCGAACGTATGACGATTGTGTGACGTTTTTCAAACTTTAAAAATTAATTGCGGCCTTATTTGGCAACAGAAAAAAATAAAAATTTCATTACGCGCCTTCTTAGAACACACGGTTTTGAAAAAAAAATAAAAAAAAAAGTCGTGGTCTTCTCCATTTTCAACTGTTTGGCTCTCAGAGCCACCTAAATTCAAAATTTTTTGATTTTTGAGTGGCTGTATAGCCTTTATTATGAGTCAAAGATACCAAGTGTAATACCTTTTTGTAATCAGCTCATCGAGTAGAATCAAAAAACGCAAAAATATACGGGGTGTCCCATTTAATAAAGTTGTCGACGACGTCATATCCCGAATAACGATTACGTCACAAATATGGGTTAATATGTCAAAAAGTGCCTTTGTTTAAAACAAAATCGACGTGTCAGAGAAAATTTTCGAAAAATTCTCAATTTCAGAAAAAATTAATTTATTAGTTACTTTTCGAAAGCACTGTATGTGCAATGTGTACCGTAGCACAGGGTTCAAATTAAAAAAAATATTTATCAACTAATTTATAGCATTATTTTCACAGACTATAAACGTGTAAATTGGCTCCAAGATTCTGCCAAAAATATTTAAATTTAATCAAATTTTGTTTTTTACATCTACAGTTTGTGCAAAATAAAGTTACATGCACGTCATCATAAATTTTATACGTGTCAAATAGACAGTGCTGCCGAGTTTTTATAAAATTCACAAAATCTAAGAATTTTCTAAAATTTTCTAAAGATTTCTAGAGATGAAGTCCATACATTTAAAAACAATAATTCTGGTAAATCTTCATTTCAAATTGCTTATGGAACAGTTTTGTTTAATAACTCGAAATGAATAATGAATAAAGCGACAAGTCAAAATGACAAAAAATTACACAATTCGTGGCTACTATGACGACATTAGTGACGTGCATCTAACTCTGTTTTGCACAAACTATAGTACCATATAGCTAACGTGTATCTTCAAAGTATTTACCCAAAATACCTCGAGGAAGGCTTGTTGAAATTCGTCTTGTATTTAATCAACGACCGGTACTTGAGCGAAGAATGCATTTAAGTACGTCACCTGGTTCCGAATCTTACGGGCACCATCGAAACTGGATCGTGAGTTATATAGTACGAGTTTCTTGCGAGGTACGAAAAAAAAACGGTTCATGCGGCTCGCGTACGAGGTCGAAATTACAATTTAAAATGCTGGCTGTAATCGAGCCGAAGAATGCGTCATTTCGCATTACGGCACATTGGGAAATCGGAAAACCATTTTTCCGAACGAAAGCGGGAACAAATCGCGGATGGAACGTCGTTTGTTCAGCAGGCGTCGCGTCTCTTCGCCCTCTTTTCGCGTTTCACGCGACTCGGTCAGTGGGAAAGAGGAAAGAGCGAGGACCAGCCGGCACAGACACTCGATTCTCATTCGAGCAATCGGACGAAGGCACGTTAAATGTGCCGAAATTACTCGTAAACGGTGTTTTTTATTTATTTTCTTGTAAATCGCGGTAATTCGAAATATGCCCGCTAGCGGTTTAAGCGCGTTGCTCGATGGGGAAAATGAGGAAGTTCTTCCAAAACGCGAATAGTTAAAGGCCAAAAGGGAGAGAATTATTTATTTAAGCATCTTATAAACGGATATTTTAAGGTGAGTTTATAATTTTTATTCAATATCTACAAATTATTCATTAGTTAAAAAATTGTAACATAATTTTTTAAATATTTTATTTCATTATTTTGATACCATTAATATCCTGAAATAAATAAAGTTATTAAGGAATAAAACTCTTAATAGTATTTCAAAAGTATCTATCATTTAGAGAAAAATATTAAACAAATATCATTTTAATTGCGTTACAAATGTACACTCTACAAACTTCAATTTCGCTAACATACCTACTTGGTAGATTTAACACGAAGGTATGACTTTTAATTATATTTAATTACATTAAAAGTGCGCTCGTAATTAATTTCTTAAAACGTTTAAAAATAACAAATTATTTCGAAAAACTATAAAGCTAAATCTTTAAAACAACACACTAGATGTACCTACTATAAAATTTTGCATATAAATTTAAATTGTTTGCGAATGGTAATATAAGTGCCATTTAGTGAAAAATAAATAAGTATTCGCAATGAGACTTTACCGGTTACCCAGTGCAAAAATGGCACTTAAAAAATGTAGTGATGTTTATAAAAAATTCTCATCACGTACCGAAAGTTTTAAGTACTATTGTGATACACAATGTTATTGTACCTATATGAAAATCCGGATTTGGGCCGTAAAGACAAAGTCGAAAGTCAGGTGAATTTTATGGTAGTTAGCAAAATATAAAATAAAATGAGGACACAGCAAAAAATTGATAAAGTTAATAATTGATAATCCTACAATCCACTTTAAACTAATCAATAAAAATGAATTGTGTGAAGCACATTTTAGTTGTCATAAATTTAATTAATTATATTAGTTGCAAGTAATTGAAGTTAACCAATATTTGATTGTTATATCGTTGCATTTTTGTTTGTTTTACTAAAATATTTAGAGCGAAATATTACAAAATTATGATTTCTTATATACTCAAAATAATCACCAAGAATAACTTAGAGTGAAAGTTTTTTTTTCTATTTTCAAACGGCGTTTACTGAATGACAATTAGTTTTTTTATGATACCTGAAAGGTACGCGTGTGACTCGCTGGAAATTCATAAATTAGTACCATTGGAATTCCGAATTCACTAGCTTCTTTCAATATTAACAGGTTTGTGGTAAACTCCTCGGCACATTTCTTAATCAATTCGATAAATTTCGAATTAATTTTGTCAACAAAATAATGCCATTGTATTGACATAAATCCATGAAATTTTCTAAATTTGCATTACAGTTACAGGTAGCAGGGGTTATTATGTATCTAGCATTTTAATTGCGCATGTAGATTAGATTTAATGTTATAATTACCTATTACTCGTTAAAAACTGGTGTCGATTCCTCGACTCTCGATGTTCTCTTTAATCTGTTTAAAAAATACGTGATCGGCATGCTATTTCATATACAGTGCGTGAATAAAGATTTTCCCCAATATATAGGTATAAATATAAATCCCTTTAGGACTAGACAATTTTCATATGAATTTGTTTGGTATTTTTGACAATAGAAAATATTTAAGTATACAGAGGGTGTTATTGAAATGAATGTACATATTGAAACGGGATTATCTTTACTACTTTTCTAGAATGGGGAAAAATATTATTTTTTAAAAATACCAATTATTAAAGGAGTTATTACATTTTGAAAAATAATTTTAAAATGAACGTTCGCCGCTGCATTATAGAGATAGGTCCTGGAATGACATATTTGTAACTAAGAATTCACTAATTTGCAAACAACAGATACGTCAGATACACCGCATAGAACTAGGCGTACTACTAGGCGTAGTGTAAAGGTCGGAAAAGGGGTATTTTGTCCCAGATTTATTTGTTTGAGTTTAATAGTAAAATTAGGGTCATTCATTTTTTGATATCAAATATTCTTCACTTAAATATGTACATTCAATTCAATAACACCCTGTATATTTGAGTGATTTCAAGGGATCAAACAGATGTAGATAGACACTGTTTTGAAATATATTCAAAAATTTAGTTTAATTCATAATTCGAATGAAACGTGTTTTTCCTGTGTTATTCGGCCAAGGTTGCAAGAATTACTGTTCTTCCGCTTAAGACAAGAACCCATTGCATGTATCCTTTTTTGGATGAACATTATAGCGGAATCAGTGGAGACAATGGTATATATTACGTCAAAAACGAGAAAAAATATGAAAAATGTCTCCAACTATTGCAAACATAGGCGTATTAGGTATCTGAAATAATTCAGAATAAACGTCGTCCAAACTAGTTAGAAAAATGTTTGAAAAGCCAGCCTGCTGCAACGTTGCCGGGTTGTACTGGAAATCCTATATTTTGCACATTTTCAGGTTATGGTTATTTGAAGGTCATGTTTATAAATTAAAAAAGGCATAAATAGTTGAATTTAAACAAGAAAAAAAATCAAGAGGAGATATGAGCTTGCGAGTATTAATATAAATGAATATTATATGATTTTTAAAATAGATAATTACTTTTAACAAATTTAACATAACCTATAAATGTCAATGTGCAGAACGCATCGCAACAACGTATCGGCATTTCAACCACGCGTCGTAAAATTCCCCTAGTCAAATGGCAGAATTAACATTAGCACTAGGGAAATGTTGAACTGCGTGGAAATATTTGCAAATATGCAAATTTGTCTAAATAGTTTGGACGTCGTTTATTTATTTACATATAGTTTATGCAAAACAAATTTAGATGCACGTCATCATCAGATATATATGTTACGGGCAAAGCCCTTAATTGGATAGTACTAGAATTACCCGGATAAAGTAATAATTATCCAAATGGAGTGGTTAAAACGTGAAGGATTTAATGATTTCTTGCATTATCCGGTTAATTCTAGATTTAGCCAAGGAGGAATGGCTAAATTGCGATCCTACCCCTATACGGCGATCCTACTCTTACCCTATGTCAAACTACATCTCCTACCCATCCAACCTACGTCTACCCTACGGCGAACCTACTATAACTACGGCAATTCTACTCCTACAGGGATCCTACTCCTATCCTACCACTTTTTACCTCTAGCTCCTATATGCGAATGAATTTTATTATTGTTTTATCTAGGAGTCGTTGGAAAATTCTAGTATTAACCGGGTAATTCCCGAAAAGTAACGAACGCTTTCGGAATAATCGATTTTATCCACTCTATTTGGATAATTCTTGTATTATCCGGGTAATTCAAAGACATTGGAATAAAGAGACCAAATGTTACAATGATAAATCTCCTAAAATTGCGGACTATTATTGTTTTAAAATTGTTAGTGAGTGGGAGAGAGAAAGACATATCTCTTAGGACTCGCTGGCAACGCTGTAACAGAGTGTCAATGAAGTGTCACTATAAGCGCCAGTGGGGTAGTTTTAAACTTAAAAGCATTGTAACCGAAGACCATACAAATAACAGACAAAATTGCATACATTTTCATGTGGCAAATCATTAATTCCCACCCGATATTATCGCAGATTCGGGTCATTGCGTCATTGTCGGTTTGGAAAAATGGAATTTGATATATTATAACTACCCTACAACTACAATTTTATATTATATAAATAAAACAATATATTCTGGGATAGTACGAAGCATGGGAAGACCAAAGAAATGATGAAGCGATTGAGATTATTGATGGAGATTAGGCATGGAGACGAAGAAGGAACAGGCATTGATTGTACATGTATAGGAAGGAAGAAGAAGAAAAAGAAGAATAAGTTGATGATATTTAAAAGAATATCCGGTACCCTACTCCACTGATTCAAATGAAAGCAATATAACTTAATATATAACCTAAAAGTAATTACCGATAAAAGGACAAATTTGGATTGAAATGATACACTTTCTGGCACACTACACACGCATGCACCATTATTGTTTATAGTTTTGAAAAAATTTAAATAAAAGGACTAGATTACTCACGAGAATGTATATAAACACAAAATAGTTGTTAGGACTTACTGGCAACGCTGTGGTAATTTTTTGTTGCCGTATTTACGTAGATATTTACAATCTTAATATTTCTTTAATTGAATATTGATTTAGTATTTTTAAATTTTTACCTTGTATTCAAAATTTTAAGGAATAATTCGATCAAAAACATATTGTTTTATTTATATAATATAAAATTGTAGTTATAGGATACATCAAATTCCATTTTTTTAAAGAATTTCTTCAAATAATTATTATGGGCAGATAAAATCGACAACGACGCAAAAACCAGAACATGCGATAATATCGGGTGGAAATGAATGATTTGCCACATAAAAATGTAAACAATTCGGTCTTTTAATTCTAATGGCCCGCATTAAGCGCCCCATTTTAAGTTAAACCACCTTTAGTTAAAGCGCCTTTAACTTGACAGTTCTACATTGTTGTTATGGAGTAACTAAGGACATTGTTTACCTTTAAGCCGCTCGCTAAAACCGTTTTTAACGTTAAAATGGGGCGCTGAATACCGACCAATGTCTTTTGGGGTAATTCTAGTATTATCCAATATACGGGCTTTGCCTAAGTACACCTCGAATTTCCCATTCGGTTTTCGTCACGGCCGCATAAGTGCGAAATGATTTATGTATTTGTAAAGGCGCGAATGCAAAAATCCGATCGTGATTTTGAAGGAAATTCGACATACATTCGATAACGGACCTTCCACTTATCGATCATTCGATTTACCAAAATTATAATTATCATTGTCGAGGTGTGCGGCTCCATTTACGTGACAGCCATATAAATCCTTAGTGTTTTCCAATTAGCAAACGTGACAATGTTACACTTTCGATTCGCTCAAGTTGTAATCGATAATAAACTTTAATTGTTCGGCGAAAATTATTTCCGCATTGGAAGCGCTTTGAACGTTCGTAATTTGTTTAAATCGATTTTCTAATTCTCTAATTTCATGCTGTGTTTTAGGAACCCAATCGGTGATGTATATAAAATCTGTAAATATTTTAACAATCGTCTTATTAGCAGTAACGAGTACGCTGAGTAAAAATGTAGCCAAATCGAGGCAGAAGAGAATACTCTGGATAACTGAAGATGGTCGATTGGCTTTACCACCCGGTACTACCTTAGTGATAGCACCATCACTATCACTACCTTTGGTTCGGTACCCTCCGGAAGGGTTCTTCTCCAACATCACCATCAGCTTACCCTTCACAAGTAACTACACACATACCTCTACTACTCCTTGATAACAAATTATTTTTTTTAGTCGATTTCAACAAGCTTGGTCTAACCGACAACGAAAATCCCTACGGGGTGCTACCTCCACTACTGGCCAGATCGATGGGCAGAGCGGCCGGGTCAGCTCTAGCCGACTACATCAGCTCCCTGCTGGAGAGGAGACGCAACAGGAGGTCAGCGGGGCCGTGGGCCAAAGACCCGGGGCCCGTGCCCCACGCCTTCCACGGAGGCGAAAGGGCGCTGCTGTACGTAATGCTCGAGGAGATGCTCGAGCAGTTCGGTATGGACGGCAAAGCGTGCTTGTTGAGGGCCATTTGCGAGGTACATGCCTATCCGATGAGAAATTTCGGTTTGTTGGGTGAAATGTTGAAGTTGTTTTTTAGGTAAAATATTCATAAGCGGTGTAAAGCATGAAAAATTTCGTTTCTACGCTCATTTTAGTTCGTTCTTAACTTGGGCCATATTGTAAAAGCATGGTTTGAATCAAAAGTTCTAAAGCTTTTGAGCTTTTGCCACATTATCAACTCTGAATATGATTTAAATCATGTTGTTACAATCTTCATCTAGCTATCTTAACATCTGGTACTAACTACATAGAATTGCAACAACTATTAATAAAAAATTGATTTTAGAACTTTTGATCACATTATCTATACAATTCTTCAATTTGCTTGGCACTTATTTACACATCTTTGGCTCTTTCTCTGGAACATCTCTACATTCTCATTCATGTCTTCCTCTTCCTGCGCTTTGAAAACATTGAGTCAATTGATTTGATAAAAATTGAAACTTTTATTTATTTTAGCGCAAGTAAATCACCATACGCTGATAAATTAAACGAGTATGTTGAAGCTGAATATTCTGGATCAGGGCGACAAGGGGGATTGGGCGAATGTTGGCCATACATGAAAGATTGCCCGAAATCCTTATTTTTGAACAGGCATAATTATTATACGTAAGTACCAGAAATTTGTCATAAGAAATTGATTGCATCATTTGCATCATTGCATAATTTTTGCATCATTTTTAGTGAGTCTGGTGATGATGCTGAGGAAAACGAAGTAGACCAGAAAAGCGAAGAATATTCATCCAAAGCTACGTTAAGTTTGCCGATAAGAGACATGTAATTATTATGCGTTAGCTTAAAGATTCCAATTCTAGTGATATATTTATAATTATTTAATTTATTAATAGGTGTGATTAAAAACTAAGTCAATGTCAAAGACTCGATAATGCAAAGTGCTCAATTTGTACGATATAGCTTTCTATACCAAAATTAGTTATTGATTTTAAAATTTTCGTACAATTTAATTCGAAAATATTATGTGTTATAATAATTATTATTTAAGAGTTTTGTATAATAATAATATTTCAGCATAACGTAATTTGATGTAAATAAACTACATATATTTTAAACTGCTCGTCAAAATTATTACACTACTAAGGAGCAAAAAATATGTTCTTGTTTAAAAGTGCTAGGTGTTCGTACTTACATACATGTTTAAATAATTTATTATCAGCATGATCGAACTAGAGCAATTTCTCTATCCTATTATATCCTTATAATATCCTTATAATTGCATGTAGCTGTTTCCAGCGGAATTTCCGTCTCAACCGGTAATTAGAAGAGGGGGTTGAGGAAATAAATTTTTCATTATTAACTTGCCCATATATAAAAGAGGTGCGAAATGTTTACGTGGACTAGTTATCGTGAAAATGGCGTCCGAAGGGGTAAGATTTCTTTTGTGTTTGTATTATATTTTTTATTAATTTCTACATCATTTATTTGTTTTTAGGTTGTGCCTAAATGCAAACACCTGAAATTCGCCCTGCCTTACATAATAGTTGGCGGTGTATGGCCAAATATCTTCAACTCGTCCAAGTTTTGGGAGTTGGTTTATAAAATGTTTTCTCATTTCATGTTTTACGTTTCTGTTTGCATCGTTTTGGGTTGTGTAGGCCAATTTTTCGTTCTTCTGCAAGACAGGCCGTTGAAAATCGAGGAATTGCTGTCGGGTTTCTCTGTTACAACCATTTGGACAATGGCTATAGCAAGGGCAAACGGTTTGAGAAAACCTGTGTTCAAAAAACTAATTCAGAGTATCATAGACAGCGAAAAACGAATTTTTATTAGCGGGGATAAGGATTTTATTAATATCCAGAAATCCTATATATCCAAAAATAATTTCATATGCGGCATCTACTCGACCACTTTGAGCTTATGTAGGTATTTATATTACACATATACGTAGTGTAAATTAAACAATTTTAATGGCTTTATAAGCAAGACATGTGTCTCACAAATTTGTCAGTACCAAATTTAATTAGTGTTTTTTTTTTAATTTTAGATACTTACGCTTTCAGTTTGAAATTCATATTTATAAATTCCGAAGTGGTCGACCCGCTATTGAAAGAAACTGTAATCAGACAACCACATACTATCCAAATATGGCTACCATTTGACAAAGACATGCACTATAGATCAGCCATTAGCCTCGAAGGATTTTTAACAGTCTTGATTACCTATTTGTTAATTGGTTCAGAGGTTTGTTCATACAGGTAAAGCAACTTTAGATGCATTTGAGAGATAGAACAATTCTACAGGGTGTTTCAAAAAAAGGTGACCCCCTTGCCAGGAGAGGTAGAACATGACAAAATTAGTTGAGTTTGCTTATTAAAAAACGTTCGTAACGGCTTCCCTTTTCAAGATAGAGGGTGTTGAAAAAAATGTTTAACACATTTTGTACGATTATGTCGAAACTACTGGCTATAAGATTGTAATGAAATTTTGTACAAATATGTTTTGCAAGCTAACGCATCGTACAATTTTTTTTATATGTTTTTTAAACATAACTTTTTTGAGGGTAAATTTTCTAATCCATAGATAAATAAGTCCAAATTTTATGCGAGCTCAAACATCATTCATTACAAAAATTTCATTATTTCATAACAATCTAACAAGTAGTTTTGAAATAATCGTAAAAAATGTATATAATTTTTTTTGTTTCACCCCGTATCTTGAAAACGGAAACCGTTACGAAACTTTTTTACTGAGCAAACTCAACTTATTTGGTCATGTTCTACCTCTCCTGGCACCTTTTTTTGAAACACCCTGTATGTCTAGATGAAAAAATGGAATATTTATCAAAGACATTCTAAGTTATACAATATATTTCAGTATACAAACTTATATCGTATCTCAACTAAAAATGTTTAATCATATTTTAATGAACATGGACAAGTTTGAGTTGAGAATTAAAAATCAGCTCGGATGTAACGAATCAGAAGCTACGTTCCTAGTTTTAAGGGAGACCATTTTATTTCATCAGTCTATATTAGGGTAAGTAACAACCCCAATATAACACCAATGAATAAAAAGTAATCAATTGACCAGTACAAGAATTGGTCAAACGCTGATCGAAAAATATGCTATTATAAACTTGACTTTATTTGTAGATACATTGTAGATTATAACAGTTCTATGGGTATTGTAGCACTCATAGATTTTATACTCCTTTCTGCACAATTAGCTGCTTGTGTTTTACCAGAAGTTATA
The DNA here is from genome assembly GCA_917563865.1 of Phyllotreta cruciferae. NCBI lineage: Eukaryota > Metazoa > Arthropoda > Insecta > Coleoptera > Chrysomelidae > Phyllotreta > Phyllotreta cruciferae. The sequence continues at coordinate 10,933,239 of OU830607.1, forward strand.
GTAAGTTTACTGTAAATGTTATATAAAAATAATGCAGAAAATCATTAAGAATATGTTATTAATTTTAGGGATTACCACCAGTTATTGGCATATCTTACCTTTTCTTGGGACTAATTATTTTAAGCAAGTTTTTTGTATATTACTGGTATGCCGAAGAAATAACGTCTGAGGTACATTTGTAAATTTATATACCAATTTAATTTATTCTTATCATTTCTGGACATCCTGATGTAGATTGTAATATTAAATTAAGTTAAATTATATTAATATTTAAGGCAGATAAAGTAGCAGAATCTATATACAATAGCAATTGGACCGAAAAACCGTTGAAAATCAAATATATGTTTATATTTGTAATGATGAGATCTATGAAAATGACTGGATTAAGTATTGGTCCTCTTGGAGTGATGTCGATGAGGGTATATTTAATGGTAAAAGCCGTTAATTACGTTTTAACACCATTTTAATGAAATAATATTGTTGTAGATAATCAGATCGACGTACTCCTTCGTGGCTTTAGTACATTCTTTCTTTTAAGCAATACATATTATTAAGAATTCACTATATGAGCAATTCGCTGTAGGTAGTATTTATTTATTGATTGAAATTGCACAATAAATGAACACTGAGCAAGCAAACATGTTTATTAATATTTTACCAAACTCCTAATATACCTAATGAGTCTGAAAAAATGATTGATAGGGATTCGTAATGTCGAGAATAAAATTGGAAGCAGTAAGCAAATAGGTTTGAATTTATAATTCAAAGAACGTAAACAAATCCTCTGATTACCTATACCTTGTTTCATAATTAAATTCTACAACGATTTATTACTGTGACATGTTCAACATGTTTAGCCTTAATTTTAGACTTAACAACGAAAAATTTTTCGAATTTTTCGAAAACGAAGTCTTATGATCTGACTTTGTCGTCTGTCTGTCGCGAGTTTCAGCGGCTAAACGGTTATAGATAGAGTCAAACGGACAAAGGCATTTGATTCAGCATAGTCTAAAACCTCTACGTTTCAAAAAAAATCTGCTGCTTCCGGTCGCATGTTGTTAATCGTGTAAATCACATCACAAATCATGTAAATCACGAATTGAAAATTACCTTTGGTGCCATCTTTTATTAAAAGATGTATATATTTATAAATTTTCTACTATTGTTGTAAAGAGACACCACTGTACATGATCAAATTTTCTGCGCAAATTCGCCTTCTTCATTTTCCACTATGCGTTGATTAATCAGAACTTTTTCGAACCTCACAGAGTTCTCACCTCGAATTTTGCATCTGTGATATACATTAAATTGGAATGCTCTTACAGGTTTAAGATTTGAGATTGTTTGATTTCCTCCGAATTACCAATTTTCGATGTCTACGTTGAATTGGAACTAGAATTTTCGACTGACCTTTAGCGGTAATTTTTTCTACTTGGCCGGAATCTTCCATCGTCTCCGGAAAACTCCCGGACCGCATTGGACGACGCCGCATTTGCTTTTGTTTATACATATTTGATGTTGTATGTCTTCGATAATCAGGTTAGCTAACCTTGTGCTATTTGTAATATTTTCGCATATTTTCCATGGAAAAAGTGTAATTGCCGCGCATACGGGTAATAATAAATATTTTTTAAAGAAAAACTTATGTTGGTACACCACTGAGGCATTTTAATTGAAAATTCAATTATGAATGAATTCCTAGTTCAATTTGTGACAAAAAAAGTCTCTTGTGTTTATTTTGGACGGGCCGCCGTTTTCGAATAAAAAAATAAAACATCTTGACGTGTATTTTTCATTTTCTCTATCGTTATCTAGTAGTGGCGTTAGACGGTAGTAGGCTACTGTCAAAATTATGATCAAATAAATGATAAAATTAGCTTTTTTGGATAATCTAAAATTACGTAAATTAATGTGTAACTCTGTAGCTTTGTTTTTAAGAAAAAACTTTAACACCCCGTATCTCGAAAACGAAGCATTTGCGGACATATGTTTATACAGCAAAATATCATTATTTTTTCATGCAGAATTACCCCCTGAAGTTTGTCGCACTTATTAAATAACACCCTGTATATTTATATTTAAATACACATTTATATTAAATGTGTATCAGCACTCGAGGTCACTGGAAAAGGTGTGTGTATATGGGACTATTCTAAGCATTTTGACATAGGGAACTGATGGTCGACTAGTAAGCAAGATACGAGGTGTCAAAGTCGCATACGTCAAAGCATTTTATTGCTTGTACAATCAAAACAAAAACGGTCTGATAACAATTAACTCATTAAAGCAACTGTTCAAAATGTCATCCGTCCAAAATGGCAGCCCATTGTACTCCTAATGACGCGTACTCCTAGTGACGTGACTCGTATCTCACTTACTAGGCGTCAGCAACCGATAGGGACTACTAGGAGTCACTAGCGTCACTAGGAGTACGATGGGCCGCCATTTTGGACGGATGACATTTTGAACCCAACGACCCCCCCATTTTAACCCACTCCTGGACAACTTTTTTAACCCGATTGAATGGTGCCGTAAGACATTAAATTTGTTTAGTATGTGTACCAAATTTCATCATTATACCTTCACTATTAATGAAATTATTAATAAAATTAACTCTTAAGAATCCATCTTTAACACCCTATATACTGACAACCAAGGAAAGTTTGACCACTTATTTCAGAAACACCCTGTATAATACTTTTAACATACATTACATACGTACGAACATTTTTAAATAATTAATTATTGGGATGATACAACCTGAGCAAATTCTCTGACCTGCAGTAGATAATGTAAATAAATTACGAATCAAATTATTATTGCATAGGTGTCTGATTCCAGTAGATTTTCCTTTTCAATCATTAATTAGGAGATTCGGTTTAGGTAATTAAATTTTCATAATTAACTTTTTCGTATAAATAAGGATCAAACAGCTTACGTGTATCAGTTATCATCAAGATGACGTCCGAAGGGGTAAGATCATATTTTTTTTGAGTAACGATAAAAGGACTTGTGTATTTTTTGTTAATTATTTAAGTATTATACATTATTCAATTCTTTTTAGATTCTACCTAAATGTAAACACCTGAAGAATGCCGTACCATTTATATTAGTTGGCGGTATATGTCCACATATGTTTAATTTGCCATTGTTTTGGAAGATTTCTTATAAAGTTCTTTGTGAATTCATGTTTTATTGCTCTATTCTCGTACTTTTCGCATGTTTGGGTCAATGTTATGTTCTTCTGGTAGAGAAACCAAAAAAAATCACCGAATTTTTATGGACTGTTTCTTTTGTAATCATATGGATAATGACAGTAACAAGAGCTAATGCCCTAAGAAAACCAATACAGAAAGTACTACTTCAGAGACTTATAGAAGACGAAGAACGAATTAATATTGGTGGCGATAAGGATTTTATTGATATACAGAACACCTATATATCTAAAAATAATAAAATTTGCTTGATCTACGGTAGCTCTGTGAACATATGTAGGTATTTATTTAACACATACTTTACCTAAACAAAAGAAAGAGTCGTATTAAAAAAAGTTTAATACATTTGAGATATACATACATACAGGGTGAGTCGTGAGGAATTGTACATACTTTAACAGTGTATAGAGGCACATAAGGATAATATCAAATCAGCATTAAAAGTTGCATCCGCCTCTTCTTTAAGGAAATACAGGGTGATTTATGAATTTTTAGGAAATTTTCTTTCGTTTATATCTTCTTTATGGTTAATTCGGTTTAGTTCATTTTTTGGTAAAAGTATACATTTTGAACAAGGAACACACTGGCATGTTAAGAATTAAAAAAATCCAGGACCGTCTTCAAAAAAATGAGGTAAATTATTTAAAAATTAATATTTCACCCTGTATACACTTTTTGCAAATTTTCAATTGGTCATTGTAGAAGGTATAAGTAACTCGTAAAGCCTGACAGTCGGAAATTTTTGCCACACTTTTATTAAATGGTCAATTTACATTCAACTATTAAGAAAAATTACACTTTTAGTATAATCGAATATTTTACATTAAAATAATATTTTCCATCATACAAATGTTAATGAAAATTAATAATAAGGACTAATTACTTGTCCCTTCCTATCAAAATGTCCAAAAATTGCAAAAAAAGATTTCAAATTAACTCATTAAAAATAAGTATTCAACGTATTCACGTATTCAAAAATAAGCATTCAATTCTCATGATATTTATAACTGTACAGGGAATAACGACAAACACTACAATTAATTCAATAAAAAATATGTTGTCTACATTATAAAACATTTTAAAAATGAAACCAGTTTGCTCCACACTTTTCTTGACGGACAGTTATGTGCCTGATAGCTTTTCTTAGAGTTATTGGGTAAAAAATAGTGAACAGGATTAAAGTCAAGCGATCTTGATAACCATAGAATAGGACCTCCACGTCCTATACAACGATTTCCTTAAATATTTATCAAACGATAACGTACCACAATAGAAAACTGTGGAAGTGTACTATCTTGTTGGACTGTTGGAAATGTATTCCTCTAACACGCATATTTGTCAATAAAATAGGTAAAATATGATGTAAAAATAGGTTAGGAATTCGACGTTAATTAGTGTTTGATGTCCTTTTACAACATAATACTGTATACTTCAGCAATTGAATATTTGAATGGCATTTTGAATAAACAAAAAGAATCAATTAATAACACACAACGATTCAATTCTAACTTATTAACAAAATAATAAAACCTAATGTTAATTTATAAAAACAATTAAAGGGTTAATTTGTCATAGACTACTTTGATTATTGTATTTAATTTACAAATAAATACGCTTTAGGGAACATCATAACTAAAGTGTTGACTATTTTTTATTGAGTTAATTTGAAATCTTTTTTTTTGCAATTTTTGGACATTTTGATAGGAAGGGACAAGTAATTAGTCCTTATTATTAATTTTCATTAATATTTGTAAGATGGAAAATATTATTTTAATGTAAAATATTCGATTATACTAAATGTGCAATTTTTCTTAATAGTTGAATGTAAATTGACCATTTAATAAAAGTGTGGCAAAAATTTCCGAACGTCAGGCTTTACGAGTTACTTATACCTTCTACAATGACCAATTGAAAATTTGCAAAAAGTGTATACAGGGTGAAATATTAATTTTTAAATAATTTACCTCATTTTTTTGAAGACGGTCCTGGATTTTTTTAATTCTTAATATGCCAGTGTGTTCCTTGTTCAAAATGTATACTTTTACCAAAAAATGAACTAAACCGAATTAACCATAAAGAAGATATAAACGAAAGAAAATTTCCTAAAAATTCATAAATCACCCTGTATTTCCTTAAAGAAGAGGCGGATGCAACTTTTAATGCTGATTTGATATTACCCTTATGTGCCTCTATACACTGTTAAAGTATGTACAATTCCTCACGACTCACCCTGTATACATACATCTTTCAATATTAGTGGCGTTATCTTTTTAATTTTAGATTTGTACTTATTCATTATAAGATTCTTATTTCTTAATCCCGAAATGATGGACCCCTATTTATCAGAAAATGACATCACTCAAATCAAGAAACCCCATATTCTTGAAATATTACTACCATTTGACAGAGACTATTACTATAAAACAGCAATACTCGTTGAAATAATTGTTTCAATAATCCCTTCCTATTTGGTAATAGGTTCAGATTGTTATTCATTCAGGTGAAATAATTTTTAATATTTAGATACATTTTTATTAAATTTTTATCTTTGACTTTCTCTTTCCTATGCTTTTTTTTGTCCTCCACGACTTTAAAAGAAGTTCCTTTTTGTCATTTACATCAAAACATTTACAAATATTTATATAATTATTAGTATTTATATTTCAGTATACTAACATATATTGTATCCCATCTAAAAATGCTAAATCACATTTTTAAAAACATTGAAGTTTTTGAGCGGAGAGTTAAAAACCAGCTTGGATGTGATGAAAAAGAAGCTGAGTTTCTAGTTTTAAGGGAGAGCATTATATATCATCAATTTATATTAAAGTAAGTGAATAATTCAACGAAATAATTTGACGTTTTCGTAAAAACATTCTTTACAATTACCGTTTGTATTATATTTTATAATATTTTTAGATATATTGATGATTATAACAGTTGTATGGATATTGTAGCCCTTACAGAATTCGTAGTCCTTTCTATGCAATTAGCAACTGCTTTTTTACCGAAAGTGCTGGTAAGTTACATTATATTACACATTAAATGTGATTTATATTACAAATTGTAATATTTTTAGGGGTCGTCAAATATTGTAGAGCTATTCTTCTTATCTTTGGGAATAATTATTTCAGCAAAGTTTTTCATGTATTATCGGTTAGCTGAAGTAATAACATCTGAAGTACGTTTGGGAATATATAAGAAACAAAAATAGTGTTAAATGTACTTAATTTATTAATACATTTCAGACGATTAACGTGGCAGAATCGATATACAAGAGCAATTGGATTGAAAAACCTTTGAAAATTAAAAAGATGTATATATTTGTAATGGTGAGAGCCATGAAAGAGACTGGATTAAGTATTGGTCCTCTTGGAATAATGTCTATGAGGGTATATTTAATGGTAAAACCCATTTAAATACATTTTAACACCATTTTAATGAAATACTAAAATTGTTTCAGCTAATCAGATCAACGTACTCATTCGTGGCTTTAGTAAATTCAATCTTTTAAGAGCGAATTTTTGTAAATTTCACTATATGAGCAATTAGCTTTAGTATTTATTGATTGAAAGTGCACAATAAATGAACACTGAACAAGCAAACATGTTTATTAATATTTTACCAAACTCCTAAAATAAATATACCTAATGACTTTAATAAGTCTGAAAAATGATTGATAGGGATTGATAATGTCGAGAATAAAATTGGAAGCAGTAAGCAAATAGGTTTGAATTTATAATTCAAAGAACTTGGACAATTAATCTGATTATACCTCGTTTCATAATTAAATTCTACAGCGATTTTTTAAATAGTTAATTATTGGGATGATACAACCTGACCCAACTTACAGACCTGCAGCAATATAAATAAATTAATAATTTAATTATTATTGCATAAATATCTGATTTGAATTGATTTTTTTAAAGTTAATCTTTTACTTTTTCATATAAAAGGGTTGGAACTACTTACGTGTAATAGTTATCATCAAGATGATGTCTGAAAGGGTAAGATCATACTTTCTTTGAATGACAATACAAGGGCTGGTGTTTCCTTAATAATATTTATTACTAAATATTAGAAAGATATAGGTATATATTTTTTTCAGATTATATCTGAATGTAGACACCTAAAAAGTGCCATTCCATATACAGGGTGTTACTGAAATGAATGTACATATTGAAACAGGCTTATCTTTACATTTTTCTGGAATGGGGAAAAATATTATTTTATAAAAATACTTACCTATTATTAAAGGAGTTATTACATTTTGAAAAATTATTTGAAAATGAACGTACGCCGCTGCATTATAGAGATAGGTCCTGGAATGACATATTTGTAACTAGAATTCACTAATTTGCAAACAACAGATACGTCAGATACACCGCATAGAACTAGGCGTACTACTAGGCGTAGTGTAAAGGTCGGAAAAGGGGTATTTTGCCCCAGCTTTATTTGTTTGAGTTTAATAGTAAAATTAGGGTCATTCATTTTTTGATATCAAATATTCTTCACAGTTTAAATATGTACATTCATTTCAATAACACCCTGTATAATAATTGGTGGTGTATGGCCAAATATATTCAACTCGTCAAAGTATTGGAAAATCGTTTATAAACTATTTTCTCATTTCATGTTTTACTCCTCTATTTTCATCATTTTGTGTTCTTTCGTCCAATTTTTCATTTATCTACAAGACAGACCATTAAAAATCACAGAACTGTTAACGACTTTTTCTGTTGTTGTCATATGGTCAATGGCAGTTACTACTGCCATTAAAGAGCTAATGGTATAAGGAAACCAATAGTACAAAAACTACTTCAGAGTATTGTAGATGACGAAAAACGAATTTATATTGGTGGCGATAAGGAATTTATTGATATCCAGAACAGCTAGGTACATATCTAAAAATAATACCATTTGCTTTGCCTACTCAACGTCTTTATCTATACAGGATGGCCCAGAACTCACGCTCCACCGGGAAAGGCCTTATGGAACCGACAATGGAGATGCTAAAACTGCAGCTGAAGACATGAAAAAGTTATTCCTTTAAATATAATATTCAGATGACCAGTGCGGACATTTCTTAAGAAAAACAATGCATAACCATAACATTGATTTATACGTATGTAATATTTTTAGGGGTTGCCAGCGGTTATTATTATCTATGGGAGGATTTTCATCCAAGTTTTTTGTCTATTATTGGTCCGCTGAAGAAATAACTTCTGAAGTAAGTTTGCAAATTTATAAGAGGCCAATGGAGTATTAAAAGTACTTAAATTATTTTTACATTTAAGGCGGATAGAGTGGCAGATTCTATATAAAACAGCAGTTGGACCGAAAAACCATTGAAAATTAAATAGGTACCTACATGCATTTATTTGTAATGACGAGATGCGGAAAAATGATTGGATTATGTATTGGTCCCCTAGGAAATTTCAAATAAACTTTTAGAATATTCTGAAAAACAAAAATAAAAAATTAAAAAAATTTTTACCTTTGTTTCGAATTTCGAATATTTCCCAATACGTATCTGCTTTATTAAATATGAAATTTATTTATTTTTCGGCATTTATTTGACAGATGACTGTCATAAATTAAAACTGTCTTTCTTATTAAAGCAGGTAAGTACGTATTGGAAAATATTCGAAATTTTAAAATGTTTTATCTTCTTTGTTATTCATAATATTCAAAAAGTTTATTTAAAAAAGTTGCTTAGAATTAAGAGATTCATACACAGTAGAAAAAGAAGTATCAACTTACGATACACCCTTTATAAGCACCGAATTTAGTGATTGTTTTTCTGAAATTCACTTTACATATTTTTTTGTCCGATCCAGACTCTCGCGAGGCGCCTCCTGGAGGCCCTCGCACGAGTCTTGGCGAGTGTAGGCGACAGGAGTGCTAGCCATCCACACTCTCGAGGCGAGGCGAGGCGAGTACACCGTCCACACTCTCGCACTCGCGTTCCCTCGTGGAGAGTCTGGAGCGGGAATTTCAGTTATTTAGAGACGAGAAATTTCAAGCAGTGCTAACTAGGACTAAATTATGACATTGTCGAAGGATCGAATTTCACCATAATGGCGATAATAAAATTGAAAGCAAAAAGGTTAATTCAAAGAACTTTGTCGAATTTTCGAGATTGCGTTCTAAACATTATTTAATAAAACAGTAATACATATAAATATATTATGAATCAAATTATTATTACATAGATATCTGATTTCAATTGATTTTTTAAGTAATTAATTTTTCATCTTTTTTTTTTTCATAAAAAAAGGTTGGAACTACTTACGTGTATTAGTTCATAATCAAAATGACCTCAGAAGGGGTAAGATCATACTCCCTTTGAATAATAATAGAAGGGCTGGTGTTTTCTTAATAATTTTTAAATATCTATTAATTTCTAAATATTACAATATTTTTTTAGATCCTATCAGAGCGTAAACACATGAAAAGTGCCATACCATATACAGACAGGCGAATTTTTGTTGGTACACTATAGAGAGAAACTCTCAATTAAAATGTAAAATAGTGAGAATAAAAAATACTTTCAATACTAAAACATAGAGCAGGCGTGGCTTCAGCGCGTCATAGGCACACGCACTCTCTGTTCGATATATTGCAAAATAATCAACTCACTACATTGCTGCGCTCCAACTTTGCCACTTCGTATAATAATTGGCGGTGTATGGCCAAATATATTCAACTCGTCAAAGTTTTGGAAAATCGTTTATAAACTATTTTCTCATTTCATGTTTTACTCCTCTATTTTCATCATTTTGTGTTCTTTCGTCCAATTTTTCATGTTTCTACAAGACAGACCATTAAAAATCACAGAATTGTTAACGACGTTTTCCTTACTGTCATATGGACAATGGCAGTAGTAAGAGCTAACGGTACAAGGAAACCAATAACAAAAAAAACTATACTTAAATTCAGAGTATTATAGATAGCGAAAATCGAATTTTTAGTGGTGGCGATGAAGATTCTATTAACTGTCTTAAAAATAATACCATTTGCTTTGTCGCTTTACATTATATGTTTTATCATATGATTTTGTCATGAACTAAAATATTTATATGGTTACACTGTGTGATTTATCATAGAAATGTATCAGTGCAGTGTAGTTGGCGGTATATGTCCACATATGTTCAATTTGCCATTGTTTTGGAAGATTGCTTATAAAGTTCTTTGTGAATTCATGTTTTATTGCTCTATTTTCGTACTTTTCGCATGTTTCGGTCAATGATATGTTCTTCTGGTAGGGAAACCAATAAAAATCACCGAATTTTTATGGACTGTTTCTTTTACAATCATATGGACAATGACAGTAGCAAGAGCTAATGGCCTAAGAAAACCAATACAGAAAGTAGATAAAGTTCAGAGACTTACAGATGACGAAGAACGAATTAATATTGGTGGCGATAAGGATTTTATTGATATCCAGAACACCTATATATCTAAAAATAATAAAATTTGCTTGATCTACGGTAGCTCTGTGAACATATGTAGGTATTTATTTAATACATACATTGTATAAACAGAAGAAGGAGTCATTAAAACAATATTAACAGCTTCGTAAACAAGACATATGTTTCATCAGAACCAAATTCGAATACAGTGGTATTGGCTTATTAATTTTAGATTTGGTCCTTTACCTAATAAAATTCTGGTTTATGAGTTCCGAAGTGATCGACCCGTTATCGAAAGATACCATCATCAGGAAACCCCATATTGTTGAAATATGGTTATCATTTGAAAGAGAGGGGTATTATGTAGCTGCAATATTCCTTGAAGATATTTTTGCAGTCATCATTACCCTTTTGCTAATATGTGCAGATTGTTACTCACTCAGGTAAGGCCATTTTTATAATATAGATAGATTTTATTATTATTTTTGACCTTTAGGGAAAAAAGCTCAGACACGTCGATTTTTATTTTAAAAAGCGGACCAGAAAAGGTTGTGAGTGTTTATACATGATGTCCCAAAAAAAAGTTACATATCAAAGTTATGTTTTTTTAAATGGAAAACCCCGTATATTATTACATTTTTGGATTCTACTCGAGGAGCTGATTCCAAATAGGGGTCACACTTGGTATCTTTGTCTCATAATAAAGGCTATGCAGCCACTCAAAAATCACAAAATTATAGTATAGAAAATTAAATAGATACTCCAATAGATTTTATGCTTCTTTCTGTGCAATTAGCTGCTAGTGTTTTGCCGGAAGTATTGGTAAGTTAGTTTAAATATAATATTCAGATGACCAGTGCGGACATTTCTTAAGAAAAACAACGCATAACCATAACATTGATTTATAGTATGTAATCAATTGTAATCAATTTTGAAATTAGGCGACTCTGAAAGCCAAACAGTTGAAAATTGAGAAAAATGGCTCAAATGGACCTATCCTAACTTTTTAAGTACTACGTAATGACATGATATAAAATGTATACAGGGTGATCAAAAATTTCATACTTTTAATCAATTTTTTTGTACCCTTAGATAGTACTCGAAAAGTTAGGATAGGGCCATGTAAGCCATTTTTCTCAATTTTCAACTGTTTGGCTTTCAGAGCCGCCTAAATTCAAACTTTTGTGATTTCTGGGTGGCTGTATAGCCTTTATTATGAGACCAAAATACCAAGTGTGACCCCTTTTTGGAATCAGATCATCGAGTGGAATGCAAATATGTAATAATATACAGGGTGACCCATTTAAAATAAGAAAGTTGCTGTCCTCTTCCGGTCTAACCGAAAGTAAGAAACTGTTAAAAACATTTTCATTGAATCGAGCGTCTCGACAAATATTTGTATACAAATTTTCAAATATTAATTGCCACTACTTTTCCAGATGCTTCTAATGGGCCCTCATCGTGACACACCCTGTATGTACCTGTATATGTATTAATTATTTGAATTAAAGATATGAAGAATTTTGATCATCCAGTAGTCAAATAATTTTTGACTTGAAATTTGAACACTCTGGAAAAATTTTCTATTTTTTAATCGAATTCAAACAACTATACATCCATAATGTAGACACATAAAATCCGTCGAGCGAGTAAAATAAATTAAACAATATCACTTAAAAAATATATTTTATCCTTTTGAAATATTGGTTTTATTCAATGCATGTTGGTATTTATTTTGCATTTATAGCAGTTGCGGAAACTGATTTAACAAAACTGCACATCAAACAAAGTTTAAATCAAATCGTTTCAACATTTTAATTAATTGGATGTAGATTAAGGTTCGAATTAGTCAATAATTATAAAGCTCCATTACAATACTGCAATTTCAATGAATTTCGAGGCCGGATTCAATACCCAAATAATTCAGATGCCTGGAAATTTCCTGCAGCTAATTACTTTTTAATCAACTATATTGTCTGCGCGGTACGAGTTAATCTAAGTTTAAAAGCTTATAATAGTCTTAAGATCATTTTTATTGTAAGTAGCTATCACCTTTCCAATAGTTAGAGACAGGAATTTCGCATTTAAGGATTAGATTTTCGCATTCATTTTTCACATCCTCTATTTACAGTAATTCAAATTCTAAACAACTTGGACGAGAAAAGCGCGAAAACTCCAAAAACTTACATGCACGGATCGTTAACTTCTCGACTGGATTTCTTAACAACTCTTGTATACGAAGATTGCGGGATTTAATCCAATTTCGAGCTGTAACGACGTTATGTGGCATTCTGTTGCAGTTTGTGTAAAATAATCCCTTGCGTATTCGCCTTTCTTCCAGATTGCTCCAAGACAGAAATTCGTTCCATGATCCTGGACAATCGATTATCACGACTCCTATTGATTACATTTATTAATAACTATATGCACTTACTATTTTCTCATAGTGCGCTCTAAAAGAGATTGATCGTTATTTTAATTTAGAAAATTGAGTGATTATATGTACAATGTTTATTCTATACATAAGTCAATTAATTGTTATAAGTAAAGAGCGGAATATATGAAAAATGCATACATATATGCAACATTTGCATATATTTAACGATTTGTCATGTTTTTGCATATTTTGAAAAAATGGCATATTTTAGCATATACAGGGTGTTTCAAAAAAAGGTGACTCCCTTGTTAGGAGAGGTAGAACATGACAAAATAAGTTGAGTTTGCCCAATAAAAAATTTTCGTAAGGGCATCCGTTTTCAAGATACAGGGTTTCAAAAAAAACATAATTTGCACACATTTTTTACGATGATGTCGAAACTAAGTACTGTCTAGATTGTAATGAAATTGTGAACAAATAGTTTGTTTTAAACATAACTTTTTTGAGGGTAAATTTTCTAGTCCAAATGTTATGTGAGCTCAAACATCATTCAATTTTACACCAAAAAGGTACTCTTGGTAAAACTCGATACTGTGTACCGTTTTCGAAATATTTTGATTTGAAAATGATGAAGCAGTAACAGATGCTGGTATAAAGTAAGTATTTTTAAGTAACAATTACCTATTCATTAAAAAACTCAAACAATTGCATTATCCTAATGCTAAAGTTATTGATTAAAAAAGGATAGAATTGTGTATTCGTGAAAACGGAGGACATTTTGAACACTTACTCAACTGATTTAATATTTCACATTTGTAATCAAATTTATTTGAATTTTATCCCGTAATTCTTTCTTTAATTAATTATTTTAGCATTAGAATAATGTAATTGTTTTTGTTTTCAATAAATAGGCAATTGTTACTTAAAAATACTTACTTTATAACAGCATCAGTTATTGCTTCATCAATTTCAAATAAAAATATTTCGAAAACGGTACACAGTATCGAGTTTTACCAAGAGTACCTTTTTGGTGTAAAATTGAATGATGTTTGAGCTCACATAAAATTTGGACTAGAAAATTTACCCTCAAAAAAGTTATGTTTAAAACAACTGGGTACGAACCGTGCAACTAGCGCCCTCTATGAGTGGCAGATACAAAAACCAATTTATATGATGCGTTTGCTTCCAAAACAGGTTTGTTCAAAAATTCATTACAATCAAGCCAGTAGCTTCAACATACCTAATCGTAAAAAATGTGTATAAATTATTTTTTTCAATACCCTGTATCTTGAAAACGGAAGCCCTTACGAAATTTTTTTACGGAGCAAACTCAACTTATTTGGTCATGTTCTACCTCTCCTAGAAAGGGGGTCACCTTTTTTTGAAACACCCTGTATGTAGATATTTATGTACTTACTACTTTTTGTTTACACATTCAATTTGATCAATCTTGATCATTTTACATACATGGCATACTTTTGATATTCTTTGAAAATTATTGCATATTTTGATATTTCCTTGAAAATCAATGCAAATTCTTGAAATTTTTTGAAAATTCTATTGCATAATTTTGATATTTTATTAAAATCAATACTAATTTTTGATATTTTTTGAAAATTATTGCATAATTTTGGTGTTTTTTTGATCGTTGAATATTTTTGATATTTTCTTGAAAATCAAAGCAAATTTTTGATATTTTTTTGAAAATTATTGCATTTATTTTTATTTATACGTATATTCTGAATTAATTTAGAAAATTACTGAGCAATTTATAATGATCCAGACCGAATAAAAACTGTCCAGAACATTTAAAACCTCCCTAGAATCAATTAAGATTGTAAAAACAAATCGAAATGCTTTAGAATGAATTTTGATTTGTTCAGAACAATTAAAAACACTTCTGAACGAATTGGAACTGTTCAGAAAACTTTTAGAACGCTTCAAAACGAATTACAAATGATTCTGAACAATTTTGAACGTTTCAAAGTGAATTAAAACTGTCCAGAACTAATTTTGATATTGTCTTAAAAATCACTGCATATTTTTAAATAAATCGTTGCATATATATGCGCATATACATATTAGAATTTTTTTGCATATTATTCCGCTCTTTGGTTGTAAGATACTGAGTTTGTAAATTAATTATTGTTGGGCGAATGAGATACTTGTTTTTCGTAAACTACAATCCATTTTTCTCTTGGTTTACTATCATTATTTGCTTTATTGCACGAAGAAAATGCATTTTCCAATGGCAAAATAATGCATGGTTGCGGCGACATGTGTGGCTGTGTAACTTGTCGCAGTCGCTTTGAGCGGGATGTTGCCCAAAGACATTCAGTACTCGCGCTTCCTTCCTGCGAATAGCACGTGTGTCGGGATAAACGGGAGTGCTGAAACGAAAAGCGCCGCGGTTTTCCCGAGTTTTCCGCCGCCGGCCAGCAAGCAAAGTTTAGAATTATTATTCGACGAACTCGCTCTTCTTAATTTTGTAAGTTTCTGATGGAGGGAACTTCCTGCTTCGGTCTAATAAGTGGTGAATGATTGCCTTCTTAAGGTATTTCGCAACTATTTTTTTGCACTTATCTAATAGATTATTGTTTATTAACTTTGTTACTTCCTACATAATTTAATTGTTAACTATCTATTAATTACCTATTTAATACTACTTCATGATTAACTTATTACAATGATCAATAATTATCCCCTGATGTGATGAGATGAGATGCTTTTTTTGTGCAGTTTTTATATAGTTATAATGCTGATATAGCTTTATTTAAAAGTACTTTTTTTATAGAGAAACTTTGGCAAATGGCACGAAAAACAAAAAATTTCGCCTAGCCAAAGTAATAAAATTCCATCTTTCTGTGATACATCCCATTGTCACTGTGATACTAAAACCGAACGCCGTTGGTGTATTTTGTTTATGGCTATTAAATTGGTTTATGTACGCAATAAAAATGATGAGACTTGTGTAGTTACGGGAATTATTTTCGTAATGTGTTTCTTCTATAAACTACCGATTTGGTGATACTGTCGAGCGATGTTAATTACATTAATGAAATTAAATTTCTGATACGGGTTTTCCGAATAATAACAATTTCTTAGATAAGTAGCTGATTAGAATGGTTATATACACAGAATTTTAACACGTTCAAAGCAAAATTTGTATTTTAACATAATTAACTAGTGAGCTATAAATATTTCGATGATATGGTGTATGTTTCGGGTAAGTTTATTTTTCCTGCACAACTAATGCATTTAATAGATAGTTTTTGAAGTTGCGTGCATTCAAAAATAAATAAATAATTATTTACTCTAATACCAGATGATGATATTTCACATTTCCATAAGCCGGCCCTTCGCAACTTGTAATAACTTGTAATTGGTGTAGCAGTGAGTGTCCCATTCACTCAACGAAACTACATAATAACGCGTATTGACAGAACCGTTAACGGTAGAATAAACCTTAATTAAAAGCTTAATTTTATTTGGTAGCGTTCTATTTTTACAGTACATCAAAAGCGTTTGTAAAATACTTAAGTAAACGCCAGTAATTCGAACGAAAATAATGAATTAAAACCTGCATATGTTTTGAAAACTTTCTCGTAATATACCTACTACATATTTTTATTAACAAATTAGGTAGATATATAATAGATAATTTAGTGCTTTTTTAGTGCTAATTTAGTGCCCAATCACTAATTTTCGTGCTCAACTGGTTAAGCAGAAAATTGCGATTGAAAGTTGCGGTGCTAAGTTTATAAAAAGCTAGCACCACCACATTTAAATATTTTTGGACAAAATTAAAAAACATTACATCGGAATTTAATGCTTTTTTAGAGATATTAGAAAAGTTGAAGAATAGAAAAAATACATTAAAATATATATATATAGAGTGAAATGATTTTGGTATCTAATTTTATACTGATAGTGCTTCTAAAATATCCTATGTTTGATTTTAGTGGTCAATCATTAGGCCCAAAAAATACGATTCTTCAATACGATTCTTTCAATTTTATATAGTCCAATGGTCAAGAGTAAAGTGTCATTAAAAATGAAGATAGAGAAATGATTTTAGTCTCTAATTTTACAAAGATTTTACTCTTGAGGGTTGGACTATATAAAATTGAAAGAACGCATTTTTTGGGGCTAATGATTGAGCACTAAAATCAGACATAGGATATTTTAGAAGCACTAAAATCAATGTAAAATTAGAGACCAAAATCATATCACTCTCTCTATGTTTTAATGTATTTTTTCTATATTCTTCAGTTTTTTTAATATCTCTAATACATTTTTAACAAACAATTTTAAGAAAAATACCTTAAATTAAAATCTGGTTAGTGCCTTCGAAAGTACTAAAAAAACACTAAATTCCGATGTAATGTTTTTTAATTTTGTTCAAATATTTAAAAGTGAGGGTGCTAGCTTTTTATAAACTTACCACTGCCACTTTCAATCGCTATTTTCTGCTCAACTAATTAAGCACTAAAATTAGTAATTGGACACACTAAATTAGCACTAAAAGAGCACTAAATGATGATGTATGAATTTTTATTTTTTTTGGTCGTGGGGATGCTAAGTTCACGCGAGTCATTGTAAATCTTATTGAAAGTTGCTCCTATATTTATTTCAAATAGGAGTTGTAGTCTTGTCGATTAACTTATATCGCCCTGCATAAACCTTAATGAGATGATCGTGAAATCGCCCGAATCCCCATTTGTTAACATCGGCCTTGGAAATAGAGGAATTCTGGTCTAGTGGGTTTCGTGCCACAGCCGAATCCCCCGAGAAAGCTTTTCCTTCCTTTCTGCCGCCCTCTTCCCTTTGAAAAACCGGTAAGAGTAGACCCGAAAGCATCTCCGATTTCGAAGTGGAAGTTAATCTCGCATAACCCGAGCAAAGCTCGAAAGTGGCCCATCGGTGCTTTGGAAAAAAATTGCGGTTGAACTAACTAGCGTTCGTTCTATTATTCAATAATGTTGCTATATTTATTTATTACACAGGGTGTGAAAAGAGGTTAAAAAAATTCTTTAGGAATGACTCCTGTAAAAATTCAGTCTGGCGATAAAATAAAAATACGACTAGTGAAATGAAATATTTGAAATGATCTTATTGAAGTGCGCGTTTGAATAATTAATTGCAAGCATTTGTTTCTCGGCTGTAACGTAAACGAAAACGCTGAAATGTTCTATCGAATCCTCGAAAATAGATTCGATTCGCTCGAGCAATAAAAAAAAGTCGACTTTTATTATTTAACTTCAGAAATATAAATCATTGTTTCCTTGTGGAAATCCTCTGTATCGGTGGCTTAAACATTCCTTATATACCTAATGCATTAGGTCATAATCGTTGTCCATAAACCGTAATTGCGTGTAAAAGCGTGTAGGTAGTTCCATTAACACTTTTTTATTGTCCACTAAAACCGGAGTAATTAAAACTATCCTCCTGCGATGTTAACAAATAAATTATTCACATTCTAAATTGCCTGAAGATATTTGGATATTAAATTAACCAAGGTTTCAATAATTATAAACTCAATATTTCGTTTTATGCATGGTAAAATATAAAGAGATATATTGTTGCCATACATTGTTCACCAGTGTGCATTTTCTAGGTAATATGCAGAAATATATTATGCTGTTTTCTTTTTATAGGTATAAAAGCGACCATAAAATGGGACAACAGTGACAGCCAGAAAACTGTTGAGCGTGCTGTTGAAAAATAACTTCGAATAATAGGCAACAAATCCCTAAAAATGTTTATTCTCATTGGACTTTCGCTCACTTTGAGTATTGATTGCATCATGGCGACAGGTATGTACACAGATTTCCTAATTTTTTTTATAAATTTATCATTTTATCGGTATTTTTATCATATGCTATCTATTATCATGCTTCCTATTAAATTAAGTGAATAAAAATAATGGGCAATGTTGAACATGAGTTTAGGATAATAAATTTAATATAGCTAGGTTCAATACACTTTCACGGATTTGATATAAAAATGAATTATTTTTGCAGTTTGCTATTTGAAATCGTCAAAAATGATCATAAACGAATTCTTTAGGTAAGAATATACTGCTCCAAGAAATTAACGCACTACTCATAAATTTCTAAATGCAGGGTGACCCAGCGAAAGGTAGCCCATTTAATCAGCTTGTAACTTTTAAACGCCTAATTATAAAAACATGCGGTTTTCGTAGATATGTTTTATTTTGCTACAAATTTTTTTTCAGTGACACAGAAATTTTGTATTAGGTGTACATTGATCAAATTTTATCAAATGAAACACCCTGTATATAAATTGACGTCATCTGAAAGATACCCTCTTCTACTTTTCAAAAATGTATATTGTATATTAACATGTTATTTTGTAAAACAAAGAAGATATTTAACTTTGAATAACGTAATGCAAATCGCCTTAATTAAAATAAAATTACAATAAATCTTAAATTTTTCATTCTAAGGGAAGCTTTATCAGGCTTCTTCAATGGTTTTTCATTAGGAAACACTTTAATCTCACACATTAATATTTTTTTTGAATTAAACATGTTTTATATGTTTCACTAATGTAGTCAGCGTGCATTTACATGCAAGTAACAGACAGCTGATTAAATGGGCTACCTTTCGCTGGGACACCCTGTATTATATTTATAAAATTAAAATAAGTAATCAAACATTATATTTCATTCATTTTTAATTAATTTACTCTCAAACAAAGGATTTTTGAACGATGTATTCCTAAGAATAGGTCGTAAGGAAAAAAATAAGGGAAAAAGTTCAAAATTATGAATATGAAACTTTGAAAGAACAGGCGGCAAATTTGGATCTTATCAAATCATCTTATCAGTTTAACCATAAAAATAACGAAATGCGTAAAAGGTCACTTCCAACAGGAATAAATCAAACCAAACTGATTTTGAAGTCGATTTATCTTTCAACGATTTTAATACTATAAAAAATTATCTGCACGGACAAGAACTTTATTTAGTTGTTAAAAGTCACAATATACAAGCAGGGTATTTCCAAAAGTATTAAAATATTGTTCAGTTTGTTTAAAGTGGTCATATTTTTCACAAAATATTAAGTGGTGCGTTAATTTATTGGAGCAGTGTATATAAATATCAAAATTTAACCTGAAAAAGAAAATAGCCAGAAATTCTGCTCGTCTTGTAAAAATTTGTCTGGATCATGTTACATGTGAGTGCGACACTTTCCAGTAAATTTTAAGGAAATTTCCACTGTTAAGTAGCATCAATAAAAGAGGATTTATTGGCAATTTTCTCTCATTCGCATAATAAACGAGTCCGATGGGATTGCATTGTGTTAGAATTTTGCTGCAGTAATATGTTCTTCCCCAAAAATTCACTCTAATGTAATATTCAAAAAGAAGTTTAAAAACGAGCCCACGAATTCGTCACTATATCCTTACATTTTAGTAGATATTGTATATTGTAGAAATGTTTAAAAGTTTGTGTACACTCTCGAGAGTGTCCTAATGAAAATAGAGAAACTTTTCACAGAAGGGTCGCTTTGGAAATTATGCTTTTGGCGCGTTAACAGACTTCAACAACGAGTCAAAATGAAAGTTAAGTACGTAATTGTTCGACGCTTTACTATTCCAACGGTCGACGATGTTTGTTCTAGCAATCGAAGAATTTCATTAACTTCCTTAACTGTTTAATTCGAATAAAATTGGAGCGAATTTTAGGAGCTAGACGGGCCGCGTTTTGGCGAAAATACGCTTCGAAAAGTTTAATTAATTTTATAGCGACAATGTTGCAGGATCAAGTACGCATAGAGGAATGCAGTTTATTTTTTTAACGCCCTTTGAACGGCGTTATCTTTCTATAGTTCGAAGGATTCCATCGCGCCCCATAATATGTTTCAATTTACTTTACGTAATTACGCGAGAGAAGAAAAATGGTGGAGTAGGTACTCACTGTAGAGAGTTTATCAGCGGCGCTGACACAATGAAATATTGTCCCGCTGGAAGACATTCATAGGGCAAATTCTGAATCATTCCCTTTCCTTATACCCCCTAATTTAATAAACTACACATTATTACATTAAATAAATTGTCTGTAAACATCTACATAAAATATGCTAATGATTTATTTGAAAAATTAATCGATTTGAATGCGAATTTATGCGGCAACTTCGCATAGCAACGTGCTTTATTAAATATTGGATTCAACTTCGGTACTCGTATCAATGTTTTAATTACCCACTGATTTTACAAACATTGCCGTCGAGGCAATGCGTTACCTCCCATCGAGCTAGTTTGTGAAACTAATTAGAGAAATGGACAGCTCCAATCACCTACTAACGCTCAACAATTTTAACGAAGCGATTTGGATTCAATTTGGTGCAACTAGTTTCCTGGAAAACTGTTAGAAGTTTTTAGACTTCATTAAACACTGTTGAAATACGTGCTTACCTAGTTGACTTATCGGTTGCAATTTTGACCTAATGATTGTTTCCCGCAATTTTCCTGGAGTTGAAACAAATCGATAAATCATTACATTGGTAAATACTAGTTATATTAAATTTAATAAATGAATTCCCTGGAAATGATCCTAACATTAATCTCTTTCCACAACGTCCTTTAAGGCATTTTTCTTGTTGATTTCTCGAAATATTTACCTTTGCGATTTTGCTTCTTGAGTGGTTTGTTTGTGGAAGTAAATTTATTTTCACTTATAAGACTTTGAGGTTGCTCGATGTGGACTTGTACATATATTAAGTGTTTTTGCATTTTATTTGTCTCTTTCTGCCGTTCTCTGGTATTTTAATAAGGAAGCCCGAATGGGAAGTTAATTAATTGAAGACCCTCAGCGTGATTGACAATTTAATTTTTAAATGCAAAATGTGTTTCTTCTGTAGCCCCGGCTTGCCGTGTTCGTTTCCACTTAGAGTAGCATTGCCTAAATAAAATACATTCTGACTGACTGGCTTCAATAAAAGAACTGAACCAATTCCGAACTAATTCCGAGTTTCTTTGCTTTACATTTTCCTACTGTTCATTACTGTTGATTGCGCTATTTTAAACCAATTTTTTATTGGATGAGTAATAAAAATACCATTTGCATAAGATAATGATTTGCTCCGCGTTTATTGCTGATTTAAAATTTATAGGACGAGATTGAAAAGAAAACTGCTAAGTGAACGAGCGTCTACTCAGAATAGCTAAATAGGAAACATTAAAATCAAATTCATAAATCCACACTCTCCTGGAATAATAAAATGATAAATACACGTTTATTCTTGAAAGTATTATCATATTCTTCCGGCCTCATTCCTTCAAAAATGAGTGAATTTCGAGCAATAAATACGAATCACGCTTGACGGAAAATCAAACTGCAAATCGTAACTGCGAGATAATATTTTCTTTATCATCTCCTGACCAATATCGTGCCGAGCATTTCCCCGGAAGTGCAGTAATCGAATTCTCCGGTTTCATTCCGATCGCTACTCGACGTTGAAACAACAAAAATATTTATCCTACTAAAAGTAACAGCGTTTGCCCGGTAGTCTACATCTAGATAATTCGAACGTATGATAGGAAAACAATGCTCGGGAAATCCGAATTTTCTAAGAAACTATTGCGATAGTATTTAAATGTTTTATTATAGGAGAAAGTGTGTTAAGGAAGGCGATTTTTGTAGTGTATGAATAGAGGGTTATTTTTATGGAGCAAGTAACGCCAACGGAGCGTAATGATGGCCTCAAATATAAAACCCTACTTCCTTTTTTTACGATCTTGGAAGTAAATTACATCTAGTAAAGTTATAATTTAACAGCTATCATATTTACCACGCTTTCGCCATATTAAACGAAAATTCAAGGATGCCGAGCCAAGGTCCTATTTTTCCAGACGCGTCACGTTTTCGGTCTATTTAATGCGGTTGTTACCATCTTTTCCAGTTTACTCTAATAAACAGTGCGAAATTTTCATATCGTCGACTATTTTCCAGCAGAAAATTTTTCACGAAATTGCGAGCATGGAATAAAATCGCTCCACAGCGTTGTCAAAGGCACATCTTACTAGATGGTTCAAGCAGGATCTAACTTTTCAATATTCCAATCAACGTTCAGCCGCTTGAATGGGGAGGAACTTTTCGGGGAAAACGATTTTATTCCTCCATTCAGATAATCACAAACGCGGGATTTATAGGTCAACCATTCAGATGGCTCGAATTGGCGAGAATAATGTACGAACATAAAATAATTTGCTGTAGAATAAATTGCAATTGAAGGCAACAAAAGGCTACTTTTTGTTGTTAAATATTAATTTGTGTCGAAATTTTGGAATACTAATTATTGGAAACGTCAGATCAAACTCCAGTTAAGAGTTTGTGCACGGCTTTGATCTGGCGTTAACGCGACAATGGTGTTGTTTGTAATCTTGAAGTGCCGATTCGACATACGCAATTTCCCTTCACCTAATCTGTTGTTGTTGTATTTTCCTTCTCGCGAGTTTTTCACAGCATTGCTGGGAAAATGATCCCTTCAGTTCTGAGCAGACGCTTTTTTCATTTTTGGGGTGAACAGCATTCGCGATATTGACTTTCGTAGATTGTCTTCTGCGCTTTTGCTACAGGGTGACGTGCAGGAAATTGGACGTTTTTCAAAGCCGAGATCCCGGGAAATTTATTGTATGAACGCATTAAAACAAAATCGCAAGAAATCCAATTAAAATCTTGCCAGTAACACACGAATGATATAATTTATTACACAATACAAATCTAATTTATTGAAAAATGCGTTACGAGAATTGTTCAACTGGTATACGTTGTGCAATCAAGTAGAAAATTCGAGATGAAACCCTTTTCATGGTGGCCATTATTTGGGCTTAAATATTGAGTACACCTCTAATTTGATCCCATTAATATTCACGCCTGGTGGTGCAGGCCTTACTCGCGCGGAATCAGAAATGAATGAAATTTAATTATGTTAATTACCCCAACGGTTTCTGCTCGGTTAAGAAAAACAGTCATTGTAAGTAAATATAAGGAAAAAATTGGAATATTAATTAGAGATAAAGAGCACTCCATTAATCACGATTTTTCCGGTTTGTTTTGCAAGAGATAATTCCGGTAAAAGCAAACATTGATTCGTTTTAAGCGGATTTAGCGAGGAAATAGGTGACTTAATTTTATTATAATTTCAATTCTTAAAAGGTTTTCCTATCGGAGCAAAGAAGTTCCCTGGGCTTAGGATTAAAAACTTAAATTCGGGAAATACTTTTCCAACTCGATACGTTTACCCGCATTCAAAACGAATTTATGGAAAATGGGTAATCTGGATTCAGACTGTTCTGCATTTGACGACATTCCTAAAATAATCGGCTTAAAACTTTAATAAGGCAGATACTTCTTTACCAGTTTATCCTTTTTTTATTAGAACTACGTGCAAACTAGATAGTAGTTTCCAGACAAAAATATTACATACATACAAAAATACATATGGGCTCGTTTTTATGATTGCCCTGCTGCAACATAAATCAATCCCCTGTTTCATATTTAATTCATTAGCATTTTAAGGCGCTTTTCGTTTATCAACGGTCGGCCGGGATGACAATTTCTAAACGAAAAGCCTGAATATTTATGTGGGAAAATCTTTGATATGGAAATGGCTTTCGAAGCCGAGGAGGATCCTTCGGCTTTATGGCTAGTAGCCTTTATTGACTTGTTTACTTTATGCAAGGATGCTGTTTAGCTAACATGAACTGTAGCCTATATTTTTTGTTTAATATCCATATTCCAGACGCTATTTAACGGACAAAACAAGGTCGTTATACAATAAATTTCGTTCGTATACAGGATGTTTTATTTTTATTTTCAATCCATCAATAAACACCCTCTATCTATAGGGAGTACCTATATTTCCCATGTGGTCAATATCCGAAAGAGTTAATTGTTTTAGCGTGACGAAAATCTAATAAATATCTTAGGAATTACTCCATCAGTGCGGTAAATCAATAATATATTTGGACAGAGAAAATGCTCGTTTCGACCGCTCTCGGGCCACTTTGGATGTAATATTGTTAACCGTACTACAAAACGAAAATAGTACATTGGCATGATCCAATTTACCCAGACAAGTACAAGTGCTAGATTAATTACTCTTACTAATTTTATTTTCGAATTTTTTTAATCTGAAATTTGTACGAAAACACCCAATTCGCATTGGGATTATTCTATTTTCGCGCCGTCTCGAGGGATTTTTGCCATAATGAAACAATCCCAAATATTGAAAAAACACATCTAAATACATCGAACACTCCTCTGCAATATTATACGCATTGTCCCCAAAAGTTACACATCAGGATCACTGTGGTGTCCCCGAGGGCAATTCACCAACTTATCTATCAGCTAATAACCATTTTCAATTATTTTTTGCTACCCACAAACATTTGCCTATATATACAGTGTGTCCACGGATGGAGTTGCCCATAGGAAAAACATTCTTATTAATCATTTTTGTCCATTAAAAATTTCACACAAAATTGGAATTTTAATTTGAAAACTTGTATTCAAGCTATATTTTAGATTATAAGTAACTTTCCCTTATAAAAATGTTGTGTAAAATAAAAAATAATGGTACTTCTCACTTGAAGTATTTTCATATTTTCTCAATTTGCCAACACCCTGTAGATTCAATCTAAGATTTTTCAATGCTATTCTCATCTTCTAAGGAAGCAACATTTTTTTATAAAGAATGACTTTTAAACTTTTCGCCGTAAAATGAATAATAACATTTTTTCTTCCATGGACATATATATTGTCTGGACATATATATATATTCTTTATTACATACAGGCATTTTTTAAAAGTGGTACCGGATTTCACATTTCACTTTTCAACGTTTTCACAGAGAAAATGCCAAAAAAAATATTTTTATAAATAAACAATATTGAGCATTTGAAAGTTATTTTTAATTCTAAACATGTTTTCTTTATAATAATTTTTGATATTTTCAAAAATAAATGTACTTTACTCTTGCACAAAATTCAAATTTTTTGACAAACCTCGTATACTTACTGCTTTAAAAAATTGATATCTGTTGGTTGCATTTGAACTTTTGGACCATGCAGAACTTTTTAACAACAATAACTTTTTTTCATAAAACCGCTAATAAAAAAGTTTTCCATATGGTTCCAACTTAAGTAGACACACTGTATATATACATGTATATGACTATATATATATATATATATATATATACACTGGTGTAAAGCATCAGAAAAGAATTAGTTTGAATTCCCCTTTAGCAGTGACATGCAAGCGCATTTCGGATAGAATTTCGTGTGGAAATCCCCGGTGTTCTCCGGCACAACCGTGGCGTCTGTCATGAACCCAGTTAAGTTGCAAATTCGATATAACGAGGGTTTACTTGCAACCGGTAACTCACCGATAGCAATGGAGACGAGGGATTAGGCTCGGTGATGATAGATGGGATTCGCTATAGCATTTACTTCGAACACCTTACGTCATACGTAATTCCAGTTGTTGGTATTGTTAACAATGCCTGAAGTGCCGGGGCACATGAGAGTAAGGGATAGTGGGGAATTAACCCTTGTAGAGGGTCAGTTTTTTGCTACTGAATAAGCTGTAAATAAGCTTGTGTAGTTGGTAGAAATTAACAGGATTTTTCATTTAAACTAAATTTACATAAACCGTGCAAAGAATAATTTTTCTTTGATCGCCCGGAAAATGTTTATTTTCACTTAAAAATGTGCAATTACTAACGTTTCGTGAATATTATGCGAATTTTTCACGTGTGCTCTGGTCGCCACTTCAAAGAGGTTTTTCCAGTATTTTTTTCTAAATTGATTATTAGCTCCAATATTAACTTTTAATTTATTTCTCATTACAGCAGAATTCAATTAAGCGTTAATAGCTGAAGTTGAATCTACCTGCTTTGAAAGTCTAAACTAAAGGCAAGTTAATAGCAAATTTGACGAACAGGATGAAAAGATGATAAAAACGAATTCCATTCAGCAGGATTTTTGAAACGCAATTTTTATACAACGCTTATCGGAAAACTGTCGCAAAAGTTTTTTGTGAGCTTTTGTTAATATTTTCATGCGACTATTTCCAGGGAAATTTCCAATGCTTTTAATCGACAATTTTACTTGTTTTCCGTCGGGAAAATACCCCATAATCTGTTCACTTATTCATTACAATAGCGCCGTCATGTTCTTCTTATAGGCTTTTCCAGCTCGGGGAACATCTACGGGATGAAAATGCTTTTTAAGTTCGACCAAACGGCCTTACTTGTCGCTAGGTAATGCGAGCTTAACGTTAAATATTCACTAAGTACCGAGTGAAAATTTTGAAAATTAGACATGCATTTCGCTTTAGTCCAATTCCCGCCATTAAAAACCAACACATCTACTTAATGGAGGTAATACAAAATGCATTTTCTGCACAAGAACTCAAAATAAAATTCCAAAGTTTCCCCAACGACAGCGCATTTTACTGGCGTTAGCAGAGATAGAATAAATTTTATTGCGCGTTTTTTTCGCACGGTAAGTTCATACACGCGTTACGATCGATTTGACGACTGCCATTAAAACCAGATTCATTTTACGATTCGGTAATCGATGGCGGTTAGTGTTCGCCAATAAAAATGTTAAATTGCTGCATTAAATCCCGATGGCCAGGACAATTAAAATCAGATGATTCCGCGTTGGACTTAGCGGTTTATCTATCACATATTACCTGCCTATCACAAGCTGGTCCTGGCATGACCTGATTGGATAACCCGCACAAGCTTATGTATTGCTGGAGATTACACAGATTAGGGTATAAATGAAAATGTGATGGACGATTTTAAGGGGAATTCTGTACAGATTTTTCTGTAGATAGCATTGATTTGTGTTGTTTCAGAGCTTATGAAGACTATCCCGAAAGGAATTTGCACAGAAGGATATTTCCAATGCGCTAATCACACTATCTGCGTGTCGCAGAATCAAAATTGTGATGGGAAAATTGATTGTCCTAATGGAAGCGATGAAGAAGCTTGTGGTTGGTGATTTTTTGTAATGCAAAATTGATACATTTTTCATTTTTATGTCACTATTTTGTGATGTGTAAAAGTTGTTTTACAGATGATCAGCATGACGACGAATATTACGATCATTTATTCAGGAAGAATCCAGCAGCAGAACACGATGACTTCACCGGGAACATTTGCTGTAAGTTATTTAATTTTAAATTGAATTTTATAAAAATACATTTAGTAAATTTTTATATGAGTAAATCTGGGTGTTATAATAAGAGAAATACAGGCACTATAAGCATTATGAATAATCAATTTATATGGAAGATAAGTATCGATATAGTATCGATTTCATAAAGAATTAATAAATTATTTGTTTGCATGAAGCATTTGTTTACAATGGTACATGCCAGTGCCGAAATGAAGATTTATACTGCACACACCAAAACTTGGATAGTGTTCCCAACGATCTTCCTTCTGCGAAGATTTATTTGTTGTAAGTATTGTTGGAATGTTTTTATTATGCCGAGAAAAACGCTTGTGGTTTCAGGGACTTGACTGGGAATAACTTCACAAATTTAACTCCGGAATCAATGAAATACCTTTACAAACCAGTGGAGAAAATGTAAGTTGAATAAAAGTATTTCTTTAATTTGATTAAAATGTTTTTAGGATGTTGAGATACTGCAATATAGAGGAAATTCGCGAGAGCGCATTCTTTCAGTTACAGGATACTAAAAGCTTGTGAGGCTAATTTAATTATTTAAGCATATAAGTAATTAATAAAGTTTGGTTGAAAACTTTGTTGGACCTCTTGCTAAAAAACTTTTTTAATTTTTATTGCAGGTATTTAGATAACAACTACATCCAATTTATCCCGAAGAACATTTTTCCAGTACGAAATAAATTCCAGCTTCTGTAAGTGCAACATAACAAATAACTTTTTAACAACTTTATTAATATTCTTCAGGAACATATTCGAAATACAATATTACATTTTTTTAGGTCTTTCATGTTCAATCATATAACGAAGATTAGCAAAGATGCATTCATCAATCTAAAGCACCTCATAGAATTGTAAGTTTCAAATTTTTTATCATAGAATAATATATTATGCTTACTACTTCCTACGAAGAATAATTTAAAGCACCTGAAGCTTCTATTCACGAAACTCGAAGTAAGATTTATGTGCAACTTTCATAAAACTATATTCCGTCAGAAATCGATAACCTTTCAAAAGTTCATATTTACAGGAGATGTATTAATCAACAATGTTGAAGTAGTTTCTAAGACTCGCCCCTATCGATTCGAACTTGTAATTTATACCTATTAATCATTTTCGTTTTTAAACTTCTGCGTCACATTAAACTTCAAAAATAATATCATATACAGGGCGATTCTTTCTTAACTTAGGGCTGTTCTATCGCCCTATATTCGTTACATATAAAAACGGTTTCCCAAATATCTCCGTTATTTATAGTAAAATTTTGTTCAAATTTTTGTGAGAAGCCAATTGCGAACTTGCGAAGAAATCGTCAGAACGATATTTTCACTTTACCTCATACTTTTGCAAATATAAATAAAAATCCACTTGAAATATAAAATATTAAAAATATCATTCTGACAGATTGTAGATAATAGTTTTTGTAAACTTCTTTCTTTATAAAATTTTCTGTTAAAGTAAAAAATAAGCATAAGAAATGGAAAACCGATTTCAAATTTTACGATTTTTTTAAACTATATCGCTTTCGCTCTTGTTTCAGCAGCGTGTTTCGCAAACTATTAGTGTACAGAAATGAACTCATATTATTTAGAGCCCCCGACTTTTTATCTTCCTCTTTTCTTACTAACTCAACTAGATTGTAATTAAATTAAAAATTACAATAACCGACAGTATATTGCATAATAAGTTACGAAAATAATAAAATAAAATTGTTAGGTATATTTCTACGAAGAAAAAATGAGTACGTGTCTGTATTGAATAGCATTAAATCGGTGAAATGTGCGAGTGAAATAGGCGACCTATCTCTTTGAAGGATAGAGTGAAATAATGTCAGTGCTGACATGAAGCGAACAAAATTTGGTAAACAGTGCCGACGCGTAACAAAAATCATAACAATCTGTGTCGGATAAAACAGTCTTAAATAAGAAATTTTTACATAATTATTCTATCAAGTGTTGACCCTTTTGTATCCTCAAAATCCTGCGATTGATAGTTTGTGCTTTAAAAAAATGGCCACAAATTTGATAAATGGGAAAAATGACTTTGGGAAAACATAAATAGCACTTCTGTTTTATTCAATTTAACCAATTTTATTTCAGAGATTTGAGATCGAACAGGATATCAGAAATAGATTCTGGAGTATTTGAACCTTTAGAAAATCTCAAAATACTGTGAGTAGATATTTATTTATTTTAAGGATAGGTAGATACATATTTGTTAAAAATTTTTAGTGAATTAATTAAAAAAAATCAGTTGGTGTTGTAATTTTAACCCTTTATTCATTGCAGTTATTTACAAATGAACGCAATATCGCAAGTGAAAGCCGATAGTTTCCCCAATTTGCCATTGGCGCAATTATCCCTAATGGAGAACAAAATCAACGGGATGGATCCGGGATGCTTTTCGAATTTAACGAGTTTGAAAAGTTTGTGAGTACTGTAATTTTTCAATTATGTAATGTTTCACCGTTCGCCTTTCACGTTGTTCACAAAATTCCATTAAATCGGGGAAAATCGGGCTAAATTTAACGCTGTTTTCGAGCCACCCCTCGTCTGAATTACCTAGAATAAAAAATCAAATGATATCGTGGCAAATATTCAAATCGTATTCTAAATAATGCAAAGCAATAAACTTCAGTCAGGAGCAGATACGCTTACATAAAAATACCTGCAAGTCATTTTTAAGTCGATTTCAAAATAAATTGCTTTCAACGAAAAAGAGGCGATGTGTATATGTTGGATATAAAGCATGAATACAGCGTTTTAGTATCCCGTCAAAGCGCTTCGACATTATTTCCAGGCGTTTTTCAGTAGCGTGGCAAACGAATTACTTATATTAGGTGAAACGATCGAATGCGGAGCGTTGAGTTTTCCTCTCTGATTTTTTTTTTGTATAAATAGGGGGATTTTTAGCTCGCTCTGTATAATACCTACTTAAATGTTCTTTTACCGAGCTGAATGATTACCTATACAAAACCGATTTTGCTATGGATTATTTTTTCAGGTTTTTATCGACAAATCGCTTAACTGAATTGAAAAATGGTACGTTCGCCAATTTATCTTCCCTGGAGGCATTGTACGTTTTTTTTACTATGAGATAATTTTGTAGTAATAGTTTAGTTAATTTTTTAGGACATTAAATAACAATTTAATAAAATCGATAGAATTGGGAGTATTCGAGGATGTTCCAAATTTACAATCTCTGTAAGTACAATTTCCTGCATGATTCGAAATTTGGAGCTCTCCTTGAAATTTCCCTGTTGCAGGAAGTTAGATGGTAATCAATTCAGATCGTTGGATAAGAGGATACTAGAATCATTACTAAAATTGGAAACAATGTAAGTAAAATCATAGAATTTCTTACGGGTGTAATTTCGAAACATTTTCGGGAAAACAGCTTAAAACTCGAGCGGCAAAATATTTACTTTTTGTCAAAAATAAAGTCTCCAAAAGAGAAATCCTGAGTATTAAAGTGTTATAATATTGTATTTTGTTTGCTTAGTCCTTCCACCTTCTTTAATCTGTCAGGTATAAAATTTTAAAGTAAACGCGGGTTTCCTCCATTTACTTTCCGCACGACATCATTATAGACTTTTCATTTTGCTCTTCATTCATTCATTCCTAGTTTCAATTCCGTTTCCAAATAAGATTCCATTCGCTCGATTATTTTCCATTATAAATTCAATGCACACCTACGTCGAAAAAACGATTTGGAAATCTGAACAAGTGGTTTAATAACAATAAAAACCCGGATATAAGGGAATGAAGAAGAAAAAAAGAAAATTCCCGGGATTCTTTTTTCGACTTGCTTTCTTTCTACTGGGTAATGTCAAAGCTACAATTGTAAGGACTAATATCGGTAGATGAAATAAAAGGAAGTGATCAGGATTTCTAAAGGATATACTTGAATTGAGTGTACTTTATTGAATTTTATTTCAAACTTTTTTATTATTTTGTACAAATTTTCCAATTAATTAATGGTAATTGAAAGCACCCTATTGATGATTAAAATTAATATAAAATGCTGTAATAATTTTTTTTTTTTTAGTTATTTCGATCGATTTGAGATGTGCTCTTCTGCACAACACGTCAGAAATTGCTACCCAAAAGGCGATGGTATATCCGATCAGGAGCACATGCTGGCCAATCCAGTTCTCAGGACTTGGTAAGTCCTGCTGATTTGAACAAATCTTATGGTGTTACATACAAAGAATACATTTTTTTCAGTGTATGGGTAATGGGTGCAATAGGCTGCACAGGAAACCTAATAGTACTACTCTGCCGTCGTTTCGCGCCCAAAACCAACATAGTCCATTCCATGTACCTCAGAAATCTCGCCCTATCCGACCTACTCATGGGGATATACCTCTTCATCATCGCCGCCGGAGACTACCACTACAGAGGCGTCTACTTGAGATTCGAGTACAACTGGAGACACAGCTACACATGCAAATTATGCGGTGAGTACCACTATAGCGTATTTATTATCACTAAAGAGCGAAATATGCAAAATGCATATACAGGGTCTTCCAACGAAAATTTGACCCCCCTGTAACTAGAGAACCGAAAATTTTTTCAAAATTCGCTGAGATCCGTCGGTTTTTGTTTTTAGGGGGAGCATTTTTGACAGTCAAGCCAACTTGATACTATGTGTTCATCCCCCTAATTCCCAGCCACCCTAACTTTAGAATTTCATATGGAACTACCCTACTTGCAATACATCATTTGAAAGCCCTTTTCATTGCGAATATTTTGGCGTTTCGTATTTGAAAATCGGTTGAGATTTGACGAAGTTTTTAAATAAAATCGAAAAATTGACAAGCAACCTTAACAATGCCATCAACAAAAATTTAAAAACTCTGTCAAATCTTAACCAATTTTCAAATACGAAACGCCAAAATATTCGCAAAGAAAATGGCCTTCAAATAATGTATTGGAAGTAGGGTAGTTCCATTTGAAATTCTAAAGTTGGGGTGGCTGGGGGTAAGGGGGATGAACATATAGTATCAAGTTGGCTTGACTGTCAAAAATGCTCACCCTAAAAACGAACAAGTAGGACGAACGCCCCAGTGCGGTGTAGAGAGACTTCTAACAACATGCGACCGGAAGAAGCAGATTCTTTTTTTTTTTTTGAAACGGGAGAGGTTTTAGACTATGCTGAATCAAATCCGTTGTCCGTTTGTCTCTATCTATAACCGTTTAGCCGCTGAAACTCGCGACAGACAGACAGACAGACAGACAGACAGACGACAAAGTCAAATCATAAGACTTCGTTTTCGAAAAATTTGAGGAATTTTTCGTTGTTAAATGTCTAAAATCGACGGGTCTCAGCGAATTATGGAAAAAAAATTCGATTCTCTAGTTACAGGGGGTCAAATTTTCGTTGGAAGACCCTGTATATGCAACATTTGCATATATTTAACGATTTGTCCAGCTTTTGCATATTTTGAAAAAAAATGCTTATTTTGGCATATTTGTAGATATTTACGTACTTTTACTACCTAACTTTTTGTTTATACATTCAATTTGATCAATCTTGACCATTTTACATTACGTTGCATATTTTATATATTTTTTTGTAAATTATTGCACAATTTTGATATTTTTTTGAAAATCACTGCAAATTTTGATATTTTTTGAAAATTATTGCATTTATTTTTATTTATATGTATATTCTGAATCAATTTTGAAAATTTTTGAGTAATTTATAATGATCCAGATCGAATAAAAACTATCCAGAACATTTAAAAACGCCCTAGATATAATTAAGATTGTTCAAAACAATTCACAATGCTTTAGAATGAATTTTTATATGTTCAGAACAATTTAAAACGCTTTTGAACAAATTAGAACTGTTCAGAACCCTTTTAGAATAGTTCAGAAGAAATTAGAAATAATTCTGAACAATTTTGAACGATTCAGAGTGAATTAAAACTGTCCAGAACAATGTAGAACTGTCCAGAACGAATTAGAACTGTTCAGGGCACTTTTAGAATGCTACAGAACGAATTATAAATGATTCTGAACAATTTTGAACGTTTCAAAATGAACTGTCCAGGACAATTTAGGACTGTTCAGAACACTTTTAGAATGCTTCAGAAGGAATTACAAATGAATCTGAACGTTTCAGAGTGAATTTTTAGTAATTCTATTATAATTTATGATTTTATTTATTTATTAATTTTAGGAACTGTTCAGCACAATGTAGAACTGTCCCGAACGAATTAGAACTGTTCAGAACACTTTTAGAATGCTTCAGAACGAGTTTGAAACAATTTTGAACATTTCAGAGTGAATTAAAACTGACCAGAACTAATTTTGCTATTTTTTTGAAAATAACTGCATATTTTTAAATAAATCGTTGCATTTATATGCGCATATAAGTATTAGCAATTTTTTTGCATATATTCCGCTCTTTAATTACACAGGTCTACAAAAAAAGAAAAAAAAAACTGTCCGGACTATTTGACCGGACCATAGTAATCCTAGGTATTTTGGCGACCTGAATCCGATCCCGGGGTCAATTTTGCCCATCACGTCAGAAAACCCATATCGTTAAAATGTTGCTTTTTCGGAACCGGCCCGGGACAATTTCTCAAGCGATCTGTTAAGTTGGGGTAACTCTCTAGGTCATGAATACCTTCCAAACAGGGGCCATGAATCTCGACCAGGACCAGCGCAGGAACAGCCCAGTGGATAAAATGTTACCATGAAAAAGCACCATTTTAACCTCTAAATCTGAGTTTTCTGACGTGATGGGACAAAACTGACCCCGGGATCAGATTCAGGACGCCAAAATACCTAGAAATACCATGGTCCGGTCAAATAGTCCGGACTGTTTTTTGTAAACCTATGTTATTACTAATTACGCAGGTTTTTTGAGCACTCTGTCCTGCGAATCCTCCGTTCTGATCCTTACATTAGTCACCTGGGATCGGTTTATATCAGTAACACAGCCACTCGTGCGTAAACAACCATCCATGAAGATGGCCCTGGTGACGCTTATCACCCTCTGGTGCTTCTCCACGATCATCGCCCTGGCGCCGCTCGCCGACTTCACCAAAGGGTACTTCGGCGAGGAGTTCTACGGGAACAACGGGGTGTGCTTATCCCTGCACATTCACGAACCATACGCCAAGGTATCCGTTGGAAATCGGGGTGTTAAAAACATGTTTTAAGTTGACGGGGTTAACAGGGTTGGCAGTACTCAGCGGCGATGTTTATCATGATCAACGCGCTGGCGCTGGTGTTCATTTGCTATGCGTACTTTCGGATGATCAACGAAATCAAGTCCAGCGGGGTGGCCTGCAGATCCACCAGGCAGAGCCAGGATACTGATAAGGTGGCTCAGCGGTTTGGTATTATTGTTATCACTGACTGTCTCTGCTGGGTGCCGGTTATTCTTGTCAAAATAATTGCACTTTCAGGTAAATTGTATCTTCTTTAATGTGCTACAAATGATAAGTAGTATAATGAGTGTGATTAGATAGTATTTTTCTAGATTATGTGTGTTAATTGATTCTTGTTGTAATTTTAGGAATATCGATACATCAAGATCTCTACGCCTGGTTGGCTATCTTCGTGCTTCCCATAAATTCTGCTCTAAATCCAGTTTTATATACGTTGACGACGACGATTTTCAAAAAACAAGTTTGTACTGGAAATGTTGCATCTTATTATTTTTTTAATCAAAATATTTGCAGATTAGAAAAATGCTGAATTCTTGCTGCAGAAAAAGCGCTGATCAACAACATACTGCAACAGAGTCGGGCTTTAGCCTCAGTTTTGGGGTTTTTCCTATTAGAGGAAGCACGAAAAGGATATTAGGTTATCGAGTATGTATTGAAATTCATGTAATTGCATATTAAAAAATCTTTTATTTTTTAGGGTACCCAAACAAGCAGCTTGACCGGTAGTAAAACGAGCTGCAAACGATCCACAGCAGTGTAAATTGAATCATTTTATCAGTGGGAGATTACCTACATGTTGCATATGTGTAATAGACTTTTGTACATATACCTATACATAAATAGTAAACATAAATGCATGCTTTTAGGATAGAATTTTGTTAATCTGCTTTCGTAATTTTGATGTACAATTTTTCCCTGCAAGAAATACAATGTACTAAATGTAAAATTCTGCAATGTTGACTATTGTTATAGTCTGTAAGTATGAATATTTAATTCAGAATAATTTAACGCATTTGATGTGTAGGTAACTGTAAATTTTATAAATTACATAAAAACGAAGTGATCGAGGATATTCGTGATAATGTTTATTATTTTGTAATAAAAAGAATGAATAAATGTTCAAGAATGTCTATAATCATCATTTTCCCAAATAATCACATTCCTGCAAACTTTTTTCAGTACACCCTGTTTAGTTAAAAATATCTTCAGGCGGCTTTTCTTTATTCAATTTAAGACAAATTTATCATTTAAAAGTTATGGTAATTTTATGGAAAATTATTTTTAAACTCAACAGGATACGCGAAAAACGAGTATTCTAATTTACGAAGGATGAGTTAGGTAGTTTTTTGTACCGAAAATTCTTCCGACCGACATTTCGCATTAAATTTAATTCATCGCCCTATTGACCGAATAAATATTAGTTTTTAATACTTTAAATTACGTGAATTCGATGGAATAATCATTTTATAAAATGAAGTACATTGAATGAACCGAAAACAAGAAGATAAAGAAGAAGGGAACTCAAATTAATTTTCTCGTTACGCTTCATGATTTCGTCTGCGTAAATATTATACGTCAATAAAAAATCTGTTTGCATAAACAATAATTATTCTTAGAGGATACTTGCAATTAGATTGTACGTAAAACAACAGCAATCAAGAATGAAGGTAAAAAAATGTTGTCTTATTTCAGTAAACTACGAAATCTAAAAATATAACAATTAAATGTATTAATAGCAGTGAAAATTTAAATTTTATTTGTACTTACATTCTAGTAGACGCAAGTGACGTATTATTTTAATTGTACGTTCTGGATGTTTTAAATAAATTTAATTAGCATGTTTCGACAGACTGAGCGTCTACATTAATCAAACATTAGGAGCCCGGACCTTCGTAATTAATTCCTTTTTTATACGGATGACACCTAAGTGATTACAAATTACCAAACATAGCTCGAATTTTAAATAACGAATAAATGGCAATTTATTATAGTAATAGAAAAATTTGTTTTGAAACAAAAAATGGCAAATAATTACCTACATATTTTTTATAGCAATACCCAAGAAGCATCAGAATAAATTTCTGTATAAAAAATACCAAATTTGAAGTTATTTTAACTGCCCCTGGTATATTACGAACAAACTAGTTTTCGACTAGTTTTTAATATATAAGATAAATCAAAGACGATTCGATTTTTTTAATCTTGTTCTTCTTACCTCAAACCAATCAAGCAGACGCCCTCCTATAAAAATTACATAAGTTAC
Source organism: Phyllotreta cruciferae (assembly GCA_917563865.1). NCBI lineage: Eukaryota > Metazoa > Arthropoda > Insecta > Coleoptera > Chrysomelidae > Phyllotreta > Phyllotreta cruciferae. The sequence goes on from OU830607.1 coordinate 10,970,932, forward strand.
ACTTCTTCGCGTAACGTGTAATTAATTTGAGGCTGTAATGCGATTTTAATTGCTGGCTTTGACGAAATGAAAAATGGCACAACAAAAATATTGAGTCGATGTCGATTGAATATATTTTTTTTGGCGAAAACTTGACCTGCCAGTGACCGACCTTGGTAATCAAATTCATTACAATTTGGGTTATTTATATAAATAGGGATTTTTCGCCGCTCGGATTTTATTCGGCGATCGTAAATAATTCGAAGTGGTTGAGAATCTGGCGGTATCCGAAATGAAAACGAAAGTGGTAAGTCGTTACAAAAAAATCATAATTTTTATAGTTATTGGGAATAATTTTTTTTTTGTGAACAAATCCCACTTCTGAAAAACCTTTATTCCATTTTTTGTCTTTTACATACATTTTTTAATTTTTTAATTCCTAATTTTCTTAAGGTCGCGGTACTCCTCTTATTGGGGCTGGCTTTTGCTGAAGAAAAGCTCGAAAGCTCCAAAGAAAAACGTCACATTCACTCATCTGTATTGGACAACCAATACAATGGGTACAATGGTGGAAATGATAATGGCCTTTTGAATTCGTACATCCCCAGTTCAGCTGGAGGTTACAACAGTTTCGACCAATCTGGATCGCACAGCTCCTTTTCTCAAGGACACCAAGAATACTCAGGTACTGCCAATTACACTTATCATTTTTTATATAACTATAACCCTTAATTTCTAAGTTCCCACCACATCGAACCTACGAAGCAACACCCACGAGTACCACCACGTCACGAACAAAGTACAAGTACCGGTACCCCAACCTTACCCTGTAGAAGTCACCAAAACAGTGGAAGTACCCCAACCCTACCAAGTCGAAGTACCGAAACCCTACCCAGTTCACTACAAAGTCAACGTCCCTTACGACGTACCCAAACCGTACTACGTCAAAGTACCCAAACCTGTACCATACCAGGTCAAAGAGCACGTTCCCGTGGATGTACCGAAACCCTACCCAGTGGTGGTGACCAAACGCGTGGAAGTACCAGTGGAGAAGAAGATCCATGTTCCCGTACCAGTCCACATCTCCGAACCCGTACCGCAACCTTACCCCGTCGATGTAGTCACCAAGGAAGAAGTAAAAGTACCCACACCGGTGTACGTGAAGGAGAGGCAGTACGTTCACAGTTACCACTCGGGCGCACCGTGCGAACACCACCAGGTTCAACAACAGTTACCTCAGTACCTCAACAATTACCGGTACGGCCAGGGAGCCGATTTGAGCAACCAGCACAGCCATGTAATGACCTCTTACCAACAACCGCAGATTGATGTTAGGAGTTTTAATACTGCTGGACACCACCAGGTTCAACAACAGGTTCCTCAGTACCACAAAAATTACCAGTATGGGCAGGGAGCTGATTTGAGCAACCAGCACAGCCATGTAATGACCTCTTACCAACAACCGCAGGTTAATGTTAGGAGTTTTAACACTGCTAATAAACGGTACGACCAAGGTGCCCAGTATAGTCAAAATCATCAATCTTACAGTAGTGGATTCGATGGAAAAATCGACGATTCTAATGGACTTTTAGCTTCGTATATTCCTAGCTCTTTGGGAGGATATAATGCTAAACACTGAAAAATTGTATATGAACGATGATTGTAGTTGTAAGATATTTTGTTAATAAAGATTCATTTTTTATTTGAATGTTTTTGTACAATCCAATAGGTCCAAATTACTTAATTTTTGCAATAAAATTGATACAATTGTCATGCTCATTTAAAAGTATTAAGAACAATGTTTTGAGCAAAAAATATGAATTTGAAGATACTATTAATGATCTTCTTGTAATATCTCTAATTCTACAAATATTCCTAAAACATTGCAATTTTTATACCCATTTTGTTCATATTACACGAGGTTCTTACAAAACTTTATGCAAATTTTGGATTCATCCGGATCTTTTTAAACACTCATTAAATTTTTATTCGAAATATGCACATTATTTTAATTCAACAGTTCAATAAATAATCGACATAAGCATCGAAGAGTTACATAACAACCGGATTACAATATTGCCCGTATCTGGCTAAATTTATTTTGAAAAATCCAACTCGAATGCAAATTAAATTACCGACACGTTATTTATACAAGAACGCATCTGTTTAAAAGCGGTAGGTGTTCGAACAAAATTAATTCTCGCGGTCTCGGTCAAGGAAAATCGTACGTACATAATAAATATATCTTCCCAAAAGTTCAAAAAACTTATACAGGGTTTCCGAAAAGTAGACGGAGATATTTTAGAGGGTGATAGCTTGTTAAAAAATATGAAAAAAAAGTATCCATAAACATGCTGGGGTCCAGAAATGCATCAGAGTTTTCAACATACAGGATTTTATATTAAAAATAAAATTTATTCATACATAGTAGGTATAATAAAAATATTTACTTTATTCTGTTGAAATTTTATATTGGAGAAGTTGCAAGAACACTCTTGTCTAGAAATGTTTTTGATTATTTGTTTTCCAAGGCACTTGTGATTTTTTAGCAAAAATTTAATAAACCAATTTTGTCCAAGTCATATATGCAATAGAACGTTATTTATTTTTTTCTCCAAAACAAAGTGACATACGAAAAAAATGCAAGAGGTAAAGACGTTGTATTTTTAGATGCTTAATAAAACAAAAAATATTAAAGTTACAAAAAAGGCAGTGGCGTATATTTTTTTGCCAATAATATTCCCTTAGGTGCCCCCCGGGACACCACCGTAACTTAATAATTTTAATCTATTTAGGGATAAATTAGCCTGCATTTGAATTGAGATATTTTAGAGGGTGATTACTTGGTAAAAAATATGAAAAAAAAGTTTCTATAAAAATGGGTCCGGAAATGCAGTTTTGAAGATACATCAGGATGTTACATTAAAAATAAAATTATTCATAGATGTTTTAAATAATATTTACTTCATTCTGTTGAAATTTGGCTATGTTATTTGTATTAAGAGGCTAATTTAGCCCTAAATAGATTAACATTATTATGGCCCGGGTGGCACCAAAGCGAATATTATTGGGAAAAAATTGTACGTCACTGCCTTTTTTGTAATTTTAATATTTTTATGTTTTATTAAGTATCTAAAAATACTACTTCTTTACCTCTTGTATTTTTTTTTCGTGTATCACTTTGTTTTTGGAGAAAAAAAAATAAAAACCCTTTTATTGCATGTCACTGGAAAAAAATTGGTTTATCAAATTTTTGCTAAAAAAAATTATAGGTGTCTTGGAAAACAAATGAACAAAAAAATTTCTAAAATAGAGTGTTTTTGCAACTTATCCGATACCAAATTTCAACAGAATCAAGTAATTTTTTTTAATATATGAATAAATCTTTTCTTTAATTTAGCATCCTCTGTTTCTTGAAAACTGCACATTTCCGGACCCATGTTTATAGAACCTTTTTTTCATATTTATTAACAAGGAGTAACAATTTTTCGAACACCCTGTATATTATTACATGTCGCAACTTGTTGCTATAGACATTAATATAAAAATCAAGTTACAGCTCATACATTTGGAAAAATTCGGAATAAATATTATATTTTTAAACCCTGTCAATTTAATTAACTTACGAGTTTGTGAAGCAAGCGAGAATGGGTTGAAAGAACGTTAGTGTTTTCGCGCGATTGGATCAAAGGCAAGAGAAAGCGAGTCTTAATCCATAAATTCTAATCAGTATAATAATGGTAATTAATTTAATGCTACAAGAACGTACCTAAAATGGGAAATTTCGGGCATAAACGTAAAAACCAGTTCTTTCTTGTACCGCGTAAAAATACCGAAAAATAAAAAAAATAAACGGCCCAGCACAGCTTGAAGCACGACAAATATACCGTGTCATCGCGTGTGATTCCTTTCTAACCGGTACAATATCGAAAATATCGAATGAAATTTATTACGAGATCCACGGGAATTATTAATTCGTCTAAAGTGAACCCATCGAGGAATTCTCAAAAAAACAGGTTAAGTTTAAAAATCGGCCTTCGCATTGGTCAAAACATATAGCCCGGTATAAATAGGTGATAATCTCGCACATCGGAGATCATTCGTATAAAAAAAGTGTCCGAGTGGAAGTCGACAAGAAAAAATGAAGGCATTTTTGGTAAGTACATATTTCAGTCTTTTATGTCGATTTAATGTAAATTATTTATTGAAAATTTATGCGTATAGATTCGTTATTTTTTTTTGTATGCAGATTGGTTTATTTTCATTGAGCTTGTTTAACCTATATTCCATTTCATTTAACAAATCATCTCGTTGGTTTGGAAAAATTGTGCATTTTTTTCTAAATGTTCTCAAATTTTATCTTCCCTGTTATCCCAATAATTTAAAATTAAATTAAAATAAAATTCAATACCTAATAAAATATTCTAACTAATTTTTGAAAAATTTGAGATTTATCAAATAATTCCAGTTTCAAAGAAAATAGTATTTTTGGGTTGAAATCATAAAAAAAATTGAATTTTACCATATTTGAACCAATTTTAACACCGAATAATTTATTATTGAATAAATTAAATCAGTGATTTCCCATCAATAATATCCCAGATAACAATTTAAACCTGTAACATGGTTGGAAGTATTAACCATGTGCCCTTGATTCAACCCAGTTTATAAAAAGGTTTTGACAACCTCCCTGGTCAACATGTCAAAGGCTTGCTGTAAGGTTGCCTTGACAAGTTTATCATGCAAAGACAATCTAGTCACCATGCCAATATTTTTGCAAACCTTTCTAACATATTTCAACATCTTGGGATTTTTCTTTGCAGATCGTCGCCTTTTTAGGCTGGGCGACCGCGCTTTCTGACAAGCCACAAGTCAAAGCCACCGAATCCGATACGAAATCATCCGATTCGACCAGATCCAAACGCCACCAAGCCTACTTTTCATCATCGCCATACCAGAGCCTTAACAATGGGTACCACCACTCATATCAATCGGGTCCTCAGGTCTCCTACTACTACTACAAACATAACTCGAAGCCTAGCACTTACTACTCATCCTCATACAAATCCGTACCGCAATCTTTCGGGTATGAAACGTACGGTACTGGTTCCCAGTTCGGTGTAGGAGCACAGGGATTTGGTACCGGAGCCCAATCGCATAGCACTGGAACTAATTCCTTTGGTGCAGGAGTTTCATTTGGTACTGGAGGTCAATCTTATGGAGCAGGAGTTCAATCGTTTGGAGTTGGAGGTCAATCGCATGGTGCAGGAGTTCAATCATTCGGTACTGGAGGTCAATCTTATGGTGCAGGAGTTCAATCATTTGGTACTGGAGGTCAATCTTATGGAGCAGGAGTTCAATCTTTTGGTACTGGAGGGCAATCGTATGGCGCAGGAGTTCAATCATATGGTACTGAAGGTCAATCGTACGGTACCGGAGGATACTTGCAAGGCTATGGAGGATTAGGAGGACAATTGTACAAAACAAACCAATTATACGGAACAGGTCAAACTTACGGAAATCAACAATCATACGGTACTACTGGAACCACTTATGGAAACGAGTACTACAATGCCAAAGGAAAAGTAGTATCGAGCGAAGAAGTATCTCGTCATACAATCCACAATGTAGTCAACAAAGTTCAAGTACCAGTACCGCAACCTTACCCGGTGCCGGTTACGAAAACGGTCAAAGTACCACGACCGTATCCGGTGCACGTCGATAAACCGGTACCCGTTAAAGTGAGAGTCAACGTACCGGTACCGGTGGAGAAGCCTTATCCGGTACATGTTCCCGAACCGCAGCCGTACCCGGTGAAGGTTAAGGTACCTTATGCTGTGGAGAAGCCGTACCCGGTTACAGTAACGAAAACCGTGCAAGTACCTGTCGAAAAGCCAGTGTACATAAAAGTGCCGCATGTCGTAAAAGTACCCGTACCTCAGCCCTACCCTGTGCCCGTTCACAGGAAAGTTACCGTCAAAGTACCCGAACCAGTTATAGTCAAAGTACCGGAGATCGTCAACGTTAAACATCATATAACCCAAACTGTCCAGCAAGGAGGGATTTCATCCGGTCAGCAAAACTTCCAATTAGATGATCAGCGATTGGCAAATCTGTCTCCTGGACGAGAAAGTTTCCATGTTTCTGGACAAGAAGGTCTTCAAAACGGCGGTTTGTACTCCGGAGTCGTTTCTGGCCAAGGTTTTCAATCATCTGGTGGAGTAGTATCTAGTCAAGAAGGTTTCCATTCTTCAGGAGTATCTGGTGGATTGGTATCTGGCCAAGAAGGATTCTATACTTCAGGATTATCTGGTGGCGCAGTAACTAGCCAAGGAGGTTTACATTCCTCGGGAGTATCTTCTGGAGTCGTTTCTGGTCAGGAACGAGTCCACTCTTCAGGGGTATCGACTGGAGCAGTTTCTGGTCAAGAAGGCTTCTTTTCTTCAGGAGTATCGAATGGAGCAGTTTCTGGTCAAGAAGGCTTCATTTCTTCAGGATTATCGAATGGAGCAGTTTCTGGTCAAGAAGGCTTCCATTCTTCAGGAGTATCCGGTGGAGTAGTTTCTGGTCAAGAGGGTTTCCATTCATCAGGATTTGTATCTTCTGGAGTATCCGGAGCATTAGGAGTATCTGGAGTATCTGGAGTGTCTGGAGTATCAGGAGTATCCGGAGTATCTGGACAAGAAAATCTGTATTCTACGGGAGCAATTCCTTCCGGAGGGCTACAAAATGTCGTAGAAGGTTCACTGTCTGGTGGACAAGGTGAATTCGTTTCTTCCGGATTCTCCTCTGGTTCTTCTGGATTCTCGTCTGGTTCTTCTGGATTCTCCTCTGGTTCTTCCGGTTTCACAGGCGGTTCTTCTGGATTCACCTCCGGGCAAGAAGTTTCTAGTCACGGACAAATTCCCCCGTGTCCGTTGGATCACGGATGGAATGTCCACAAAGTTTTCGTTAGACATACGACGAAAACCAAGGAAGAAAAGAAAACGGCAGATAGAGAATGAAAAACCTGAGATTATTATTAATTTCTACGTTGATATTTGATCAATTTTGTAAATTGTTCTTCAATAAACTATTTAAATAAATTTTGCTTCTTTTATTCAAATTTGATTTGTTCCAAGAAAGTTCCTGCAACTTTACTGCTAGAACAAAAACTGTTTACTACAATCAAAAATTCTTCTTTTCAGATCTTGACGTTTTTAGGTGTTATCGCAGCTTTTTCTGAATCCCAATGGAATTCTGAACACCACCAAAATGTCTCACCATACACAAATTTCTTCGGGTCATCACCACAATCAACCAACTATTACTACAATCAAAAGTCTTTGCCGCAAAATTTACATTACACTTCGACTGTTCCACAAACTGCAGTTTCCTACAAATACGTGGGAACCCAGGTTCAGTCCCAAGGAGTCGATTCTACTAACATAAACAGTGGATTATCATACGATCAAAGTCAATTTAGATCACTTGGATCTGAAGGGGTAATAAATAACATCGGTTCATTATACAGAACAGGTGGACAATCTGATGGACTTGGTACTAACGTACAACAGTATGGCATCGGTTCTGGTTCACAAACTTACGGAAAAACGATTTCAAGTCAAGAAGTATCCCAACACACCATTCACAACGTTATCAAAAAAGTAGCAGTACCTGTAGAAAAACCATATCCAGTACCTGTAACTAAAACTGTCAAAGTTCCCCAACCCTACCCTGTACCTGTTCACAAACCAGTACCTGTTAGCGTGAAAGTCAAGGTTGCTTTGCCAGTTGAAAAACCCTATCCCGTACACGTCCCGCAAGCAGTACCGTATCCAGTCAAAGTTAAAGTACCTTACACTGTTGAGAAACCTTATCCCGTTACCATTATCAAGACAGTAACCGTTCCAGTTGAGAAACTGGTATATGTGAAAGTACCCGAAGTCGTTGAAGTGCCAGTTCCACAATCCTATCCAGTACCGATAACAAAGAAGGTTTCCGTTAAATTTTCCCAGCCAGAAATCGTTAGAGTACCGGAAATTGTTAATGTTAAACATCATGTAAAATATGTAACACCCCAAAATACACCGAACAGTAACTTGGTGGCTTCCTTTGGACATCGTGGAGAAAATGTGGCTTCTGTTGGAGTACAAAAAAATATTTTTTCCAACCAAGGATCAGGCTCTTTAGCTCATTCATCTGAGTCGGCTCATTCGTCAGCTGATGGACAATATAATTCAGGATCTTCTGGTGATGAAATTTCTTCTAGATTATATGTCTCTGATGCTCTGCAAACTAATGTAGATTCAAATCAGAAAATAGGTTCATCTTCTGCTCGGTTACAAGAAGGCGTACAAACAATTTCTTCTGGCCAGCCCGGAAAAGTGTCCAATTATGGAGAATCTGGAGTAATAGAAAAAGGGGTAGTGACATCTGGAGTATCTTCCTCTGACAGGTCTTCCACCGGGCAAGTTACCAACCAAAAGGCTGAATTATCATCTGTTGAAAATGAAAATTCAAATGAAGATGATGAAATTGTGGTCGCAGAACAACCTTTTGTAAATTCTGGAGATTTTCGAATACCACTATATTCGGAAAATTCACAAGTCGTACCTCATTCAGAGAACGAGAATGACGCCCAAGAAGCCACAGGTTTTGAGGGATCAAATTACAACAATGCCAGGGAAATAATGAAACAAGAATAAAGAAAAATATTTATGAATTTATTGAAAATAAAATGCATATTTTTTGATTAAGCAGTATTTTTATTACCACCAACTCATTTAGATGTCATATAGAAAATCTAGAAAATTTAAATGAAAAAATAGTCCAATAGTACAATTTTTGTCAGTAAGATAAAATAAGAAATTCAAAATTCAATTTTTTTAAGTTATACGAGTATGATCAGAGAATTATTCTTCTCTTAATACAATAAATGTCTCTAAATTTTTTTATTTCTATATTTTATTAATAAAATTATTAAAAAATTAAAATCACTTTTTGAGACACCCTGTACGTAAGAAAAAAATAAAGCGTAGATACCTATACAGGAATAGATATTATACCATTTTTAGACTAAAAATATCAGTCAAATAATCTTCATCCTCTTTATTAATAGAATAGGATTAATAGAAAATATTCCAACATAAAAATAAAAATATGGAATAATAAAAATAACGAAATTGACATTTTAATGTAAATGATTTAAAAAAATCGATTTAACCTAATAACCTATTATGTAACGCAACATTTCCCATAAATTTAAATCGAATAAAAAATAGGAAGACACATCAGCTATTGAAACCGGACTTAATTCTAATAGACTTTTTTTAAATGTAATAGCTGGGCCTTTCAGAGGTAATTTACAATTTAGATTTCTTTTAAAAATCAATACATCCAATCTAAAATCCATAAATAATACGGGGTGTCCCGACACAATTTTAAAACCGACCGTACATGGAAAACTACTAAACCATAAAATTGAAACTTATAGTTGTAAATCGCCTAATTTGCATCCGGATGCTGTTAAAAGAATGATAATATCGCATTTTTAATGGACCAAAGTGAATTATGTCGTTGTATAAAATTTTTAAAGATTATATTTTATTTAATTAGAATAGAAAGGAAACAGATACTATAAGTACCTACCCAAGAATTTCAGAGTTACTTGAATGAATCCTTCTAACACACTTGTCTTGCCCTATATCCTTTCAAAATTTCCAGGATCTATTGGGAATATCCTTTGGACACAGGAATTTATACAGGGTGTATCATAAGTTGATGCTCCTTTTTCAACTGTGTATGAATCTCTTAATTCCAAGCAACTTTTCCAAATTAACTTTTTGAATATTCTGAGAAGCAAAGATAAAAAATTTAAAAAAAATTTACCTTTGTTTCGAATTTAGAATATTTCCCAATACGTACCTGCTTCATTAAACATGATATTTATTTTTTTTTCGGCATTTATTTGACAGATTACTGCCATAAATAAATTTCTTATTTAATAAAGCAGGTATGTATTGGAAAATATTCGAAATTTTAAAATTTTCTATCTTCTTTGTTACTCATAATATTCAAAAAGTTTATTTGAAAAAGTTGCTTAGAATTAAGAGATTCGTACACAGTTGAGAAAGAAGTATCAACTTATGATACACCCTGTATTTACTTTTGTACATAGTCTAAAAAGACTACAAACAATAAAAAATTCTCAAGTGAATTCTTCAGTCAATCATCTACAGCTTTATTATACAGGGTGACCATTTTATTATACATGAATCCACTTTTATGTCGATTAATCATAAATTTCCTCATAAAAAAATGTTTCCTAATAGAGATGAAGATTTTATAAGGATGGCTCCCTCACAATGGTTAAATTTAAGTATCCCTGTACAGTGTTTTTTTTATTTAAAATAGTGTAGAAGTTACAAATGAGTAAATCAAATTTGACTCTAGAAATTAATAAGTTGTTGAAAATTTTCGCGGCAAATTTTAACCAGTATATTCTAATTTAGAAGTCAACCTTCGACTGGCCTACGTTATAAAAGAGGATTTTTTTTCATTATGACCGGTATTTGTTCAAGAGAATCTATGCCAAAATGAAAGGACTCCTGGTAAGTCGAATTTGTTTTTCTATAAAAAATGTAATTTTTCAAAAACAATCCTCATACACTTACTCATATTATTTTCAATAGATATTATTTTTAAAAAATAAGCTTGAATGTTATATTTAAGAGTGAATTTATTTCCAGATATTTTCGCTAGTACTGCTAGCATTCGCAACGGCAGAAAAGGAAAACTTAAAACAGGAAGGACACAAGGAAAAGCGCTCTTTCCCACAACAAATAGTACCAGCGATTTCTCGGGATTCAGTCGAGTCACTTTTCCAGAAAAACTCACCTAATCTATTTTCCCAATACTCCCAATTTAATCAATATACCAATGAATTCCCTAGAACTTCCTACCACGATAGCTCATCGCAACTACAAGGGGCCCAAGTATACTCACAAGGTACTACCAATCAATTCCTTGGAACTTCCTATCAAGACAGCTTATCGCAACTACAAGGGGCCCAAGTAAACTCACAAGGTACTACCAATCAATTCCCTGGAACTTCCTATCAAGACAGCTTATCGCAACTACAAGGGGCCCAAGTATTCTCACAAGGTACTGGCAATCAATTCCCTGGAACTTCCTATCAAGACAGCTTATCGCAACTACAAGGGGCCCAAGTATTCTCACAAGGTACTGCCAATCAATTCCCTGGAACTTCCTATCAAGACAGCTTATCGCAACTACAAGGAGCTCAAGTTTACTCACAAGGTACTATCTATTCTATTTTCATAACTATTTTAATTACATATTAATTAATAATTACAGTACACAACAAACCCAGTACTCATCAATACAGATATATTACCCAGAAAGTACCTGTAGCAGTACCGAAACCTGTACCCGTAGAAGTGATCAAGAAAATCGCTGTACCAATACCATACCAAGTCAACGTACCAAAACCTTACGCCGTACCTGTCAAAGTGGAAGTACCGGTAGAAGTACCGAAACCCTACGAAGTCAAAGTACCGCACAGAGTACCGGTAGCTGTGCCTGAAAGAGTTCGCATAGAAATCCCTAAACCATACCCGGTTTATAAAATTAAACACGTCAAAGTCGAAGTGGAGAAACCCATTTTCGTTAAGGAAAAATACGAAGTCAAAGTACCAGTACCCAAACCGTACTACGTGGAAGTACCATCGGCAGTGCCGGTTAAAGTACGCCAGCAAATTGTTGTAAAAGAACCCAAAATCGTCGAAACCACTGTTCATACGAAAGGCCAAAACAATTTGATTGGAAGAACTTTGGATTATTCTGGAGTACAAGTTGGACAAGACGTGAGTTCTCGGGAAATTGGCAACACTTTCAACCAAGACGTATCTTCAAATGTTGATGGTTTCAATTTTGGAGGAATTGGACGTACTTTTGGACGAGTTGAAAACAATTTCGGACAAGAAGTAAGGTCTGGAGTATTCGGAGATGAAGTCACCTCTAGTCAACTTGGAAACGGATTCGAAGGAGTAAATACTGGAGTGATTGGACAGGGGGTAACCTCTGAAGAACTTCAAAACGTTTTTGGTCAAAACGTAAATTCAGGAGTGGTTGGACAAGAAATAGCGTATGGAGGAACAGGACGAACATTCGGACAAGAAATTTCTTCTAGTTTGGTAGGACAAGGAGTAACTTCAGGACAACTTGGGCAAGAATTCGGAGTTGTTGGACCCACTTTTGGACAAGCAGTAACATCAGGAGTGGTCGGACAAGGACAAACTTCTGAAGATATTGGACATACTTTTGGACAAGCAGTAACATCAGGAGTGGTTGGACAAGGAGAAACTTCTGGAGATATAGGACGTACTTTTGGACAAGCAGTAACATCAGGAGTGGTTGGACAAGGAGAAACTTCTGGAGATATAGGACGTACTTTTGGACAAGCAGTAACATCAGGAGTGGTACAAGGAGAAACTTCTGGAGATATTGGACGTACTTTTGGACAAGCAGTAACATCAGGAGTGGTTGGACAAGGAGAAATTTCTGGAGATATTGGACAAGCAGTAACATCAGAAGTGGTTGGACAAGGAGGAACTTCCGGAGATATTGTACGTGCTTATGGACACGAAATAACATCAGAAGTGGTACAAGGACAAACTTCTGGAGATATTGGGCGTACTTTTGGACAAGAAGTAACTTTTGGGCAGATAGGAAGCACCTTTGGAACTGGAGTAGTCGGGCAAGGCGTGATTTCTGGACAAATTGGACGTTCGTTTGAACAACAAGTCCAACATGACATTCCTACATACTTTGAATATTTGAAACAGCACAATTTAACACCAGAGAAGCTGTTGAATGAATTAAAAGAATCGACTGCTGTTGGTAAAATTGAAGGAAGAAGCGCTTTTGCCACAAGTGAAGGTGATTATAATTAAAAATTATTGATTAATTGTTATCTATTAATTGTTTTTGTTGTAGAAATTTCCTCTGGCACCCAAAAGATAGGAGATGATTCTTCAGATCAATCAGAATCAACTGAAACAAGTACTCACCAAATCGAAGAGCACACTTCAAACCCGGTGACTCAAGATGAAAATGAGAAAAAAAATGAAAACCAAGAAAAAAATTAGAAAATATATTCAATTTTGATTTTATTTGACTGCATAAATATATTAAATATTAACTGCCTTTTTCTTTTTAATGAACATTACACAAACTTGCCTACATTCCACTTTTTGTACCAACAATTTTGTCATCAATATAAACTATATACAATTTATAATTTATTTAATTTAAAGACAGCTTATCCCTTTGGCTCGATTAACCAATATATTGGATTGAGATCATAAATTAATTGCACCTTTACTAAATAATCTTTACGCATAGTTTATGCAAAACAAAGTTAGACACACGTCACTAATGTCGTCATATTTGCCAAGCATTGTTCCCAACTTTTAATAATTAACACATAAAACAGATTAAGTTTACGTTACAGAATTTAATTTAATATTAACAAGGGATGATAGAAAATGTTAAAACAGCAGAATTAAAATCATCCAAGAAATATATATTATAATAATTCAATTTTTCTATATAAAATAATTATTTTTTACTTATAGTGGGTTGGTAGGCACTGACTGTCAAGTCGCATAGTTGCCGCCGCTGTCATTTTGCCTTGCGATTGAATTATTATCTTTAAATGTACTCAATATCTAGAAATCTTTCTTGACAATTTTATAAAATTCCTAGATTTTGCTCATTATAAAAGTTCGGCCACACTGTCTCTTTGTAATGTAGTAAATTTCTGGTAACTTTATTTTGCACAAACTATATACATATAAACTTCCATCTAAGCCGTAGTGACCTTATGATGAACCCTACAATGCTTAATCAAATTAGTCTTGCAAGAAAACGTCTTTTCGCATATCCCACACACGACTTTCCTCTCCCCCTGATGCACCACTTCGATATGCTTCTTCAAATTCGGCTTATAATGGAACTCCTTCTCGCAAATATGGCACTTCAAGGGCTTCACATCACCATGAATAACATAATGTTTCCTCAAACTCCCCCTCAACTTAAAGCTCTTCTTGCACACGTGACACGTGTGGTTCCTCTCCTCCGAATGCATCGAAGCTTTATGCCTCATTAACTGGCTCTTCGAAAGAAAGCAGCTTCCACATATCTCGCATTTGTAGTCCTTCTGACCCGTGTGGATCTTCCTGTGGCAGGTTAAATTCGTCGACTGGGCGAAGGACTTCCCGCAGACATCACACGTGAAAGGCTTCTCCCCGGCGTGCTGGGAGGAGAAGTGCGACTGCAGAGAAGCATTCGTACTGAACCGGTGCTCACACACGTGGCATTTGAACTTCTTCTCGCCCGTGTGGGATCTGATGTGCTGCTCGAGGCTCGATTTACTCGATAGGGTCTTCCCGCAGAGAGTACAGTCGAAGATCCTGCGGTATCTATGCGAGAAGTTGCTAGAGCAGGGGATGTGTTGGTCGAGCAACGATTGCTCGACTTCGTGGCTGGAGAAATGGGTGCCGAGGCCGCCCTTCGAGCGGAAGGATTTCTTGCATATTTCGCAGGAGTAGGGCTTGAGTTTGCTGTGCTTCGACAGGTGACGGTTGCGTTCATTTTCCAAGTAGAAGGCCTTTTCGCAGAGGTGGCATTTGAAGTTTTTTTCACCGGTGTGGACGGCTATGTGTCTCTTCAACTGGTGGTTTTGGGTAAACTGTAATAATTACAACAGTTTTTATAGGCCTATCTCATTAAACAAGCTTTATGTGAAGGTTCGTTAAACTGTTCGTCCAAATTGAGAAAGTGCTTTAGAAGAGTTTTTCATCTTTGAAATTTCGATTTAGCTTTTGTAGTGAACCAAACGGGTGGTAAAACAATAATCGATTAACATACAAAAAGTAATCCAAACTTGTAGAAAAATAAGCGTTTAATTTATTTTGCGAAACTACCTGTTGTGCACACAGATGGCACTTGTAGTCCTTCTCCTCGAAGTGAGACTGGATGTGTCTGTCTAGCAAGTCCCTCCGAGTGTAGGCTTTCTCGCAACAGGTGCATTTGAACTTTTTTTCCAGGCACACCACGGCCACGTATTCTTTTCCGTAGTTCTCCTGGAGCAATTCGGGAACGTCCGGGTCTAGCTGGCCGTGGGTTTCTTCTTTGATTTCTTTCAGTAAGCCTTGGACGTGTTCCTTGGAATCGGCGATTCCCTCTGGATCGGTCGACTTGATTTCGTCTTCGTTTTTGATGATTAGATCGAGATTTTCTTTGTTCATGTTGTTGTATTAGTAGTATATAAAGGTTTTACCGCTTAATGTTTGTTTTAAATACGTAAAAAAAATCATTGTAAACAATTCAAATTGAACTTTTTTTCACTTAAGAAAAATGTTAGGTTAGGGTTTTAAATTTCTTCTTTCTTTTTTATTTTAAAAATCAGATTTTTTATTGTGTTCAATGTATTGATGAAAATATTAATTTTCTTATCTAAACGATATTAGATGCCTTAAGTATTTATTTCAAAAGCGAAATATCTAGTATTTTAAGATAATTTCATACAATGAGTGGCTGCGTTCAGTAAATGTTGGAGGGCTATTATTAAAAAAAAAATTTGAGACGCAACACATTTCACAAAATGAATCAATCCTATCTCCTATCTGAGAGAATGAAAGTTGAAAGATTTAGCTAAAGAATTATGTCCACATTTAAATGTTGACATTTTATTTCAATAGGTGAATATTAAAATTGTTAAATAGAATAGATGAGGGTAATTGGAATCTATTAAAATAAATTTGAAGAGGAAATTCCCTATACAAGGTGTTATTTAATAAGTGCGACAAACTTCAGGTGGTGATTCTGCATGAAAAAATAATGATATTTTCTATATAAACAATAAACATATGTCCGAAAATGCTTCGTTTTCTAGATACAGGGTGTTAAAGTTTCTTCTTAAAACCGAAGATTTATTTATTTCACTGAAACAAGACAAGATATTCAAATGAAATTTGGTGAGTTTTGAGAGGTAACTATTACGCACTTTTTGATATAAAATTAAAAATTTTATATTCATCATTGGCGCGCATATGGGTAATAATAAATATTTTTTAAGAGAAAAAATTTGTTGCTACGCCATTGGGGCATTTTAGTTGAAAATTCAATTATGAATGAATTCCTCGTTCAATTTGTGACAAAAGGCTCTGTTGTGTTTATTTCGTACGGGCCGCCGTTTTCGAATAAAAAAATAAAACATCTTGACGTGTATTTTTCATTTCCTCTATAGTTATCTAGTAGTGGCGTTAGACGGTAGTAGGCTACTGTCAAAATTATGATCAAACAAATGATCAAATTATTTTTTTTGATAATTTAAAATTACGTAAATTAATGAGTAAATTAACTAAATCTTTTTTTATTATCTTTGTTTTTAAGAATAAACTTTAACAACCCGTATCTCGAAAACGAAGCATTTGCAGACATATGTTTATATAGCAAAAAATCATTATTTTTTCATGCAGAATCACCCCCTGAAGTTTGTCGCACTTATTAAATAACACCCTGTATGTTTTTTAATTTAATAGTTCAATCTTTTGCATGGTTTTTTAATTAACAATCGACTTCATATCGAATCACAAAGGAATTTAATAGTAGTTTGTCTATATTAGGAATTTATAATGATTAATAATTCTTTTGATATACCATAATTATCTTAAATTGGGTACATTCAATATTTTATACATATAATGAAATAACTTTTAACGACTATAAGTACTGCGATAAGTACTCTATTACCTATAAGATAAAGAAGATTGACATCATGCTTTTCGAGGGTGAGTGGAATGGTGCTTAAAAAACCTTAAAATTTAATCCTAATATTGCAGATATCTCCTTTAAAGTTATGAATACTGAGGACTATTCCAAAGTATCTCTATGGATACCAAAAATTCTACTTAGTCGAATTTTCTTATGGCCCAAAACTAAAAATTATAAAGTAAAAAGTACAATTTCATTCATATTTGCAATTTCATTACAGACATTCGTTATGATCGGCGCAATGCAAAATTTGACTTCATTGGAGTCAATGAATGATTTAATTGTAAGTTTAGTATTGATAATCGGATTTTATCAAGTAAGTATTCTAACTCAACACTGTCTAATATTAATATACCCTCTTGTCTTGTAACCCAAACATATACCCCCATGAAATTCGATTCTTTAACAAAACTAATAATATATGTATGTATTCGAACATCGTGATTTGTTACATCCTTTTAGAGTATGTTTAAAATGTTTACAATCTGGTACCATTTAGAGGATTTGAAATTTATTTTGGAAGAAATAATGACAAGATTTTGGCCGTACGATTTAATCGAAGGAAAGATGAAAGAAAACTTAAAACAATTTAGTTCTTTCATCACTCTCTTCATGATTCCATTACACTTCGCTAGTCTTTTAGTTGGCATTTTATTTATTGTACCGCCTCTATTACACCAAGAAAGATCATTACCATTCCATGTGAAGGTACGGAAATCAATTGGATATTTGTCTCGTATAAATAATGATTATTTTAGTAGTCTTTTGTTTGGAGTGTGTCTCCTGTTTATGAAATAATGTTCATATCACATGCCATCGGTTTAGCAATATTGGTGATCAGTGTAATGGGAGTTGATATGTTATTTATAAGCGTTGTAATGAGTACAGTTATTCAATATCGTTTACTTCAACAATGCTTGATAAAGTATAATACATCTGATATGACCGTTATTAACGAAAGATTGAATAATTTTGAAAATGGAAGATTGGAATATGATCTAAGAAAATCATATTTTGTTAAATGCGTTGAACAACACCAATTCCTTTTACGGTTCGTATAAATACTGGTGACATGAATCTGCAAATTAATTTTTTTTATTTTATCCACTTATTTTTCAAGGTTTGTCAAAAAGACGAATCAAATATTCAATTTAGCTTTTGTGGTTCAATTCAGCGCAAGCATAATATGCATTTGCATAGCAAATATGCTGCTTGTGCAAGTGAGTATTTCTGCAAAGTAAACGAATGCAAAAACTAAGTTGATCTATATTTTAGTCAACTGGAGGTCAATTGTACACACCATTTTTATTCATGGTGTCTTATTTGAATGAGTTGTTAATTTATTGCTTTACCAGTAATTTGTTAAATTATGAGGTAGGTCGAATCTGGTAACTGAATAAATGAAATTTAATAAATTTCATAATTAATATCCAAACACAAAATATTAATTAAAATTTTTAAGGCGAATTTGTTGCCGGAATTTATTTACCGATCAAACTGGAAAAGTTTAGAAAATAAAGAAACAAGAAGAGACGTCATGTTTCTTTTGCTGCACTCTCAGAAGCCTCTGCAAATGACTTGTATGAACCTTTATGAAGTAAATATGACGTCATTTTTAAAGGTAGCAGAGTAAATATTAACTTTCTCAACATCTAGCTTGTATTTTCTATTGCAGATAATAAGACTTTCGTTCTCATTTTACACATTTTTAAATACTGTTATGAGTAAGTAGCCAGCTCTTCATACACGGAAAACTAAGATGAAATGGCTGTTTTTATTAATTTACACATAATACACAACTTATTACTTGATATCTTGATTATTCTTATACTCACTTAAAAATTATACGTCACACTACTTCAATTACAAAAATGAAGATCACCTTCTTGTGGTATTATTTTTTTTAATAGTAATTTAAGTTTACAGATACTTAGTTTCACTTTCGCGATTAGATTCGAAGCGAAAACATTAAAATTGTTGTGAATTCTTGGATTTCCCACATCCTATCACATGGAATTTTAGCATATATCATGATTACCTAATTTTGAAAAATGTTTCAGACAAAACTTCTATATTGATGCCAGTAGATACTCCGAATTAGAAGTAAAAAATACGGGTTTGCCTTTAACTTTTTACAATAACGTGTTATTTGATTTAACAACGAGGCCTAAAATTTATCTGACATTCAAGCGTTTCCGTACTTTTTGGACATCCTGTATATATTTTATAATTCTCTATAAATATACGTTATTACATCTTTTGCATGATTTTTTAATTTAAAATCGACTTCATATTGAATACTTTAAGAATTCAGCAATTATACAAATGAATTTATTAGTAGTTTGCCGATACCTACTTATTACAAATTTATAATGACTAATTATTCTTTTGATATTTCTACATAATTATTTTAAATTACATTTAATAATTTAAATATTTAATTAACGTATAATAGCAATAAATATTGCGATAAATCCTCTATTACCTATAAAGATAAAGAAGAGTGGCATCATGATTTTCGAGGGTGAGTGGAATGGGAGAACACGAATTGCGGTAAAATGGTCAATTTTTCCAAAAAGGTTCATTTAATCCGCTCCCGCGCGCGAGTTGCGGTACGGTATGGAACAGGGCTGAAATTCGTTTTATATGTAGATTTTTTAGGTAAATTTGGTGTCATTCGAAGCGTCTTGACGAGTTTGAATCGATTGAGACCACTTTCAACCACCCGAGACGACGGGGGCCAAAGTTACGCCTAGTTGTTAGTTGTTAGTGGGAAGATACTGAAGATAGCTTTGGTAATGAATAAAGAAAAGAAAATCTGTCATTTGAATTATTTCTAAAAGTTTTAAATCATTTTTGTCCATTTTGAGCGCTTTTTCGCACCCTTTTTCTCCTTTTTTAGGATTTCCGCGATCTAGGAATACTACCATTCGATTCAGCTCGTCAAGACGCTTCGAATAATACCAAATTTACCCCAAAAACTTACATCCCATAAAACGAATTTTTACCTGGAACCAGGTATAGAGCAACCAGAAATTCTATAGCTGTTACTTGTCTTCTTAACTCTGTCTTCTTAAGCTACTCTGAACTTCATTTGCTATGAATTTATTTACTGTTGTTACTTGTATACAGGGTGTCGCAAAAAGGTTGGAACATGGCTTAACCACAGACTCCTGGGACAAAAATAAGACGATTTAACCGAATTTACCTATATCCAAAATTGCTTAGTAAAGAAGTTATAGGGTTTTGAAGTTCAGAATTAAAAAGAGATTTTTTGAAATTGTGCCAGAATGGCTTAATTTTTTTTCGTGAAAATTTGTACAGAATATTTCTGTTTGGTGACATACTTATGTGTAAATTTCTTTTTTTAAATTGTTCATCCCTCTCTGATTTAAGGGGGGTGGTCAACCCCCTTAAAGCCCTAACTGTTCTGCCCATGTAGTTCATCTTATTTTTGATTCGAAACTAGATTTATTGGTTTATTTATAATGCTTTTTTACTCTTTATAATTTTCTATAAAACCCATATTTTGGAGATAAACCTCTCTTTTTGGCATTCATACAAATTTTGAAATCCAGATTTTCAGCACATTATTGACAAAAAAATTTTTTCATCGCGCCTTTTTAACGAAATAAGTTATTTTCAACAACAATCTATCAATTAATCATACCACTTAGCACATAACACAGAAAAAATAACATTCAAAATTTTAAAGATTTATCTTTTAAAAATTAATTTCTGTAATTTATAATAACAGTTCAATAGGGCCTTCATTGATAATTAATAAATAGATTTTTGTTGAAAATAACTTAATCTGTTAAGTTATTTTTTAAAGTTTTGTTTATAAGAATTCGCTGTAAATGTGTATTTGAAAAATCGTATGGATGCCAAAAATAAGATTTTTCTCCAAAAGTATGGGTTCTATAGAAATTTACAAAGAGTAAAAAATCATTATAAATAAACCAATAAATCTAGTTTCGATTCAAAAATTAGGTGAATTACATCTGCGAAACAATTAGGGCTCTAAGGGGGTTGGCCACCCCCGTTAAAAATGCATGTGGACGATTGTGATCAATAAAACTCAAGAAACTTGTTGCTGGCCTCCAGCTTCGGGAGAAGTATTGATGAGAAATCTGATAAGAAAATGTGAAAAACCACGTGATACGTTGGAAACACGTAGATGTAGAATTTTTGTAAATGGTGAATTTGGTACGTTTTAGTTGATGGTTTTGAATTACATATTAATAAGTATATATTTTTTTCCTATTATTGATGATTATAATTATGCACGAAAAAAGGCTCTAAAAGTTGAATTAACCTCAGATTTATCTTCAACTGATACAGGAAATAAAACAAAAAGAAAAACAAAAGCTAAAGAATGGTTTAGTTCTGAAAGTTCTTCTAGTGAAGAGGAAAGAGAAATCCTCCCGAAACCTCCTACACTACCCCGATCAAGATGTACTATTCAAGTAAGACATTTTTTTATTTTATTTTATATTATATCATGTTTTATTATTTTTTTTTCTAGAATAATTATCTAGTGCATATTCTGAGGTACAACTGGTACATGGAAACAATTCACAGGTGACTACTGTATTAATTCATATTTTATTATTTACAATATTAGATAGGGTAGAAAATAATCAAGTGAAATGATTTTAGATTCAAGAAGAATTGATGACGATTGAAAGCAATTTCAGCAATCAAATCAACGAATTACAGGTAATTAAAATCACTATTTTTGTGAACCGCACTAATATAACTAATATTTCCATGAATAAACCAGGAATCCATAAATACTTTAAGAAGTAATTTACAGGTATTTATATTGAAAAGAATAGCAACCTGATTACTATAGATAATATTTTGCTTTTCAGAAAAGAGGCTATACCCAAAACCCTTGCAGGTGCTGTTTCGTGGTTATTTTTGATTTCCGCACTCTAGGAATGGTACCATTCGATTCAGCTCGTCAAGACGCTTCGAACGACACTAAATTTACCACAAACATCTACATCCTATAAGGGGAATTTTTACCATGATACGTACCTACACGAGAGGGCACGAACTGGATGGGACGTTTCAAAATATAGCCGGCAATCAAACAGTTTATTGTTAGCGAACATAGCGA
Organism: Phyllotreta cruciferae; assembly: GCA_917563865.1. NCBI lineage: Eukaryota > Metazoa > Arthropoda > Insecta > Coleoptera > Chrysomelidae > Phyllotreta > Phyllotreta cruciferae. Next base: position 10,992,881 of record OU830607.1, read on the forward strand.
ACGTAGCGTCTTCATCTATGTGGCCACGTCCGTTTGTAATAATGGGTATTTTTGGGATATTTTTAATACATAATTTAATATATTAGATAGTATTATTTAATATATTAGATAGATTTAATATATTAGATAGTAGGTACTTGAAAAGTTAGGATAGGACCATTTAAGCCGTTTTTCTCGATTTTTTACTGTTTGGCCTTCAGAGCCACCTAAATTCAAAATTTTGTGATTTTTAAATGGCTGTATAGCCTTTATTATGAGACCAAAATACAAAGTATGACACATTTTTGTAAACAGCTCATCGAGTAGAATCCAAAAATGCAAAAATATATAGGGTGTCCCATTTAAAATAAGAAAGTTGCTGTCCACTTCCGGCACAACCGGAAGTACTATAACTGTCAAAATATTGGCAACAACTACGTCAAATGTAAAATCAATTCACGTGTTTCAGTGTTTTTTGTTTAAGTTACTGGTTTAGCAGATAATAATTTTATTCCGGACTTTTGCCTAACCCCGTATATTTTTTCCTTGGATAATTTAATTCTGCATTTTGTATCATTTTCTTTTAACATTTTCTACCATCCCTTATTAATATTAAGTAATCGAATTTTAATAAAGTTCATATTAAACATATGAAATTAATACCTATTAATTAGAATTTTTTAAGCGGATTTATTGCCGGAGTTTATTTACCAATTAAACTGGAAAAGTTTAGAAAATAAAGAAACAAGAAGAGACGCCTTGTTTGTTTGCTGCACTCTCAGAAGCCACTGCAAATGACGGTCATGAAGAATTCATAGAATTCTAAGAATTCAGCAATTCAAATGAACTTATTAGTAGTTTGTCGATATTACAAATGTATAATGATTAATTGTCGATATACCATAAATAATGAACTACTACTACTCCTACTACTTACGTGCAGGCGACCCTTAGCCAAGTCATGAATAATGAACTAAGTTAACGACTATAAGTGCAGCGATAAATCCTCTATTACCTATAAAGATAAAGAAGATTGACATGCATCATGCTTTTCGAGGGTGAGTGAAATGATGATAAAAAACCTTAAAATTTAATCCTAATATTGCAGATTTCGCCTTTAAAGTTATGAATACTGAGGACTATTCGAAAGTATCCCAATGGATACCAAAAATTCTACTTAGTCAGATTTTCTTATGGCCTGGAACTAATAATTACCGGATAAAAAGCACACTTTCAGTCGTATTTGCAATTTCCATAGAAACATTCATTATAATCGGCTCATTGCAAAATTTGATTTCATTGGAATCGATGAATGAATTAATTATGCTTCTAGTAATGGTTATTGCAACTTTACATGTAAGTATTATCACTCAAAAACTAGCTATTAATTAATACACTCACCGGCACGGGAAAAACGGAGCACTTGCATATTTTATATGTTTTTATTTATTAAAAAGAAATTTAATGTTATATGATGTTCTATTGTTACAATAACTTACAAACAAACAAAACAACAGGTTTTAAGCAATTTCAAACAACAATCAACCGTTTATTTAAAAAGAAAAAGTGGTTTGTTACTTGGCATGCCTAAAATTAAATGCCGAATGTCCTCTTGAGGAATAAGGTCCCATTCCTCTAAAAGAGCTTAAATCCCAGTTTTTCTTTTCAAATAAACGATTGATTGTTAGAAATTACTTAAGACATGTTGTTTTGTTCGTGTGTAAGTTATTATCAATAGAACATCATATAACATTAAATTTCATTTTTTATAAATAAAAACATATAAAATGTGGAAGTGCTCCGTTTTTCGTGCCGGTGGGTGCATAGCATTGTATCCCAAACAGTTTGCCATATATCGCGTGATGTAATTCGATTCTTTTGCAAATCTTATATTCAAATAGTTTCTACCGTTCAATTTGTTTAATCATTTTAGGGTATGCTTAAAATATTGGCTATCTGGTACCATTTAGACGATTTAAAAGTTATTTTGGATGAAATAATGACAAAATTTTGGCCGTATGATTTGATCAAAGGAAATCTGAAAGAAAAATTGAGACAATTTAGTTATTTCATCACTCTTTTTATGGTTCCTTTACTCTGTGCTGGTGTTATAATTGGCATTGGATTTATTGTACCGCCTCTGTTACAAGAAGAAAGAACATTACCATTCCACGTGAAGGTAGGGGAATCAATTAGATATTTGTACTCGTATAATTAATGATTATTTTAGTACTCTTTTGATTGGAGTGTGTTTCCTGTTTATGAAATAATGTTTTTATCACATGCCGTCTGTTATGCAATAGTGATGCTCAGTATAATGGGAATTGATATTTTATTTGTAAGCATTGTAATGAGTACAGTTATTCAATATCGTTTACTTCAACAATGCTTGTTAAAGTATAATACTTCTGATATGACCGTTATTAACGAGAGATTGAATAATTTTGAAAGTGGAAGATCGGCACGTGACCAAAGAAAATCATATTTTGTTAAATGCGTTGAACAACACCAATTTCTTTTAAGGTTCGTATAAATATTGATGCCATCATCTTTTTTTATCATCAATCATCATCATTTCTTACATTTTTACTTATATCTAGTTTTCAAGGTTTGTCAAAAATGCGAATAAAATATTTAATTTAGTATTTGTGATTCAATTCAGCGTAAGCATAACATGCTTTTGCACATTAAATATGCTACTTGTCCAAGTAAGTCTTCTGATGCAAAAATAGAAGAATACAAAAATTAAATTGATATAAATTTTAGTCAACTGGAGTTCAGTTGTACACACCATTGGTATTCATGGTCGCTTGTCTGAATGAATTGTTAATTTATTGCTTTACCAGTAACATGTTAAGTTATGAGGTAAGTCAAATCTGGTAATTAAGTAATTGAAATTTAATAAAGTTGATAAAAAATATCAAGAAATTACTATCAACTGTTATACGTACAATAAAATATTAATTAATTTTTAAGGCGGATTTATTGCCTGAATTTATTTACCGGTCAAACTGGAAAAGTTTAGAAAATAAAGAAATAAGAAGAGACGTCATGTTTTTTTTGCTACACTCTCAGAAGCCACTGCAAATGACGGTTATGAACCTTTATGAAGTAAATATGACGTCTTATTTACAAGTAACGCGTAGAAAAAATTAACTTTCTCAACATCTAACTTGTTTTTTTCATTGTAGATAATAAGACTTTCATTCTCATTTTATACATTTTTAACTACTGTTATAAGTAAGTAGTCAGATCTTTACGTTTGGAAAACTGAGATGAAATGGCTGTTTTGATTATTTACACACAATAAGCAACTTAGTTATAGGTACATTATTGTTCTAAGAGTAAAAACACACTAGCCGAGACGGCGGTCGATTCGACGGTCGACTCGACATATCGTATATACAAATTCTATGTTAAATCCAAACAGTACGAGCACATGCACAATTGGATAGGATCGGGATTGCTAACAAGCGGAGGTAAAATGTACCATTATATACAGGATGTTGTAGGTTTAAGGGATTGATCTAATAATGTTAATTTATGAGCTAAAAATGAGGTAAAGGTATGCCAGAAATACACCCTGTCCCACGAAAGGCGGGTATTAGAAGTATTTCGCGAATGGCTGTGTATAAATTTATGAAATTTTGTATACAAGGGTTTTTGGATATAAGGAATTCATCTAAAATATTTTCAAAAATGGCCGACTTCCATTTATACCGGAAGTTGATAGTTATTTCGTTATTTTAAATGGGACACCCTGTATATTTTTGCATTTTTTGATTCTACTCAATGAGCTGATTACAAAAAGGTATTACACTTGGTATTTTGGTCTCATAATAAAGGCTTTACAGCCACTCAAAAATCACAAAATTTTGATTTTAGGTGGCTCTGAAGGCCAAACAGTTGAAAATCGAGAAAAACGGCTTAAATGGTCTGTTGAAATATTACGTATGAAGTAATATGTGCTGACAAGAATATAATCAAATTATGTATCCATAAAAAATGATAAATGGCACTTATGTTATAGTTGAATGCGTAAGCAGATAAATATAAGCAAAGACACTTATAAGACCCTATATGTTACCCTCTTGTAGATCTCGATTCCCAGATCATAAATCTGCTACAGATAAGCATACTTAAGTAAGTTTACTATAATCAGCATATTTAGCATATAGTCTTTAATATCCCTTTTAAAATTAGTCGTTGGTAAGCTTTCCGAAGAGTCGCACTTAATATAAGAATTCGAATAAACAGTTTTTATACAGTATTGATTACTTCTTTTTATTTTAATAAACATCATAACCCAATAGGTTATGGGGTCTAGTGTTAAGTATCCGTCGCGAAATACGTGCGGTTTTTTTTTTAATAAACTTAGTTCGATTAGTATAGTGACTTTAAATAGTGAAAATGGAAAAATCAAAATCGAAAAGAAACATTAAAGCTTTCGATGGTGAACGATACGGAGTGTGGAAGTTTAGAATTCGGTCATTATTAACAGAACTTCGTGTAATTCAAGTTGTTGATAATGAAGTTCCTGATTCTATCAACGATGAATGGTTGACTGCTGAAAGGTTGACTACTGAAAGTATTGCGAAAAATACCATTGTGGAATATTTATCGGACTCTTTACTGACTTTTGCTAAAAGTGATCTAACTACAAAAGAAATTATACGCCATTTGGACGCGATATATGAACGAAAAAGTGTTGCGGCACAGTTGGCTTTGCATAAAAGGTTACTTAATTTAAAATTGGAAAGCAACGTTTCCTTGATTAAGCATTTTACATTATTTGACGACTTGATAACAGAATTAATAGCGGCTGGGGCAAATTTAGACAGATAAAAACTGGCAGATTTAAACTGAAAAATTGCCTTATTTATTGCTAACTCTTCCGAAAACATGTGAAGGTGTTATAAGAGCAATAGAAACATTATCAGATGATGATTTGACTTTGCAGTTTGTGAAAACTAGACTTTTAGACCACGAAGTCAAATTAACAAATGAAAATAGAGATACAAGTGGAAAAGTGCTACAAGCTGAATTTAAAGATTCGTTTAAGAAAACCATTTTGACAAAAAGAACAATTGGAGAACTTTTAACAAAAATAAGTTCAAAACGATTAAAAATATGAAATGTCATCATTGTGGCAGAAAAGGCCATATTAAGAGAAACTGTTTCTACTATAAGAAAACAAATAAGTTTAATACAAATAACAGAGAAAGAACAGTGCAAAATGTAGAAATGACGGAGCCAGCTACAGAAGCATCTGATGGTTTTGCGTTTATGGCAGGAAATTTTAATTACAATGATGAAAGTGGCAAAATAACTTTCCTATTGGATTCTGTTGCATCTGCCCACATAATCAACCGAGAAGATTTGTTCAACAACTTCATTGAGTTGAAACCGGCAATGAATATTTCGGTAGCTAAAAGTGGAACTTACATAAAAGCGTATAAACGGGGTACAGTGAATGTAATAAGCAACATGGGAATACCAGGAGTTCTGGATTGACCATTACCTTTGGGCAAAAAGGGGTAACCATAAGTAAGAACGGTAAAACCATAATGATGGGAAAGTCAGTAAATTTAAGTAATTTAATTGGTATGGAATTTAAGATTAATAATAAGATTCTAAATACAACTGTTCAATCGAGCAGAAATACCAAGTTACCCATTTCTAAATTATGGCATGATCGTTTGGGTCATATTAGTAAGTCGAAATTTTTAGAATTGAAAAATAAACAAATGATTGAGGATATAGGTCAAATCGATAAAGTTATGCCCATTGAAAGTTTATGTGAAGCGTGTATAAATGGTAAACAAGCACGTCTTCCTTTTCAAAAAGTTAAAGAAAAGAGTTATATGTATGTAAAAAGGCCATTGTTTATTGTACACACTGACGTCTGTGGTCCTATTACTCCTACAACAGTTGATAACAAAAATCATTTTGTGTTATTTAGTGATCAATATACACATTACTGTGTTATTTAGTGATCAATATACACATTACTGTGTTACGTATTTAATAACACATAAATCAGATGTTTTTGCAATATTCCGTGATTTTATTGCAAAAAGTGAAAATCATTTTAATCTGAAAATTGTTCATTTGTACTGTGATAATGGGAGAGAATATTTATCGAATGAAATGAAAGACTATTGTGTAAATAAAGGTAAAAGTTATCATTTAACAGTTCCACATACGCCTCAACTAAATGGTGTCTCAGAACAAGGTCGTACAATATTATCTAGTTCGAAATTAGGTAAAGCTTTTTGGGGTGAAGCAGTTCTAACTGCAAAGTATTTAATTAATTTAACATCTACAAAAGCCTTAAATGTATCTAAAACGCCATATGAATTGTGGCATAATAAAAAAAACCACAAATAAAATATTTAAAAGTTTTTGGTTCGACTGTTTATATAGTTCGTTCGCTGGAATCGTGCCGGTTTCGGATTAACAAATTTTCGAGCAAAAAACATAAACACTCTCCAGAAGTAAACACTTTTACGACCGGTCGGGGTAAATTGCACTAAATAAATGATATATCGATATAATCCTTCTCATTAGGGCTTTCAGGATGAACGATGGTGTTTTTATAATAAAGAAGGAATATGTAAGTAACTTTTAAGAATACTTCCCAATATAAATACTAAATAATTTATTGTATAAAATGCGAAACAGTAGTGATAGATTGGTGGACACGGGAAGTGAAAATAAACGACATTAATCCTATAATAATATCCCTTAACTATAGTGACAGTGATAGTGCCATTGAAAATGAGGAAAATTAAGGAAATATATCTATAACAAAAACACTGTAAGTACTGCAGATTAATTTTGATAAAATAAATAATTTGTTGCAGTCGGCGTTTTCCCCGAAAACAGGTCTTTTTTGGTAACCGTAAATATTGAACGCTTAATCCGAAACCGGCACGATTACAGCGAACGAACTATATTCATAATAAAACAAGAAAAATTAAGTTTGATGAGAAATCATTCAAAGGTATACTTGTTCGTTATCAGCCGAACGGATATAAAGTGTGGGATGTGGAAACTGAAAGATTTAATGTAGCTAGGGATGTTATTGTTGACGAGACAAACTTTTTGGTGTCTAGACCTGTAAAGTCTGAAGGGATTGAAGTGAAAAATTCCGATGTAAATGTATAAATTGATTCATCTGATGTTAAATCAAAATCAATAGAGAATGTCTCGAAATCTGATGTAAGTAATAAATCAGATAGTAGTTTTGAAGTAAAACCTAATAAAATAATGAAATTAGGTGAGTCCTTAGAAAAATCTGTATTTGAAACAGATAGTACATTAACCGAACCTTTATGTCATAGAGAAAGAAATATGAGAGAGTTCGATTCCATGCTAAAAATTGGCATAACGTCGATGGTACTGCTGCTACCAGGACCCACGGTTTAACCGTGAACTAAGCATGAATCAAGGTTAGGTGATGTAGATTTTTTCTATATTTGAAAATCAAAAATAGGCGGTAAATTTAAATTTTATTTTTATATTTCTATAATCTACTATCTTGCATTTGATAATTGTGTAGTCATTTCAATAGCTAATCCTCAAAGATGGAAAATTGCTATCAAATGTCTACACCAATTAACAAATTATGTAAATAACGTTGAACTTATAAATAAGAATTACAAATTTGTTAATAAGAGATGTGTTTATTCAAAATTATAAAAATTCAATACATAAATATCCTTAATTAATAAGATATTAATAAAATAATAACAGTATAAACATGAAACATAATCATAAGAAAATAATAATAGTACAAATCTTGTTATTAGCCGTAACCCAGGATCCAGGATGCACCATGGATGAGGCAAACTAGAATTGAAAAGTAAACCGATTTAGGAGTGTTTTTAACGTATTAGTAAAACATTTATCAGCAAAAAGAATCTCACCTAGTCTCACGAATAAGACTTTTTTTTACTCAATATCAGCAGAAAATATAAAAATACTCACAAATTTAGGTTATAAACAACAATGGCTTCTATAAACACTCACGAAAAACTAACCGGCACAAAAAGTTCAAGTTCAACTCAAACGGCAAGGAGGCTACGAAACGAAAGAAAACGAAAGCCGCGATCGTTTGCAATCGGACCTCTATAAAAATGTACCAATCAAAAACATTGAAATATATTTCATTTTTCGATAGCAGCGCCCCTAGAGCGGGAACAAGAACTAACAGACGTTGTAGAATAACTCCTATGTTTTAAACAGTCTCTTATATTTTGTCTATGCTTTATGTATATCTAAAAATAGTCAGTGCGAATCTCCATTATCATCAGAGTTAAGAAGGAGTAATAGAATCAAAAATCATCCGAAAATTAGTTATAATGAAGATGATTTGTCAAACGATAATCTTATGTGTGCTCAGTCAGTAATTTGTAAAATTCCTACAACATATCAAGAAATTCAAAATAGGAATGATAAAATTAAATGGGAAGAAGCTATACAAGATGAAATTAATTTCCTTATAATAAATAATACTTGGTCTAAAGTTTCTGTCCTGTTCCGGTATAACCGGAAGTAAGAAACAGTTGAAAATATTTTCATTGAATGATGCCATTATATTTTCGAGTTGTAATAAAAACTGACTATTTCGCGAATATTTTCATTGTCACTGTATGGGACACCATGTTCGATAACATTGTTATTTATCTCTCTTTGCTCCATTGTGTTTAACTGATTTTTATATGATGTAGCTTTTCTTTGAGTTCTTCGTTCATTTTAACTCACTCGTTGATGATATATTTCGAAAAGGGCGTTGTATTTTCTATCCATGTGGCTCCATCACATCTGCTATTGTATATTGCTTTGTAGAGGGTTGTCAATTTTTTGCTTTATTTTTGCAGACATCACATGTCCACACCTCTTTAAATTGGCGAATTTTAATATACGTTTTTTTGGGCATATCTAAACAGGCACGATGCTTCCATATGAGGCAAATGTCACAGAGGAGGCCCTCCTCATTGTCAGCCACCTCTTTGGTGCAAATATCGCATTTTTCATTTTCTGCCATAATCATCAGGTTAGTCTGGCAGCACTGTATAGAAATTGTAAACAATGTGTAACAAATAACCACGTTATTTAGTTATTTTTGCTTCGATGTAGTAGAGAATTTTAGCTCTGTGAACGTACACTAATATCCACTTTTCTTTGGGGCAATTTTTCCAATTAATTGTTTTAATATACACAACTACTAACACTTTTTCCACGCACGTACTTTTCTGTACGTCCGTCACCAAACCGCCACGTTGCCGATTGTGTTCTAATCTTCAACTTCTAATCAACTTCTAATCATTTATACTACAAGACTCAATGCAGTAATTTTTTCTTAATAAATACTAACCTGAAAGCCACAAATCTGAATGAGGGCAATTTACATTACTTCTGTAACTTTGAAATGCGATTATTCGGGAACGGCAAGACAAAAATAATGAAGTAAGGTGCTACTGCAAAGAGAATTAAACGACGCTTAAAATGATGTGCCACTTGACCCCCGTTCCCATTTAAGATTATAATGGTGACATCTACCCCTCCTAGGGGGTTGAAACAAGAGGGCCTGAAATATTCACTGAATGTGAATAAAATCGAGGTGTCTTTCTGATTTTTTATATTTTTAACTACAAGGAAGATATGAAGGGTGGAAAGTTTTTAAATTGACACCCTGTATGTTATATTTTGGAAATCGAAATAAATACGTTCTTCTCTATCTTTTACCTCGTATTTCAGGCCGTATTACAATACTTAGTTTCACTTTCGCGATTAGATTCAGCGAAAACATTAAAATTGTTTTGTATTCTTAGATTTTCCATATCCCACATGAAATACAAAATTTTCAAAATTTTAGCATGTTTCATGAATAATTTGGAAAAATGTTTCAGACAAAACTTACCTATTTTGATGCCAGCATTGCGAATTTGCAATAAAAAATACGGGTTTAACTTTAAAAAATTGCTCTCCGCCTCACACTTAAGGGTTGCCCTTGGAGGGGTCGACATTGGTATCGATGGATAGCTTTTCAAAAAAGATGCTATACTCTTTGGACACCCTGTATATATTTTTTAATTTATTAATAGTCAATCTTTTATTGATTTTTTAATTAAAAATCGACTTCATTATCGAATCGTTATTTAAGAAATCAGCAATTCAGAGGAATTTATTAGTAGTTTGCCGATATTACAAATTTATAATGATTAAGAATTCTTTCGATATACCGTAAATAATAAACTATCTTAACGACTATAAGTCCTGCGATAAATCACTATTACCTATAAAGATAATGAAGATTGACATCATGCTTTTCGAGGGTGAGTGAAATGATGATTAAAAAAACCTTAAAATTTAATACTAATATTGCAGATATCGCATTAAAAGTTATGGATACTAATGACTATTCGAAAGTATCCCTGTGGATACCAAAAATTCTACTTAGTCGGATTTTCTTATGGCCTAGAACTAAAAATTATAGACTAAAAAGTACAATTTCATTCGTATTTGCAATTTCATTACAGATATTCATTATGATCGGCGCAATGCAAAATTTGACTTCATTGGAGTCAATGAATGATTTAATTATGCATTTAATAACGATTATCGAACTGTTTCACGTAAGTATTCTCACACAAAAACTAGCTAATCCCAAACAGTATCCCCATGTAATTTCATTCTTTTGCAAACCTTATATTCAAACTTCTAACGTTCAATTTTTGTTTCATCATTTTAGAGTATGTTTAAAATGTTTACAATCTGGTACCATTTAGATGACTTAAAAGTTATTTTGGCGGAAATAATGACAAGATTTTGGCCATACGATTTGATCGAAGGAAATCTGAAAGACAATTTAAAACAATTTAGTTATTTCATCACTCTCTTCATGGTTCCATTACTCTCCGCGAGTGTTTTAGCTGGCGTTGGATTTATTGTATCGCCTCTTTTACAGCAAGAAAGATTTTTGCCATTCCTTGTGAAGGTACGGGAATCAATTGAATATTTATACCCGTATAAATAATGATTATTTTAGTACTCTTTTGATTGGAGTGTGTCTCCTGTTTATGAAATAATGTTCATATCACATGCCATCTGTTTAGCAATATTGTTGCTCAGTGTAATTGGTGTTGATATGTTATTTATAAGCGTTGTAATGAGTACAGTTATTCAATATCGTTTACTCCAACAATGCTTGTTAAAATATAATACTTCTGATATGACCGTTATTAACGAAAGATTGAGTAAGTTTGAAAATGGAAGATCGGCACGCGATCAAAGAAAATCATATTTTGTTAAATGCGTTGAACAACACCAATTTCTTTTAAGGTTCGTATACATACGAAATAAAGGTGATTTTCATCTTTTTTTTATAATCATAATTGCTTAAATTTTTACTAATATCTAGTTTTCAAGGTTTGTCAAAAAGACGAATCAAATATTTAATTTTGTTTTTATGGTTCAGTTCAGCGTAAGCATAATTTGCATGTGCATATTAAATTTGCTGCTTGTTCAAGTAAGTCTTCTAGAAAAACAGAAAAATACAAAAATTATGTTGATCTATATTTTAGTCAACTGGAGTTGATTTGTACACACCATTACTATTCATGCTGTCTTATCTGAATGAACTGTTAATTTATTGCTTTACCAGTAACATGCTAAATTATGAGGTAGGTGTAATCTTGTAATTAAGTAATTGAAACTTAATAAAGTTCATATTTAATATTCAAATACAAAATATTAATTAGAATTTTTTAGGCGAAATTATTGCCGGAGTGTATTTACCAATCAAACTGGAATAGTTTGGAAAATAAAGAAACAAGAAGAGACGTGATGTTTTTTTTGCTGCACTCTCAGAAGCCCCTTCAAATAACTGTTATGAATATGTACGAAGTTAATATGACGTCTTATATACAGGTAACGCATAGAAAAACAAGCTTTCTCAACATCTAACTTGTTTTTTCTATTGCAGATAACAAGACTTTCTTTCTCGTTTTACACATTTTTAAATACTCTTATAAGTAAGTAGGCATCAGTTCTTCATGTATGGAAAACCCAGATGAAATGGTTGTTTTTATTAATTTGCACACTATACACAACATAGTTCTAGATTGTTCTTATACAGTGCATTTCTTTAATGTCCCCCCCCCCCCCCCCCCCCCCCCTTTTATTTTTTGAACGGATCAACTTCAAAATTGAAACTTGGGATAATGAAATTGATGCATGATTACTATATTTTGGAGTAAAATTGACAGATGAATATTTCAAGATGGCGACTGGGCGCCATTTGGGGAAAAAAATTAAATGGAAAGGGGGGTCTTGTGACACATCCTTTTGAAGCACCTGACATATACTGCACAACTCTAGAATAAAAAGTCAATATCTTCACTTATTACAAAATGGCGGAACATTAAAAATTACCTGAATATATCGACGTTCAACGTCATAATTTGCTTCATAATTTCAGGAAATAAGCTATTTGAAAAACGGTTGAAAAAGATTTGACATAGTTTTTACGAATACTCTGATGCATCGTATTTGAAAATGGGTTAAGATTTGACAAAGTTTTTAAATAAAATCGAAAATTTGACAAGCAACCTCAACAATGCCATTAACAAAAATTGAATAACTATGTCAAATCTTAACCGATTTTCAAATACGAAACGCCAAAATATTCGCAAAGAAAAAGGCTTTCAAATGATGTATTGGAAGTAGGGTCGTTCCATTTGAAATTCAAAAGTAAGGGTGGCTGGGGGTTAGGGGGATGAACATATCAACTTGGCTTTCCTGTCAAAAATGCTCCCCCTAAAAACAAAAATCGACGGGTCTCAGCGAATTTTGAAAAAAAATTCGGTTCTCTAGTTACAGGGGGGTCAAATTTTCGTTGGAATACCCTGTATTTGTAGAAATATCAAATTTTTAAATGTTCCGCCATTTTGTAATAAGTGAAGATATTGACTTTTTATTCTAGAGTTGTGCAGTATATATCAGGTGCTTCAAAAGGATGTGTCACAAGACCCCCCTTTCCATTTAATTTTTTTTCCCCAAATGGCGCCCAGTCGCCATCTTCAAATTTTCATCTGTCAATTTTACTCCAAAATATAGTAATCATGCATCAATTTCATTATCCCAAGTTTCAATTTTTGAAGTTGACCCGTTCAAAAAATAAAAGGGGGGGGGACATTAAAGAAATGCACTGTATGTATCTACTCACTTAAAAATTATATTCATCACCATATGTTTAAATTATAAAAATCGAGATCACCTTCTTGTGGTTTATTCGGCAAATGTGGTAATGTGTGCTTCAGAAACCCTTAATTAACTTTGCGCATTGTTTTTTTCAAAATTAGTAACTTGAATATACATAATTAGTTGAACTTCCGCGATAAGATTCAGCGAAAACATTAAAATTGTTGTGCCTTTTTGGATATCCCACATGCCATCACAGGGAATTAAAAAAAATCGACATTTTAGCATACTTCATGAATAATTTTGATAAATGTATCAGAGAAAACTTACCTATTTTGATGCCTGTATTACGAATTTGCAATAAAAATACGGGTTTGCTTTTAACTTTTTTAAATTACTCTCCAGCCAACCCTTAAAGGGTTACCTTTAGAGTATCGACATTGGTATTGATGTCTGATCACAGACTACATATACTCCTAACTTTTCAAGTAGGTACTATCCAATAGTACAAAAAAAAATTACAAAAAAAATTGAAATTTTTGATCATCTTGTATACATTTTAAAGTTAGGATAGGACCATGTAAGCCATTTTTCTCGATTTTCAACTGTTTGGCGTTCAGAGCCGTTTAATTTCAAAATTTTGTGATTTTTGAGTCCTTTATTATGAGACCAAGATACCAAGTGTGACCCCTTCTTGGAATCAGCTCATCCAGAAGAATCCAAAAATGTAATAATATACGGGGTGTTCCATTTACAAAAACATAACTTGGTATATTTTCTCAAAATTGGGACAACCTGTATATGTCTAAATAATTTTAAATTGTAACCACTATACACATACATAATTCACCCGAAGGAATTTTTAAAATCTCTTACCGTTTGCCCATAATACTCCGTCACGTTGAGAGTGGAACACCCTGTATAGAGCAACCAGAAATATAAGAAAATGACTTTATAATACAGGGTGTCCCAGCGAAAGGTAGCCCATTTAATCAACTTGTAACTTTGTGAAACATAACATTAGTGAAACGTATAAAACATGTTTAATTGAAAAATGTGTATTGTTAATGTGTACGATTATTAAATGTGTTTCCTAACGAAAAACCATTCAAAAAGCCTCATAAAGCATCCTTTAAAATGGAAAATTTAAGATTTGTTGTAAATTTTATTTTAATTAAGGCGATTTGCATTATGTTGTTCAAACATAAATAACTTCTTTGTTTTGTAAAATAATATGTAGAAATTATACATTTTCAAAAAGTAGATGAGTTTATATTTCAGATGGCCTCAATAAATACAGAGTGTTCCATTTGAAAAAAATTGGTTAATGATGTGAATTGAAAAGAGGGGATTTTGATAATACATCCTGTACAGCTGATACAAAATTTCTGTGTTACTGAAACAAAACTTATAGCAAAATAAAACATATAGAAAACCGCATGTTTTTATGATTACAGGCGTTTAAAAGTTACAAGCTGATTAAATGGGCTATCCTTAGCTGGGACACCCTGTACTGAACCCGAACCTCTTCAAATTCGGGAAATAATCTTCAGCTTAATGCTGCAGTTACACATATCAAGTAGCTAAAGCAAGTTACTAAATCAAGTAGCTAAATACTTAGTTACTTGTATGGTGTGAACCACTTGATTTTGTACTTGCGAAGTGGTTCACACCATACAAGTATCAAAATTTAGCTACTTGATTCAGTAACTTGCTTTAGCTACTTGATACGTATACCTGCACCTTTCCAATTACCCATCTATGAGCAGGTACTGTAATGTAACAGGTCGACTCGATTACCCTACGAAGATTTACCTATCGTTGGCCATTATGAGATGAGGAATCCGTGTTATCGTCTAGTAGTCCACCCCAAGTTCGATGATTCGTTGGCGTGAAACGTTTAGGAAGGAGTAGGGTTAAATTAGACAACAGAATTACCCAATAATGCCATTTATTTAGGGATTATATGACCAACTGGTCTCTAGACGCGAAGAGTAGGGAAAGAACCAGTAAGAAAACCCTCTCTTATACCAAAAATTACAAAAAAACCGAAAGAAATAAATCGGCATATAAATAAAAATTAAACATTCAATGAGGGCCAGGCCAATAATCGGGCCTGGGACTGCCACATCGATCCGCCCTGTCAATAAAACATCAATATCGGCATGCCCGCAATAAAATTATAAAAGAACCGAACAAAATGGTTCCCGCAAGTACATAAATACCTAAATGTCCATATAACAAGTTAAATATCGCGATATGGAAAGAAAAAAATACATTAAGACATCAACAACAGAGATATGCATAATGACAGAATGGCCGTCAGTACAACAAGCGATACAACATAAAAACTAAATATTCCCATCCCGAAATAATGTTTATACCCGCAAATACATAAAAATCAAATGGCGCGGGTTGCTGATATTCCGCAGTGGAGCACGATGCAGATTTACCAAGATATAACGCAGTGTGAATGTCTCGGAACCCAATTGCATTTTCAAATACACACAGTCAAAACGAGAAGAAATGTTAAAGTCAAAAGGAAATCACAATGGTATACACCTCCCTGGACCTAAGTAAGTTGGCATAAGCGGCATGGTAGACCCCAGGAAGCGCGACTTCACCCAAGGAAAACCAGAACGGTAGAAAATATTATTTATCGTTCAACAAGGCCCAAAACACACCAAAATCGAGGCATTTACACTCCATTACTACAAGTCCAATTAGGGATTATCGGTACTTCCAAAACGTCCAATCAGAAACACGCCATTCCGGCGTTATTAATTGAGAAACGATGCGTGGACTACATACAAACAAATTTTGGGTATAAACATTACCTTATTCTCAATCTAAATGGGCCCGGCTCTCAGTTTATAATACCTGGACTTCACACTACGCGCGACCACACATCACCAAGTTGATTCACTGGACCATCTTCTCTGCTAGGTACAATCTCCAGCTCGTTAGGAACCCTCAAACACACGACTGCGCTCAGGAACGGTTTGATGCAAAAAGCCTGGATTTCTTACTCGTTTCTTCCCAACTTACCTGAGCTTCCGCTGCCCTCTCGCCATGTGTTCCGCGCGCCCATAAAACCAGAGCATTTCATCGCGGAATTTTGCCCTACAGTCTTTGTCTCCGCAAGCCAGATATATAGGCACTTGACATTCCTACATATCCCTTTGTTACCTAACCTTCCGGGAAGGTTTTTGTTTTTCGCTTATGGTAACGATTTAGAAAGTTTTTCAAGAATTCTTACATCTGATTTTACAACGACAGAAATTGTACAGGGTGAATATCCGAATCCACCCTGTAGAATTCACCCTGGGTGAATATCAATTTAGCACTGGATTTTAGTGACTTGTACAAGTTACTGGCACCGTGTAACGCCGCCTTATGAAATCGCACCGGAAGATACTCTTTATTCTAGAGTGGAACGGCCCGCATAATTGCTAATTTTATTTTATTATAATTAATTATTTATAGTAACATATCCGATAAGAATGTTATTTATACATTTTGAGAACATTCTTACCGAAAAAAAGGAATATTAGGTTTGTTCCAACAAGCGATTTTTGTATCGTTACGAAACGATAACAAACCTACGATTACTGATTTTATACGCAAGCGTTGACTTTGAACGGTTTTGGAGGTTGGTTTTAAAAAAGTAGAGACCTTGGACCGATTACGTGATCATATTTGGAATTTAAAATAGGAATATCGTCGGAATAAACATCGTCGCGCCATTTAAAGTTTTATTTAGAAGATGTTGGTGAAGTTTATCCCAGCTGTGCTGGTTTTCTCCAGTTTACTGCTAGCAAATTGCGATTGCTACAGAATATTGGGGGTGTTTCCATTCGGATCGCCGAGTCATTATTTCCTAGGGAATGAATTGATGAAAGGATTAGCAGAAGCCGGACAT
The DNA here is from genome assembly GCA_917563865.1 of Phyllotreta cruciferae. Lineage (NCBI taxonomy): Eukaryota > Metazoa > Arthropoda > Insecta > Coleoptera > Chrysomelidae > Phyllotreta > Phyllotreta cruciferae. The sequence continues at coordinate 11,009,991 of OU830607.1, forward strand.
GATGTCACCATTGTCACGGTTTTCGAAGAAAAAGCACCACCTACTAAAGGGAAATACAGGCAAATCGTCATGGATGATTTATTAACAATACAAAAAGGTACTTATTTTGACTCATTGCATCTTATCATTTCTGCTGCAATACTAATTATTCTAGAATTATTCGGGCCGATGGCAAACATGAATTCCAACTCGTCCGGCTCGATGCAAAACCCGTTCAAAATGGCGACCAATTTCCCAAGAATGACCTTCAACATCACTGAGTCTACTCTCAGTCACCCCAAGTTCCAGCAACTCGTCGCCTCTGGCGAGAGATTCGACGTGCTGATAGTCACCCAAATGAATTTGGAGGCGGTGAAGGCGCTGGCGCCGCTCATGGGGGCCCACTTGGTGCTGTTCAACAACCTCGCCATGAACTCCTGGATGGGCCGGTTTGTCGGGGTTCCCGTCCTGACGTCCATCAATCCCGAAATTATAATGGGTATGAACGTTTCAATGAGCCATACATTTATAAAAGTATCTACTATTTTTGGTGATAGGGTACACTGGCCAAATGAACTACCAGCAGAGGTTCTTAAACACGCTGTTCAAGTTGCTGTTTACCGGTATTAACTATTTCTACGAAGGCATGCAGGCGGATTTGGCGCGAAAGTACATCTCCAAAGACGTGGATTTGGTTGAAGCTCAGTACAATGTGGCTTTGGTACTGTCCAATTCGCATTCTAGCCTAAACAGAGCGCAAAGTTCAGTACCTGTGATCAAAGACATAGCAGGTTTCCACGTTAAACCGCCTAAGAAATTACCTGATGGTATTAAAAAGTACTTGGATGAGTCCAAAAATGGCGTTATCTACTTCAGTATGGGCTCGAATATCAGAGGAGCGGATTTACCAATGGCCATCAAGCAGGGATTGATGAGTGCTTTCGCCAAAAGGAAAGAGAGGATTCTGTGGAAATTCGAGGAGGATAATTTGCCTGGTAAACCTGATAACGTGAGGATTGAGAAATGGTTGCCACAATCAGATATTTTAGGTACAGTACACACAATCTAATGCTGGTTAAATCGACTCATTTACAAATTAAATTTTAAGCTCATCCCAATGTGAAACTCTTCATAACACATGGTGGATTTTTAAGCACTATTGAAACAGTGTATCACGGCGTCCCGACGGTGGCGATTCCCGTAATGGCCGATCAATTGATGAACGCTCGAGCTGCCCAAGCTGATGGGTACGCTGTCATGCTCGATTTTCATACATTAAACGAAGAAACTATTGCTCATGCCATCGAAGAAGTACTCAGTAATGAAAAGTGAGTTGGTGTGTAATAATCAATACGAAATATATAAGTGATTTTTGGTTATGCAGGTATAAGAATAACGCAAAGTACAGATCAGAAATCTTCCATGACAGGCCTATGAAGCCCCTCGAAGAGGCCATTTATTGGGTGGAGTACATCGTAAGACACAAGGGAGCACCCCATTTAAGGGTGGATTATTTGAATTTACATTGGTACGAATATTACTTACTCGACGTAATGGCGACGTTTGTTGTAGCAGCTTTTGTTGTATATTATATTTTCAAGAAAGTTTTAATTATGATTTTACGACCGTGTTGTGGCAAAAAGTCAGATAAATTGAAGAAACAATAAATTTAATTTATTAGCATTAGCATTTATTTATTAATAAAATAATTCTATTAGTATTGATTAGTGAATATTTTATTGAAACCGATAAACTCCTGGATAAAATTAACGCATCAACATAAATTTACCACATTTTTTATGCTATTTTTTCCGATTTGAATGATTTCTTTTGATTAAAGGTTGGTTACTTGACAATGTCATAATTTTCACTTTTTATGTTAAAAAGTTCCTTTTCGATTAATACCTACCGGGTGTAATAAAAATGTAATGTTTTTTTCCGAAAATTCGTATAACCCTGTGAAGTAAACTAGCAACCGAAACTAATAGCAGTTGACATTAGACTGTAGGTCCATCTTTCGCCAACATTTTCTTTTTTCGTTTACATCATTATCTCTGTTATTAAAGTAGATACGCCGTTTTATAGCGTAAAAAAGTTATGATAAGTTATGATAAAAAAGAAATATGAAGTAAATAAAAAGAATATTTTATTTTTTGAACAAACATTTTTGAAAAAAAAAACAAAAAACACAACATAAACGTAAATGAGACAAGTAAAGAAATGTCAACTGCCCTTAAAATTTTAAAGAATTTGTATTTTGGTATCACCACAGTAAACATATACATTTCTTTTATTTTCAGTGGGTACACAAAGTACCCATGGACCGCGTACAGTATTGTTGCATCTCATCGATCTAAAAAATTCAAAACTATTTAGATCCAGGAACAAGTGTTTATAATAGCTGTTTTCGCGGAGCTGCATTTTTGACATCCTGAACGCATTCGGAGGGACATCACAGGCGCACTTCAAATTTATTTATATTTTTTAAGTCTTTCAAATTTGAAGTGCGCCTGTGAAGTCCCTCCGAATGCATTCAGGATGTGCTCCGAGAAAACAGCTAAATAATGTCAAATAGTTAAGTATCTATAAATATTTACTCATTGGGTTGAATATGAATTGTCCATGTCAGTCACAAGACATTTTATCATTTTCTCATTAGTGGACTCAAATTATCTAGTAAACCATTTATATTGTCGAACAACGCCATGTTGAAGTCTATTTCTATCTGTAACATGTAAATTTTAAATATCATATCTATTAGGTTAAATTACCATAATGAATTAAGAAGAAACTTACCAATCGAAATCCAGAAGGGTTAGTTTACATGGGCCATTTATAAAAAATCTTTGACGTACCCATTAGGTTTACTGTTTTCTTACTTAAATGCTTTAATTCTTGTGTTCTTATTCACAATATTTTTTACTAGATCACTTATACGCACAATTGCCACAAATTGAAAACGCGAATGATCCCCAAACTGCGACTTTCGCGTTGGAGATATTCCCCTTCCTACATTTCTTAAGAGCTTCTTAATAGTTCCCTAATAGGAAGATTCCCTAATAGTTCCTTCATAGTTCCTTAATAGGAAAAAGTAGTTTTTTTACATTTTTCATTTAACGAACATGGTGCGTTAATACAACGAAATATTTTTCTGGCTCTACTATTTGTTCATTATTGTAACGAATCAGGACGTTAAACAACGTACACTTTTCGTTAATACAACGAAATTGATACGTCTAATTTTCTACATAACCCAATCCTTCATAACTTTTTCAAAGTAGTTCGTTATTATTAAGAACTCGGACGTTGAACAACGTACCTTCTTCGTTAATCTATGTATAAAATACGTTAATGCAACTAAATTATTCTTAATTTTATTAAATAATAGAATTATATGTATTTTTCACAAAACTACGAACGTTCATTCGTTAGTAGAATGAAAATATACATAAATTCACAATACAAAATGCATATTAAAATCAACGAACGGTTGTTAGTCGTAATAACGAATTACAACGTTGTTTAACAAAAACAAGTTAACGAATTTTTAGTAGTAACAACAAATCTTTCATTGAGTCAACGAAAAATCAGTTAACCAACGGTGTTCGTTAATATTACGCACAAATTTTTTTTTAGTGTATGTTTCTCCCTAAATCCTGATTGCTCATTTACCAATATATTATTTTCCTTTATGTGTTCCATTAATTGGATATATACCACCTTCTCTATTATTTTGGCATCACTTGGTAGAGTATTGATTGGTCTAAAATCTTCTCTACATTTTGCTCCAGATATTTTCCTTATTGGAACAATCGTAGAAATCTTCAAATTTTCAAGCATTATTCCCGTTTCCAACGAACCATTAACAAAGTTAATCAAATACCATGATACACTATTATACAGCAACTTTAATGTTCCAACATTAACCTCATTAGAACCCACTTTACTTGGCATCGAAAAAATCCCTTCTCTCAATTCCTCCTCAGTCAATAGTTGAAAACTGCTCCATTTCTTAAACCCCTGTTCCTCATATTCTTCAGCCATGATTACTTTTGGAATATTTTTTTGAGACTATTTTCATAATATGTATTAAACTTGTGCGCTGTTTGCTCCAAATTCATCATTTTCATTCCATTTTCATCTTTCAGTTCTTCATAACTTTCTGATTTGTTCCCTTTAACAATATTTTTTAACATTTCCTTTGAATCGCTCTTATTCATATTAATTTTTTGCTCCAAATACAGTTTTTTTTTCAATTTTTATCATCTTACTTGTTTTGTTTAATATAATATAGTTTAATAAGTTTAATATAATTATCATAGTCCATTTTATCACGAGTTATTAGAAATCTTTTAAAACTATCATTTCTATATTTTATATTTTGGTTCATCTCCGGCGTAATCCATTTTTTATATCTATCAGTTACTTTTATTTCTCTCTTTTTCATATATTTATTTATTACAGACATGTATCCATTATAAAATTGCTCATATTTCACATTAATATTTTTTTCCGCTTATACATATGTACCCTATTTCACTTAATTCCTTACTACACATTTCATAATCATTTAGTTTTGTCCTTACTGTAAATTTTTTATAGTCTCTCATCTTCTATTGCCAGTGAAATTTTTATCAATAAATGTCTATTTATAGTTCGTTCGCTGTAATCGTGCCGGTTTCGGATTAAGCGTTCAATATTTACGGTCACCAAAAAAGACCTGTTTTCGAGGTGTGGTTAAAGAGGTGTGGACATGTGATGTCTGCAAAAATAAAGCAAAAAATTGACAACCCTCTACAAAGCAATATACAATTGCAGATGTGATGGTGCGACATGGATAGAAAATACAACGCCCTTTTCGAAATATATCATCAACAAGTTAAAATGAACGAAGAACTCAAAGAAGAGCTACATCATATAAAAAATCAGTTAAACACAATGGAGCAAAGAGAGATAAATAACAATGTTATCGTACATGGTGTCCCATACAGTGACAATGAAAATATTTGCGAAATAGTCAGTTTTTATTACAACTCGAAAATATAATGGCATGATTCAATGAAAATATTTTCAACTGTTTCTTACTTCCGGTTATACCGGAACAGGACAGAAACTTTAGACCAAGTATTATTTATTATAAGGGAATTAATTGAACCGTGCGAGGATATTTTACTTTGAAACGTTAACTTGTAGCGGTCGAGAGAGGGGTGTGCAATGTGCATTAATATTTTGGCATTTTGGATTTTGGCCGAGCGATTATTAGCATTAGCATATGTTAGAAATGGGGACGCCACTGGGATGGATATTTATTTAAAACGAAAGAATTGTATCGAAAATGTACTCGCAGAATGGTTGGAAAGGGCGCTAACGCGCCCTTTCTTGGGTCACTGACCCGTTGCCAGGTCGTCAATTGTTGCAATTAAATCTTTTGGTAGTCTTGTCACTTAGTCAGGCAATCACTACCACTATTATACACTCTACTATACAACCATACACTACTGCTTCATTATCATAAATCACTAATTGTAAGCTCAAAAGTTTATTAGCCGTAATTGTTAATAAAACTTTGATAATAGCGTCCAAATCCAAAAATTTGTTCGCTTCAAGTCAAATAAGGTTTATAAACGCACCCCGAAAAATAAATAATTGTAAGTCTTTCTTTATTAACACCCAAGAACAAAATAACAAAGTAATACATTATCCGATTCCACCTTATCAACCTAAAAACTAGTCCCTCCGTGAATCATCCTACTAATTATACAACTGAAACCGAAAGAATCCATTCATTCATTCATTCACTGACTCATTGGCGTGTTTTTTTTTTACGGCCAAACGCGAAGGAAAATCGTCGCGGAAAAAACGCTATCCGACGTAACTCGACGAGATCTATCGGAAAATCGATATTTCGAAACCCGGAAAAGTTTCCTTCCGGGTGAAAAACCGGATTTTTGGGGTATTTTTGAGGTTTTTCGGGATTTTCTCCGAAAATCTTCCGACGATTTTCTTTAAAATTTTCCAAAATATTCTTTAATATATTACCAATCACCTCACGCAAACCGCATATCGGGGAAAATCCATTTACCGGAGTTATAGGAAAAACAAATTGTCATTTTCGCAATTTCGGCAAAAAAATTGAAATATCTCGAAAAAAGATGCGATTTCGAAAAAAAATTTATTCTTCGAAAATTGTAGAGAACGCTTTTCTCTATAATAGGACATATAAGGGGTTATTCTATTTTGAACCGTTTTTGAGTTATAACGATAAAAAACAAACATTCCTTCGCGAACGAAAAATTTATATTTTACAATTACTCAAAAACTAGCCGTTTTTTGAAAATTTCTCAAGAATCGAAATTTGTAAAGAATAGTATTTTGTATAATATATGTGGATGGGGTGATTCGATTTTGAGCGGTTTCCGATTTATAGCGCGATATCGATTTTTTAAAATAAACGCGATTGACAAAAAGTCGAAATAACTCGAAAAAAGATGCGATTTCGAAAAAAAATTTATTCTTTGAAAATTGTAGAGGATGTTTTTTTACATAATAAAAAGTTTACGGGGTGGTTCCAACTTTAACGGTTGTTGAGTTACGACGAAAAACCTGCGATATTACTGGGTAAAACCGAGCTGATTGGCGCGTTTTTTTCTTACGGCCGTACGCGAAGGAAAATCGTCGCGGGAAAAACGCCATATTTACGAATTTTGACGAGATCTATCGGAAAATCGACATTTCGAAACCCGGAAAAGTTTCCTTCCGGGTGAAAAATTCCGGATTTTTAGGGTATTTTTAGGGTTATTGGCGATTTTATCGGAAACGAAGAGATCGATTTTTCTCAATCTCTCCTAAAATATTCGTCAAATTAATATCGATTATCTCACGCAATCCGCGGGAAAATCAAAATTTCTTTCGCGGAGTTATGGCAAAAATAATTTAATTATAATTAAATTCTTTATTATTTACACGCTCAAATCTCGAAAACTATTAGGTTTACGATAATTTTACAAGAATACAAATTTGTTAAGCGTAGTTTTTTCCAACTAACAAAACAAACTGCATATGTTTATCTTGAACAGTTCAAAAGTTATAGGGGTAAATCAAAGTGGCGATCATGAGACTCGAGCGACGGATTTATGGTTCAAATTCGCGCAGCAAAGGGATTCCCGAAACCGTTCTCTCCGTAGAGTACAGGGACGGATCGAGAAGGAATTACTTTATGAATAAATACATTAATATCTCCGAAACGTAAGGTTTACGAAAATTTTACAAGATACAGAAATTGTTTAGAATTGATTTTTCTATCGAACGGTATATTTTCCGAACCTCGCGAACAAGCCGTAATAAAAATCGTTTTTTCCGGAAAATTCAAAATCAAATATCTCCTAAACCGTTAGATTTACAAAATTTTTTCAGACTAGGTGATTTGTAGGGAATATTTTTTACATCGAATAGTAATTTACAAATTTTTATTCGACAATTAGTTTTTGAGTTATAAGAAAAGGTTTAATTTTAATTAGTCATAATTAGAATTATCACGCTCAAATATCGAAAAATATTAGGTTTACGAAAATATTACAAGAATACAAATTTGTTAAGCGTAGTTTTTTCTAACTAACAAAACAAACCGCATATTTTTAACTTGAACCGTGCGAGGGCGTTTTACTTTGAAACGTTAGCTTGTCGCGGTCGAGAGAGGGGTGTGCATTGTGCATTAATATTTTGCCATTTTGGATTTTGGCCGAGCGATTATTAGCATTAGCATATGTTAGAAATGGGGACGGCACTGCGATGGATATTTATTTAAAACGAAAGAATTGTGTCGAAAATGTATGATTCACGGAGGGACTAGTTTTTATGTTGATAAGGTGGAATCGGATGATGTATTACTTTACTTTGTTATTTTGTTCTTGGGTGTTAATAAAGAAAGACTTACAATTATTTATTTTTTGGGGTGCGTTTATAAACCTTATTTGATTTGAAGCGAACAAATTTTTGGATTTGGACGCTACTATCAAAGTTTTATTAACAATTACGGCTAATAAACTTTTGAGCTTACAATTAGTGATTTGTGATAATGAAGCAGTAGTGTATGGTTGTATAGTAGAGTGTATATAGTGGCAGTGATTGCCTGACTAAGTGACAAGGGATCCACTCCGTCTACGCGGGCTCCTTCAGGATCCACTCCGTCTACAAGGGCTCCTTCAGGATCCACTCTGTCTACAAGGGCTCCTTCAGGATCCTCTCCGTCTACGCGGGCTCCTTCAGGTTCGTCTGTCTACACGGCCTCCTTCAGGATCCACTCCGTCTACAAGGGCTCCTTCAGGATCCACTCCGTCTACAAGGGCTCCTTCAGGATCCACTCCGTCTACAAGGGCTCCTTCAGGATCCACTCCGTCTACAAGGGCTCCTTCAGGATCCACTCCGTCTACAAGGGCTCCTTCAGGATCCACTCCGTCTACAAGGGCTCCTTCAGGATCCACTCCGTCTACAAGGGCTCCTTCAGGATCCACTCTGTCTACAAGGGCTCCTTCAGGATCCTCTCCGTCTACGCGGGCTCCTTCAGGTTCGTCTGTCTACACGGCCTCCTTCAGGATCCACTCCGTCTACAAGGGCTCCTTCAGGATCCACTCCGTCTACAAGGGCTCCTTCAGGATCCACTCCGTCTACAAGGGCTCCTTCAGGATCCACTCCGTCTACAAGGGCTCCTTCAGGATCCACTCCGTCTACAAGGGCTCCTTCAGGATCCACTCCGTCTACAAGGGCTCCTTCAGGATCCACTCCGTCTACGCGGGCTCTTTCAGGTTCGTCTGTCTACAAGGGCTCCTTCAGGATCCTCTCCGTCTACGCGGGCTCCTTCAGGTTCGTCTGTCTACAAGGGCTCCTTCAGGATCCACTCCGTCTACAAGGGCTCCTTCAGGATCCACTCCGTCTACAAGGGCTCCTTCAGGATCCACTCCGTCTACAAGGGCTCCTTCAGGATCCACTCCGTCTACAAGGGCTCCTTCAGGATCCACTCCGTCTACGCGGGCTCTTTCAGGTTCGTCTGTCTACAAGGGCTCCTTCAGGATCCACTCCGTCTACAAGGGCTCCTTCAGGATCCACTCCGTCTACAAGGGCTCCTTCAGGATCCTCTCCGTCTACGCGGGCTCTTTCAGGTTCGTCTGTCTACAAGGGCTCCTTCAGGATCCACTCCGTCTACAAGGGCTCCTTCAGGATCCACTCCGTCTACAAGGGCTCCTTCAGGATCCACTCCGTCTACAAGGGCTCCTTCAGGATCCACTCCGTCTACAAGGGCTCCTTCAGGATCCTCTCCGTCTACGCGGGCTCTTTCAGGTTCGTCTGTCTACAAGGGCTCCTTCAGGATCCTCTCCGTCTACGCGGGCTCCTTCAGGTTCTTCTGTCTACAAGGGCTCCTTCAGGATCCTCTCCGTCTACGCGGGCTCTTTCAGGTTCGTCTGTCTACAAGGGCTCCTTCAGGATCCTCTCCGTCTACGCGGGCTCTTTCAGGTTCGTCTGTCTACAAGGGCTCCTTCAGGTTCGTCTGTCTACACGGCCTCCTTCAGGATCCACTCCGTCTACAAGGGCTCCTTCAGGATCCACTCCGTCTACAAGGGCTCCTTCAGGATCCACTCCGTCTACAAGGGCTCCTTCAGGATCCTCTCCGTCTACGCGGGCTCTTTCAGGTTCGTCTGTCTACAAGGGCTCCTTCAGGATCCTCTCCGTCTACGCGGGCTCCTTCAGGATCCTCTCCGTCTACGCGGGCTCTTTCAGGTTCGTCTGTCTACAAGGGCTCCTTCAGGATCCTCTCCGTCTACGCGGGCTCTTTCAGGTTCGTCTGTCTACAAGGGCTCCTTCAGGATCCACTCCGTCTACAAGGGCTCCTTCAGGTTCGTCTGTCTACACGGCCTCCTTCAGGATCCACTCCGTCTACAAGGGCTCCTTCAGGATCCACTCCGTCTACAAGGGCTCCTTCAGGATCCTCTCCGTCTACGCGGGCTCTTTCAGGTTCGTCTGTCTACAAGGGCTCCTTCAGGATCCTCTCCGTCTACGCGGGCTCTTTCAGGTTCGTCTGTCTACAAGGGCTCCTTCAGGATCCACTCCGTCTACAAGGGCTCCTTCAGGTTCGTCTGTCTACACGGCCTCCTTCAGGATCCACTCCGTCTACGCGGGCTCTTTCAGGTTCGTCTGTCTACAAGGGCTCCTTCAGGATCCACTCCGTCTACAAGGGCTCCTTCAGGATCCTCTCCGTCTACGCGGGCTCCTTCAGGTTCGTCTGTCTACAAGGGCTCCTTCAGGATCCACTCCGTCTACAAGGGCTCCTTCAGGATCCACTCCGTCTACAAGGGCTCCTTCAGGATCCTCTCCGTCTACGCGGGCTCCTTCAGGTTCGTCTGTCTACACGGCCTCCTTCAGGATCCACTCCGTCTACAAGGGCTCCTTCAGGATCCTCTCCGTCTACGCGGGCTCTTTCAGGTTCGTCTGTCTACAAGGGCTCCTTCAGGATCCTCTCCGTCTACGCGGGCTCTTTCAGGTTCGTCTGTCTACAAGGGCTCCTTCAGGATCCTCTCCGTCTACGCGGGCTCCTTCAGGTTCGTCTGTCTACAAGGGCTCCTTCAGGATCCACTCCGTCTACAAGGGCTCCTTCAGGATCCACTCCGTCTACAAGGGCTCCTTCAGGATCCTCTCCGTCTACGCGGGCTCTTTCAGGTTCGTCTGTCTACAAGGGCTCCTTCAGGATCCTCTCCGTCTACGCGGGCTCCTTCAGGTTCGTCTGTCTACAAGGGCTCCTTCAGGATCCACTCCGTCTACAAGGGCTCCTTCAGGATCCACTCCGTCTACAAGGGCTCCTTCAGGATCCTCTCCGTCTACGCGGGCTCCTTCAGGTTCGTCTGTCTACAAGGGCTCCTTCAGGATCCACTCCGTCTACAAGGGCTCCTTCAGGATCCACTCCGTCTACAAGGGCTCCTTCAGGATCCTCTCCGTCTACGCGGGCTCCTTCAGGTTCGTCTGTCTACACGGCCTCCTTCAGGATCCACTCCGTCTACAAGGGCTCCTTCAGGATCCTCTCCGTCTACGCGGGCTCTTTCAGGTTCGTCTGTCTACAAGGGCTCCTTCAGGATCCTCTCCGTCTACGCGGGCTCTTTCAGGTTCGTCTGTCTACAAGGGCTCCTTCAGGATCCACTCCGTCTACGCGGGCTCTTTCAGGTTCGTCTGTCTACAAGGGCTCCTTCAGGATCCTCTCCGTCTACGCGGGCTCTTTCAGGTTCGTCTGTCTACAAGGGCTCCTTCAGGATCCACTCCGTCTACAAGGGCTCCTTCAGGATCCTCTCCGTCTACGCGGGCTCCTTCAGGTTCGTCTGTCTACAAGGGCTCCTTCAGGATCCACTCCGTCTACAAGGGCTCCTTCAGGTTCGTCTGTCTACACGGCCTCCTTCAGGATCCACTCCGTCTACAAGGGCTCCTTCAGGATCCTCTCCGTCTACGCGGGCTCTTTCAGGTTCGTCTGTCTACAAGGGCTCCTTCAGGATCCTCTCCGTCTACGCGGGCTCTTTCAGGTTCGTCTGTCTACAAGGGCTCCTTCAGGATCCTCTCCGTCTACGCGGGCTCTTTCAGGTTCGTCTGTCTACAAGGTCTCCTTCAGGATCCTCTCCGTCTACGCGGGCTCTTTCAGGTTCGTCTGTCTACAAGGGCTCCTTCAGGATCCTCTCCGTCTACGCGGGCTCTTTCAGGTTCGTCTGTCTACAAGGGCTCCTTCAGGATCCACTCCGTCTACGCGGGCTCTTTCAGGTTCGTCTGTCTACAAGGGCTCCTTCAGGATCCTCTCCGTCTACGCGGGCTCTTTCAGGTTCGTCTGTCTACAAGGGCTCCTTCAGGATCCACTCCGTCTACGCGGGCTCTTTCAGGTTCGTCTGTCTACAAGGGCTCCTTCAGGATCCTCTCCGTCTACGCGGGCTCTTTCAGGTTCGTCTGTCTACAAGGGCTCCTTCAGGATCCACTCCGTCTACGCGGGCTCTTTCAGGTTCGTCTGTCTACAAGGGCTCCTTCAGGATCCTCTCCGTCTACGCGGGCTCTTTCAGGTTCGTCTGTCTACAAGGGCTCCTTCAGGATCCACTCCGTCTACAAGGGCTCCTTCAGGATCCTCTCCGTCTATGCGGGCTCTTTCAGGTTCGTCTGTCTACAAGGGCTCCTTCAGGATCCACTCCGTCTACGCGGGCTCTTTCAGGTTCGTCTGTCTACAAGGGCTCCTTCAGGATCCTCTCCGTCTACGCGGGCTCTTTCAGGTTCGTCTGTCTACAAGGGCTCCTTCAGGATCCACTCCGTCTACGCGGGCTCTTTCAGGTTCGTCTGTCTACAAGGGCTCCTTCAGGATCCTCTCCGTCTACGCGGGCTCTTTCAGGTTCGTCTGTCTACAAGGGCTCCTTCAGGATCCACTCCGTCTACGCGGGCTCTTTCAGGTTCGTCTGTCTACAAGGGCTCCTTCAGGATCCTCTCCGTCTACGCGGGCTCTTTCAGGTTCGTCTGTCTACAAGGGCTCCTTCAGGATCCACTCCGTCTACAAGGGCTCCTTCAGGTTCGTCTGTCTACACGGCCTCCTTCAGGATCCACTCCGTCTACAAGGGCTCCTTCAGGATCCTCTCCGTCTACGCGGGCTCCTTCAGGTTCGTCTGTCTACAAGGGCTCCTTCAGGATCCACTCCGTCTACAAGGGCTCCTTCAGGTTCGTCTGTCTACACGGCCTCCTTCAGGATCCACTCCGTCTACAAGGGCTCCTTCAGGATCCTCTCCGTCTACGCGGGCTCCTTCAGGTTCGTCTGTCTACAAGGGCTCCTTCAGGATCCACTCCGTCTACAAGGGCTCCTTCAGGTTCGTCTGTCTACACGGCCTCCTTCAGGATCCACTCCGTCTACAAGGGCTCCTTCAGGATCCTCTCCGTCTACGCGGGCTCTTTCAGGTTCGTCTGTCTACAAGGGCTCCTTCAGGATCCTCTCCGTCTACGCGGGCTCTTTCAGGTTCGTCTGTCTACAAGGGCTCCTTCAGGATCCTCTCCGTCTACGCGGGCTCTTTCAGGTTCGTCTGTCTACAAGGGCTCCTTCAGGATCCTCTCCGTCTACGCGGGCTCTTTCAGGTTCGTCTGTCTACAAGGGCTCCTTCAGGATCCTCTCCGTCTACGCGGGCTCTTTCAGGTTCGTCTGTCTACAAGGGCTCCTTCAGGATCCTCTCCGTCTACGCGGGCTCCTTCAGGTTCGTCTGTCTACACGGCCTCCTTCAGGATCCACTCCGTCTACAAGGGCTCCTTCAGGATCCTCTCCGTCTACGCGGGCTCTTTCAGGTTCGTCTGTCTACAAGGGCTCCTTCAGGATCCTCTCCGTCTACGCGGGCTCTTTCAGGTTCGTCTGTCTACAAGGGCTCCTTCAGGATCCTCTCCGTCTACGCGGGCTCTTTCAGGTTCGTCTGTCTACAAGGGCTCCTTCAGGATCCACTCCGTCTACGCGGGCTCTTTCAGGTTCGTCTGTCTACAAGGGCTCCTTCAGGATCCTCTCCGTCTACGCGGGCTCTTTCAGGTTCGTCTGTCTACAAGGGCTCCTTCAGGATCCTCTCCGTCTACGCGGGCTCTTTCAGGTTCGTCTGTCTACAAGGGCTCCTTCAGGATCCTCTCCGTCTACGCGGGCTCTTTCAGGTTCGTCTGTCTACAAGGGCTCCTTCAGGATCCTCTCCGTCTACGCGGGCTCTTTCAGGTTCGTCTGTCTACAAGGGCTCCTTCAGGATCCTCTCCGTCTACGCGGGCTCTTTCAGGTTCGTCTGTCTACAAGGGCTCCTTCAGGATCCACTCCGTCTACGCGGGCTCTTTCAGGTTCGTCTGTCTACCAGGGCTCCTTCAGGATCCTCTCCGTCTACGCGGGCTCTTTCAGGTTCGTCTGTCTACAAGGGCTCCTTCAGGATCCACTCCGTCTACAAGGGCTCCTTCAGGATCCTCTCCGTCTACGCGGGCTCTTTCAGGTTCGTCTGTCTACAAGGGCTCCTTCAGGATCCACTCCGTCTACAAGGGCTCCTTCAGGATCCACTCCGTCTACAAGGGCTCCTTCAGGATCATCTCCGTCTACGCGGGCTCTTTCAGGTTCGTCTGTCTACAAGGGCTCCTTCAGGATCCTCTCCGTCTACGCGGGCTCTTTCAGGTTCGTCTGTCTACAAGGGCTCCTTCAGGATCCTCTCCGTCTACGCGGGCTCTTTCAGGTTCGTCTGTCTACAAGGGCTCCTTCAGGATCCACTCCGTCTACAAGGGCTCCTTCAGGATCCTCTCCGTCTACGCGGGCTCTTTCAGGTTCGTCTGTCTACAAGGGCTCCTTCAGGATCCACTCCGTCTACGCGGGCTCTTTCAGGTTCGTCTGTCTACAAGGGCTCCTTCAGGATCCTCTCCGTCTACGCGGGCTCTTTCAGGTTCGTCTGTCTACAAGGGCTCCTTCAGGATCCTCTCCGTCTACGCGGGCTCTTTCAGGTTCGTCTGTCTACAAGGGCTCCTTCAGGATCCTCTCCGTCTACGCGGGCTCTTTCAGGTTCGTCTGTCTACAAGGGCTCCTTCAGGATCCTCTCCGTCTACGCGGGCTCTTTCAGGTTCGTCTGTCTACAAGGGCTCCTTCAGGATCCTCTCCGTCTACGCGGGCTCTTTCAGGTTCGTCTGTCTACAAGGGCTCCTTCAGGATCCTCTCCGTCTACGCGGGCTCTTTCAGGTTCGTCTGTCTACAAGGGCTCCTTCAGGATCCACTCCGTCTACGCGGGCTCTTTCAGGTTCGTCTGTCTACAAGGGCTCCTTCAGGATCCTCTCCGTCTACGCGGGCTCTTTCAGGTTCGTCTGTCTACAAGGGCTCCTTCAGGATCCACTCCGTCTACAAGGGCTCCTTCAAGATCCTCTCCGTCTACGCGGGCTCCTTCAGGTTCGTCTGTCTACAAGGGCTCCTTCAGGATCCACTCCGTCTACAAGGGCTCCTTCAGGATCCACTCCGTCTACAAGGGCTCCTTCAGGATCCTCTCCGTCTACGCGGGCTCTTTCAGGTTCGTCTGTCTACACGGCCTCCTTCAGGATCCACTCCGTCTACAAGGGCTCCTTCAGGATCCACTCCGTCTACAAGGGCTCCTTCAGGATCCTCTCCGTCTACGCGGGCTCATTCAGGTTCGTCTGTCTACAAGGGCTCCTTCAGGATCCTCTCCGCCTACGCGGGCTCTTTCAGGTTCGTCTGTCTACAAGGGCTCCTTCAGGATCCTCTCCGTCTACGCGGGCTCTTTCAGGTTCGTCTGTCTACAAGGGCTCCTTCAGGATCCTCTCCGTCTACGCGGGCTCTTTCAGGTTCGTCTGTCTACAAGGGCTCCTTCAGGATCCTCTCCGTCTACGCGGGCTCTTTCAGGTTCGTCTGTCTACAAGGGCTCCTTCAGGATCCTCTCCGTCTACGCGGGCTCTTTCAGGTTCGTCTGTCTACAAGGGCTCCTTCAGGATCCACTCCGTCTACGCGGGCTCTTTCAGGTTCGTCTGTCTACAAGGGCTCCTTCAGGATCCTCTCCGTCTACGCGGGCTCTTTCAGGTTCGTCTGTCTACAAGGGCTCCTTCAGGATCCACTCCGTCTACGCGGGCTCTTTCAGGTTCGTCTGTCTACAAGGGCTCCTTCAGGATCCACTCCGTCTACAAGGGCTCCTTCAGGATCCTCTCCGTCTACGCGGGCTCTTTCAGGTTCGTCTGTCTACAAGGGCTCCTTCAGGATCCACTCCGTCTACGCGGGCTCTTTCAGGTTCGTCTGTCTACAAGGGCTCCTTCAGGATCCACTCCGTCTACAAGGGCTCCTTCAGGATCCTCTCCGTCTACGCGGGCTCTTTCAGGTTCGTCTGTCTACAAGGGCTCCTTCAGGATCCTCTCCGTCTACGCGGGCTCTTTCAGGTTCGTCTGTCTACAAGGGCTCCTTCAGGATCCACTCCGTCTACGCGGGCTCTTTCAGGTTCGTCTGTCTACAAGGGCTCCTTCAGGATCCTCTCCGTCTACGCGGGCTCTTTCAGGTTCGTCTGTCTACAAGGGCTCCTTCAGGATCCACTCCGTCTACGCGGGCTCTTTCAGGTTCGTCTGTCTACAAGGGCTCCTTCAGGATCCTCTCCGTCTACGCGGGCTCTTTCAGGTTCGTCTGTCTACAAGGGCTCCTTCAGGATCCACTCCGTCTACAAGGGCTCCTTCAGGATCCTCTCCGTCTACGCGGGCTCTTTCAGGTTCGTCTGTCTACAAGGGCTCCTTCAGGATCCTCTCCGTCTACGCGGGCTCTTTCAGGTTCGTCTGTCTACAAGGGCTCCTTCAGGATCCACTCCGTCTACAAGGGCTCCTTCAGGATCCACTCCGTCTACAAGGGCTCCTTCAGGATCCTCTCCGTCTACGCGGGCTCTTTCAGGTTCGTCTGTCTACAAGGGCTCCTTCAGGATCCTCTCCGTCTACGCGGGCTCTTTCAGGTTCGTCTGTCTACAAGGGCTCCTTCAGGATCCTCTCCGTCTACGCGGGCTCTTTCAGGTTCGTCTGTCTACAAGGGCTCCTTCAGGATCCACTCCGTCTACAAGGGCTCCTTCAGGATCCTCTCCGTCTACGCGGGCTCTTTCAGGTTCGTCTGTCTACAAGGGCTCCTTCAGGATCCACTCCGTCTACAAGGGCTCCTTCAGGATCCACTCCGTCTACAAGGGCTCCTTCAGGATCCTCTCCGTCTACGCGGGCTCTTTCAGGTTCGTCTGTCTACACGGCCTCCTTCAGGATCCACTCCGTCTACGCGGGCTCTTTCAGGTTCGTCTGTCTACACGGCCTCCTTCAGGATCCACTCCGTCTACGCGGGCTCTTTCAGGTTCGTCTGTCTACAAGGGCTCCTTCAGGATCCACTCCGTCTACAAGGGCTCCTTCAGGATCCACTCCGTCTACAAGGGCTCCTTCAGGATCCTCTCCGTCTACGCGGGCTCTTTCAGGTTCGTCTGTCTACACGGCCTCCTTCAGGATCCACTCCGTCTACGCGGGCTCTTTCAGGTTCGTCTGTCTACAAGGGCTCCTTCAGGATCCTCTCCGTCTACAAGGGCTCCTTCAGGATCCTCTCCGTCTACAAGGGCTCCTTCAGGATCCTCTCCGTCTACGCGGGCTCCTTCAGGTTCGTCTGTCTACACGGCCTCCTTCAGGATCCTCTCCGTCTACGCGGGCTCTTTCAGGTTCGTCTGTCTACAAGGGCTCCTTCAGGATCCACTCCGTCTACGCGGGCTCTTTCAGGTTCGTCTGTCTACAAGGGCTCCTTCAGGATCCACTCCGTCTACAAGGGCTCCTTCAGGATCCTCTCCGTCTACGCGGGCTCCTTCAGGTTCGTCTGTCTACACGGCCTCCTTCAGGATACACTCCGTCTACAAGGGCTCCTTCAGGATCCACTCCGTCTACAAGGGCTCCTTCAGGATCCACTCCGTCTACGCGGGCTCTTTCAGGTTCGTCTGTCTACAAGGGCTCCTTCAGGATCCACTCCGTCTACGCGGGCTCTTTCAGGTTCGTCTGTCTACAAGGGCTCCTTCAGGTTCGTCTGTCTACAAGGGCTTCTTCAGGATCCACTCCGTCTACGCGGGCTCTTTCAGGTTCGTCTGTCTACAAGGGCTCCTTCAGGATCCTCTCCGTCTACGCGGGCTCTTTCAGGTTCGTCTGTCTACAAGGGCTCCTTCAGGATCCTCTCCGTCTACGCGGGCTCTTTCAGGTTCGTCTGTCTACAAGGGCTCCTTCAAGATCCTCTCCGTCTACGCGGGCTCTTTCAGGTTCGTCTGTCTACAAGGGCTCCTTCAGGATCCTCTCCGTCTACGCGGGCTCTTTCAGGTTCGTCTGTCTACAAGGGCTCCTTCAAGATCCTCTCCGTCTACGCGGGCTCTTTCAGGTTCGTCTGTCTACAAGGGCTCCTTCAGGATCCTCTCCGTCTACGCGGGCTCTTTCAGGTTCGTCTGTCTACAAGGGCTCCTTCAGGTTCGTCTGTCTACACGGCCTCCTTCAGGATCCACTCCGTCTACAAGGGCTCCTTCAGGATCCACTCCGTCTACGCGGGCTCCTTCAGGTTCGTCTGTCTACACGGCCTCCTTCAGGATCCACTCCGTCTACAAGGGCTCCTTCAGGTTCGTCTGTCTGCACGGCCTCCTTCAGGATCCACTCCGTCTACGCGGGCTCTTTCAGGTTCGTCTGTCTACAAGGGCTCCTTCAGGATCCTCTCCGTCTACACGGCCTCCTTCAGGATCCACTTCGTCTACAAGGGCTCCTTCAGGATCCACTCCGTCTACAAGGGCTCCTTCAGGATCCACTCCGTCTACAAGGGCTCCTTCAGGATCCACTCCGTCTACAAGGGCTCCTTCAGGATCCTCTCCGTCTACACGGCCTCCTTCAGGATCCACTCCGTCTACAAGGGCTCCTTCAGGATCCACTCCGTCTACAAGGGCTCCTTCAGGATCCACTCCGTCTACAAGGGCTCCTTCAGGATCCACTCCGTCTACAAGGGCTCCTTCAGGATCCACTCCGTCTACGCGGGCTCCTTCAGGATCCACTCCGTCTACAAGGGCTCCTTCAGGATCCTCTCCGTCTACACGGCCTCCTTCAGGATCCACTCCGTCTACAAGGGCTCCTTCAGGATCCACTCCGTCTACAAGGGCTCCTTCAGGATCCACTCCGTCTACAAGGGCTCCTTCAGGATCCACTCCGTCTACAAGGGCTCCTTCAGGATCCTCTCCGTCTACGCGGGCTCCTTCAGGATCCACTCCGTCTACAAGGGCTCTTTCAGGTTCGTCTGTCTACACGGCCTCCTTCAGGATCCACTCCGTCTACAAGGGCTCCTTCAGGATCCACTCCGTCTACGCGGGCTCCTTCAGGATCCACTCCGTCTACGCGGGCTCCTTCAGGATCCACTCCGTCTACAAGGGCTCCTTCAGGATCCACTCCGTCTACGCGGGCTCCTTCAGGAACCACTCCGTCTACAAGGGCTCCATCAGGATCCTCTCCGTCTACGCGGGCTCTTTCAGGTTCGTCTGTCTACACGGCCTCCTTCAGGATCCACTCCGTCTACGCGGGCTCCTTCAGGATCCTCTCCGTCTACGCGGGCTCCTTCAGGATCCTCTCCGTCTACAAGGGCTCCTTCAGGATCCACTCCGTCTACAAGGGCTCCTTCAGGATCCACTCCGTCTACGCGGGCTCTTTCAGGTTCGTCTGTCTACGCGGGCTCCTTCAGGATCCACTCCGTCTACGCGGGCTCCTTCAGGATCCACTCCGTCTACAAGGGCTCCTTCAGGATCCACTCCGTCTACAAGGGCTCCTTCAGGTTCGTCTGTCTACACGGCCTCCTTCAGGATCCACTCCGTCTACGCGGGCTCCTTCAGGTTCGTCTGTCTACACGGCCTCCTTCAGGATCCAATCCGTCTACAAGGGCTCCTTCAGGTTCGTCTGTCTACACGGCCTCCTTCAGGATCCACTCCGTCTACGCGGGCTCCTTCAGGTTCGTCTGTCTACACGGCCTCCTTCAGGATCCAATCCGTCTACAAGGGCTCCTTCAGGATCCACTCCGTCTACAAGGGCTCCTTCAGGATCCACTCCGTCTACAAGGGCTCCTTCAGGATCCACTCCGTCTACAAGGGCTCCTTCAGGATCCACTCCGTCTACAAGGGCTACTTCAGGATCCACTCCGTCTACGCGGGCTCCTTCAGGTTCGTCTGTCTACACGGCCTCCTTCAGGATCCTCTCCGTCTACGCGGGCTCCTTCAGGTTCGTCTGTCTACACGGCCTCCTTCAGGATCCAATCCGTCTACAAGGGCTCCTTCAGGTTCGTCTGTCTACACGGCCTCCTTCAGGATCCACTCCGTCTACGCGGGCTCCTTCAGGTTCGTCTGTCTACACGGCCTCCTTCAGGATCCTCTCCGTCTACGCGGGCTCCTTCAGGATCCACTCCGTCTACAAGGGCTCCTTCAGGATCCACTCCGTCTACAAGGGCTCCTTCAGGATCCACTCCGTCTACAAGGGCTACTTCAGGATCCACTCCGTCTACGCGGGCTCCTTCAGGATCCACTCCGTCTACAAGGGCTACTTCAGGATCCTCTCCGTCTACGCGGGCTCCTTCAGGATCCACTCCGTCTACAAGGGCTACTTCAGGATCCACTCCGTCTACGCGGGCTCCTTCAGGTTCGTCTGTCTACACGGCCTCCTTCAGGATCCTCTCCGTCTACGCGGGCTCCTTCAGGATCCACTCCGTCTACAAGGGCTCCTTCAGGATCCACTCCGTCTACAAGGGCTCCTTCAGGATCCACTCCGTCTACAAGGGCTACTTCAGGATCCTCTCCGTCTACGCGGGCTCCTTCAGGATCCACTCCGTCTACAAGGGCTACTTCAGGATCCACTCCGTCTACGCGGGCTCCTTCAGGATCCACTCCGTCTACAAGGGCTCCTTCAGGATCCACTCCGTCTACAAGGGCTCCTTCAGGATCCTCTCCGTCTACGCGGGCTCCTTCAGGATCCACTCCGTCTACAAGGGCTCCTTCAGGATCCACTCCGTCTACAAGGGCTCCTTCAGGATCCTCTCCGTCTACGCGGGCTCCTTCAGGATCCTCTCCGTCTACGCGGGCTCCTTCAGGATCCACTCCGTCTACAAGGGCTACTTCAGGATCCACTCCGTCTACGCGGGCTCCTTCAGGATCCACTCCGTCTACAAGGGCTCCTTCAGGATCCACTCCGTCTACGCGGGCTCCTTCAGGATCCACTCCGTCTACAAGGGCTCCTTCAGGATCCACTCCGTCTACACGGCCTCCTTCAGGATCCTCTCCGTCTACGCGGGCTCCTTCAGGATCCACTCCGTCTACAAGGGCTCCTTCAGGATCCACTCCGTCTACAAGGGCTCCTTCAGGATCCACTCCGTCTACAAGGGCTACTTCAGGATCCTCTCCGTCTACGCGGGCTCCTTCAGGATCCACTCCGTCTACAAGGGCTACTTCAGGATCCACTCCGTCTACGCGGGCTCCTTCAGGTTCGTCTGTCTACACGGCCTCCTTCAGGATCCTCTCCGTCTACGCGGGCTCCTTCAGGATCCACTCCGTCTACAAGGGCTCCTTCAGGATCCACTCCGTCTACAAGGGCTCCTTCAGGATCCACTCCGTCTACAAGGGCTCCTTCAGGATCCACTCCGTCTACAAGGGCTACTTCAGGATCCACTCCGTCTACAAGGGCTCCTTCAGGATCCACTCCGTCTACAAGGGCTCCTTCAGGATCCTCTCCGTCTACAAGGGCTCCTTCAGGATCCACTCCGTCTACAAGGGCTCCTTCAGGATCCACTCCGTCTACGCGGGCTCCTTCAGGTTCGTCTGTCTACACGGCCTCCTTCAGGATCCTCTCCGTCTACAAGGGCTCCTTCAGGATCCACTCCGTCTACAAGGGCTCCTTCAGGATCCACTCCGTCTACAAGGGCTCCTTCAGGATCCACTCCGTCTACGCGGGCTCCTTCAGGTTCGTCTGTCTACACGGCCTCCTTCAGGATCCACTCCGTCTACGCGGGCTCCTTCAGGTTCGTCTGTCTACACGGCCTCCTTCAGGATCCACTTCGTCTACAAGGGCTCCTTCAGGATCCACTCCGTCTACAAGGGCTCCTTCAGGATCCACTCCGTCTACAAGGGCTCCTTCAGGATCCACTCCGTCTACAAGGGCTCCTTCAGGATCCTCTCCGTCTACACGGCCTCCTTCAGGATCCACTCCGTCTACAAGGGCTCCTTCAGGATCCACTCCGTCTACAAGGGCTCCTTCAGGATCCACTCCGTCTACAAGGGCTCCTTCAGGATCCACTCCGTCTACAAGGGCTCCTTCAGGATCCACTCCGTCTACAAGGGCTCCTTCAGGATCCACTCCGTCTACAAGGGCTCCTTCAGGATCCACTCCGTCTACAAGGGCTCCTTCAGGATCCTCTCCGTCTACGCGGGCTCCTTCAGGATCCACTCCGTCTACAAGGGCTCTTTCAGGTTCGTCTGTCTACACGGCCTCCTTCAGGATCCACTCCGTCTACAAGGGCTCCTTCAGGATCCACTCCGTCTACGCGGGCTCCTTCAGGATCCACTCCGTCTACGCGGGCTCCTTCAGGATCCACTCCGTCTACAAGGGCTCCTTCAGGATCCACTCCGTCTACGCGGGCTCCTTCAGGATCCACTCCGTCTACGCGGGCTCCTTCAGGATCCACTCCGTCTACAAGGGCTCCTTCAGGATCCACTCCGTCTACGCGGGCTCCTTCAGGATCCTCTCCGTCTACGCGGGCTCCTTCAGGATCCTCTCCGTCTACAAGGGCTCCTTCAGGATCCACTCCGTCTACAAGGGCTCCTTCAGGATCCACTCCGTCTACGCGGGCTCTTTCAGGTTCGTCTGTCTACGCGGGCTCCTTCAGGATCCACTCCGTCTACGCGGGCTCCTTCAGGATCCACTCCGTCTACAAGGGCTCCTTCAGGATCCACTCCGTCTACAAGGGCTCCTTCAGGTTCGTCTGTCTACACGGCCTCCTTCAGGATCCACTCCGTCTACGCGGGCTCCTTCAGGTTCGTCTGTCTACACGGCCTCCTTCAGGATCCAATCCGTCTACAAGGGCTCCTTCAGGTTCGTCTGTCTACACGGCCTCCTTCAGGATCCACTCCGTCTACGCGGGCTCCTTCAGGTTCGTCTGTCTACACGGCCTCCTTCAGGATCCAATCCGTCTACAAGGGCTCCTTCAGGATCCACTCCGTCTACAAGGGCTCCTTCAGGATCCACTCCGTCTACAAGGGCTCCTTCAGGATCCACTCCGTCTACAAGGGCTCCTTCAGGATCCACTCCGTCTACAAGGGCTCCTTCAGGATCCACTCCGTCTACAAGGGCTCCTTCAGGATCCACTCCGTCTACAAGGGCTCCTTCAGGATCCACTCCGTCTACAAGGGCTCCTTCAGGATCCACTCCGTCTACGCGGGCTCCTTCAGGTTCGTCTGTCTACACGGCCTCCTTCAGGATCCAATCCGTCTACAAGGGCTCCTTCAGGATCCACTCCGTCTACAAGGGCTCCTTCAGGATCCACTCCGTCTACAAGGGCTCCTTCAGGATCCACTCCGTCTACAAGGGCTCCTTCAGGATCCACTCCGTCTACAAGGGCTCCTTCAGGATCCACTCCGTCTACAAGGGCTCCTTCAGGTTCGTCTGTCTACACGGCCTCCTTCAGGATCCTCTCCGTCTACGCGGGCTCCTTCAGGTTCGTCTGTCTACACGGCCTCCTTCAGGATCCACTCCGTCTACGCGGGCTCCTTCAGGTTCGTCTGTCTACACGGCCTCCTTCAGGATCCTCTCCGTCTACAAGGGCTCCTTCAGGATCCACTCCGTCTACAAGGGCTCCTTCAGGATCCACTCCGTCTACAAGGGCTCCTTCAGGATCCACTCCGTCTACAAGGGCTCCTTCAGGATCCACTCCGTCTACAAGGGCTCCTTCAGGATCCACTCCGTCTACAAGGGCTCCTTCAGGATCCACTCCGTCTACAAGGGCTCCTTCAGGATCCACTCCGTCTACAAGGGCTCCTTCAGGATCCACTCCGTCTACGCGGGCTCCTTCAGGTTCGTCTGTCTACACGGCCTCCTTCAGGATCCAATCCGTCTACAAGGGCTCCTTCAGGATCCACTCCGTCTACAAGGGCTCCTTCAGGATCCACTCCGTCTACAAGGGCTCCTTCAGGATCCACTCCGTCTACAAGGGCTCCTTCAGGATCCACTCCGTCTACAAGGGCTCCTTCAGGATCCACTCCGTCTACAAGGGCTCCTTCAGGATCCACTCCGTCTACAAGGGCTCCTTCAGGATCCACTCCGTCTACAAGGGCTCCTTCAGGATCCACTCCGTCTACGCGGGCTCCTTCAGGTTCGTCTGTCTACACGGCCTCCTTCAGGATCCAATCCGTCTACAAGGGCTCCTTCAGGATCCACTCCGTCTACAAGGGCTCCTTCAGGATCCACTCCGTCTACAAGGGCTCCTTCAGGATCCACTCCGTCTACAAGGGCTCCTTCAGGATCCACTCCGTCTACGCGGGCTCCTTCAGGTTCGTCTGTCTACACGGCCTCCTTCAGGATCCTCTCCGTCTACGCGGGCTCCTTCAGGTTCGTCTGTCTACACGGCCTCCTTCAGGATCCACTCCGTCTACGCGGGCTCCTTCAGGTTCGTCTGTCTACACGGCCTCCTTCAGGATCCTCTCCGTCTACGCGGGCTCCTTCAGGATCCACTCCGTCTACAAGGGCTCCTTCAGGATCCACTCCGTCTACAAGGGCTCCTTCAGGATCCACTCCGTCTACAAGGGCTACTTCAGGATCCACTCCGTCTACGCGGGCTCCTTCAGGATCCACTCCGTCTACAAGGGCTACTTCAGGATCCTCTCCGTCTACGCGGGCTCCTTCAGGATCCACTCCGTCTACAAGGGCTACTTCAGGATCCACTCCGTCTACGCGGGCTCCTTCAGGTTCGTCTGTCTACACGGCCTCCTTCAGGATCCTCTCCGTCTACGCGGGCTCCTTCAGGATCCACTCCGTCTACAAGGGCTCCTTCAGGATCCACTCCGTCTACAAGGGCTCCTTCAGGATCCACTCCGTCTACAAGGGCTACTTCAGGATCCTCTCCGTCTACGCGGGCTCCTTCAGGATCCACTCCGTCTACAAGGGCTACTTCAGGATCCACTCCGTCTACAAGGGCTCCTTCAGGATCCACTCCGTCTACAAGGGCTACTTCAGGATCCTCTCCGTCTACGCGGGCTCCTTCAGGATCCACTCCGTCTACAAGGGCTACTTCAGGATCCACTCCGTCTACGCGGGCTCCTTCAGGTTCGTCTGTCTACACGGCCTCCTTCAGGATCCTCTCCGTCTACGCGGGCTCCTTCAGGATCCACTCCGTCTACAAGGGCTCCTTCAGGATCCACTCCGTCTACAAGGGCTCCTTCAGGATCCTCTCCGTCTACGCGGGCTCCTTCAGGATCCACTCCGTCTACAAGGGCTCCTTCAGGATCCACTCCGTCTACAAGGGCTCCTTCAGGATCCTCTCCGTCTACGCGGGCTCCTTCAGGATCCTCTCCGTCTACGCGGGCTCCTTCAGGATCCACTCCGTCTACAAGGGCTACTTCAGGATCCACTCCGTCTACGCGGGCTCCTTCAGGATCCACTCCGTCTACAAGGGCTCCTTCAGGATCCTCTCCGTCTACGCGGGCTCCTTCAGGATCCTCTCCGTCTACGCGGGCTCCTTCAGGATCCACTCCGTCTACAAGGGCTACTTCAGGATCCACTCCGTCTACGCGGGCTCCTTCAGGTTCGTCTGTCTACGCGGGCTCCTTCAGGATCCACTCCGTCTACAAGGGCTACTTCAGGATCCACTCCGTCTACGCGGGCTCCTTCAGGATCCACTCCGTCTACAAGGGCTACTTCAGGATCCACTCCGTCTACGCGGGCTCCTTCAGGATCCACTCCGTCTACAAGGGCTCCTTCAGGATCCACTCCGTCTACACGGCCTCCTTCAGGATCCTCTCCGTCTACGCGGGCTCCTTCAGGATCCACTCCGTCTACAAGGGCTCCTTCAGGATCCACTCCGTCTACAAGGGCTCCTTCAGGATCCACTCCGTCTACAAGGGCTACTTCAGGATCCTCTCCGTCTACGCGGGCTCCTTCAGGATCCACTCCGTCTACAAGGGCTACTTCAGGATCCACTCCGTCTACGCGGGCTCCTTCAGGTTCGTCTGTCTACACGGCCTCCTTCAGGATCCTCTCCGTCTACGCGGGCTCCTTCAGGATCCACTCCGTCTACAAGGGCTCCTTCAGGATCCACTCCGTCTACAAGGGCTCCTTCAGGATCCACTCCGTCTACAAGGGCTCCTTCAGGATCCACTCCGTCTACAAGGGCTACTTCAGGATCCACTCCGTCTACAAGGGCTCCTTCAGGATCCACTCCGTCTACAAGGGCTCCTTCAGGATCCTCTCCGTCTACAAGGGCTCCTTCAGGATCCACTCCGTCTACAAGGGCTCCTTCAGGATCCACTCCGTCTACGCGGGCTCCTTCAGGTTCGTCTGTCTACACGGCCTCCTTCAGGATCCTCTCCGTCTACAAGGGCTCCTTCAGGATCCACTCCGTCTACAAGGGCTCCTTCAGGATCCACTCCGTCTACAAGGGCTCCTTCAGGATCCACTCCGTCTACGCGGGCTCCTTCAGGTTCGTCTGTCTACACGGCCTCCTTCAGGATCCACTCCGTCTACGCGGGCTCCTTCAGGTTCGTCTGTCTACGCGGGCTCCTTCAGGATCCACTCCGTCTACGCGGGCTCCTTCAGGTTCGTCTGTCTACGCGGGCTCCTTCAGGATCCACTCCGTCTACAAGGGCTCCTTCAGGATCCACTCCGTCTACAAGGGCTCCTTCAGGATCCACTCCGTCTACAAGGGCTACTTCAGGATCCTCTCCGTCTACGCGGGCTCCTTCAGGATCCACTCCGTCTACAAGGGCTACTTCAGGATCCACTCCGTCTACGCGGGCTCCTTCAGGTTCGTCTGTCTACACGGCCTCCTTCAGGATCCTCTCCGTCTACGCGGGCTCCTTCAGGATCCACTCCGTCTACAAGGGCTCCTTCAGGATCCACTCCGTCTACAAGGGCTCCTTCAGGATCCACTCCGTCTACAAGGGCTCCTTCAGGATCCACTCCGTCTACAAGGGCTACTTCAGGATCCACTCCGTCTACAAGGGCTCCTTCAGGATCCACTCCGTCTACAAGGGCTCCTTCAGGATCCTCTCCGTCTACAAGGGCTCCTTCAGGATCCACTCCGTCTACAAGGGCTCCTTCAGGATCCACTCCGTCTACGCGGGCTCCTTCAGGTTCGTCTGTCTACACGGCCTCCTTCAGGATCCTCTCCGTCTACAAGGGCTCCTTCAGGATCCACTCCGTCTACAAGGGCTCCTTCAGGATCCACTCCGTCTACAAGGGCTCCTTCAGGATCCACTCCGTCTACGCGGGCTCCTTCAGGTTCGTCTGTCTACACGGCCTCCTTCAGGATCCACTCCGTCTACGCGGGCTCCTTCAGGTTCGTCTGTCTACGCGGGCTCCTTCAGGATCCACTCCGTCTACGCGGGCTCCTTCAGGTTCGTCTGTCTACGCGGGCTCTTTCAGGTTCGTCTGTCTACGCGGGCTCCTTCAGGATCCACTCCGTCTACGCGGGCTCCTTCAGGTTCGTCTGTCTACACGGCCTCCTTCAGGATCCACTCCGTCTACAAGGGCTCCTTCAGGATCCACTCCGTCTACAAGGGCTCCTTCAGGATCCACTCCGTCTACGCGGGCTCCTTCAGGTTCGTCTGTCTACACGGCCTCCTTCAGGATCCACTCCGTCTACGCGGGCTCCTTCAGGTTCGTCTGTCTACACGGCCTCCTTCAGGATCCACTCCGTCTACAAGGGCTCCTTCAGGATCCACTCCGTCTACGCGGGCTCCTTCAGGATCCACTCCGTCTACGCGGGCTCCTTCAGGATCCACTCCGTCTACGCGGGCTCCTTCAGGTTCGTCTGTCTACACGGCCTCCTTCAGGATCCACTCCGTCTACAAGGGCTCCTTCAGGATCCACTCCGTCTACGCGGGCTCCTTCAGGATCCACTCCGTCTACGCGGGCTCCTTCAGGTTCGTCTGTCTACACGGCCTCCTTCAGGATCCACTCCGTCTACAAGGGCTCCTTCAGGATCCACTCCGTCTACAAGGGCTCCTTCAGGATCCACTCCGTCTACGCGGGCTCCTTCAGGTTCGTCTGTCTACACGGCCTCCTTCAGGATCCACTCCGTCTACGCGGGCTCCTTCAGGTTCGTCTGTCTACACGGCCTCCTTCAGGATCCACTCCGTCTACAAGGGCTCCTTCAGGATCCACTCCGTCTACGCGGGCTCCTTCAGGATCCACTCCGTCTACGCGGGCTCCTTCAGGTTCGTCTGTCTACACGGCCTCCTTCAGGATCCACTCCGTCTACAAGGGCTCCTTCAGGATCCACTCCGTCTACGCGGGCTCCTTCAGGATCCACTCCGTCTACGCGGGCTCCTTCAGGATCCACTCCGTCTACGCGGGCTCCTTCAGGATCCACTCCGTCTACGCGGGCTCCTTCAGGTTCGTCTGTCTACACGGCCTCCTTCAGGATCCACTCCGTCTACAAGGGCTCCTTCAGGATCCTCTCCGTCTACAAGGGCTCCTTCAGGATCCACTCCGTCTACAAGGGCTCCATCAGGATCCTCTCCGTCTACGCGGGCTCTTTCAGGTTCGTCTGTCTACACGGCCTCCTTCAGGATCCACTCCGTCTACGCGGGCTCCTTCAGGATCCTCTCCGTCTACAAGGGCTCCTTCAGGATCCACTCCGTCTACAAGGGCTCCTTCAGGATCCACTCCGTCTACGCGGGCTCTTTCAGGTTCGTCTGTCTACGCGGGCTCCTTCAGGATCCACTCCGTCTACGCGGGCTCTTTCAGGTTCGTCTGTCTACGCGGGCTCCTTCAGGATCCTCTCCGTCTACAAGGGCTCCTTCAGGATCCACTCCGTCTACGCGGGCTCTTTCAGGTTCGTCTGTCTACGCGGGCTCCTTCAGGATCCACTCCGTCTACGCGGGCTCCTTCAGGTTCGTCTGTCTACACGGCCTCCTTCAGGATCCACTCCGTCTACGCGGGCTCCTTCAGGTTCGTCTGTCTACACGGCCTCCTTCAGGATCCACTCCGTCTACAAGGGCTCCTTCAGGATCCACTCCGTCTACGCGGGCTCCTTCAGGATCCACTCCGTCTACGCGGGCTCCTTCAGGTTCGTCTGTCTACACGGCCTCCTTCAGGATCCACTCCGTCTACACGGCCTCCTTCAGGATCCACTCCGTCTACGCGGGCTCCTTCAGGATCCACTCCGTCTACGCAGGCTCCTTCAGGTTCGTCTGTCTACACGGCCTCCTTCAGGATCCACTCCGTCTACACGGCCTCCTTCAGGATCCACTCCGTCTACGCGGGCTCCTTCAGGATCCACTCCGTCTACGCGGGCTCCTTCAGGTTCGTCTGTCTACACGGCCTCCTTCAGGATCCACTCCGTCTACAAGGGCTCCTTCAGGATCCTCTCCGTCTACAAGGGCTCCTTCAGGATCCACTCCGTCTACAAGGGCTCCATCAGGATCCTCTCCGTCTACGCGGGCTCTTTCAGGTTCGTCTGTCTACACGGCCTCCATCAGGATCCACTCCGTCTACGCGGGCTCCTTCAGGATCCTCTCCGTCTACAAGGGCTCCTTCAGGATCCACTCCGTCTACAAGGGCTCCTTCAGGATCCACTCCGTCTACAAGGGCTCCTTCAGGATCCACTCCGTCTACGCGGGCTCCTTCAGGTTCGTCTGTCTACACGGCCTCCTTCAGGATCCACTCCGTCTACGCGGGCTCCTTCAGGATCCTCTCCGTCTACAAGGGCTCCTTCAGGATCCACTCCGTCTACAAGGGCTCCTTCAGGATCCACTCCGTCTACAAGGGCTCCATCAGGATCCTCTCCGTCTACGCGGGCTCTTTCAGGTTCGTCTGTCTACACGGCCTCCTTCAGGATCCACTCCGTCTACGCGGGCTCCTTCAGGATCCACTCCGTCTACGCGGGCTCCTTCAGGTTCGTCTGTCTACACGGCCTCCTTCAGGATCCACTCCGTCTACGCGGGCTCCTTCAGGATCCTCTCCGTCTACAAGGGCTCCTTCAGGATCCACTCCGTCTACAAGGGCTCCTTCAGGATCCACTCCGTCTACAAGGGCTCCATCAGGATCCTCTCCGTCTACGCGGGCTCTTTCAGGTTCGTCTGTCTACACGGCCTCCTTCAGGATCCACTCCGTCTACGCGGGCTCCTTCAGGATCCACTCCGTCTACGCGGGCTCTTTCAGGTTCGTCTGTCTACACGGCCTCCTTCAGGATCCTCTCCGTCTACAAGGGCTCCTTCAGGATCCACTCCGTCTACAAGGGCTCCTTCAGGATCCACTCCGTCTACGCGGGCTCTTTCAGGTTCGTCTGTCTACACGGCCTCCTTCAGGATCCTCTCCGTCTACAAGGGCTCCTTCAGGATCCACTCCGTCTACAAGGGCTCCTTCAGGATCCACTCCGTCTACAAGTGCTCCTTCAGGTTCGTCTGTCTACGCGGGCTCCTTCAGGATCCACTCCGTCTACGCGGGCTCCTTCAGGATCCACTCCGTCTACGCGGGCTCCTTCAGGTTCGTCTGTCTACACGGCCCCCTTCAGGATCCACTCCGTCTACACGGCCTCCTTCAGGATCCACTCCGTCTACGCGGGCTCCTTCAGGATCCACTCCGTCTACAAGGGCTCCTTCAGGTTCGTCTGTCTACACGGCCTCCTTCAGGATCCACTCCGTCTACAAGGGCTCCTTCAGGATCCACTCCGTCTACAAGGGCTCCATCAGGATCCTCTCTGTCTGCGCGGGCTCCTTCAGGTTCGTCTGTCTACACGGCCTCCTTCAGGATCCACTCCGTCTACAAGGGCTCCTTCAGGATCCTCTCCGTCTACGCGGGCTCCTTCAGGTTCGTCGGTCTACACGGCCTCCTTCAGGATCCACTCCGTCTACAAAGGCTCCTTCAGGATCCTCTCCGTTTACGCGGGCTCTTTCAGGTTCGTTTGTCTACAAGGGCTCCTTCAGGATCCTCTCCGTCTACGCGGGCTCCTTCAGGTTCGTCTGTCTACACGGCCTCCTTCAGGATCCACTCCGTCTACGCGGGCTCCTTCAGGATCCACTCCGTCTACGCGGGCTCCTTCAGGTTCGTCTGTCTACACGGCCTCCTTCAGGATCCACTCCGTCTACAAGGGCTCCTTCAGGATCCACTCCGTCTACAAGGGCTCCATCAGGATCCTCTCTGTCTGCGCGGGCTCCTTCAGGTTCGTCTGTCTACACGGCCTCCTTCAGGATCCACTCCGTCTACAAGGGCTCCTTCAGGATCCTCTCCGTCTACGCGGGCTCCTTCAGGTTCGTCGGTCTACACGGCCTCCTTCAGGATCCACTCCGTCTACAAAGGCTCCTTCAGGATCCTCTCCGTTTACGCGGGCTCTTTCAGGTTCGTTTGTCTACAAGGGCTCCTTCAGGATCCTCTCCGTCTACGCGGGCTCCTTCAGGTTCGTCGGTCTACACGGCCTCCTTCAGGATCCACTCCGTCTACAAAGGCTCCTTCAGGATCCTCTCCGTTTACGCGGGCTCTTTCAGGTTCGTTTGTCTACAAGGGCTCCTTCAGGATCCTCTCCGTCTACGCGGGCTCCTTCAGGATCCTCTCCGTCTACGCGGGCTCCTTCAGGATCCTCTCCGCCTACACGGGCTCCTTCAGGTGCGTCTGTCTACACGAGCTCCTTCAGGTTCGTCTTTCTATACGAGCTCCTTCAGGATCCTCTTACGATTTTACGAAGACTTACAATTATTTATTTTTCGGGGTGCGTTTATAAACCTTATTTGATTTGAAGATTACTTATTTGATTTTGAATTTGGACGCTACTATTAAAGTTTTATTAACAAATACGGCTAATAAACTTTTGAGCTTAGTGATTTGTAATAGTGAAACAGTAGTATATGGTTGTATAGTAGAGTGTATAATAGTGGTAGTGATTGCCTGACTAAGTGACAAGACCACCAAAAGATCTAATTACAACAATGGACGACCTGGCAACGGGTCAGAGTCCCAAGAAAGGGCGCGTTAGCGCCCTTTCCATCCTTTCTGCGAGTCCTACTAACTATACAGCTAAAACCGAAAGAATCCATTCATTCATTCATTCACTGACTCATTGGCGTGTTTTATTTTTTACGGCCGTACGCGAAGGAAAATCGTCGCGGGAAAAACGCCATCTTTACGAATTTTGACGAGATCTATCGGAAAATCGGCATTTCGAAACCCGGAAAAGTTTCCGTCCGGGCGAATAATTCCGGATTTTTAGGGTATTTTTAGGGTTTTTTGCGATTTTATCGGAAACGAAGAGATCGATTTTTCTCAATCTCTCCTAAAATATTCGTCAAATTAATATCGATTATCTCACGCAATCCGCGGGAAAATCAAAATTTCTTTCGCGGAGTTATGGCAAAAATAATTTAATTATAATTAAATTCTTTATTATTTACACGCTCAAATCTCGAAAACTATTAGGTTTACGATAATTTTACAAGAATACAAATTTGTTAAGCGTAGTTTTTTCCAACTAACAAAACAAACTGCATATGTTTATCTTGAACAGTTCAAAAGTTATAGGGGTAAATCTAAGTCGTGAACATGAGACTCGAGCGACGGATTTATGGTTCAAATCGCGCAGCAAAGGGATTCCCGAGACCGTTCTCTCCGTAGAGAACAGGGACGGATCAAGAGCGGATCGACGGGCCAATTAAAAAATTTATTTACAGGGAAATTTAATTATTTTAAGCCCCAAGAAAGGGCGCCTTTCATATACAGGGTGTTTTTATTTTACGAACAATATAAAAATTATATACAGGGTGATTTAATTTTAAAATAAACGTCAATGTCACTGTCACTGTGGATCGAAAACGGGAGTTTCGAGAAAGGGGGATTTTTTCTAGAGATTTTTTCCGGTAATTAGTTTTTGAGTTATTTTAACTTGAACCGTGCGAGGGCATTTTGCTTTGAAATGTTAGGTTGTAGCGGTCGAGAGAGGGGTGTGCAATGTGCATTAATATTTTGGCATTTTGGATTTTGGCCGAGCGATTATTAGCATTAGCATATGTTAGAAATGGGGACGGCACTGCGATAGATATTTATTTAAAACGAAAGAATTGTATCGAAAATGTATGATTCACGGAGGGACTAGTTTTTAGGTTGATAAGGTGGAATCGGATGATGTATTACTTTACTTTGTTATTTTGTTCTTGGGTGTTAATAAAGAAAGACTTACAATTATTTATTTTTCGGGGTGCGTTTATAAACCTTATTTGATTTGAAGATGACTTATTTGATTTTGAATTTGGACGCTATTATTAAAGTTTTATTAACAATTACGGCTAATAAACTTTTGAGCTTACAATTATTGATTTGTGATAGTGAAACAGTAGTGTATGGTTGTATTGTAGTGGTAGTGATTGTCTGACTAAGTGGCAAGACCACCAAAAGATTTAATTTCAACAATTGACGACCTGGCAACGGGTCAGTGTCCTAACAAATGGCGCGTTAGCGCCCTTTCCTACCTATCTGCGAGTCATTAAATAAAGTAACTCGTTAATTTCGTTTTCAAAGCGAGCAAAAGTTATAGTTATACAGATAACAAATAATGTATTAGATATTGACACATCACTTGAAATGTCAGACTTGAGGTCCATAGCCTACTTAAAAACATTTTAACAATGAATGTTTTGAATAATAAAGTCTATTAAAACATGTTACGCTATAAAACGCCGTATCTCCTTTAATAACAGAGGTAATGATTTAATGCAAATGCAAATGCAAATGTTTCGGTTGCGAGTTTAGTCAACAGGGTGATACGAATTTTCTAAAAAAACATTACATTTTTATTACCCACGATATAAATCGAAAAGGAACTTTTTATCATAAACAGCGAAAATTGTCAGCAAATTGTCATTTGTCGCGTCTTTGTCTCAAAATCGTGTTCACTTTTTGTCTGCTTGGTCTGGACCCGGCGAAATAAACTATAGAAGTATTCATTATAAGGTGTATAGAAGTGGCAGTTCTGAAAAGAACTGATTTTAATGGTAATAAAAGAGATTAAAATGAAGTTGAAAGGATTACCAAATTTGCAATACTAAATCGAATCGAATTATCCATTTTTTGATCGATATGAAAGTAAATCATTGATTAATAGTCGCAGCTGATTTTGGCAGCTTTTTTTAAACTTGAATGTGAAAAGGACAGAATCTTTCAATAAACTACTACTGGGATTGGGCGATTTTAAACCTCTTTATTTACCAAAGGAACAACTTTTTCATGTCTTCGGCTGCAGTTTTAGCATCTCCATTGTCGGTTCCATAAGGCTTTTCCTGGGGGGGAGGGGGGGGGGCGAGAGTTCTGGGCTACCCTGTATATGTACTTGTATCTTAATTAAAACCATTAATAGTGAATAATGGGTACCCACCTATGTGAAAAACGTAGGAAACATCGCCATTGTTTTTGATTTTCAGGTATACGAAGACGCGATTGTTGATTTCCAAATGCACAGAGCAGCAAAACACATATCAGAACACAATGCGAATCCCATGAATTATTACTGATTCAGTTATATCTACTTTTTTCAACTCCGCGATTAGATACAATGAAAACATTAAAATTGTTGTGCATTCTTGGATTTCCCACAAGAAATAAAAAAAGATCAAAATTTTAGAATATTTCATGAAAAATTTTGAAAAATGTATCAGACAAAACTTGCCTATTTTGATGTTTTAATCTTTTGCATGGTTTTTTAATTAACCATCCACTTCATATATTGAATCGTTCACGGATTCAATAACACAAAGGAATTTAATATTAGTTTGTCGATATTAAAAATTTATATTGATTAATTATTCTTTTGATATACCAACATAATTATTTAAATTGGGTAAAATTTATATTTTAAATAATGAAATAACTTTTAACGATTATAAGTACTGCGATAAGTACTCTATTACCTACAAAAGATAAAGAAGATTGACATCATGCTTTTCGAGGGTGAGTGGAATGATGCTTAAAAAAATTTTAAAATTTAATCCTAATATTGCAGATATCGCCTTTAAAGTTATGAATACTGAAGACTATTCGAAAGTATCCCTATGGATACCGAAAATTCTACTTAGTCGAATTTTCTTATGGCCTACAACTAATAATTACAGGATAAAAAGTACAATTTCATTCGTATTTGCAATTTCAATACAAATATTCATTTTGATCGGTGCAATGCAAAAATTGACTTCATTGGAGTCAATGAATGATTTAATTGTAAGTTTAGTATACATAACCGGACTTTTTCAAGTAAGTATTTTTACTCAAAAACTAGCTAATAATTAATATAGCATTTTATCCCAAAGATTTTCCCGTATATCGCCATGCAACTTGATTCTTTTATAAATCTAATATTCAAATTTCTAACTTTCCAATTTTTTATATCATTTTAGTGTATATTTAAAATGTTTACTATCTGGTACCATTTAGAAGATTTCAAATTTATTTTGGACGATATAATGACAAGATTTTGGCCTTACGATTTGATCGAAGGAAATCTGAAAGAAAATTTTAAAAAATTTAGTTCTTTCATTACTCTCTTCATGGTTCCATTACTCTCCGCGAGTGTTTTAGTTTGTATTATGTTTATTGTGCCGCCTCTTTTACAACAAGGAAGATCATTACCATTCCACGTGAAGGTATGGAAATGAATTAAATATCTACTCTTGTCATTAATGATTATTTTAGTACTCTTTTGATTGGAGTGTGTCTCCTGTTTATGAAATAATGTTCATATCACATACCGTCAGCTATGCATTATTGGTCTTAGGTGCAATTGGAGTTGATATGTTATTTATAAGCATTGTAATGAGTACAGTTATTCAATATCGTTTACTTCAACAATGCTTGTTAAAGTATAATACTTCTGATATGACCGTTATTAACGAAAGATTGAATAATTTTGAAAATGGAATACCGACACCTTACCAGAGAAAATCATATTTTATTAAATGCGTTCAACAACACCAATTCCTTTTAAGGTTCGTGGAGAATTCTGCAATTTTTTTTTAATTATACCTACTTATTTTTCAAGATTTGTCAAAAAGACGAATCAAATATTCAATATAGCTTTTGTGGTTCAATTCAGCGCAAGCATAATATGCATTTGTATAGCAAATATGTTGCTTGTGCAAGTGAGTCTTCTGCAAAAATAAAAGAATACAAAAATTAAGGTGATCTATATTTTAGTCAAGTGGAGGTCAATTGTACACACCATTTGTATTCATGCTGTCTTATCTGAATGAATTGTTAATTTATTGCTTTACCAGTAATATGTTAAATTATGAGGTAGGTCTAATCTGGTAATTAAGTACCTAATTGAAACTTAATAAAGTTCATATTTAATATCCAAATACAAAATATCTATTAATTAGAATGTTTTAGGCGAATTTGTTGCCTGAATTTATTTACCGATCTAACTGGAAAAGTTTAGAAAATAAAGAAACGAAAAGAGACGTCATGTTTCTTTTGCTGCACTCTCAGAAGCCACTGCAAATGACGGTTATGAACCTTTACGAAGTTAATATGACGTCTTATTTAAAGGTAGCAGAGTAAATATGAACTTTCTCAACATCAAGCTTGTATTTTCTATTGCAGATAATAAGACTTTCGTTCTCATTTTACACATTTTTAAATACTGTTATGAGTAAGTAGCCAGCTCTTCATGTTTCGAAAACTCAGATGAAATGGCCGTTTTTATTTATTTACACTTAATACACAAATTGATTCTTGATATCTTGATTATTCTTATACTCACTTAAAAATTATACGTCACACTAATTCAATTACAATAATCAAATCACCTTCTTGCGGTTTATTTTTTTTAATAGTAATTTAAGTATGTAGATACTTAGTTCAACTTTCGCGATTAGATCACAGACCATACGGGCTTATACGGGCTTCAGTGTAACTCGTGTTATTTGATTTTACAATCAGGCCTAAAATTTATCTGACCTTCAACCGTTTCCACACTTATTGGACATCCTGTGTATATTTTATAATTTTCTATAAACATACATTATTAAATCTTTTGCATGATATTTTAATTAATATACGACTTCATATTGAATCGTTTAAGAATTCAGCAATACAAATGAATTTATTAGTAGTTTGCCGATGTAATACATTTATAATGACTAATTATTCTTTTGATATTTTCTACATAATTATTTTAAATTACATTTAATAATTTAAATAATTAATTAACTTATAACAACAATAAATATTGCGATAAATCCTCTATTACCTATAAAGATAACGAAGATTGACATCATGCTTTTCGAGGGTGAGTGGAATGATGCTTAAAAAACTTTAAAATTTAATCCTAATATTGCAGGTATCGCATTTAAAGTTATGAATACTGAAGACTATTCGAAAGTATCCCTATGGATACCAAAAATTCTACTTAGTCGAATTTTCTTATGGCCTAAAACTAATAATTACAGGATAAAAAGCACAATTTCATTCGTATTTGCAATTGCATTACTGACATTCATTATAATCGGTGCTATACAAAATTTGACTTCATTGGAATCGATGAATAATTTAATTATGGCTTTAGTAATGATTATTGCATCTTTTCACGTAAGTATCTCACTAAAAAACTAGCTAATTAATAGCATTGTAGGTATCCCAAACAGTTTCCCAAATATCGCCATGTAATTTGATTCTTTAAGAAACTAAAAGATAATATTCAACTTATTGATTTGTTACATCATTTTAGGGTATGTTTAAAATGTTTGCTATCTGGTACCATTTAGACGATTTAAAAGTTATTTTGGAGGAAATAATGACAAAATTTTGGCCGTATGATTTGATCGAAGGAAATCTGAAAGGAAAATTAAAACAATTTAGTTATTTCATCAATCTCTCTATGTTTCCATTAATCTTTGGTAGTGTTATAATTGGCATTGGATTTATTGTACCGCCTATATTACAACAAGAAAGATCATTACCATTCCTTGTGAAGGTATGGTAATCAATTAAATATCTACTCGTACAAATAATAATTATTATTTTAGTACTCTTTTGATTGGAGCGTGTCTCCTGTTTATGAAATAATGTTTATATCACATTGCGTCGGTTATGCAATATTGTTGTTCATTATAATAGGAATTGATATGTTATTTGTAAGCATTGTACTGAGTACAGTTATTCAATACCGCCTACTTCAACATTGCTTGTTAAAGTATAATACTTCTGATATGACCGTTGTTAACGAAAGATTAAGTAATTTTGAAAATGGAAGATCGGCACGTGACCAAAGAAAATCATATTTTGTTAAATGCGTTGAACATCATCAATTTCTTTTAAGGTTCGTATACAAACTAAATAAAGGCGACTTTCATATGTTTCTATAATCTTAATTGCTTAAATTTTTACTAATATCTAGTTTTCAAGGTTTGTCAAAAATGCGAATCAAATATTTAATTTTGTTTTTGTGGTTCAGTTCAGCGGAACCATATTTAGCATTTGCATATTAAATTTGTTACTTGTGCAAGTATGTCTTCTAGTAAAATAGAAGAGTACGAAAATTAAGTGATCTATATTTTAGTCAACTGGAGTTCAGTTGTACACACCATTAATATTCATGGTCTCTTATACGAATGAATTGTTAATTTATTGTTTTACCAGTAACATGTTAAATGGAGAAGACCACGATGTGAGATATGCGGATTTCGACAAAATATACTATTAGAAATGATTTATTAGAGCTCAAAACCGTTTTCAGTTGCTCAAAAGGTGTTATAATTAAAAAGATATAGCCCTTCGAAATTTAAATATTTCGGGTTCTGACTCATAAGTCATCAACCAATCATAAACCACTCACGTCTTGTTGTATACTAAATAATATGAATTTTCGAACGCAGTAACAAAGAATACACAAACGAACAAAAATCATACTGTCATTTGTCAGATTTTTCTGAAAAATGCACAAAACAAATTACACGAATTGCAGTTCGGCACAAAACACTTTACTGATAATATTGACGTTGACAAGAATGTTGCCAAATGAATTTTTCAGGACCATTATTTGTGTTTTTAACAAGAAAATCGGTTACAATTTATACAGATGAAGATGTTACTTCTATATTAATATATCGAATTATCCATTAGGTAATGGAAGAAATGGATCAATCAGAAAATGTTTATTGCGATAAATATACAAAAAACGCACATTTTGCGGAGTATAGAAGAGTAATAGGAAACGTGGCAAACTTGCTAAATGTGACTTCTCTTTGCAACTCTCGCTTGGATTGGAGCCGAACGTATGACGATTGTGTGACGTTTTTCAAACTTTAAAAATTAATTGCGGCCTTATTTGGCAACAGAAAAAAATAAAAATTTCATTACGCGCCTTCTTAGAACACACGGTTTTGAAAAAAAAATTAAAAAAAAAGTCGTGGTCTTCTCCATTATGAGGTAGGTCTAATCTGGTAATTAAAGTAATTGAAATTTAACAATATTGGTAAAAACATGGTAGGTACTAGTTGTAGATTACTTTTTTTAGGCCGATTTATTGCCGGAATTTATTTACCGATCGAACTGGCAAAGTTTAGAAAATAAAGAAACAAGAAGAGACGTCATGTTTCTTTTGCTGCACTCTCAGAAGCCACTGCAAATTACTGTTATGAACATGTACGAAGTTAATATGACGTCTTATATACAGGTAACGCATAGAAAAACAAGCTTTCTCAACATCTATCTTGTTTTTTCTATTTCAGATAATAAGACTTTCTTTCTCATTTTACACATTTCTAAATACCGTTGTAAGTAAGTAGTCAGCTGTACATGTATGGAAAACCCAGATGAAATGGCTGTTTTCATTAATTTGCACACTATACACAACATAGTTCTAGATTGTTCTAATATCAGCTGTTTTCGCGGAGCTGCTTTTTTGACATCCTGAACGCATTCGGAGGGACTTCACAGGCGTACTTCAAATTTATTTATATTTTTTAAGTCTTTCAAATTTGAAGTCTCTCCGAATGCATTCAGGATGTGCTCCGCGAAAACAGCTGATCTACTCATTTAAAAATTATATTCCTCACCCTATACTTCAATTATAAAAATCGAGATCTCCTTCTTGTGGTTTATTCGGCCAATGTTCTGGTAAAGTGCTTTACTACTTTTAACAATATCTACTTATTTTCAACAACATCAACTTCGCGATTAGATAAAGCGAAAAGATTAAAAGTGTTGTGTAGGTATTCTTGGATTTTCCACATGGATTTTTGTTAAAATTGTATCAATAGTGATAGAGGTTTTGTTTACTGTCAATTGTTTGTTAGTTGAATAAAAATCTTTTCTCCACGAAGTCACATTCCTTTTGGTAAAATAAATTTCCATAACTCTAACAGGTTATGGAAATAAACTATTTGTGAAACTCGTAATTAGTTAACGATGTCGAAAAACGACCCTTCAGTTTGTGTGGATAAATTGAGGGGTAGCGAAAACTATCATACATGGCAATTCGCCATGATCAACGTTTTGGAATGGGGTAATCTTAATGGTTGTATAGCAAACCCTTCAACTGAAGAAGACCCCGATAAATTAAAAAAGGCAAAAGCAAGAATAGTTCTGGCCGTC
The DNA here is from genome assembly GCA_917563865.1 of Phyllotreta cruciferae. Taxonomy (NCBI): domain Eukaryota; kingdom Metazoa; phylum Arthropoda; class Insecta; order Coleoptera; family Chrysomelidae; genus Phyllotreta; species Phyllotreta cruciferae. The sequence continues at coordinate 11,050,284 of OU830607.1, forward strand.
AATGATTCAATATACAGTGCATTTCTTTAATGTCCCCCCCTTTTATTTTTTGAACGGGTCAACTTCAAAAATTGAGACTTGGGATAATGAAATTGATGCATGATTACTATATTTTGGAGTAAAATTGACAGATGAAAATTTGAAGATGGCGACTGGGCGCCATTTGGGGAAAAAAAATTAAATGGAAAGGGGGGTCTTGTGACACATCCTTTTGAAGCACCTGACGTATACTGCACAACCCTAGAATAAAAAGTTAATGGTCGGTTTTCAGCGCCCCATTTTAACGTTAAACCCATTTTAAGCGATCGACTTTAACGTAAACAATGTCCTTAGTTACTCCATAACAACAATGTAGAACTCTCATGTTTAAGGCGCTCGGTAAACATGACTTTAAATTTAAAATGGAGCGCTGAATACGGGGCATTATCATTACTTATTACAAAATGGCGGAACATTAAAAATTACCTGAATGTATCGACGTTCAACGTCATAATTTGCTTCGTATTTTCAGGAAATAAGCTATTTGAAAAACGGTTAAGAAAAACGGTCTTCTATTGGTATATCGACAGCGGTGCATCACGCCATATGACACCAAATCCTACTAACTATACAGCTGAAACCGAAAGAATCCATTCATTCATTCATTCATTCAATGACTCATTGGCGTGTTTTTTTACGGCCAAACGCGAAGGAAAATCGTCGTGGAAAAAACGCTATCCGACGTAACTCGATGAGATCTATCGGACTAACTATACAACTGAAACCGAAAGAATTCATTCATTCATTCACTGACTCATTGGCGTGTTTTTTTTTACGGCCAAACGCGAAGGAAAATCGTCGCGGAAATCGACATTTCGAAACCCGGAAAAGATTCCTTCCGGGTGAAAAACCGGATTTTTGGGGTATTTTTGAGGTTTTTCGGGATTTTCACCGAAAATCTTCCAACGATTTTCTTTAAAATTTCCCAAAATATTCTTTAATATATTACCAATCACCTCACGCAAACTGCATATCCGGGAAAATCCACTTACCGGAGTTATAGGAAAAACAAATTGTCATTTTCGCAATTTCGGCAAAAAAATTGAAATATCTCGAAAAAAGATGCGATTTCGAAAAAAATTTTATTCTTCGAAAATTGTAGAGAACGTTTTTCTCTATAATAGGACATATAAGGGGTTATTCTCTTTTGAACCGTTTTTGAGTTATAACGATAAAAAACAAACTTTCCTTCGCGAACGAAAAATTTATATTTTACAATTACTCCAAAACTAGCCGTTTTTTTGAAAATTTCTCAAGAATCGAAATTTGTAAAGAATAGTATTTTGTATAATATATGTAGATGGGGTGATTCGATTTTGAGCGGTTTCCGATTTATAGCGCGATATCGATTTTTTAAAATAAACGCGATTGACAAAAAGTCGATTTTACTTTGAAACGTTAGCTTGTAGCGGTCGAGAGAGGGGTGTGCAATGTGCATTAATATTTTGGCATTTTGGATTTTGGCCGAGTGATTATTAGCATTAGCTAATATGTTAGAAATGGGGACGCCACTGGGATGGATATTTATTTAAAACGAAAGAATTGTATCGAAAATGTATGATTCACGGAGGGACTAGTTTTTAGGTTGATAAGGTGGAATCGGATGATGTATTACTTTACTTTGTTATTTTGTTCTTGGGTGTTAATAAAGAAAGACTTACAATTATTTATTTTTCGGGGTGCGTTTATAAACCTTTTTTGATTTTGAATTTGGACGCTATTATTAAAGTTTTATTAACAATTACGGCTAATAAACTTTTGAGCTTAGTGATTTGTGATAGTGAAACAGTAGTATATGATTGTATAGTAGTTTATATAGTGGTAGTGATTGTCCGACTAAGTGACAAGACCACCAAAAGATTGCAACAATTGACGACCTGGCTACGGGTCAGTGTCCCAAGAAAGGGCGCGTTAGCGCCCTTTCCAACCTTTCTTCGAGTGCAAGTTATATAAAATGGTACAGGGTGTTTCAAAAAAAGATGACCCCCTTGCTAGGAGAGGTAGAACATGACAAAATAAGTTGAAGTAAAAAATTTTCGTAAGGGCTTCCGTTTTTAAGATACAGGGCATTGAAAATAAATAATTTATACACATTTTTTACGATGATGTCGAAACTACTGGCTAGATTGTAATGAAATTTTGAACAAATATGTTTTGGAAGCTAACGCATCGTTTAAATTGGTTTTTATATCTGCCTCTCGTAGAGGGCGCTAGTTGCACGATTTGGTTTTAAACATAACTTTTTTGAGGGTAAATTTTCTAGTCCAAATTTTATGTGAGCTTAAACATCATTCAATTTTACACCAAAAAGGTACTCTTGGTAAAACTCGATACTGTGGACCGTTTTCGAAATATTTTGATTTGAAAATGATAAAGCAATTACTGACGCTGGTATAAAGTAAGTTATTTTAAGTAACAATTGCCTATTTATTGAAAACAATAAACAATTACATTATTCTGATGCTGAAATAATTAATTAAAGAAAGAATTACGGGAAAAATTCAAATAAATTTTATTATAAAATGTGAAATATTAAATAATTAAATCAGTTGAGTAAGTTTTCAAAATGTCTTCCGTTTTCACGAATACACAATTCTATCCTTATTTGAATCAATAACTTTAGCATGTATCTAACATGCGTGCAGTTATGGTGCACGTGCCAAAGCAGAAGCGGCGAAAATGGGACTCCAAATCAAGAAAAATGTTGTTTGTTGGCGATGGTGAGGGAATCAAGGGCTATCGCTGCATTGATCCGAAGACTAAACAAGTTATCACAAGTCGTGATGTAATTTTTATGGAAACTGATTTTCAAGTAAGTGACCACATACAAAGCGAAATTAAAGGAAAAATCGTTTCAGTGGAGGCTAGTGAAAGCGAACAAGAGTTCCCTGTGGAGAACATCGTCCCATCAAACGAAGCAGGAACCAGTGTAACCATGACCGACGAAGGGGTATACGTAAATGAATCTGCTGAAGCTCCACAGTTGCGTCGTTCGGAACGGATACCGAAGCAGTGGAACTTCGCGAAAGATGGTTATGTGAGTTATGCGGCTATGACTGAAAATTCAAATGTTGAGCCGGCAACAGTCGATGAGGTGAGATGCAGATGGGACAGTGAAGATTGTGGAAGGCCGCAATGAACGATGAGGTGCAATCACTATATGAAAATAAATCTTGGACTCTGGTAGAACTACCAGAAGGTAGAAAAGCCATCAAGACGATATGGGTATTCAAATTGAAACGTGATGGTGATGGTAATGTGGTAAGATACAAAGCTCGACTAGTAGCTAAGGGTTGCTCTCAGCAGTATGGGGTAGATTACAATGAAACCTATTCACCAGTTGTACGTAACACATCAATTAGATATTTGTTAGCATTAGCGGTGAAATTGAAATTGAATGTAGATCAAATGGATGCTGTTGCCGCTTTCCTACAAGGAGATTTAAAGGAGGAAATCTATATTTAACAACCGGAAGGCTTTGATGACGGTACAAGTAAGGTTTGTAAATTAAGAAAAGCGAAACAAGCAGGTCGTCAATGGAACAAAAAGCTGGATTCAGCATTGATGTCAAGTGGCCTTCAAAAATCAAAAGTTGATCCTTGCGTTTACTATGCGAGGAACGGTGAGTTGATCGTCGCAATTTACGTTGACGATATATTGATATTGTAGCGGGATGAAAGTGTCCGAGATAAATTGAAAGCACATTTATGTAAGAATTTCAAAATTAAGGACATGGGTGTAGCCACGAATTATATTGGATTGAATATCACTTACGATGGTGAGGGTGGTATCATGTTGGACCAGACGAAGTACATAAACGAGTTATTAGCCAAATTTGGAATGGCTGATTCTAAACCTGTCGCAAGTCCAAGTGACGCGAACCAAAAATTATCGATTAAAATGTGCAGCACTGAGGACAAGAAACCAGAAGTTCCTTATCAAGAAGCTGTAGGCTCTTTGTTGTACCTAGTCCAAGGTACAAGACCCGACATTGCATTTGCAGTAAACGACGTGAGTCGATTTAACACTCTGAACACGGCAAGGCGCATTGGGTGGCAGTCAAACGGATCTTTAGATATCTTCTGGGAACAGCAGACCTCAAAATTCACTACCGCTGTAATAAGCCACTCATTGGCTTTTCGGATGCTGACTGGGCATCAGACATCTATAAATGACGTTCGTGCACGGTGCTTGTATTCTTGCTTTCAGGTGGGGCAATTTCATGGGGAAGCAAACGACAACCTACGGTTGCACTATCCAGTACTAAGGCGGAGTATATGGCAATGCCCACCACAGTAAAGGAAGTAATGTGGCTCAAACAATTTGGGCAAGAAATCGGTCCCTCGATACATGGTCCAATAAAAATCGCATGTGATAATCAAAGCGCGATTACTTAGGCCGAGAACAACATCTATCGAGCAAGGTCGATACATATTGATATTCGTCATCATTATGTGCGAGATCGAATTGAAGACGGGACGATCGAGCTTCAATACGTTCCAACTGAAGACATGGTGGCAGATAATTTAACGAAGGCAGTTTCAGGCAGGAAACACGCCACTTGTACAAGTCGAATGGTACTAAAGAAGTATTGAAAATTAATTAATTGATAATGTTAATATTTCAATAAGTGGAGGTGTTAAAATTGTATCAATAGTGATAGAGGTTTTGTTTACTGTTAATTGTTTGTTCGTTGAATAAAAATCTTTTCTCCACGAAGTCACATTCCTTTTGGTAAAATAGATATTCCATAACTCCATAACTCTTAACAATTTTCCCACGTCCCATCACATGGAAAAATAAATATTTCGAAATTTTAGCATATTTCATGACTACCTAATTTTGAAAAATGTTTCAGACAAAACTTATATCTATTTTGATGCCAGCACTCCGAATTAGAAGTAAAAAATAAAGGGTTGCCTTTAACTTTTTGCGATACCTAACGTGTTATTTAAATATACAATCAGGCCTAAAATTTATCTGATCTTCAAGCTTTTCCGTACTTATTGGACATCCTGTGTATATTTTATAATTCTCTATAAACATACATTATTACATCTTCTGCATGATATTTTAATTAATATACGACTTCATATTGAATCGTTTAAGAATTCAGCAGTACAAATGAATTTATTAGTAGTTTGCCGATATTACAAATGTAATGACTAATTATTCTTTTGATATTTCTACATAATTATTTTAAATTACATTTAATAATTTATATATTTAATTAACTTATAACGACAATAAATATTGCGATATATCCTCTATTACCTACAAAAGATAAAGAAGAGTGACATCATGCTTTTCGAGGGTGAGTGGAATGACGCTTAAAAAACTTTAAAATTTAATCCTAATATTGCAGATATCGCATTTAAAGTTATGAATACTGAAGACTATTCGAAAGTATCTCTATGGATACCAAAAATTCTACTTAGTCGAATTTTCTTATGGCCTACAACTAATAATTACAGGATAAAAAGTACAATTTCATGCGTATTTGTAATTTCAATACAAACATTCATTATGATCGGCGCAATGCAAAATTTGACTTCATTGAAGTCAATGAATGATCTAATTGTAAATTTATTATTGATAGTCGGACTTTTTCATGTAAGTATTCTCACTCAAAAACTATCTAATAAATTAATAGCATTGTATCCCAAAGATTTTCCAATATATCGCCATGCAACTTGATTCTTTTATAAAACTAATATTGATTCTTCTAACTTTCCAATTTTTTACATCATTTTAGAGTATATTTAAAATGTTTACTATCTGGTACCATTTAGAAGACTTCAAATGTATTTTGGACGATATGATGACAAGATTTTGGCCTTACGATTTGATCGAAGGAAATCTGAAAGAAAATTTAAAAAAGTTTAGTTCTTTCATCACCCTCTTCATGATTCCATTACTCTCCGCGAGTGTTTTAGTTTGTATTATGTTTATTGTGCCGCCTCTTTTACAACAAGGAAGATCATTACCATTCCACGTGAAGGTATGGAAATTAATTAAATATCTACTCTTATCATTAATGATTATTTTAGTACTCTTTTGATTGGAGTGTGTCTCCTGTTTATGAAATAATATTCATATTACATACCATTAGCTATGGATTGTTGGTGTTAAGTGTGATTGGAGTTGATATGTTATTTGTAAGCGTTGTACTGAGTACAGTTATTCAACACCGTTTACTTCAAAAATGCTTGTTAAAGTATAATACTTCTGATATGACCGTTATTAACGAGAGATTGAATAATTTTGAAAGTGGAAGATCGGCACGTGACCAAAGAAAATCATATTTTGTTAAATGCGTTGAACAACACCAATTTCTTTTAAGGTTCGTATACAAACTAAAAAAAGGTGACTTTCATTTTTGTTTATAATCATAATTGCTTAAATTTTTACTAATATCTAGTTTTCAAGGTTTGTCAAAAAGGCGAATGAAATATTTAATTTAATTTTTATGATTCAATTTATCCTAAGCATAATATGCATATCCATATTAAATGTGCTACTTGTACAAGTAAGTCTCCTGATGCAAAAATAGAAGAATACAAAAAATAAATTGATATAAGTATGTATATTTTAGTCAACTGGAGTTCAGTTGTACACACCATTGGTATTCATGGTCGCTTGTCTGAATGACTTGTTAATTTATTGTTTTTCCAGTAACATGTTAATTTATGAGGTAAATCTAATCTGATAATGAAGTAATTAAAATTTAATAAATTTCATATTAAATAGATGAAATTAAAAGATACTACTATTATAGATATGGCACTAGGTATTAATTAATTTTTTTAGGCCGATTTATTGCCTCAATTTATTTACCGATCAAACTGGACAAGTTTCAAAAATAACGAAACAAGAAGAGACGTCATGTTTCTTTTGCTGCACTCTCAGAAGCCTCTGCAAATGACTTGTATGAACCTTTATGAAGTAAATATGACGTCATTTTTAAAGGTAGCAGAGTAAATATGAACTTTCTCAACATCTAGCTTGTTTTTTCTATTGTAGATAATAAGACTTTCTTTCTCATTTTACACATTTTTAAATACTGTAATAAGTAAGTAGGTAATCAGATCTTTAAACCCTGATGAAATGGCTGTTTTCATTAATTTACACACTATACACAACATAGGTCTAGGTTGTTCTCATTTAAAAACTCACTTAAAAATTTATACTTATACTGCAATTACTTATAAAGATCGAGATCACCTTCTTGTGGTTTATTTGGCCAATGTGGTATGCTTTTGATACCCATAAATAAACTTGCGCATATTTTTTCAAAATTTGTAATTTATATGTGGTTACCTAGGTACTCAGTTCAACTATCACGATTTGATTCAGCGAAAAAATTAAAATTGTTGTGCATTCTTGGATTTCCCGCATGGAATTTCCAATTTCCCACATCCCACGTGGATTAAAAAAATAATAAAATTTGCAATAAAAATAGGTTTGCTTTTAACTTTTTTTAAAAACTCCCCGCCCACCCTTAAGGGACCACTGGAGGATCGACATTGGTATCGATGGATAGCTTTAAAAAAAAGATTGGATACGTGTTTCCCGATTTTACAATTAGACCTAAATTTTGAGTGATATTCGATTATTTCCATACTCTTTGGACACCCTTTATATGTATTTTTAATTCATTTTATCTTTTGCATGGTTTTTTAATTAAAAATCGAATTCATATCGAATCGTTTAAGAATTCAGCAATTCGGAGGAGTTTATTAGTAGTTTGCCGATATTACAAATTTATGAATGATTTATTATTCTTCTCATATTCCAAAATAATTAGGTATTAGATACCTATAAATTATATTCAAAATCTAAATAATTAATTAACTTGTAAGGTCTATAAATATTGCGATAAATCCTCTATTACCTATAAAGATAAAGAAGATTGACAACATGCTTTTCGAGGGTGAGTGAAATGACGACTAAAAAAAACTTAAAATTTAATCCTAATATTGTAGATATTGCATTTAAAGTTATGGATACTAATGACTATTCGAAAGTATCTCTATGGATTCCCAAAATTCTACTAAGTCGGGTTTTCTTATGGCCTGGAACTAATAATTACAGGATAAAAAGCACAATTTCATTTGTACTTGCAATTTCGATAGAAACATTCATTATAATCGGTTCAATACAAAATTTGACTTCATTGGAGTCAATAAATGATTTAATTATACTTTTAGTAATGACTATCGAAATGTTTCACGTAAGTATTCTCACTCAAAAACTAGCTAATAATTAATAACATTGTATCCCAAACAGTTTCAAATATATCGCCATGTAACTTGATTCTTTTGCAAACCTTTTGTTTAAACATCTAAAGTTCTAAAAGTTCACAATTTTTTTCATCATTTTAGGGTATGCTTACAATGTTTGCTATCTGGTACCATTTAGACGATTTAAAAGTTATTTTGGAGGAAATAATGACAAGATTTTGGCCGTACAATTTGATCGAAGGAAATCCGAAAGAAAATTTAAAACAATTTAGTTATTTCATCACTCTCTTCATGGTTCCATTACTTTCCGCGAGTGTTTTAGCTGGCGTTGGATTTATTGTATCGCCTCTTTTACAACAAGAAAGATTTTTACCATACCTTGTGAAGGTATGGAAATCAATTAAATATCTACTCGTATAAATAATGATTATTTTAGTACCCTTTTGATTGGAGTGTGTCTCCTGTTTATGAAATAATGTTCATATCACAGGCCATCGGTTTAGCAATATTGGTGATCATTATAATGGGTGTTGATATGTTATTTATAAGCGTTGTAATGAGTACAGTTATTCAATATCGTTTACTCCAACAATGCTTGTTAAAATATAATACTTCTGATATGACCGTTATAAACGAAAGATTGAGTAATTTGGAAAATGGAAGATCGGCACGTGACCAAAGAAAATCATATTTTGTTAAATGCGTTGAACAACACCAATTCCTTTTAAGGTTCGTATACAAACTAAATAAAGGTGACTTTCATTTTTGTTTATAATCATAATTGCTTAAAATTTTACTAATATCTAGTTTTCAAGGTTTGTCAAAAAGACGAATCAAATATTTAATTTTGTTTTTATGGTTCAGTTCAGCGTAAGCATAATTTGCATTTGCTTATTAAATATGCTGGTTGTGCAAGTAAGTCTTCTAGAAAAATAGAAGATAACAGAAATTAAGTTGATCTATATTTTAGTCAACTGGGGTTCAGTTATACGAACCATTACTATTCATGCTGTCTTATCTGAATGAATTGTTAATTTATTGCTTTACCAGTAACATGTTAAATTATGAGGTAGGTCAAATCTGGTAATTAAGTAATTGATATTTAATAAAATTTGAATTTTTTAGGCGGATTTATTGCCGGAGTATATTTACCGATCAAACTGGAAAAGCTTGGAAAATAAAGAAACAAGAAGAGACGTCATGTTTTTTTTGCTACACTCTCAGAAGCCACTGCAAATGACTGTTATGAACCTTTATGAAGTTAATATGACGTCTTATATACAGGTACCGCATAGAAAAACAAACTGTCTCAGCATCTAACTTGTTTTTTCTATTGCAGATAATAAGACTTTCTTTCTCATTTTACACATTTTTAAGTACTGTTATAAGTAAGTAGGCAGCTTCTCATGAAATGGAAAACCCAGATGAAATGGTTGTTTTTATTAATTTGCACACTATACACAACATAGTTCTAGATTGTTCTTATATCTAATCACTTAAAAATTATATTCATCATTCATTCATCATCCTATGTTTATAAAAATCGAGATAATCTTCTTGTGGTTTATTCGGCAAATGTAGTAAAGTGTGCTTTAGAAACCCTTAATGTTTGCGCATTGTTATTTTCAAAATTAGTAATTTGAATATACATAATTAGGTGAACTTCCGCGATAAGATTCAGCGAAAACATTAAAATTGTTTTGCTTTTTTAGATATCCCACATCCCCTCACATGGAATTAAAAAATTCGACATTTTAGCATACTTCATGAATAATTTTGAAAAATGTATCAGAGGAAACTTACCTATTTTGATGCAGGGCATTTCGAATTTGCAATAAAAATATGGGTTTGATTTTAACTTTTTTAAATTGCTCCCCGTCCAACCCTTAAAGGGTTATTAGCAAAGACAATAGAATTAATTCTAATGTCTTTGGTTATTAGAGTATCGACATTGGTATTGATGTTTGATGATGTATCGAACTTTTGAAAAAAGATTGGATACGTGATATCTGATTTTAAAATTAGACATAAAATTTAACTGATATTCGACCGTTTCTATAATCTTTGGACACCTTGTATATATTTTTTAATTCATGAATAGTCAATCTTCTGCATGTTTTTTTAATTAAAAATCATTATCGAATAGTTTAAGAATTCAGCAAATCAAAGGAACTTATTAGTAGTTTGTCGATATTACAAATTTATAATGATTAAGTATTCTTTGGATATACCTACCATAAATAATGAACTAACTTAATGACTGCAAATGCTGCGATAAATCACTATTACCTATAAAGATAATTGACATAGATTGACATCATGCTTTTCGAGGGTGAGTGAAATGATAATTAAAAAAACCTTAAAATTTAATCCTAATATTGCAGATATCGCATTTGTTTTTATTAATTTGCACAACATAGTTCTAGATTGTTCTGATATCTTCTCACTTAAAAATTATACTCATCAATAAAGAGCGGATTATACCTATGCAACATTACCATATATCTGACGGTTTGTCAAGTTTTTGCTTATTTTAGCATATATTTAGGTATTTATTTACTTATAATTATTTTTTTTTACATACAATTTGATAAATTTGAATCCTGTTACATATAATTTGAAAAGATAAAACTTTTTTTAAATTTAATTTATAGAAAAGAATTTACAATAAATCAGGAACAATTTTTTTCTATAGTTCAAGTCAAATTGCATAATTTTGATATTTTTTTGAAAATCACTGCATATTTTCAAATAAATCGTTACATACGTCATATGCGCATATTAGCAATTTTTTGCATATAATTAATCCGCTCGTTACTCATCACCCTATACTTCAATTATAAAAGTCGGGATCGCCTTCTTGTGGTTTATTCGGCCAATGTGATAAAATATGCTTTAAAAACCCTTAAATAACATTGCGCATTTTTTTTAAATAGAAGTTTATTTGTATACTTCCACTTTCGCGATTAGATTCAGCGAAAACATTAAAATTGTTGTGAATTCTTGGATTTCCCACATCCCACATGTAATAAAAAAAAAATTCCAAATTTTAGTTTATATCATGAATAATTTGGAAAAATGTACCAGACAAGACCTACTTATTTTGCGAATTTGCAATAAAAAATACGGGTTTAACTTTTAAAGCTCCCCGCCTCACCCTTAAGGGTTGCCGTTGGGGGGGTCGACATTGGTATCGATGGATAGCTTTTCAAAAAATATACTATACTTGTTGCACACCCTATATGTATTTTTTAATTCATTTATAGTCAATTTTTTATTGATGTTTTAATTGAAAATAGACTTCATTTTCGAATCGTTTAAAAATTCAGAAATATATAAGAGGCATTTATTAGTAGTTTGTCGATATTACAAATTTATAATGATTTATTATTCTTTTGACATTCCAAAATAATTAGGTGTTAGATAGGTACCTATAAATTATATTCAAAATCTAAATAATTAATTAACTTGTAAGGTCTATAAATATTGCGATAAATCCTCTATTACCTATAAAGATAAAGAAGATTGACATCATGCTTTTCGAGGGTGAGTGAAATGATGATTAAAAAACCTTAAAATTTAATCCTAATATTGCAGATATCGCCTTTAAAGTTATGAATACTGAGGACTATTCCAAAGTATCTCTATGGATACCAAAAATTCTACTTAGTTGGATTTTCTTCTGGCCTAGAATTAAAAATTATAGATTTAAAAGTACAATTTCATTCGTATTTTCAATTTTATTACTGACATTCATCATGATCGGCGCAATGCAAAATTTGACTTCATTGGAGTCAATGAACGATTTAATTATACATTTAGTAATGACTATGGAACTGTTTCACGTAAGTATTCTCACTCAAAAACTAGCTAATAATATGAATAGCATTGTATCCCAAACAGCTTTCCATATAACGACATGTAATTTGATTCTTTTGCAGACCTTATCTTCACTTCTAATGTACAATTTGTTTCATCATTTTAGGGTATGTTTAAAATGTTTGCTATCTGGTACCATTTAGACGATTTAAGAGTTATTTTGGAGGAAATAATGACAAGATTTTGGCCGTACGATTTGATAGAAGGAAATCTGAAAGGAAAATTAAAACAATTTAGTTATTTCATCACTCTCTTCATGGTTCCATTACTCTCCGCGAGTGTCTTAGTTTGTATTATATTTATTCTGACACCTCTTTTACAACAAGAAAGATCATTACCATTCCACGTGAAGGTACGGAAATCAATTAAATAGGTATCTACTCGTATCTATAAATAATGATTATTTTAGTACTCTTTTGATTGGAGCGTGTCTCCTGTTTTTGAAATAATGTTCATATCACATGCCATCTGTTTAGCAATATTGGCGGTCAGTATATTGGGTGTTGATATGTTATTTATAAGCGTTGTAATGAGTACAGTTATTCAATATCGTTTACTCCAACAATGCTTGTTAAAGTATAATACTTCTGATATGACGGTTATTAACGAAAGATTGAGCAATTTTGAAAATGAAAGATCGGCACGTGACCAAAGAAAATCATATTTTGTTAAATGCGTTGAACAACACCAATTTCTTTTAAGGTTCGTATACAAACTAAATAAAGGTGACTTTCATGTGTTTCTATAATCTTAATTGCTTAAATTTTTATTAATATCTAGTTTTCAAGGTTTGTCAAAAAGACGAATCAAATATTTAATTTTGTTTTTGTGGTTCAATTCAGCGTAAGCATAATTTGCATGTGCATATTAAACATGCTGGTTGTGCAAGTAAGTCTTCTAGGAAAATAGAAGAATACAAAAATTAATTTGATATATATTTTAGTCAACTGGAGTTCAGTTCTACGAACCATTACTATTCATGCTGGCTTATTTGAATGAATTGTTAATTTATTGCTTTACCAGTAACATGTTAAATTATGAGGTAGGTCTAATCTGGTAATTAAGTAATCGAAATATATTAAAGTTCATATTAAATATACGAAATTAATATTATTAGATATAAAAGAAAATATCTATTAATTATTTTTTTAGGCGGATTTATTGCCTGAATTTATTTACCGATCAAATTGGAAAAGTTTAGAAAATAAAGAATCAAGAAGAGACGTCATGTTTCTTCTACTGCACTCTCAGAAACCACTGCAAATGACTGTTATGAACATGTACGAAGTAAATATGACGTCTTATATACAAGTAAAGCGTAGAAAAAGAAAGTCTCTCAACATCTAACTTGTTTTTTCTATTGCAGATAATAAGACTTTCTTTCTCATTTTACACATTTTTAGATACTGTTATAAGCAAGTAGGCAGCTCTTTATGTAAGGAAAACCGAGACGAAATGGTCCTTTTTATTAATTTGCACATTAAACACAACATAGTTTCATATTATACATATATACATAAAAATTATATTCATCACCATATAACTACCTACTTCAATTACAGAAATCCAGATCACCCTCTTGTGTTTTATTTGGCCAAGCGGTATGCTTTTGATATACATATGAATAACCTTGTGCATTTTTTTTCAAAATTTGTAATTTAAATGTATATTTAGTTCAACTTTCGCGATTAGATTCAGCGAAAACATAAAATTGTTGTGCATTCTTGGATTTCCCACGTTATATAAACAGTGGTACTTATAGATAAGTAACTATATTTAAAGCGATATAATTGCAATAACTACATCTTCAAACTATTTCAAACATAAATTGCAATAGCGCAGGGAAGGATTATATTTTGTTACCAACCATATTTGATCATCTACTGGGGTAAGTTTATTGTGCAAATTTTTATATTTGGGACAAGATTTTACTTTTTCAGAAATATATTCAACTCCTATTATATTATTTTCAGAACAATGAGCTATAAATTAACAAGCGTAGTACTTTTATCCAGCCTTTTATCTAGTCTGTACGCACAATCTCAAGATGCACCCTTAGTATCGGCCCCTTATGGGGACATCAAAGGCGCCCTACTCACAAGTAGGCTGGGAAGGACGATATATGCTTTCCGAGGGATTCGCTACGCTAAAGCTCCTGTTAACGAATTAAGGTTTAAAGTAAGTTTTTGTATGAGAATATAATTTCTTCATATTTTTAGAGATAAATAGTTTTAATTCATTTTAGCCGCCAGTGCCAGTAGATAGGGTAGAAGGAGTTTATGACGCCACCAAAGATGGAGCATCTTGTCCACAACCTGTCTTACGTCCAATATCCGAGGATTGTTTAATTTTGAATGTCTATTCAACAAAAGTATGTTTCACTTAAGTTACCCTTAGGCCTGCTTTTTTAACTTATTCGGATTTACTGAAAACATTTAATTCGTTATTTTGTAATTTAATCCAGCTCCCTAATGGCAAACTGAACCCGAAGCGACCCGTCGTCGTTCACATTTACCCTGGCGGCTTTTACAGCTCGACGTCCGTGAGTTATTGGGCCGGCCCACAGTATTTCACCGACCAGGACATTGTTTTGGTGACATTTAATTACCGTATCGGCTCTTTAGGTAAGTTAATCGCGTCTGCTTTCGACGATTTAAGCCACTCTCGTAAATCGTATATAAAGGTTTTATCAGCACCGGCGATAAGGAAGCGCCTGGCAATAATGGGATGAGGGATCAAGTGGCGGCTTTGAAGTGGGTCCGGAAGAACATCGAGCATTTCGGCGGCGATCCGGAGTCGGTGACCATCCTCGGCTACAGCGCTGGCGCTTGGAGTGTCGTTTTACACATGGTTTCTCCCATGTCTAAAGGTATTTCGAAATTTCCTTATGAAAACGTTTTAGAGTTTTATAATGTACGTTTCTTGGTGTAGGTTTGTTCCATAAAGCAATATCGATGAGCGGTTCGCCTGTAGGTGCTTGGCAAATACCTCATAATCAGTCGAACATTGCTAAAAAGCAAGCGAGAATTATGGGATGTCCATATGATACGTCGGAAAATATTATTAAATGCCTTAAATCGAAATCTGCTGAGGAACTTGGAGATTCTTTGCCAAAGTTTGCTGTGAGTTCGTGTGTATTAAGTGCGTTATTTATGTTGATTATTTAATATTAATTATAGGAATTTGGAACTGATCCAGTGCTGATATGGTCGCCGGTTATAGAACCCGATCTTGGTCAATCCAGATTTCTGGAAGACCATCCAATTCGTCTAATCGCAAACGGGAAGTTCCAGCAAGTACCGTTTATTTGCGGGAGAACTACTGATGAATTTAATTATTTCGCATTAAGTAAGACTCTTCAATAACATTGGATAACGAAAATCCTCATTGTTTTGCTAAAAATTCGGCTAAAATTGCACGATATTATTTCAGATATTCTCAAAAATAAAACGTTAACTAAAGAAATGAACGACGATTTCGAAAGAGTGGCTCCCATTTCGTTCGTTTACGAACGAAACACAGAATTTTCTAAAAACATCAGCAAAGCCATCAAGAAATTCTATTTCAACGACAGGCCGATCGATTGGAGCCAAGAGCAAGCTCTGAAAAATGTAAGTTCACAAAAAAATTACTTTCCATCTATTACCCTAAAAATTAAACTCATTTTAGCTCATTTAGAATTGAACAAATTGAATCTTGTTTTTGATTTTCAGGTATACGAAGACGCGATTGTTGGATTCCAAATGCACAGAGCAGCAAGACTTATATCAGAACACAATGCGAGTCCCACCTATTATTACAGATTTAGTTACCCTGGGCGTTACAGCCATTTGTATAAAACTGGTACAAACAATACTATACCTTATGGTAAGATGCGACTTAAAAATCTCACAAAAATTGTTCTTTATATCTTCATTTATTATGTTTTTCAGGAGTTGTTCATCATGATGATTTGATATACTTGTTCTATATATCAGTATTGTTTCCTTTATTCAAAGAACGAACACCCAAAGAAGTGGAAATGGTGGAGAAACTGACGACTCTTTATGCTAATTTCGCCAATACCGGGTAAGTAAACTCCATTTATTACAAGTCATAATTTACCAAAAATGTGTCGTTTAGAAACCCGACACCAGCTAGTTGTTCAGAAGTTCTGGAAGACACAATATGGGAACCTTACACGCCGAAGAGCCGGAAATACTTGGACATCGGGAAGACATTGACAATGAAGCAAAAACTGTTAGAGAACCGGTTTTCGTTCTGGGATAAAAATTATCCCGTTAGCATGTATTTGGAAGAAGGAAATACGCATTAATAATGGAAAGATCCCATTGAAATTTTCATAAATATAAAATTACCTACACGATTAAATCTCAATTAAATTTGATATTTTTCTCTCAAAGATAATTTTTATTCGAGTATATTTGTTTAACATATTGTTGTTAGTTCAACCTTGCAATAACATTATGAAAAGCTTGTCATGTAAAGCTTGCTACGAAAAGCATATGACAATCTCATAAGGTTATCAAAACAACCTTGCAGTAACCTTATTACCTATAAGCTTCTCATGACAAACTTGTTACAAGTTTATTACGTGCTATGTGGGATAAGAAAAAATACAATTAAAATTATACAGGGTGTATTGTAAGTTGATACTTCTTTTTCAACTGTGTTTGAATCTCTTGATTCTAAGCAACTTTTTTAAATAAACTCTTTGAATATTCTGAAAAACAAAGATAACATTTTTTAATAATATTTCCCAATACGTACCTGCTTCATTAAATATGAAATTTATTTATTTTTCAGCATTTATTTGACAGATGACTGTCATAAATAAATTTCTTATTTAATAAAGCAGGTACGTATTGGAAAATATTCGAAATTTTAAAATTTTCTATCTTCTTTGTTATTCATAATATTCAAAAAGTTTATTTGAAAAAGTTGCTTAGAATTAAGAGATTCATACACAGTTGGAAATGAAGTATCAACTTACAATACACCCTGTATAGTGTACCGACAAAAATTTGCCTCTCTGTATCCTTTTTTAAATAAATTAATAAATTGGAAGGCGTCATTTCGCGGCGTCAGTAATTTTCATATCTAAAAAATGTCTTAAGACTAGTAAAGATACTAAAATTTCAAATAAATTTTACATCTATTTAATGTTAGCTTCTAGTTATTTTTTAGATGTCATATACACCCTGTCCCACGAAAGGCGGGCATTAGAAGTATTTCGCTAATGACTGTGTATAAAATTATGAAATTTTGTATACAAGGGTTTTTGGATGCAAGGAATTCATCTAAAATATTTTCATAAATATCCTTGGAAGAACACCACCAAATGTTATGAAGCAGTTCAAGGTAAGTTTAGGTATACCTAATAATTTGAAGTAAAAGAGCAGAGATATTTTTTCTGTTTTGTTGGTCATGATTTTCTTAATGCCCCCTCCAGACGCGAGGCGCCTTCTTTATAAAAATTTTTGATATTTTCAAATTTAATGGTCAAAGTATATACTGGCACGCTACTGAAGGTACCTCAAGACCCGACCGCCCGCCAGGATGGGTCGAGGAAAAGCCATAAAATTCGGGGATAAGTTCGTGTCCCGGCGAAATGGCACACTAGCCATTTTTTTTCAAATTGCCCACTCAAGTGGACAATGTGATAATTTCTATACAGGGCGTTTCAGAACTATGGGATCAAACTTCTAGGGGTTATTCGGTGCAACAGTAGAAAACATTTGAGTATAGGGACCCATATCCGGAAAAGTGTCACTACGGCACTACGGCCCTAAGACGCGTTAAAATTTAGTTGAATTGCTTATATAATAGGATTTAATGCATTTAATTTTTGCCTTTTATACATGATATCATCACAACAATTGTTCAAAATGTGTTCCTTCAACCTGATTACACCGATTTAAACGTCACACATGATTTCGGTGGAGTTGATTAAAAATTTGATATCCGTTTTGATTGATTTCAAATGCTGCTGTAATTCGTCCAATTAAGTCTTGCTCTGTTTCTACTGTAGTTTCGTAGACCAAAGACTTTACATGTCCCCACAGGAAATATTTAAATATTTAAATTAATTCCTATTTTCACGCGTCTTAGGGCCGTAGTGACACTTTTCCGGACATGGGTCCCTATACTCAAATGTTTTCTACTGTTGCACTGAATAACCCCTAGAAGTTTGATCCCATAGTTCTGAAACACCCTGTATAATTTATCTCTTTGTCATATTCAATTGGACACTTTTTAAAATGCCCGGGCATTATGAATAATGCCCAATTATTTACATTGCCCGTAACATATACAGAATTGGACAGTTGTATGCGGTCAATAGGACGACAATAATAGAACTAGCGAGCGAAGCGAGCGATGCTTTTACTGGAAGGGAGGCGATCGGTTGTTTTATCTTTTTCATATTTATGAATCAATTGGAAGCTAACCTTGTTCCTCCTATAGGCAAATTCGTTCTATTACCCGCATGGAACTGTCCATACCTGTATATTCCATCTTAGTGACATCTATAAAATATTTTAAATAGGTCTTGGTGTTAATCGGACGGTAACAAAACTACGATTACTGATTTTATACGCGAGCGTTAATTGACTTTAAACGGTTTTGGAGGTTGGTTTTAAAAAAGTAGAGACCTTGGAACGATTACGTGATCATATTTGGAATTTAACATAAGAATATCGTCGGAATAAACATCGTCGCGTCATTAAAAATTTTATTTAGAAGATGTTGGTGAAGTTTATCCCAGCTGTGCTGGTTTTCTCCAGTTTACTGTTAGCAAATTGCGATTGCTACAGAATATTAGGGGTGTTTCCATTCGGATCGCCGAGTCATTATTTCCTAGGGAATGAATTGATGAAAGGATTAGCAGAAGCCGGACATGATGTCACCATTGTCACGGTTTTCGAAGAAAAAGCACCACCTACTAAAGGGAAATACAGGCAAATCGTCATGGATGATTTATTAACACTACAAAAAGGTACTTATTTCGACTTATTTCATAATCTCATTTCTGCTGCAATTCCAATTATTCTAGAATTATTCGGGCCGATGGTAAACATGAATTCCAACTCGTCCGGTTCGATGCAAACCCCGTTCAAAATGGCGTCCAATTTCCCTAGAATAAGCTTCAACATCACCGAGTCCACCCTCAGTCACTCCAAGTTCCAGCAACTCGTCGCCTCTGGCGAGCGATTCGACGTGCTGATAGTCACCCAAATGAATTTCGAGGCGGTGAAGGCTCTAGCCCCACTCATGGGGGCCCACTTGGTGCTGTTCAACAACCACGCCATGCATTCCTGGATGGGCCGGTTCATCGGGGTTCCCATCCTGACGTCCATCAATCCCGAAATTATAATGGGTATGAACGTTTTAATGAGCCATATAAGTATCTACTATTTTTGGTGATAGGGTACACTGGCCAAATGAACTACCAGCAGAGGTTCTTGAACACGCTATTCAAGTTGCTGTTTACCGGAATTAACTATTTCTACGAATGCATGCATGCGGATTTGGCGCGAAAGTACATCTCCAAAAACGTGGATTTGGTTGAAGCTCAGTACAATGTGGCTTTGGTACTGTCCAATTCGCATTCTAGCCTAAACAGAGCGCAAAGTTCAGTACCTGTGATCAAAGACATAGCAGGTTTCCACGTTAAACCGCCTAAGAAATTACCTGATGGTATTAAAAAGTACTTGGATGAGTCCAAAAATGGCGTTATCTACTTCAGTATGGGCTCGAATATCAGAGGAGCGGATTTACCAAGGGCCATCAAGCAGGGATTGATGAGTGCTTTCGCCAAGAGGAAAGAGAGGATTCTGTGGAAATTCGAGGAGGATAATTTGCCTGGTAAACCTGATAACGTGAGGATTGAGAAATGGTTGCCACAATCAGATATTTTAGGTACAGTACACACAATCTAATGCTGGCTAAATCGACTCATTTACAAATTAAATTTTAAGCTCATCCCAACGTGAAACTCTTCATAACACATGGTGGGTTTTTAAGCACTATTGAAACAGTGTATCACGGCGTCCCGACGGTGGCGATTCCCGTAATGGCCGATCAATTGATGAACGCTCGAGCTGCCCAAGCTGATGGGTACGCTGTCATGCTCGATTTTCATACATTAAACGAAGAAACTATTGCTCATGCCATCGAAGAAGTACTCAGTAATGAAAAGTGAGTTGGTGTGTAATAATCAATACGAAATATATAAGTGATTTTTGGTTATGCAGGTATAAGAATAACGCAAAGTATAGATCAGAAATCTTCCATGACAGGCCTATGAAGCCCCTCGAAGAGGCCATTTATTGGGTGGAGTACATCGTAAGACACAAGGGAGCACCCCATTTAAGGGTGGACTATTTGAATTTACATTGGTACGAATATTACTTACTCGACGTAATGGCAACGTTTGTTGTAGCAGCTTTTGTTTTATATTATATTTTCAAGAAAATTTTAATTATGATTTTTCGACCTTGCTGTGGCAAAAAGTCAGATAAATTAAAGAAACAATAAATTTAATTTATTAGCATTAGCATTTATTTATTAATAAAATAATTCTATTAATAGCGAGCATAGTGCATTTTTTATTGAAAAATATAGAGTGTGTCCACTTAAGTTCGCACCATATGGGAAACTTTTTTATTGTTAATATTACGAAAAAAAGTTATTCTTCATAAAAAGTTCTGCATTGTCCAAAACCTAAAATGCATTTATCAGATATTAAAAATTTTCAGTCGTATACGAGGTTTGTCAAAAATTGTGATTTTTGTCCAAGAGTAAAGTACCTTTATTTTTAAAAATATCAAAAATTATTATAAAGAAAAAATGTTTAGAATTAAAAATAACTTTAAAATATTCAATATTGTTTATTAATAAAAATATTTTTTTACATTTTCTCTGTGAAAACTTTGGAAAATGAAATATGACAATTCGGTACTACTTTTAAAAAATGCCGGTGCATCCTTAATTAATTATGAAAAAAAGTGCAAACTTAAATTTTCAACATTTTCACGAAATTTTTTCAATTTTTTCACAGAGAAAATGTAAAAACAATATTGAATATTTGAAAGTTATTTTTATTCTAAACATTTTTTCTTTATAATTTTTGATATTTTCAAAAATAAAGGTACTTAACTCTTGGACAAAAATCACATTTTTTGACAAACCTCGTATACGACTGAAAATTTTTAATATCTGATAAATGCATTTTAGGTTTTGGACAATGCAGAACTTTTTATGAAGAATAACTTTTTTTCGTAATATTAACAATAAAAAAGTTTCCCATATGGTGCGAACTTAAGTGGACACACTGTATTAATAAGCCAATAAAAATGTACTTATAAATATATCTTAATTAAAACCATTAATAGTAAATAATAGGTACTATTCCGCTCTTCATAAAGTCCCGGGGCAATAAAAGCTTCCTTGTTTAACGCGCCCTACCATCTATTTAGATGGCAAGCGTTTTGAGAGCGCATTGTAAAGCTGGCAACATTGCTCTATGGCCAGGCCAGTCGAACTCGGACTTGGTTACTGTTCGTTTCGGATCCCGCCCATAGACAAAATACATATCGTATGAATGCCAAAAAAGAAATTTATCTCCAAATATAAGGATTTTATAGAAAATTACAAAAATTAAAAATCATTATAGGTAAATGAACCGATACATATAATTTCGATTTAAAAATTTGGTGAATAACAAAGGCGGAAAAATTAGGGCATTGAGAAGATTGGAGACCCCATTAAATCTGAGAAGGATCGGTAATTATTAAAAAAATTTTACAAAAAATATGTCACCAAACAGATATTCTGTACAATTCTTTTCTAAGCAATTTTGTATATAGGATATAGCATAGTTCTCCAATTGTTTTCAGTGTAGCCATTTCGATTCTCATCCGAAATCAAAAAGGTTATGATTTCACATTAATAACTTATTATCTAAGAATATTATCTAAGAATTTAACGTGGCAACATGGCGACGTATGACGAATTTTTCAGTCAAGTAAATAAATTAATCAAAAACAAATTAATTGACATTATATTCTATAAAAAAGTATCTGAGGGTGTAGTACTAAGTGCAAGTGTAACAGAACACATAAATTCATTCCAAGTACGTAATTTGGACGGCTTGCCGACCAAAATGCAAGACGTTAACCTAAAAACAAACGTATCTCTTCTTACCTTACAAGGTGTTAGAAGTTTCCAGTGTGAGGCTTCAAATCAAGCTGTAAGTAATTTACAAACAATAATTGACCATCAAAAGACGATAATAGACTTACTAAAAGTTAAAAATGAAAACGTATTAAGCCAAGTTTCTCCGACGTTGCCTCGTCATCCAAAACTTCAGACAAAGCAAGAAAGAAACTAGAAGAATCAAAAAAAGAACCGAAAAATGACCAAAAAGCGGAAAAAATCCCTAATATTACTGACCTTGTCAAACAAAAAGAAGTACCAAAAATCTCAAGAAAACAACTTATACGTGGAACAGAAACTGCAAGAAACGAAAACAGTTCCTCGTTTAAGGGAACTGAAAAGCTCGCATGGATCCGCGTAGGGAAAGTATAGGGATTACCTAATATGTGCTGTTGTGAATGCTCTAAACCATCCTGAAGTTTTCAACAGGCATGTATGTTTTCCTCGGACTGTACAGGAAATGGAAAATTTAAGACAAGAGTTTTATAGAAATTATAATTTTCCTAGTGTAATAGGATGCATCGACTGTACACATGTTGCAATCTATCCACCAAAAAGAAATGATCCTGCTACATCGGAACATCTTTACATCAACAGGAAGGTTTACCACTCCATAAATGTTCAATTGATATGCGAAAGTAATCTGAAAATTATTAATTGTAATTCTCTTTTCCCTGGAAGTACCCACGATACATTTATCTGGGAAAATTCCGAAGTGTGCCATACCATAAAGCGAATTCATGAGAGGCGTACAGATTTCTATTTCCTAGGTGACTTTGGATATCCTTTGCGCACATGGTTAATGACTTCATTGGAAGATGAACTCGGAATCCACAGGAGGAGAGGTATCAGAGAAGACACAGACGAGTTAGAGCCATCATTGAGCAATGCAATGGGTTGCTGAAGATGAGATTTCGATGCCTTCTAAAGCACAGGGTCTTACATTACTCACCACAAAACGCCTCAAAAATAATTAATGCATGTGTAGTGTTACACAATATTTGCATTGAAAATGATATACGTGATGTTGATATTGATGATAATGAGGATGAACATATAGATTTGGAAATGGATTTCCTCCATGTCCCAGCTGAACAAATCAGAGGAAATGCGGAACTAGTGTCAGGAAGAAATGCGAGAAGTAGAATTATTCAAACTATGAGATAGCAATAAATACATAGAAATACTTGATAAGTCTTTGATTTTAAACTTTATTAGAAAAATAAAATAATATTAAACAAAACAACATTAAACATAACAACAATAAATATAACAACATTAAACATAACAACAATAAATATAACAACAATAAATATAACAACAATAAACGTAACATAAAATAAAACAATAGAAATATAACAACAAACAACTTATCCTCAATTATCCTTAATATTACTAATTGCATTAGCAATATTTTCTAATGCTTTTACCTTGCCTCTCTCAATTTCTAATGTAGCTTTGTTAATTTCCAATTGCTCCCTCATAATTTTTAATTTCTCTTTATAATAATTTTCTTTGATTTTAATTTTTTCGGAGACGCCATCTCTCAGGCTTTCAACAGCTCTGACCGTATACGGCAGTCTCCTGTCTCCTGTCTCCTGTTGTATTGACTGTGATTTCGCTGCTACTTGATGGTCCAGTTGTTGAACCTGCAGGTATCAAAATGTCCAAATTTGAGGAAGAAGTAGAGGGTTGTTGCTGGGAATCAGCTACTTTGTCCTCTACTGCTTCTTCAAACTGAAAATCCACCAGAGACTCCGCCACTCTCTCATGACCAACTACACTCACTGGAATGATCATTTCGGAAATGTCAGCCTCTGATGGAGTAAGCACAATATTTTCTGCAGGTCCTCCACCTGTATTTTTTGGCTGCGATTTCCCTCTGCCATCTTCTTCTTGATTCGGGATTTGAGATCCTGCCAAGTCTATAAAGTTCGGAATAAATTAATAATTGGAAATCTAATTAATGATTATATCATTATATTATACCTTTCGCCAACTCTTCCAGTCCTTTGTCGCCGCTCCTGGAATGCTGTTAATTTGCTCAGCAATCTTCGTCCACCTTCTTTCAGCTTCCTTCAGCGTAAAACCGGATGTAAATTTGGCGCACATTAACTCACGGTCTGCCTTTAATAGTGCAGTTAAAGCCCGTGGGGTGCCTTTACTTTATTGAAATGGAATTTTGGGTGTAATCATAGTTTTACTCGATAGTAAATGTCGAGCTGAATCGATTGAGACCATTTTCAATCGCAGGAAACGACAGGGGCCAAAGTTACGGCCCTTTCAAATTTCAATTTTACCACTTCAAAAATACGATTTTCACCTTGTTTACCGCGGTTTCTAGGGTAACCTAGTTTCTAGAAAAATAATAAAATATAATAAAAAAGGTAAAAATTGTATTTTCGAAGTGGTAAAATTGAAATTTGAAAAGGCCGTATCTCCTCCATCGTCTCCGGTGGTTGAAAATCGACCAAAATAAAACCCGAGAAATAAAAAACACAAAAAACTTACACTCAAGTACTCCGCAAAACTCCGCAAATCTCGGCGGTTTAAATGAAAATCACCAACAACGAACCACAAACGAAAACACAATTAAAAAATTGACTCAAAAAATTTTCAGCAAAATTTCAATAAAATTCTGTTGAATTAACAATAGAACCGAGTTGACAACGGGTATCAATTATTTTTACAGTCTGTCTAATTATTACGAATAAAGGCAAATACCAATATCAAAAAAAAAATCACTTAAATGACAAGTTTATTCGTCCAATGAAACACAATTAATACATAAAATGACAGCATGTGTCATATGTGAATTGTGAGATCCTACACCCGAGCCGATCCGCCGATTATTTAGTACGAGCCCGAAACCGCGATAAACAAGGTAAAAATCATAGTTTCGAAGTGTTAAAATTGAAACTTGAAAGGGCCGTAACTTTGGCCCCCGTCGTTTCCTGCGATTAAAAATGGTCTCAATCGATTCAGCTCGACATTTACTATCGAGTGAGATTATTTTCACCCCCAAAATGTCCATTTCACTAAAGTAAAGTCTAGCCAAGCCCGTTTTTGTGATTCGGTTGCATGCTTATATATATATATATATATATATATATATATATATATATTATAGCTATATATAATATCAAAATGGACACAAAAAAGCATGCAACCGAATCACAAAAACGGGCTTGGCTAGACTTTACTTTATATATATATATATATATATATATAGCCATTTTAACGATTTTACTTTAACCACCAGTGACAGTTTGAGTTATTGGGATTTTTTGACAAATGTCGCATCGCTGCAAAATATGCGATCGCATTCAAAATACGATTACGATTGTCATTACGAGTGGGTCTCCAGGATACCAACTCTAATTCGAATGCGTAAATGACCCTTCGTAATTTTACGAATTCGTATTAAATACGAACGCTCCAGCATCGAGCCCCAGGCCAGTATCGTTCATTCCTATTATGGCTAAGGTTTTCGAAAGTATAATAACAAAAAAACTCGTACATCATTCTGAAAGCAAAAATTTGTTCAATCCAACACAGTTTGGTTTTAGGGCGGGAAAGTCTACTGCACATGCTATTTTGGCCCTAACTTCAAAGGTAATCCAGGGTTTCGAGGAAGCGACGGTCACGGGTACTGTATTACGTGATTTAAGTAAGGCCTTTGACTGTGTGTCCCCCACGCTCGTATTAAGTAAATTAGCACAATATGGAATTAACAAAAAACTCTCCAATTTAAATGAGTCATATGTGACTGGTAGACTACAGGCGACTAGCGTGAATGGGAGGGTTTCTGGCCTGGAGACCATAGAGCTAGGTGTTCCATAGGGTTCTATTCTGGGCCCGATCTTATTTCTTATTTATATGAATGACCTACCAGTCAATCATTCTGATTTAGATGTCACACTTTATGCTGATGATGCCAATGGTGTAAAATGTAATGAAAACGTATTGGAGCTACTGAAGGAGTTGGAGGACACGCAGTCAACCCTTTCAGACTGGTTTGTTGCAAATTAACTTTGTTTAAATGCAGACAAAACGCAAAGGGCTTTATTCTCGCAAAAAAAAAACTCGAAAATTTTCCTCAGAACCCAGTAAACGTAAAATTCCTATGAGTACACTTATACATTAAGTTAACATGAGAAACACATGTACAGCAAGTCTGCAAGAAACTGAATCAAAGCATTTTCGTTTTAAGGAATGTTTCGGGGAGAATTTCTGGAAATGTGATGAAATGCGCATATCATGCTTTATTTGAGTCATCTTATAGTTACGCCCTTATTGCCTGGGGACATAGCGTACATTTACAAAATGTTTTTGCTCTTCAAAGGCGCGTTCTCAGAGTAATGTTTTCTTTGGGTTATCAAGATTGTCTTAAACATATGTTTGTAAAATGGTCAATTTTAACTGTCCCGAGTTACTATATTTTAAGTTGTCTTCTGTACATGAAAACAAACATTGCGGAGTATCAGCTTCATTCGAATATTCATCATCATCAAACTAGGGGTAAAGACAAATTAATATTACCTTAAACACGGATAAATAAATCTAGAGATGCTACGCATTACTTTGCAGTTCTTTTTTATAATAACCTTCCTTCGACAATGAAAGATCTCCCAGAGAGACAATTTAAAAAACAAATGAAGGATTTACTTTACTATATTTTGTATTTTGCTTATTTTAGGTATATTTTCAATTATTTTTGACGAATGTCCTGTATTTATATGTATATTTTTAATTTAATTATTTTCAATGTATGTATAATTTTATAACACACGAATAAACTTTACTTAAGTTCGGTTAAATCGTCTTAGGTCTTATTTTTGTCTCAGGAGTCTGTGGCTAAGCCATGTCCCAACCTTTTTGCGACACCCTGTATAACCGATATAAATTTAAATGAGCTGTCATTTTTGTTGATATAATACTTGGAAAAACAAAGATATTTATATTAACTACAATGTTATGTCATTGGTTATATGTGTAATCGGTGTATCAGATAATATTATATTTTAATATCCAAGCGAAGATGGTAGGTAGGACCACGTTAAAAAATATTATCGATATTGCATCGAATGTATAAGCAAATGGATACCCGATATATGGAAACGAGACCCGAAACGAACAGTATAAACCAAGTCTCAGTTCGACTGGCCTTGCCATAGCAATGTTGCCAGCTTTACAACGCGCTTTCAAAAAGCTGACCATCTAAAAATAGGTGGTAGGGCGCGTTAAACAAGGAAGCTTTTATTGCCCTGGGACTTTATGAAGAGCAGAATAATACCTATGTGAAAAACGTAAATCGCCATTGATTTAGATTTTCAGATATACGAAGACGCGATTGTTGGATTCAAAATGCACAGAGTAGCAAGGCTTATATCAGAACACAATGCGAGTCCCACGTATTATACAGAGTCAGTTACTCTGGGCAAATGGCAAATGGCTGTAAAGTGGTATAAACCTTATGGTAAGAGGCGACTTAGAAATCTCAAAAAAATGCTCTTTAAATCTTCACTTTTTAATATTTTTCAGGTGTTGTTCATCATGATGATTTGATATATTGTTTCCTCTGTTCAAGGAACGTACGCCCAAATAGTTGAAATGGTGGGAAAACTGACGACTCTTTATGCTAATTTCGCCAATACCAGGTAAGTAAACTCCATTTATTACAAGTCATATGTCGTTTAGAATGGTGTCGGGTACACCAGCCAAATGCTCCAACATGCAATAAAGTTACGGAGACGTCCTCTGAGGTGCCAAAGAAGAACTCCCTTGCCGATTGGCATTTGAGGATGGGACACTTAAACGTTCGTGATCTCCGCGAAGCAGTCAGGTCTGGATCTATTCGGGGACCAGACATCAAAGACGTCAGTGGGAAACTCGAATGCGAAGTATGCGCGCGCGGAAAAATGCACCGAGCGCCTTTTCCCAAGGCGTCGACGAGGGCAACCGAGCTTGGGCAGATCATACACTCCGACGTCTGCGGCCCTATGCGCGTAGAGTCCATGGGAAAGAAAAGTTACTTCGTCACGTTCATCGACGATTTCTCGGGATGGTGCGAGGTACGATTCATTCGAAGCAAGGACCAAGTGATGGAAGAATTTGAAAAATTCAGAGCCTTTCTACTTACCCAGCAGGGGAAGAGAATTAGACAGCTGCAGTCAGATAACGGGCGAGAGTACGTAAACGAAAAATTCGATGCGCTGTTACAAACGCATGGGATAACGCGACGCCTCACAGCTCCTTACAACCCCGAGCAAAATGGCGTTGCCGAAAGGCGAAACCGTACTTTGATGGAGACAGCGCGATGTCTTCTAATTCAATCCCATCTTCCGGCGAGTTTCTGGGCAGAAGCAGGCTACACGGCAAACTTTATCAGAAACAGATCGCCGACCAGCAAGCTGAACGGGACGACTCCATACGGAAAATGGGTCGGGAGAGTACCAAACGTGTCCATGTTCGAGCCATTCGGAAGCGAGGTCTACGCCATGGATCGATCGCCGAACAAGGGGAAGCTCGAACCACGATCCAGGAAAGGGCTGTTTCTTGGGTACAGCTCAGAGTCCAAGGCGTTCAGAATCTGGATACCGGAGAATAGGAAGATTGAGATAACGAGGGATGTCAAATTTCTCCGAATATTTCCTACTCAATCAGGCGGTGGATACGTAGATTTTTGTCCACAAGAAACGAGCCTGGAAGAGCCGACAACTCCGAACGACGCGGAAGACGATGCTCCGATCGTCGAGTTCGACCTTGATCGTGGACGCGATCTTGATCAACCGAAAGAATCAGCAGGAGATAGTGCGCCAAATAATTCAAGACGAGGTCGAGGTAGGCCACATTTTTTGCGCACGGGTCAGCCTGGAAGACCACGCAAAGTGTACGCGAATGCAAACTATGCTGATTCCGGGGACGAATACTGTTTTCTCGCAGAAGTTACCATGAATCAAGCATTGGGCGGTCCCGAACGAGACGAGTGGCTGAAGGCGATGGCCAGCGAAACCAGGTCGATTCTAGAAAAGGATACCTGGGAACTGATCGACAGACCAAAAGAATCGAGAGTTATCGGAAGTCGGTTCGTTTTGCGCAACAAGTACGGTCAAGACGGTACCATAGAGAGGCGAAAGGCAAGAATCGTAGCAAAGGGCTACGCTCAAACCTATGGAAAGGACTTCCACGAGACCTACGCCCCGGTAGCGCGCCTTAGTTCTATAAGGGCAGCCATCGCTGTGGCGGCGCAAAATCGAATGCACATTCGGCAGTACGACGTGGAGATCGCCTACCTAAACGGCGATCTCGAGGAGACAGTGTACATGGAACCGCCACCTCAAGTGGAGGAGACGCTGCGTCACATCGTCAACGGGCGTCACCGGACGGTCGAGAAGGCGTCGGCGATGCTGAAGGAGCTAACGACAGGTGATAAAGTATGCCGAATGAAGAAGGCACTTTACGGCCTAAAACAAGCGGGCCGTGCCTGGTACAAGCGCCTTGACGGGAATCTCCGAGCCCTGGGAGCCAAGTCGACCACGGGGGATCCATGTGTATACGTAAGAGGACAGGGCAGAACGAGACTGCTCATCGTGATCTACGTCGACGACATACTGTTGATGAGCCAAAATCTCGAAATCTTAATCGATTTCGGGACGAAGCTAGGAAGAGGTTTCGAATTAAAAGACCTGGGGGAGGCGAGACGCTGTCTAGGCATGGAGTTCACCAGGAAGTCGGACGGTATACTCGTCACCCAGACGGCATACATACGCGACATTCTCGAACGTTTTGGAATGCAAGACTGCAATCCATTGACTACGCCAATGGACAACGGAAAGAGGTTGAGGCGCGGCGAACCATGGTCGGAGGAGGAGGCAGAAAGTAAGCCGCCTTACCGAGAGCTGATCGGGAGTTTGATATTCCTGTCAGTGGCCACGCGCCCGGATATCGCTCACGCAACGAGCTCACTGAGCCAGTTCAACGACTGCTGCAACCGATCCCATTGGAACGCCGCCAAGAGGGTGCTAAGGTACCTGAAAGGGACGCCCGATTCAGGGCTACTCTACAGGTACGAAGAAGGCTTTACGATCGGATACGTGGACGCGGACTGGGCGGGGTCAGTGGACGACAGGAGATCATTTACTGGATACGTTTTCCTGTTGGCAGGTGGTGCGATCAGCTGGGACTCCAGGAAGCAGCGCACCGTGGCCCTTTCGACGACCGAAGCTGAGTACATGGCCCTCAGCGAGGCCGCAAAGGAGGCCGTATACCTAAAACGTTTTTTGCAGGAGATGGGGACGCCGGGACTCCAGTCCATTCGCCTGTGCGTCGACAACGTGGGGGCACAAAAATTGGCGTCCAATCCCGTGCACCATGCGCGAACGAAGCACATCGACATTCGGCATCATTACGTCAGGGAAGTCGTGGAGTCCGGCCAGGTAAGGTTGGAGCACGTCGGATCCGGGGACATGGCAGCAGACGTTTTGACGAAGACGTTGCCCAGACCACAGCACGAACGCTGTATGGCGATGATGGGACTAGCGGTCTCATCGAGGGGAAGTGTTGAAGCTGATAGACGCGATTCGACCACCGACAATAAGTAGCGAGCTTATGTTACGCTATGTTGCGGTAGTTACTGTTGTTGTTATATTTGTTATAAATAATCATTGTCAATAAAACTGTTACTCAAGCCAGTCGTGTTTTTGCGAGTCTCCGACAAATATATTCTCTGTACGAATCCACCAACCGATCCAACACCAACACATTATTTTGTTGTGATTTTGTCGATTCTAATTTTACGGTGAGTTCGATCATACCGCGCGAGTCGAGAGCGACTGTAATTGTTATGCAGGGCGGTATTTCTTAGATTTTTTTTTACATTTTTAATTAATTTTTGATAAATATTTTTCTTGGCGGTTTTGACTAAATAATCACATAATTCGCTAAGATGACCCATTGTCACTTCATCATTAAAAATTGTACCCCAAGTTCGGAAACACCCTGTATTTGATAATTCGCTCTCAAAGATAATTTATATTCGAGTATATTTGTTTATCATATGATAAAATTCAATTAAAATTATATGTAGAAAAGAAAGTTTATATGAAAGATTTTATATTTTCCCAAGAATAGCCCAAACAATGCAAGGTAGTTGGTTGTGCACATACAATTCACTACATATCCCAATATGTTTACTAAGGAATCGCCTCTAAAAGATAATTCTCATTGTTCAAGTGGAACGACCCGAACAATTCCATAACATTTCCGATAAGAATGTTATTTATAGGTACATATTTCGATAACATTCTTATCGAAAAGAGGAATATTATGCAATTTCCAATACACCGTATAGCGTCATTTAAAATTTTATTTACTATAGAAGATGTTGGTGAAGTTTATCCCAACTGTGCTGGTTTTCTCCAGTTTACTGCTAGCAAATTGCGATTGCTACAGAATATTAGGAGTGTTTCCGTTCGGATCTCCGAGTCATTACTTCCTAGGGAATGAATTGATGAAAGGATTAGCAGAAGCTGGACATGATGTCACCATTGCCACGGTTTACGAGGAAAAATCACCCCCTACTAAAGGAAAGTACACACAAATCGTCATGAATGATTTATTAACACTACAAAAAGGTACTTATTTTGACTAATTTCATCTTCTCACATCTGCTGCAACATTATTTATTTCAACATTATTTATTCCAGCATTATTCGGACCCTTGGCAAACATTAGTTCAGGCTCCTCCGGGTCAATGCAAAACCCATTCAAAATGGCAACCAATTTCCCGAGAATCACCATCAACATCACCGAGTCCACCCTCAGTCACCCCAAGTTCCAGCAACTCGTCTCTTCAGGCGAGAAATTCGATGTGCTGATAGTCACCCAGTTCAATTTCGAGGCGGTGAAGGCTCTAGCCCCACTCATGGGGGCCCACTTGGTGCTCTTCAACAACCACGCCATGCATTCCTGGATGGGGCGGTTCGTCGGGGTTCCCGTCCTGACGTCAATCAATCCAGAAATTATAATGGGTATAAGCGTTTAAATGAGCCACATTGGTAAAAGTAACTATTATTTTTGGTTATAGGGTACACTGGCCAAATGAACTACAAGCAACGGTTGTTGAACACGCTGTTCAAATTGGTGTTTACCGGTATTAACGGTTTCTATGAAGGAGTACAGGCGGATTTGGCGCGGAAGTACATCTCCAAAGACGTGGATTTGGTTGAGGCTCAGTACAATGTGGCTTTGGTACTGTCCAATTCGCATTCTAGCTTAAATAGAGCGCAAAGTTCAGTACCGGTGATCAAAGAGATAGCAGGTTTCCACGTTAAACCGCCTAAGAAATTACCTGATAGTATTAAAAAGTACTTGGATGAGTCCAAAAATGGCGTTATCTACTTCAGTATGGGCTCGAATATCAGAGGAGCGGATTTACCAATGGCCATCAAGCAGGGTTTGATGAGTGCTTTCGCCAAGAGGAAAGAGAGGATTCTGTGGAAATTCGAGGAGGATAATTTGCCAGGTAAACCTGATAACGTGAGGATTGAGAAATGGTTGCCACAATCAGATATTTTAGGTACAGTACACACAATCTAATGCTGGTTAAACCGACTCATTTACAAATTAAATTTTAAGCTCATCCCAATGTGAAACTCTTCATAACACATGGTGGGTTTTTAAGCACTATTGAAACAGTGTATCACGGCGTCCCGACGGTGGTGATTCCCGTAATGGCCGATCAATTGATGAACGCCCGAGCTGCCCAAGCTGATGGGTACGCTGTCATGCTCGAATTACACACGCTGAATGAAGAAACCATTGCTAAGGCCATAGAAGAAGTACTCAGTAATGACAAGTGAGTTGGTATGTAATAATCAATACGAAATAATTATATAAGTTATTTTTGATTATGCAGGTATAAGAATAACGCAAAGTATAGATCAGAAATCTTCCATGACAGGCCTATGAAGCCCCTCGAAGAGGCCATTTATTGGGTGGAGTACATCGTAAGACACAAGGGAGCGCCCCATTTAAGGGTGGACTATTTGAATTTACGTTGGTACGAATATTACTTACTCGACGTAATGGCAACGTTCGTTGTAGCAGCTTTTGTCTTTTATTATATTTTCAAGAAAATTTTAATTATGATTTTTCGACCGTGCTGTGGCAAAAAGTCAGATAAATTGAAGAAACAATAAATTTAATTTATTTAAATGCATTAGCATTCATTTATTAATAAAATAATTCTATTAGTATTGAGTAGTGAATTTTTTATCAAAAAAGATATTAATAAGTCAATAAAAATGTAGTTACTATAAATATATCTTACAATTAATTAAAACCGTTTATACGTTTATAGTGAATAATAGGTATGTGAAAAACGTAGGAAACATCACCAATTAAATTATAATTACTAGTTACATAACCTTTTCAATAAATCATATATTAAATTTCGGTAAATTAATAATGTACAACACGTTCTTAAAAACGATCCGGTCCTGTATTGGAAAACCCTCGCCGGAGTAAAAACCATATTTACGATCATCTATTAGGTAATCTGGAAATCTCTATTTATGATTTACCAATTTAATAACAAAAAAACAATTGAATTGGTTTCTTTAACAACGGTTATTAATGTTCTAAGCAATTAATGCAAATTAGACGACTATAGGGATCCCGATTCATTTTTCCATTTATAGTAGTGAAATTTCATTTCAGCGAACACCTAGTACGTGGAATTCGAGAATTTTTCGAATCTGTGTTGGCAGTACTATAAATAATTCATAAGTTTTTTTTCCAGTACGATTCGCTCGTCGAGATGAATAACTTATAATCGGCAGTGATCAGCATTAACAACGTTTAATCGAATTGATTTTTTAAGGTAACGTATAATAAATCGATTCTTAACAATTAACTCTTATGCAACTTCGGGCGATTCGATGAAAAAATCGAAATACCTCGTTATCATTAGCCAGATAACGCTCGATTCGAACAATCAGCCGCGTACCGTAAACAATTTACAACAAAACGAATGACTATCGCACCGAGCTATTTTCTTGAGGATTCTCCCAGCCCACTTAGTGAACCACAAACATATATAAATCGACCCAGCCAAGTCGAGTCCATTGCACGATGATCGCCAAAGACGACCCGGAAACCCGCCAAAGCGAATCCAACGCCGCCAAAACCCTCAAGAAAATCAGAGAAATACTCACAGTGGAACCCCTGGTAGGCGTCTACCAATTCGCCATATCCCTCTCCAAACCAGCACTGGACAACTTGGAGCTGGAGAAGACCTGCCGAGTGAACTTGGGCTTCAACGACACCGTCTGCGACGCCATCCTCGCCGGCCACCACAGGAGGTACTCAGATGAAAACAACAACATCCAGGTGAGCTACACATCTTCATAATCCATAACACCACAGCTTAATCTAGCCCAACTAATAAACTCTTGTGGTAGGTAACGATCAGCAAGCTCCACTCGTGGCAACAGCCAATCCAAAGCTTCATGCCGCTGCTGCTGATCCTCTTCCTGGGCTCCTACAGCGACAGGCACAAGCTGCGCAAGCCCTTCTTCGTGATACCGCTGATGGGCGATCTTATCGGTACCATGGGGTGCATACTGTGCGTCTGGAACATGCGTTCGTGGCCGGTGGAAGTTCTGGGCGTCTTCCAGAAGATCCTGCCCTCGTTCGGCGGCACGCAGAGCCTGCTGACGGTGGCGACCACGGCGTACGTGGCCGATATCAGCAGCGTGGAGTCGAGGACGTTTCGGATAGGACTCACCACGCTGGTGATAAGTTTAGTGACGCCGGTTTCAAACGCTATATCGGGGGTGTTGTTCCTGAAGATGGGGTATCAAGGGGTGCTGGTGCTGTCGTCGGGGATGTTGGTGGCTGCGATTGTGTACGGGGTGGTGTGGATCGAAGAGACGCGAAGGGATGGGGAGAGTAGAGAGGGTAGTAAGGTGAACTTGTGTGCTGATTTGCTGAGTCCTAGGCATGCTTTGGATACGTTCAATGTGGCTTACAAAAGGTCGGAACGACGGAATGTTCGGTTGCTGTTGGTTTTGGTGGTGCTGCATCGATCCGCTTTCGATGGTAAGGGTTTTAATTTAATCCTCTTTCACAGGTAAATTATTGGATGTAATACTCCAATCTTTGCTCCAGAGAAGTTGATCACACAAGCAGCCTTAAAATTATGCAGCTAATGTTACAATTCAACAGAAATAAAAAAATACAAACAACGATGTACCTGATTGTTTATTTGTCTAGACGTTCATTCAGAATGAAAAAATGTTCTATTCATTGACAAATTCATCAGGTGTGCAGTAAAAACAGCATTTTTGTATCTCCGGACTATGAACATTGTTCTCTAACTTCGAGAGAATATTAATTCATTGCGCATTTTTTCCAGGTGAAACGAGTGTCCTTTACCTTTATGTTCAAAAGGTGTTTCAATGGACTCCAGTAGACTTTACGTACTTTTTGACCATAAATTCGTCCATATCATTAATTGGTAATATGAGTCACATAAATTAAATACCATTTTAATTAAACTGATTGGTTTTTAGGAAACATTTTAGGTTTGTACGTGTTTGTGAAAATTTTAGACACCGGCGATTTAATCTTGTTGTTTCTAACCGAGGTTTCGAGGATTTTGTCGAATTTGATTTACGGATTCGCGACTACCCCAGCCATGTTTTATGTCGGTACGTTCGTGAACTTTATATTTCTCATCTATCTAGTGAGTTATAGAGGATAAATGTTTTTAGGCGCCATTACGAACGTGGTGACGAAATTGTACAGGATTGCAAAGAGATCGTATGCAACTAAAATCGTCCCAACGGGGGATATCGGCAAAACCCAATCGCTTTTGGGCATAGCCGAAGCTCTTGCGCCAGCTGCATCAGTTCCTGTTTACAATCTTCTATACATGTACACTCTGAAAGCCTTTCCTGCCGCAATATTCTTCTTCAGTATTACGATCTATTCTATTTGCTGTGTTCTAATAGCGTAAGCATCCTACATTAAATAATTATACGTTCAATAATTACACATTTTTTATAACGTAACATTTAAAGTAATTACCTGCATGTTAAAATTTTCCTTTCAGTTTGATGTATGTTGAAAACAAACCTGATCCATTAGATACAGTCGACAACCAACAAGGTGCTCCTACGATAACTGAAACAACGCATATGTAACTTATTTTATTTAAATAAATTTGTAGTTTAATTACTTTGTTCATTAATTGTACAGTTGTATGCTTACATGGTCTTAATTAAGAAACCATAAATTTAATAGTAATTAAAGATGGCAACACTAAATTAGTAGATAATAATTATAAATAAACAATATATTTTCGCGTTGTTCGTTTTATATCAACGAACACAATATGCAATTAAAATAACAATTTTAACGCATAATATACGTATTAGTTTAAATCAGTTTACCTCACGATTTTTAGACCAGTTTTCCCACTGGTGTTAACACAGTTAAGCTTCTTAAACTTGTGAAAATGTGATTAATAATCATTTTTTTATCTTTTTCTTACGAATAAACGAAGCCCAAGAAAAGTAGGACATCCTGAACAACAATAATTTATCACGATATAATCAACATACATTAAGTTATTTTTCATCTCAATGAAATGGCAAAGGTCAGTTAATCCAATATTCGAAAATCAATAAGCGCAATTAATTTAGTAGCAAGATGTATCGAATTATATCACCAACTATTCTCCTCATAACAGCTTTAACCACAAGTAAGTAAATACGCTTTCTTCTATCCTTCCAGAATTAGAATTGCTTCCTTTTCCAGATATATCCTGCAACATATTGCAAGATGTCGAGCAAGACCTCCGCCAGGATATCTTCGACATCTATCGAGGAATCGCAGTTAAAACCAAGGACCTCACCGGCAATAATGTCACCAAGGATCAGATGAAGCTGCGCATGTTCCGGAACAATCCGGAACCAACCACAGCTGTCTTAAATGATACAGACTTGCATCTTTTACACAAGACCAAAGGCCGGCTGGTTTTCATCACTCACGGCTGGACAGACAGCTCAGATTCCGACTGGATGTTGAATTTAAAAGAAGCTTTTCTGAGCAAATACCCCGATGATGTTGTTATTTTAGTGGATTGGAAAGAACCAGCAGGGAAGCTCTATTACATATCATCGATAAATGTGTATGATATTGGTACGGACATAAAAGATTTGAGGTACTAATTTAGTTGTGGTTAATGCCTATTACTTTCAGGAAACTTCCTGGCAGAGTTCATCGAAAAGCTGCTCGACGAGCACCACATTAAAACCTCGCAACTCCTTCTGATAGGCCATTAGCTGGGCGGGCAGACGATGGGATTCGTCGGGAAGCGCTTGCAAAAGTCCGGAAGGAAGCTCTCCCGGATCATCGCCTTGGACCCCGCCGGGCCCCTCTTCGACATCCGGCCGGCGGACAAGCGTCTGAACGCAGCCGACGCCGACGTCGTCGAGGTGATTCACTCCGACGCCGGCACCTTCGGCTTCAAGGACAATTGCGGCACGATAGATTTCTATCCCAACGGCGGCAACTCCCAGCCCGGATGCTCCAGAGTGGATATTCTGAGCTTACCAGCTGCTAAAGAACCTGGTAAGTTAGTGCATAGTGGACTTGATAGTGATTCACATCATTCTCTCTTTCTAAAGTTTTATGTGATCACCGGCGATCTTACCACTACTTCATCGAGGCGGTGCCCCACCCGAAGGACTACTTGGTGGCCGTGGAGTGCAGCGAGTGGAACGTGCTAAGGAAGACGTGCGACTTGAACAATACGGTGGCTTTGGGTGATTTGACGACCACTAAAAGGGGAGAATTCTACTTCAACACCAATAGAAATTTCCCGTTCAACATGAACCATCTGGGGCAACCTAGGGGTTTTATCGACGCGGTGGAATCTGTTGGTAGGGGAGTGAAAGATGAAGCCGGTGAGGTGTCGAAGAAGATATCGAAAGGTGTCGCGAAACTGTCGTCAGGCGTGAAGAAGTTGTTCCACTGATGTTTTTGTTGTAATTGGTTTTAGGAGCAATTAGTACCTAATGGATTTTACGAATAGAATAAGAGAAATAAAGCAAATTTATAAGATAGAAAATTCGATTTTTTCAAACTTTTTTTATAAATGACGAACTCATTTACCACAACGTTGCTTAATCATGGTAATCCACGGATTGAGGTAAAGTTACTTTACAAATAAACAGTTCAATAAGGCCATAAACATTACGCAAGGTTTGCAAAAGCTTGATGTAACCTTGCTATGAGAACCTTACAGCAATCCTTTAACATATTGACTAGGCTTTAGAGGTTGTCAAAACCTTTTTATAACCTTACACCATGGATTGCAACAAGGTCGTGACAAGGTTATAATACAAGCTTCTTGCAAGCTTAAATTGCTTCTGGGAATACCAATTTCATCACGATTATCTACATGGATTAAGATATTTTTCTCCTCAATGAAATGGCAAAGGTCAGTTGTCCAACGTTAGAAAAGCAATATATAAATTCAATAAACGTAATTAATTTAGTCGCAAGATGTATCGAGTTATATCACCAATTCTTCTCCTCATAGTAGCTTTAACCACAAGTAAGTATTTCTTCTTTCACGCTTCACACGCTTTCTTTCATCCTTCTGGAAATCGAAATGCTTCCGCCTATATTCCAGATATTTCTTGTCACTCATGGCAACATTTCGAACGGATACTCCGCCAGGATGTCTTTGATATCTATCGAGGAATCGTCACTGATGTCAAATGCATCACCGGCAATAATGTTTATAAGGATCAGATGAAGCTGCGAATGTTCCGGAACCATCCGGAACCAACCACAGCCGTCTTAAGCGACACCAACTTGCATCTTTTACACAACACCAAAGGCCGGCTGGTTTTCATCGCGCACGGCTGGATGGACAGCTCTGATGCCGGCTGGATGTTGGATTTAAAGAAAGCCTTCCTAACTACATATTCCGACGATGTTGTTATCTTAGTGGATTGGAGAGGACCAGCAGGGAAACTCTATACCATGTCATCAATAAATGTATACGATATTGGTATGAAATTAGAAGATTTTAGGTACCAATTTAGTAGTGGTTGATTTTCAGGAAACTTCCTGGGAGAGTTCATCGAAATACTTCTCGACAGGCACGTTATTAAAACCTCCCAAATCCTTCTGATAGGCCACTCGCTGGGCGGACAAACGATGGGATTCGTCGGGAAGCACTTGCGGAAATCCGGAAGAAAACTGCCCCGGATCATCGCCTTGGATCCCGCCGGGCCCCTCTTCGAATTCCGGCCGGCAGACCAGCGTCTGAATCCCACAGACGCCGACGTCGTCGAGGTGATTCACTCCGACGCAGACACCTTCGGGTACAATAACAATTGCGGCACGATAGATTTTTATCCCAATGGGGGCCGCTCGCAGCCCGGATGCTGGGTGCATATTGAGAGAGGATTAATAGTGATTGCTAAAAATCCCGGTAAGATACATAATGGGCTTGAGCGATTGGCTATTCAACAATCAATTGTTGCAGTTGCGTGTGATCACCTACGATCTTACCACTACTTCATCGAGGCGGTGTCTCACCCGAAGGACTACATGGTGACCGTGAAGTGCACCGAGTGGAACGTGCTGAGGAAAACGTGCGACTTGAGTAATAGGGTGGCTTTGGGTGATTTGACGACCACTAAAACGGGTAGATTCTATTTCACCACCAACCCTTCTTTCCCATTCAACACTAATGATCAGGAGGAACCTAAGGGTTTTCTAGACGTAGTGGAATCAGTGAGTAGGAGGGTAATGCAAAAAGCCGAACAAGTGCAACGGACGTTCAGATGGTTTTTTTTTGTTATAATTGTTGTGAGTCCAATGGATTTTACGAATAGAATAAAATCTATATTAAGGGAAATTTCCAATGAAAAATCCGATTTTTAATTAAAATACTTTCATTTATAAAAACAAATTGTATCGCATATATTGGAAAACATATCAAACATGTTCGCACCTCTTCACTACAATCTCCTTCACCACAACGTTACTCAAATCCTTGTAATCCACTGATTGAGGTAAAGTTACTTGGCATATCATCAATTCCTTACCTGTAGACTCGCAAGACCTGTTCAAACAAGCTAAAGACAGATTGTCCATCGATCGACGCCTGTCAACTCGCCCTAGCGACTCTTCCAAAGCCTCCACGATCACCACATAGGAGGCGTGGAAATGCGCAGGGCCTTCTTTATACAACACTACAATAGATTAATGACAGGTATATCTAATGCCAATTTTGAAGTACTTACAGAAATCCCCTCCGAATTTGATGCCCGGTTTCACGATCCAATTCTTCGATCGAAAATGCACGTAACACACGTAATTTCCTATGAAACGCGAGTCGCTGGCTGAAAAAGCCGACCACAACCGATCGCATTCGGAGACGTCATCACCGTTGACAGCTGTCACATCAATAACGTCCAAGTAGTACTTGAGGAAAAACGCCTCTTCTAAACCGAGGCAGAGCGTTTCCCGGGATCCGGACTCATCCAGATGGTATTCAGGAGATAAAATTCTCATCAACACATCTTCATTTACATTTGACATCTCATTGACGTTTGAATTGTCATTGGTGTTTGACGGATCGTTATCATCATCGGAATCGGAAATAACGACAATCTTTCTAATACGTTGACTGTCTTTGGTTTTTTGATCTACCGTATTGGTTCTATGCCATTTCCTGCGGGCCTCTAACTGTCTTCTTCGCAAAATGGTGTCGAAGGATGTTGGCAAGCTTCGCGAAAAAGAGCCTTTACCGAAGCATCCTGCTCGGTAAACGGCCATTTTGTCGTCAACGCGCACCGTAAAGCCATCAAAGAAGGCCGGGATTTTGCGAGGGAACGACGAAAGTTGTTCGAAGTTTCGAAGGAATCGTTTTGATTTGGATTTTGGGGGTGTGGGTGAGTCCAGTCGGTCGGCCATAGTTAATTTTCATGAGTTGACTTACAATAATTCACAGTACACTTTGAAATAAAATGTTTGTTTAACCTGAAACAAAAGTATGTATAAGGATACTAGATTCCATTAAGTAATTTGTTATTTGTAATATTTACTTCATTGTTTAATTGGGTATTTTCAAATTTTTCTACTTTTCTTTCATTTCATATTTAATATAACCAATATCTGAGCATTTGAGCACTCACTAATTATTTGTTTATTTTCAGAACATAAATATAACCAAACTTTATAATGACAGATGTGACATGATTCTTCTTATATCTATCCCGTACTGTTACTGCTTGGGTTAATCAGTCACAGAAAAATCCATCTATTGACTATTGTAAAGTCCCTATACCATATACAGGGTGGCCCAGAACTCGCGCCCCACCGGGAAAGGACTTATGGAACCGACAATGAAGATGCCAAAACTGCAGCCGAAGACATGAAAAAGTTATTTCTTTGGTAAATAATCCATTTTAAATTCAAAATTTTGTAATTTTTAAGTGGCTGTATAACCTTTACTATAAGTCTGAGATACCAAGTATGGCACATTTTTGAAATCAGCTCATCGAGTAGAATCCAAAAATGCAAAAATATACAGGGTGTCCCATTTAAAATAACGAAGTAACGGTCAACTTCCGGTATAAACGGAAGTCGGCCATTTTTGAAAATATTTTAGATGAATTCCCTACGTCCAAAAACCCTTGTATTAAAAATTTCATAATTTTATACACAGCCATTCGCCAAATATTTCTAATGCACGGCTTCCGTGAATAACCCTGTATATCTGTTTTAATGTCCCATTCACATTATACTCTGCTTATTTTTCTGTCATTTTTGAATTTCCCGCTTAAAAAATCCCAAACATGGCGGATGATTGCACTACTTAATGGTCCGTATTCAGCGCCCCATTTTAACGTTAAATGCATGTTTAGCGGGTGACTTAAACGTAAACAATGTCCTTAGTTACTCCATAACAACAATATAGAACTGTCAAGTTAAAGGCGCTCGGTAAACATGGCTTTAACTTTAAAATGGGGCGCTGAATACGGACCATTGTATCTAGGGACTATTGGACGAGGACGCGCCCCCTGCCAGTGGGAAGTACTTACATACAGATGTGGGATTAAATGGGGGTTGTGCTTGCGAAATTAAACTGGAAAATTGGAAATCCAATAATTGTATTATTTTTTTACTATTTCATTTAAACTGTATGTTGTAACTGAGTGTTATGTATCGATGTAAAATTATCTACTACTTATTATAGAACAATACCTAGGTTAGAACCTGATAAAATAAATTGATCTATATGTAGATAATAATAATCGATCGTCTCTAGTTAATAAGATATGGATTATAAAAATTCACTCAGATTCTAATCTATTTGGATTTTTTAAAAGTTTATCTTATCGATTTAAATACTTCCATATGACTTCAACTTCAAACTGTAATCGTCTATCTAATTTTTTTAATGGTGAACATTTATTGTTTCATGCAAATATATATGTATAGATAGTGTACAGTCTTGGAGAATATAATTTACACAATAGAATATTATTGTTTAATTCTAATTTTAGTATTTATTTGTTGTCGACAAAATCACCTGCTATGTTATAATATTTACTTTTAAAGTCATTTATTTTAAAATAGCTAAAATTAATCACTATATATAATCAGGAAAACTAATACTACTTTATAAAAGGCTCAAAATAAAGGTTCAAAATTCACTGGTCCTAACATTCATTGGATATCTTCATCTTGAAAAAACTTGATAATATACTGAAATTAAAATCCACGAAAATTCCATAAAACCCAATTACCTCCTACCTACATACCTAGAAATCTGATCCCACAAAAGAGAAATCACCCTATAAGTATGCAATCATCTTTATTTTAATTTTCGATAACGCATGATTCGTATCAAGTACATACATAATTAGTACTTACAGAAATGTATATATAGAAAAATATTGATGTACAAACAACAAAATCTCAAAATGAATCGTTATATTAGTGTTCTGTTCGTTCTATTTCTCCACTCCAATGCAATTTCTTGCACGGACGATGATGGCCCGATTGTTCAACTAGAAAAGGGTAAAATTCGAGGGATCATTCGAAAGAGCGAAAACGGAAATAACTATTACGCCTTTCAGGAGATCCCTTACGCTGCTCCCCCTGTTGGAGAAAACCGATTTCAGGTTTGTTCAGAAACAACATTTTTTATTCACTAATATTCTACTATCGCCTTGTATGCTAGACGCAGAATATTCTCTATTAAACAAACTAAATTTCAGCTCATTAAAGAACCAAAACCATGGGACGGCATACTAGATACCACAAAAAATACAAAAATTTGTTACCAAAGCATCTCGAGATTCAAGGATCTCGAAATAAGCGAAGACTGCTTGTACATGAATATTTATTCCCCAGACGTAAGAATATTTCCACCAACTTTTCTTTAGAAATTCTTAATTACTTCCTGCGCAGATTTCCGGAAAGAAACTGTTGCCGGTGTTGCTGTGGATCCACGGTGGAGGCTTCACAGCGGAATCCTCCACATTCAAATACTACGGCCCGAAGTACATCATGGACCACGGAGTAGTAGTAGTTACGTTTAATTACCGTTTGGGTCCCTTTGGTAAGATTATCCCGCTGCTAATGAAGAATATTTTTATTTGCTATTCCCTCGCGCAGGTTTCGTGGGAACCGATGATGGCGTCATTCCGCTTAACCTCGGATTAAAGGACCAAAGATTCGCGATCGAATGGGTCAATAAAAACATACATTTGTTCGGCGGGGACTCCAAGCAAGTGACTTTGGTAGGGGAAAGCGCCGGATCGATAGCTGTGGGATACCACATGATAAGCCAAAAGCCAGGAGAAGGTAGTTTTGAATCCTCAAAAATCGATTGAAGTTTCGAAGAATGGGTATTTTAACTCCACAGATCTGTTTCGTGCTGCAATAATGCAAAGCGGTACGCCTGTGTCTGCTGTCTTAAAGCAAAGCAATCCCACTGA
The DNA here is from genome assembly GCA_917563865.1 of Phyllotreta cruciferae. Classification (NCBI taxonomy): domain Eukaryota; kingdom Metazoa; phylum Arthropoda; class Insecta; order Coleoptera; family Chrysomelidae; genus Phyllotreta; species Phyllotreta cruciferae. Next base: position 11,094,706 of record OU830607.1, read on the forward strand.
TGTGGCCTTCAAGCTGGGGCGAGAAATTAATAAAGGATTCAAATCGGATAACACCACTGAATTGCTCCATTTGCTACAAAGCGCTAAAGCCAAAGACATTTTAGCGGTGAGTTGTCTCAAATTTAATGCATGATAATTAAAAACCTTTAATATTTTTAAGGGTTTAACTCATTTAATATTTCAGGCCAAAATTACTGGAGCTGTTTCTGTGGAGAAAGAAGGTTTGTTCTCTCATCTCGGTTACCAAGCCTTTATAGATAAGAAGTACAAGAAGATTCCAGTATTAATTGGATTTAATTCCGAAGAATGGCTCTTTTTGGGTAATAAACTTTTCTCAAATAAACAATGTTGTATACAAGGTGATCCAATGGTATGGTATTGATCATACTGTTGAATCATCCTGTACATAAATTGTAAATAAATTTCTGGACATTTTAGCTACTTACGAAAACAAAACTCTAATGAAAAGTATCGATAATGACCCAACTTTACTTATACCGAGTAGAGTCAATATACCCAAGGATAATAAGAAGCCTAAAGTTGGAGAATTTCTCAAAGAAACTTACACTCTTAATCGTACCTTCGAAAATTATTATGGAGGCTATATAAGGGTAAGTGCGATAAAAAATGTCTGCACAATATTTTTATTTTTCTATACAATTTCAGTTCACCACTGACGAAATGTTTATTTTGGGAACGTGCAAACAAGTCGAATTAAGTTGCGCTGATACGCCATATTACTTGTATCAATTCGCGTATAAGGGAAAATTAGGGGAATTAATCGATCTGGTGCCACCCGAAGGTATTGATAAGAACAAATAAAATGGTTGTAATAAAATTGAATTTATTGTAGGAGCTGAAAAAGTGGCACACGCAGAAGATTTGCACTACTTGTGGGACGATACAGTCAACGAGGATCTTTCCAAATTTCCAAAAGAAGACCAATTAATGTTACACAGATATGCGAAAATGTGGACCAATTTCGTCAAATACTCGTAAGTAGATAGGCGCATTAAATCGAGTAATTCTAAATAATTTTGATTCATTATACAGCAATCCAACACCCGAAAAAGATCCCCTTCTACAGAACTTCATCTGGTTGCCAACTGAACCAAATACCCTCAGATACCTGAATATTAATTCAACGTTTCAAATGCTCCAGCACCCTAAAAAGTACAAAGAAATAAAGCCAGTGTTGGAAAAATACAGTCTTCCGCCATTTGATAGTTATTGGTAAATGTTTCATAATTTTAAAATGCACTGATCAATAAAATATTGTTAATATAAAAGAAAAATGCGTTTTCATAAATCCGTTTAACAATTAACTGCCCACCCACAACATTTTCATTTAATTTATTTAACACATAACACAACATAATTATTTAATACACAATTTATCTCAAATAATGCATATTCCCGATAAGTAAATGCACCGTTACAATCAAATTAATTGTATCGATAACAAGCCTTAACCTTTGGTCTTAAATTTTTCTCACATTTTATCTACCATTGAATTTCGTGGTTATCAAAGTGTTATGTTAAAATTTATGTAAACAAAATATTATTTTAGAACCGAAAAGAACGATTATCAACCGGTTTTCAGTTATTTATTATACATCGATTAACAAACTTAATAGACAGTTTGCGAAGGCAAATTATCCAATAACCCACTAATTTATCCAGCAACAGCTGAGCAGTGAAATCGTGAACATGGTTGACAACATAGTTGTTTCTACTTCAAACGGTCGAATTAGAGGTAAAATTCAAAAGAATTTCGACGGGGAAAATTACTGTGCTTTCTACGGAATCCCGTACGCAAAAGCTCCTGTAGGAGAGCTTCGATTTAAGGTACTAAATTTTATTTAAGCAAGAAATTCATTAACAACCAGCGAAAATTTTCTTATTAAATAACTTCCTCTAGTATACAGGAATTTATTCAAATTTCAGGCCCCACAACCGGCGGACCCATGGCAAGGAATATGGGATGGTACTAAAGAAGGCTGCGAATCACCTTCCATCTTCATTCCTTATACATTCCAAATAGGTCGAGAGGATAATTGCCTACACTTGAATATTTACACACAAAAGGTACAATCTACAAAAGCAAACCGTATACTACCAAATATACAGTGAGAGGCAAAATTATGGAATAAATTCATTTTTTTGAGAATAGGCGACTTTGGAGACAAATCCCGAAGCAGGTCGATTTTTATTTTTAAATTGTGTTTTTGTGGCATACATATACAGGGTGTTATGGAAATGATTGTACATATTTAAACTGTGAAGAATATTTGATATTAAAAAATGAATGGCACTAATTTTACTATTAAATTCAAACAAATAAATCTGGGGCAAAATAGCCCTTTTCCGACCTTTGCACTACGCCTAGTAGTACGCCAAGTTCTATGAGGTGTATCTGACGTATCTGGTTGGTTGAATTCTTAGTTACAATGTCATTCCCGGACCTATCTCTATAATGCAGCGGCGTACGTTCATTTTAAAATTATTTTTCAAAATGTAATAACTCCTTTAATAATAGTTATTTTTAAAAAATAATATTTTTCCCCAATCTAGAAAAGTGTAAAGATAAGCCCGTTTCAATATGTACATTCATTTCAATAACACCCTGTATAACATACTAGTGACGTCATCCATATGGGCGTGATGACGTAATCGATGATTTTTTAAATAGCAATAGGGGTCGAGTAATACCTCATTTGAAAGCTTATTAAATTCTCTATTCAGTGATATAAACATTAACATAATTATTGATACAGGTCAAAAGAAATTTCAAAATTTCAAAATTTTAAATGCGATTAATTTACACAAAAATAAGGTTTGAATAAATGTTTAGTAATCGAGTTGGTTTGGATCAAATTTAAGTCAGTTCTTGGCATTTACTTATAAGAGCCATAAGCTCTAGTTTATTGCATGAAGTAAATAAATAAATGTAGGCCCCATTAAATAAAACATTTAATTTAAGTGACAATTAATGACTAATTAATATTTTTGTTTAAATTGATTGCATTTAAAAAATATTTTTTTGCCCTCCCTATATCGATAACTATGATGTTTACATTACTATTGCTATTTAAAAAAATCATCGATACGTCATCACGTCCACGTGGATGACGTCACTAGTATGATAAATCTGCCACAAAATCACAATTTAAAAATAAAAATCGACCTGTTTCAGGATTTGTCTCCAAAGTCGCCTATCCTCAAAAAATGAATTTATTCCATAATTTTGCCCCTCACTGCATATTCTTTTTCAGTTACCTAGCGAGAATGAAGTTATTAAAAGACCTGTAATTGTTTATATCCACGGTGGGAGTTTCTATTATGGCAGTAACAGAAGTTACATGTACGGAGCTGACTACTTGATGACTCAAGATATAGTACTAGTGGTGCTAAATTTCAGATTAGGGGTTTTAGGTGAATATTTTTTGTTCCAAAAGAACATTATTATATAACGAGTTTTTTGTAGGTTTCCTCAGCTTGGAGGATCCGTCCTTAGAGATCCCTGGTAATGCAGGTTTAAAGGACCAAATTATGGCTCTAAAATGGGTGCAAAAAAATATACACAATTTCGGTGGGGACGCGAATAATGTGACAATTGTAGGACAAAGCTCTGGCAGCGCTTCAGTGCATTATTTAATGTTATCACCTCTTTCTAAAGGTATGACTACAAGTATAACTTATTAACAAATTTATTCTCTTGATGATGCGATGTAGGTCTCATTCACAAAGCGATAATGCAAAGCGGCTGCGCTTTAAATTACTGGGCGATGGGAAAACGAAACGCCAAAGAAATAGCCAAATTAATGGGTTACAATGAGGATATAGACGAAAAATCTTTGTTGGAAAAACTCCAACAAGCCAGCGTTAAATCGATCATTCAGGCCCAAACTAAAATGGAAGACGTAAGCGAATCTCAAAACATTACATAATTCAATCTAAAAAATACAGGGTGTCCCAATAGTGCGGTGAAGCTCATTTTCTCCGATATTTTTTGATAGATACAAAAAAACGATAATTAGAAAAAATGTGAGTGACCTTGAGGCATAATTTAAAATTATTTTGAAATATATAGGATGTCCCAAAAAAAGTTACATATCAAAGTTGTTTTTTTTTAATTGGAACACCCCGTATATGATTACATTTTTGGATACTACTCGATGAGCTGATTCCAAAAAGGGGTTTTATATACTTGGTATCTTGGTCTCATAATTAAGGACTCAAAAATCACACAATTTTGAATTTTCGCGGCTCTGAAAGCCAAACAGTTGAAAATCAAGAAAAAAGGCTTACATGGTCCGATACTAACTTTTCAAGTACTATCTAATTGTACAAAAAAATTTTTGATAAAAAATTTGAAATTTTTGATCACCCTGTTTACATTTTATATCACGTAATGACGTGATAGTACTTGAATAGTTAGGATAGGAATTTGTAAAGCGTTTTTCTCGATTTTCAACTGTTTGGATTTCAGAGCCGACTAAATTCAAAATTTTGTGTTTTATTGAGTTGCTGTATATCCTTTATTGTGAGACCAAGATACCAAGTATGCCCCGTTTTTGGAATCAGCTCATCGAGTAGAATCCAAAAATGTAGTAACATACGGGGTGTTCCATTTAAAAAAACATAACTTTGTACTATAAAATTGGGACAATCTGTGTATTTCAAAATAATTTTAAATTATGCGTCTCAAGGTGATCCACATTTTTTCTATTTATCGTTTTTTCGTATCTATCATAATAAAGGAGAAAATGAGCTTCACCGCACTATTGATGGGACACCCTGTATGTTTAATTATTTTTAGCCATTCTACGCGAGCTTAATTAGGCCGTTTGGGCCGGTCGTCGAATATCCCCATGAAGGAGCTTTGATCACAGAACCACCAGAAATCATTATGAAAACCGGCAACTACAATCATATACCAATAATGCTGGGTTACACATCAAAAGAAGGTTTGATGTTCGAAACTCTAAGGAAGTGTCGAAACGACGTAAGCTTACCTACAAATTTAGAAAGGGACATTCCGTTCCTCTTAAACGTTCAAAAAGGAAGCCGAGAAGCTGCAGAATTCGCCAAGGAATTGAAGAACTTTTATTACCACGATAAAGAGATTACCGAAGAAAACATTGATAATTACTATACAGTAAGTGAATCCGTTTTTAAACTACATTCAATCTCATTTCTTTTTATATTCACCCAGTTATTCGGCGATATGTCATTCGTAGAAGGCATCCAGAAGACGGCTAGCCTTATCAAATCGCACAGTAACTCACCAGTCTATCTATACAGAATAAATACGATCAGTTCATTGAATTTAATCACGCAGTGGAGTCAATCTACGTATCACAATGTACTGTTGCTCTTGACGGGCTCAGCATACTTCCTGAACTTTTCAATATACAACAAAATCATATCTTATTTGAAGATGAAGCTGGTGAATAAAAAGGTAGATGGGATTTCGCATGGCGATGAAGTGTTCTACCTTTTCAAAGTTATGCTATCGCTGCGTGTAGAGAAAGGTAACGAAGAGGAGTTGTACATAAGGAGGTTCGTTAAATTGTGGACGAATTTCGCCAAATATGGTGATCCCACGCCCAAAAAGCATGAGATTCTTGGCGACGCCAAATGGCCTCCGCTGGATGATAGTTTGGAGGATATATTCGAAATTGGAAATACTTTGGGAGTCACTAAAAACGTTGAAAAAGATAGAGTAGATTTCTTGCATAAACTTTTTAGTCAGTATACTTGATGATCAACAAAAATTGATTATTGCTTCAATATTATTTCGTTGTAAATTCGTTGTTAAAACTAAAGAAAAAGTCGAATTTAAGATTATTAAAGAGTAATGTTTAGTCATTTACTTTAATACTAATACTAGTGTGCAAAATCAACCCAAAAAATCAATTAAATCGCCCAACTTGTCCATGTAAAAATCGGGCACGTGGTCCAGATTTTCAGGCTGCTGGTTCAGCGACAGGTAATTCGGGGCCCCCGACTTCACCAGCAAACTGTCGAATTTGCACTCCTTGCTCAATTTAACATCGGTATTGGTGCGATCGCCAATAATTAACGTCCGTTCCGGCACGATGCGGTGCTTGCTCTTCAACGCCTCGCACAGGAACGGATAGGGCTTGCCCACGATGGTCGCCTGCCTTTGTACAGTCGACTCTAACGATTTCAGTATGGATCCGGTGCCAGGAATAACCAGCGATGCGTGGATCTTGAACCGTTCCTCTTTGTTCGTCGCTGATTGGACGTTGTTGGAAGGTAAATAGAAGTGGTCAATAGAGAGGTTAAAGTATTAGGTAACTTTAAGAACTGGTTGGTGAAATCGGGCGTTAGTGTGTGTTTACCTACCTAGGAACAGGCAAGACGTCTGGCTGAGATAAGAAGCCGCTTTGAGCAGCTTATTGTAGCAGAAATGCTCGTCGAAACCGACGACGACGGCGCCCACTTGGGCGTCGGGCGTGAACCTCTCGATGGCCTGCACCAGATTGAACTGCAGCGCGTCTGGGCCGACGCCGGTATGGCGGATCCCTTTAGCTACCATTTCGTCGGCTATGCCTTGGGAGCCTATCACGTACGCTTTTTTACTGGAAATTTCCGGGGTAGGTTAAAATGATGGAACAAGATGATGGACTAATCTGGATTTTGTACCCAAGTATGTACCTGAAATTCTTCAAATGCAAATAATCCGCCACCAAATAGGAGGTGGTGATGATGTTGTCTAACGGTACTTCGGGGAATCCCATGTCGCTGGCCTTTTGTTTCAGACCCTTTCGGGATAGCAACGATGTGTTGCTGATTAGTATCACTTTTTTGCCTCTGGATACCAGCCGTTGGTAGGCTTCTATTGATCCTGGTATGGGTTTGTTCTCTATCCACAGGACCCCATCGCAATCGATCACGATCGTGTCGAATTTGTTGATGATCGTTTTCCCATCATCGGGCGACATTTTGGAGAGGTCTTGAGACCTGTTCCAAAACCTGCTCATCACAAATGATTGACTTGTAACATATGTACTGTCAACTTTTGTGATACCCAAAGGTTAATCTTCTTATATAAGGTATACGGCCTCTTACCTACCGGGTTATTTTAATGAATAAAGTGGGTTATAAAAAATATCTTTTTGTTTAATAACAAGCAATAAAATACTACAGCTAAATTACAATTGTTTGTAAAGCATCATAATGACTAGATATCTTAATATATCTATCGAGGAATACAACAAAATATGGTAAAATACATGTTAATCCAATGTAAAGAGCATAAGGAATGGCTGGAGTAGAGCCAAAAGGATAAAACCAATAACCTCTCCTAGTGGCATCTCTGGTATGATGACTGACGAAAGCTGTCCAGATGATTAACCCACATCTTTTCATCATACCATTATCACAAGCATACGATATAAGTAACACAATGGAGCATAATAAAATAGGAATCGTAGAACAATGTAGGAATGGTCTACGTTTAAGATTCGTTGCTTCCTATGATACAAATGAAGTATGTACGTTGTAAAATAAATTAAATAAAAAAATTACATACCTTCAAACTCATCGATCTTGCTTCCAGGAAGTGGTCGATGTCAATCAAAGAGGATAATACACTACAACATGCTATCTCTAAAATTTTTCTGCTAGAACCGATTCCTCTAGAATTAGAATGCAAACAAACAATAAACCAAGACAATCCCCCGATAACGAAATGAGTAGCATTATCGAATAGAGCTTGGAAGACGTGCAATTTACTGTAGGCTACTACATAATCTCCGACAATTGCAGTTGCAACTATCAATAATGTCGAATAACTACTGAAGTTGTTGAAAATTTGAAATAAATACATGTACTCGAATTCAAAACATAAATTTAGTGAGGTTGAGGTTATGTTTTTGTTATGGTTTGCGTGTCTTATGTCATGTCTTGTCACTGTCAAAATGTGTCTACCAGCTCTGTGGTCTTTGATTAAGTGAGTCAAGCAGACAAAAGAGTTGCAAAAATTACTTTTACCTAATGTTGTATTAATGCCCTACACTTTTAATTGACTAAAAACTAATGAAAGTTACCTTTAGATTAATATGTAAGGACATATAGCGGGATTAAATTAAAATTATTATAAAGAAAAGAAGAATGTCAACAATAACTGTCAACCGTCACATTAAAGTGTAAATAAAAACTAAAAAGTACCGAGAATCAAAATAAATAAAGAAAGGGATCAATTAGAAGGCAACAGTTGTTACATTGACCGATTAATTACAGTTAACAGTAAGTATCCTTTTGTTACAATGGTTATTGAAGTGAACTAAAGAATAAATTTTGCTCAACAGTATCCCAACAATTAAAAGCAATGACAATCGCTGCGAATACAAACAATACCAATAGCGAATGTACTGGTATTGAATATACCAAGACGTTCGTGAAGCAAATGGTAAAAAATACTTTATTCACTGGCGTCTTCCAAGAGAAACGGTTAGTAGAAGAGTTAGGATCTTACAGGGACGTGGTTACCATTTGTCCGGAAGAGGAGGATTTCATCCGGAATATTAAAACGATTAAAGATAAAATGGAGAGGGAGATTGTCACGAAAGCTTGGGTGGGAATCACAGAGCCGAGTACAATAGGTGAGTCAACTAGATGTTCTATTTATAGTATAAATGTTGTTTTCATTTACTTGTGTACTTATTTTTAGGGGCGCCCGTGGGCTATAACTTGTGGGTAGTACTTCCGAAAGAAGTATTCGGGAAGTATTGGTATAAAGTGAAAACTGTGGAGTTTTCGGATCGAGAAATTCGCCTGAAGTTAGACATTGTTCGTCCATACCAAAGAGAAACCACTCCGTTGAGGGATGCAAGCGAGAACGTGGACTTCAGCGCAATAATCGAAGAAAAGAAAATACAATTCAAGAAAAACGTGCGTTACTTCTTAAGGGAAATGCTCACTTTGAGGAACTTTACGGAAACTTTAAAATTCTTTGCTATTTTAATTACAGCTCTAATAACAGCTTTATTTAGCATTCTCAATTATTTATTAGAGTGGTTTTTGAAATTCATCAGAGAGCTATCGAATTTGACGAGAGCCTTTACCCCCATTATTATAAATGTGATCAATTTAATAGGGAGCACAATTTTCGGGTTTTTTAAATTGGTATATGCATTGTTTACTGATAAACGTAAACAAGTGCCGGTATATAATAATTACATAATAGATTCCTCTTATAGCAAGTACTTGAACAAACCGTTGCCCTACAATAATTATCCAGCGATAATGCGAAGAGGGCCTACGATAACGCCTTTAGAATAGACAGAAACTTCGATTGGATTACTTATGATATTTTAATGGAATGATTGGTGCTAAACGCAATAATAATAGAATTTTATTTTTCGAAAATTTTAGTTATTAGTCGGACAAAATTTTTGAGTTGTTTTTTTTATTTTTTGTTTTTCAATGTCTACAATATCTACCTGTGTTTATACTTCTTTAAGCAGCTAGTAGGATGTAATAATATTTTTGTGGAATTTTGTGTTTAAACTACCAAGTTTAAATTCTTTTTTTGTATATTAGAAGGAGTAGTGTTTGTGGTTTTTAATAAAAACGTCAAGAATTTGTTGGTATTTAATATTATAAAAGGTATGTTGGAGAATGTTAATATTATTTTGTTTGTCAAGAAGCAAAAGCACTCTGGCTCAAACTGGACCAAAATAAAAAATATACAGGGTGTACCAAAATTCCGTGCACACTGCACATAGAGCTACTGTATGTAGGTGCGATCAAAATAACTCGATTGAGCCAAAATTACCTACAACAAATTGTTTCGTTTGCCTGTGAGGAAGCCTAAAGTTGATAGAATATTTTTTATATTTATTTTTTTAATAACTCAAAAACGCTTCGTTCTATTTTTATAAAATTTAGTATGTAGCTATTTTAATTAAAAAGCCATTGTTCAAAGCAATCCAAAAAATCCGGAAATCATGGAAGGGTAAAAACCGCCCTAATCTTACCATAAATGACATGATTTTTTTTTTGAGGGCCGCCCCTGTTCTCCCACTTTTTTTATGGACAGCTGTATTCATTTGTAGCATTTTTTGTCTCTTGTGAAAAACATGTATCTCTCATGGTATTTGAGTAAAAAAAATTTATGGACTGATGGTAAGTGACAAAATTTTCGAGATAACTAATTTTGTACAAATACGAACATGTATTTGTACATGTCCGATCTACACACAATTTTGGGACACCCTGTATATTTTATGTAAACACGAAAGCGCCATGTATCATAGTGTCCACCTTGATTGCACACTTTAATACAGAGTTCCTCGTGTTAGACTGAAATCAAGGTGGACACCATTATACTTATAATTACACATAATTAATTAATCTTCTCTAAACCAAACCAAAACCCTCCCTCTGCGGCCAGATTGAAAGTCGTTGGCGACAATTTGACAGGTATCTGCGATTTAGCCGTAGGCACCAATTTGAAATTGAGCAGCAGGTAGAAGAAGACCGTTTTGATTTCCAATAAAGCGAATCTGGAAGCGATGCAGTTCCTGGGACCAGTCCCAAACGGGATGTAATTGTACTGGTTAATATTGCCTCTATTCTCCGCGTTAAATCGCTCCGGATCGAATTTTTCCGGCTCGGGATAGATGAGAGGATCGTGATGAATGCCGAAGATGGGTATCCACAGTGTGTCGTGCAATTTGAGGTGGACGGGCTCCTCGCCGGGCAATTTCGGTTCGATGGTGTAGGGTTTGCTGCATTCTCTATCAGTGACAATGGCGGTAGGCCATTTTCTTAGGGCCTCTGCAAATTTTGCCATCAAAACACGATCTTATTAAACTACTTTTGATCTTACCAGATACTACCATATCCATGTAGTTCATTTTCATTAGAGCATCGTAGGTCAATTCCCCGTCGTTAGCCTCTAAAGTTTCGAGAATTTCCTCCCTCAATCTCTCCTGAACGTCCTGATTGACGGCCAGCTCGTATCCCATGAAGCACATCAAGGACGACACGGACTCGAAGCCTCCGAAGAAGAATATCATAGCTTGAGCGGCGATATCCACGTTGGTCAGTCCCTTTTGAACACCCTGTGCTTTCCCTAAGAGTGGTTAACGGTGATTTAATTAGTACAACATTCGAACTCTTACCTAAATCAGCCTCTTCTTTATTCTGCACACCTTCCGACGATCCTTTTTGAGCCTCTATCATCAAATGGATCATATCCGGCCTGACTATACCATCCTTTTTCCTCGTCTCCACGGTCTCCTCTATGGTGCTTATGAAGAACTCCGTCACGCTCTTTTTGAACAGCCTCAGCTTCAAGAACTGCAACACAGTTTTAGTCCTGCGAAAGGATTGTTTGATTAGCGCTTACGTTGAAGAGCTTAGGGCTGAGGAAGAACAGCAACATCTTCAGCGTGGCGGTGATGCTGGAGCTGAACATGGTCAGCTCCTTGCCCATGAGGTAAAATTGGTTGTCCTGGTGGGCCAGCGAGTCGGATTGCACCCCGAAGGCGGCCGTGGCGATGACGTCGTTGGTGAAGCGGGTGAAGCTGTCCTTCAGCTCCAGGTGGACGGTTTTCTCGTCGAATTTCCTGTAGTAGTCGGTGAAGTTTTTGGCGCATTCGGATATCAGCACGAAGATGCCGCGCATTTTGCTGCTGGTGAACGAGGGGCTTAGTATGGGGCGCATGTCACGCCATCTTTTTCCTAATAATTGGGTGATGATGTAATAGAATTTTATGCTACGTGAACTACTTTTGTATACCTTTTAAAGCGAAGAGATTTTTACCCCACAAGGGCTCGGCCTCCTCGGATATGAAGCTGGGGTGGTCGGTGAAGTGGTCGAAACTTTTCACTGTGAGCTCCTTCAGTAAATCTGGATCTCTGATCAATAACATAGGGTAGCTGAATGAGTAGAGACCGCCGTATCTGAAAACATTGGGTAATTTAAAGGAATCTAAAGATGAATGTGATGATATTGTTTACCTTTTACCGGGAAACATGTTGTACATCAGTTCCATGGCATCAGCAATGCTTCTTTTTTGTATAAATAAATGGGCAATTTCCATGCAGTTGAAGTAAAACGAAGGCTGGGGAACGCCCGATCGTCTCCAAAAATTCATTCTATAGTACAAAAACCAAATAAATGCAACTATTGCTGTCACAACCAACACAACCCACATTTTGGATGATTATTACACGAAAATAATTGCAATAAAATATTTAGTAGCGCCGAGATGTACGCTTTCGAAAGTCTGAATTCTGTTTGTAAATAATTTTCGTATATAAAGGAGTTCGTAGAAACGTTATCAATTTAATAATTAGTCAATTTATTTTGATCTGATGTTAAGGTCGCGGTCTGTTTTCGTTGTCCTTGATTCCAAATTCTCTGATTAAACGTAAGTAGGTAAGTACCTATATCGTAAAGAATAATCCATATTCAATAATCTACTGTATATCTAGCTGTATGTGCAAAAAATAATATAAAAATATTAAATAATGTACGTAGTATTCAATTTTGGTCGAATAATTTGGTCGAGCCAAAAAACCAGTCATTAAAAAAGAAGAATTTTGACAATATATTTGTCCAAAAAAATTTGACGGTCAAAAATTTTATAACGTTTTGTTCCATTTCATTTCATTCATTTCCAATAAATTCGCAGTTTCGAAATCGCCCAAAAATCATCCAAGAAAAATGCGCTAAAAACCCAAAAAATTTGAATTAAAATATTCAAAAAATCCCCCAAAACAATCCAGAATAACAAAGCACAAGGGCAAATCAAACGAATTATGCGCGAAGAAAACCATGAAGAACAAACTAATGTGGACTTGGAGGAAAAAGAGAAAAAATCATCCAAAAAATCCGTGAAATACGATGAAAATCGCTCAAATATATTGAAAAAACCACATACTTGCGGTTACTCCGGTGAATTAGTGTTCGAAATAGACGAAAAAAAAACTGAAAAAGTAACCGAAAGTGGGGAAGATGATGATAACAAGAGTAACCCCGGAGGGTGCCCACCCTCTTGTAAATGCAGCCCTTGTAAATGCGCCAAGGGGACACAGGCTTGCAAATGCCAAACATGCAAGTGCAAAAATTGTTCAAGTATGCCGGCAAAAGGTTAGTAAGAGGTCTTTTCGTTGTATTTTTTTTCCACAATTTTCGATATCATTTTCAACAAAAAATTCAAGGAAGCGGCACCAGCGGCGGCGGCGCCGGCGGGGGCGGCGGCAACGACCCGAAACCTTGCGACTGTCCCGTCCCTTGCAAATGCGACCCTTGCAAAGACCCCAACATGAAAAAGCCCGAAGCAGAGAGCCGCCCAAGTCTCTCAGAGAGGCGGCCCTCAAGCGCCCCAGCTGCCACTAAGCACACGTCCGTAGAACCAGAAGAAAAACAGGAGAAAAAGAAAGTTAAAAAATGCGATTGCTCCCCTTGCGTGGCCCAACCGAAGGAGAAATTGAAGTGCAAATGCGACGTGTGCAATTGCCTCAAATGCAGCGACCCCTCCAAGAAGAAATTGATTTGCACTTGCCTCCCATGCGATTGCTCCCCCTGCTCTGATCCCACCAAGATCAAACCATGCACTTGTAAAAAATGCGAGTGCGATCCTTGTCCCTCCTCCAACGTTGTCAAGGTTAGATAATTTTGTTTTACAAAAAAAAACGTGGCAACCCCATAATTTTTGTCACATTTTAAAGCAGGAAGAACCGCCGCTGTGCGGCTGCTGCTCTTGCGTGTGCGCCTTCTGCAAGGACCCCTCGAAGAGGTCGCCCAAATCCACCACCTGCTCGTGCAAGGAATGCCAGTGCAACCCGTGCAGCGATCCGGCCAGGAGCAACGCCAAGCTGGACCCCTGCACCTGTCCCGATTGCAAGTGCAACCCTTGCAAGGACAAGGAGAAGACGAAGCCGATCTGCCAATGTAAAGTTTGCGAATGCGAATGGTGCGCCGATTTGGAGCAGAGGAAATTGAAGCCTCAAGTGGTGGATTGCGAGTGTAAACCTTGCGCTGATATCGTTTCCACAAAGAAACAGTCAAAAATGGAAGACTGTTTGAAAGGTGCCTCGTCTTCGAAGAGGAGGACTTGTGATTGTGAAGATTAATTTCGTTTTGAATAAAGTGGATTTTTTGGTGGGATTTGGTGGTTTTTAATTCAACAAGTATAATATACTGCGCATCATATTGCTTTAGTACTATAATCCGATCGTTGAAATCGTGCCGGTTTCGGATTAAGCGTTCAATGTTTACAGTGCCCAAAAATACCTGTTTTCGGGGAAAACGCCAGCTGCTCAAAATTATTTTATTTTATCAAAATTAATCTGCAGTAAAACACTGTGAACAATATTGTTTTCCCCGAAAGCAGGTATTTTTTGGGCACTGTAAACATTGAACGCTTAATCCGAAACCGACACGATTTCAGCGAACGGACTATAAACGATTTAATTAGCTTTGTTAATACATATGAAAAGGTATTGAATTTATGAAATATTCGAAGAAGTTGCATGCGTCAAACGTGTTTGTCGACCTTAAAATATCTGGTTAATGCATTTTGAACTTTACATAAGAATTTATGCGCTAGGCGAAAATAATTGAAAGGCTGTTAACAATTATTAACTAAAGTTTAACCTAATTTGTCAATAATTATATACATACTTAGAAACAATTACTATTCAAAATTGCTGCTTTTGGAGAAACAGTAAAAATAAACGAAAAAAAATCAAATGCCACAAATTTTACAAGTTTATTCCTATCACAAATTTACAGTGCTACAATTTCGATAATAGTTGAACTTGCTTATCGTGTTTAACGCCTCTAAGGCCGTATATGAAGGACAAACATTTGTTCGTATGCGTGCTATGATCGGCCTTTGTTTGAGTACAATTGTCTCTCTGGTGGTAAACTTGAGTAGACATTACGTCTATATTGGCTTTCTTGCTGGTGTTCACAGATTTAGATTCGCTGTGCGTCAGTGTAGCCTGGAAATATTTGAAGGTTACTCGCGAAAAATTAATTAGAAATAGTAATAAATAAAAATGAGTAGTAAATATTTATGCGAATAAGTAATGAAAGGAAAATTGTACCATTTGTATGGCTTGTTTTCTGTAAAACCAAACGCTCGAGGAATATTGATGATTAATGTATTTTTCGTCCATTTCGCCATCAGCTTGACAACTAGCAGTAGCGGTTAGCACTTTAGTAGGTAATTCCGGGACTATACTGAAACGCAGAATGTGAAAAATATTTTGAATAATTAGAAGTAGTTATTATTTACTCTATTTCGTCTTTAAATTTTTCCAGGTCGTCTTCTAAATCGAGATAATGTATTAATCCGCAGTTACTACGCGCCAACTGTATCACGCTTTTAGTAAAACTGGAAACCAAAATTCGTAATATAATAGTAATAAAAAACCCCAATTTTCCAAACTCACTATTCCGGCTGCGAATAGAAAGCGAGCACGGCAAGTTTCGAGGAAAATATATAACACTTTCCCCGATATTTGACTATACCAAATTGCTCGTCCCCTCGGATCAAGAACCCTTTGGTGAAGGTCAACATAACGCAGCAGTAACCTCGGAACTTAAATCAAAATCGTCAAAATTGAAGTTAATAAGAAGTAACTTACTTGGATATCATCGTTATCTATTGGCTCTGGTACAAACATCGTGCAATCGGAATTCCTGAACATGGTGCTGACGATGCTCCCTTTGCTATGCACCACTTGAAAATCATCGTGATCGTAATAAAGCGAGCTGTAGATACCGTTAAAGTCTTCTACTTTGGACACGATCACTAATGCTTGATCCACCAAGCAATCTATTAGGAGATACTTGTCTTTTAGTTTGTTCCATAAATAGGACAGATATTCGAAGTAAGGCTGTAAATGCCAACGAAATAAAATGTTTTGTAGTTTGTAATATAAATGACTTCTTACAAATACTACTTGAGCGTTGATTAACATTTCTGGCGATACTATTTCATGTATTTTCTCCAATTCTCTATTCATTCTCTGTTCTAACACAAGAACTTTATCCAGAGTCTCTTCCAAAAAACCTTCAATTACCCTATGTAGACAATGTTTAATTTCGCAATATTATCGATATGTAATAATACTTACTGCACGTCTTTGTAGCTTTCTTTATAAAGCAAAAGTAAATGTTCGTACTGTACCAACATGTCTTGAGTCAATTTGGGGTGTAAATTCACAGACATGTGGACGTTTCCTTCGATTTCCGCGAGGATGTAGCACTTGCCTAGAAACTCCGTCACTCTGGTGATTTTCGTTTGTAGCACGTTGCAGTCCTTTTTCGTTTGCCCCAGCAATCCTTTTAATAGCGTGGTGAGCTCGTGCATTACTAAAAATTTTATGATGAAAATAACTTGAAAATTTTTAACGAAATTTTCGGTTTTTTACTATCGTTGAGACCATCGGAGGGTAACCCGCAATCTTTATTATAGATCCTAATACCAGTGCAAACTGCGATGATTTCGTCGAAATTTTTATTGCGGTCCTGGAAAGGGAGCGACAGGAGATCTTTCAATTCTTCAAAATTCATAACGCTTTTCAATACTTGTGCGTTTATGGCATATTCCTGAAATATGCCATACATTGCTTCTACAATTTTCTTTAAAGTGTGTGTTACCTTGTCCTTTTTGAAATCTCCCATGCCGGTCTGCAGTGTAAAATAAACAACGAATTTATAAAATACTGCTTTGAGATTATCATCGGGGCTGGATCTCAGAATGGCCAGTTTTAATGGATACAAATTAGAATTTAGCCTTAATAACCGTTGCGATTCGATCTTTTCCTCGGATATTTGGAGGCGATTGAAAGTTTTTTTCGTGTGGTATTGTAATTTGAGCACAATCATTGGAAGTTGATGTTCGGATTTGACCCGCTTTACTAGAAATTTCAGAAACTCCTCGATTTTCGTTCTCTGTAGAAGAGTAACGCCGATACTCCAGTAGGGGTCGTACAAGAGCAGGTTTATCTAAAGTGTATGCAAAAGATAATTATTAGCACTTTATGAAGTTGTTGAACTTACATAAAATTTGTAAAAGTTTTCGCTTATGGTGTACGAGAAATCCTCGGTTTCCTCATCTTTGAGCAGCGTTTTCAATTCGTGTAACACATTGCTAACTCTTTTATCTTTGTTATCGACAATTTCTGACATTATATTTTGCTAATTTATTTTTACCCCCTTTAATAACTGCACAATTTCTATAAAAAAAAAACATGTGCCCTTCCCTTAGGATGCTCCCTTCTTCGCCCACAAGACTTGCCCTTCCTCAATAAACCCTTCCCTAAACGCCTTTAACACTTATCACATTAATGGACAAATGTCTAATGTGTCAATTATATGTCACGAATACTTAAAATTTATGATATAGTTCAGGCAACGAATGCTCAAAAGAAGGTATAGAGGGAAATGTTTGGAACACAATTTTTGACTTCGTATCTTTGTTTGGACTAGTTATTAGGGGAAAATATCATAAGTCCCCGCCCGTAGCCCTTGAACCGGAGTTGAAGGGGGTGTCTGAAGATCCCATTTTTCAGCGACACGATCATTCTATGCAAAATGAAAACTGAATAAATTTGCAACAAGTTTTACTTCGACAATTTTTTCGATATATCTTGTATTGCTTTCGATATATCAGCTATTGAAAGTCGGTAATATGGGAAAAAACATTTTTCCATCACATTTTTTTGCTCTTTTTGAGCGGATAGCTCTTCAACGACGCGCAAAAAAAATAAATGAACATAGTAAACAAAATAACATAAAACATTACAACAGTATAGTATAACATTCAATCAAATTCTTGCTCTCTTGGGGTGAGAAGGAGCTTCATTCTCGTCTTCGTTTTCATCATAAGTATTAATGTCATATTTAATCAGCTTTCATTTTGTAAATAATGGTCGTGTCGCTGAGACACATAGTTTCCGATATACAGGGTGGCTCATTAGAAACAGTCCACTCCAAATATTGTTGGCGGGGGAGGTTTTTGCGACAAACCCCGAGATACGTCGATTTTGTTTTCGAGGGGGACAACTTTTGATTATTAACTCATAGCTGTACGGTCATCCCCCTTAAAGGGGTGGCAACCCCTTCGAGAATCTTTAATGGCATGGGTGGTCGAGTGGCACATCATTTGAAAGGTATTTAGATTCTCATTACAGACATGCTAACATTTTTATGTTAAGTGTTAAAAGTAATGACAAAAACCAGCTGGAAGTGTGAGTGAAAGAAATAAAAAAACAAGTTGACAGAAAAGTTTTAATCAAATTAAGTGTTCAAATTGTGATCCGTTTACTTCCAAACAGTATAATACAACCTTTGTTCAACACTGTTCCGAAAATTTTGTAGCATAACAGGAGTTAATTCACCACATGTCACAGCTATCCGGTGGTGAAGATCTTCTAAAGAGTTCGGTTGCGTTTTGTAAACAACACTTTTTAAATAACCCCATAAGAAAAAGTCTGACGGTGTTAGATCAGGCGATCCTGGGGGGGAAAATGTTGATCTGAAAAGTCACGTACAGGAGCTGCAAAGTGTGGTGGAGTGCGATCCTGTTGAAAAAAAAATCATTTTCTGGGATCTGATCATCGTTTTCAAAAGTCGTTTTACAAAATGTTCGGAACAGAGTTGACCAAAGGTTGTATTACTGGTTGGAAGTAAACGGATCACAATTTGAACACTTACTTTGAATAAAACTTTTCTGTCAACTTGTTTTTTTATTTCTTTCACTCATACTTCCAGCTGGTTTTTGTCATTACTTTTAACACTTAACATAAAAATGTTAGCATGTCTGTAATGAGAATCTAAATACCTTTCAAATGATGTTCCACTCGACCACCCATGCCATTAAAGATTCTCGAAGGGGTTGCCACCCCTTTAAGGGGGATGACCGTACAGCTATGAGTTAATGATCAAAAGTTGTCCCCTTCGAAAACAAAAACGACGTGTCTCGGGGTTTGTCGCAAAAACCTCCCCCGCCAACAATATTTGGAGTGGACTGTTTCTAATGCGCCACCCTGTATAAGCGAAAAACCGAAAAATGGGATCTTCTGACCCCTCTATCTCCCCAGGCTCAAAGGCTAAGGGTGGGGACTTTTGATATGTTCACCTCCTAACTAGCCCAAACAAAGTTACGAAGTCAAAAATTGTGTTCCAAACATTTCCCTCTATATCTTTTCGTTGCTTGGACTAATAGAGCAAAATAAAAAAATATAATCGGTGGATAAATTGTTTTTTTCTTATAATTTTTGAAAACATTTCCTGCAAAGGAATAATAACTTAATCAAAGGCATATCTGAAAATATGGAAAAAAGGGCAACCACATTTTTGCATTGCATATTAATGTTCAAGATATCTTTCCAAGTAAACAAAAAGCGTAGATAGATTATGAAAAAGCGGCAGGGTTTTCCACAGTGACATTAATTTATGTAACACAAACCTAAATTATACTTTTAAATTTTTTCGTTACATTTAATTTGTTATTGGCGCGAAAGGAACTGGTAAGGGAAATTCCGATAACTCGAAAAAGTATAAAATCGATGCATTTCGGTTTTTTATTTAGAAGTCACTACAGTTCACGAATAGCTGCAACAAGTCATCAGTTACCAACACACATAACATTTTCGTAAGTATTAAATATTTGTAAATAAAATTGTTTTTTTCTGAAATAATTTTAAAAATACTGAATCACTATGTTTTCCGCTTTTTTATTCATTTTATAACTCACAACATATTCCATTCCACGACGTACTCTGTAACAAAAAACTTACACACAAAAAACTTTAGTTAAAAACGCTCCAGATTCTAAATCATTGGTGCTCAATCAAGTGCTGTAACAAGTGTTTTTTTTATTGTTTTCAGTGAAAAATGAAGGGCTACATGATTTTCTTCGTTCTTCTCCTCCTGACCATCACCACCGAGCTGGCTTTCGGCGATTGTTTGTCAGGAAAGTATGGAGGTCCCTGCGCTGTGTGGGACAATGAATCCTGTCGCAGAATTTGCAAGGAAGAAGGACGTGTAAGCGGACATTGCAGCCCTAGTTTGAAGTGTTGGTGCGAGGGTTGCTAAAAAAATCTTCTCACGCCGGATATCTGGATTATAATAAGCTTATATTTTAAGATAATGGGTACCCAACGGTGTGTAATTATTGATAGAATTAAAAATAAATAAGTGAATACTATAAGAAGTTGTGTTGATGTCATAAAGAAATACCTAATAACTCCACCCTAATATCAATCAATTTTGAAACACCCTGTGACATGTCAGTTGAAAATATGCCAAAGAGTTTTTACAACAACGTTTTAATATTACTTTTGTTGGTTTGAACTATTTGAAATTATGGATAGAAGCCTGAAAGATATGGACGAGGAAGAATTAGAGAGTCGAGATCGGATGCCCTCTCTAATACCAGGAGAATGGGTTTGGGACGAGAAAATTAAAGGTTTGCTGTTTATCAGGTAGGTATTCGCGTTTATAGAAGCAATTTTCCAGCAACTTTACTTTCTGCTTTTGCGTTACAGCCACGGCGAAAAAGATAAACAACTCCAATTCGTTTCAGCGGTACCTTCATTGTCAACACCAGCCCCCCCTCGTGTTCAAAGAGATACCATCTTCAAAGAAGCCTTCCACTCTGCGGCCATAGTAGGTCCATTAACACGCTCGCCTGTTAAAAATCTACCCCAAATTCACTTTTTCAGGCGAAATTCAGCAAATATTTCGAACGAAAAGTAAAACCGGACGAACCGAACGTCGTCATTCTCCAGGATTGCAAGGACGTGGTCTTGTACTCCTTGGACGTGAAAACCCTTAGCCACGAATTTGTTAAATTGTTCCATACCAAAAGCGTCGATCTTTTCCTGCGATCTTTAATTGTCTACTTTCAATTCTACTTACAGGTAAATACGAGTCACTAATTACTCTACAGGGTGAGTCACCCTCAACGGAATGGATCGAGTATTGTAAGCAAATGGTAAAGCGCTTTTAAAATTTCTTATTTTAGCTTAAATATGTATATGTATGGTGGCTATAATTTAAAATAATTAGAATATTTAGCCGACAATTAGATAATATACAGATTGTCCCAATTTAATAAAAAATGCACCGTAAAAAATGGTAGAAAGGAATTTTAAAAATCTCTATACCCGTCCCGTTAGGGTGACTCACCCTGTATAAATCTACCAACTTTAACGAACATTTTTCTATGTAAAAGGTCTGGAATAAATTGCAATACAGAAGATTCGAGGCCGCGAGGAAATTGCGCCAGCCGAGCGTGGATATCTGGGAGGATACTCTCAGGGACGATTTGGCCGATCTTCGATGCGTTGTGGCCAGGAATTACGCATGTTTGCTGACCGGGATAGGCGAATTCAAAAAGTACCATCACATGAAAGGGGAGAACAACATGTCGCTCTCGGAGAAGGACCGGAGGCGGTTCGAGATGCTGTTCAAAGTCAGCGTGCGAGTGATTTGGGTGGCTTTGCAAAGAAGAGGCCTCACGCTTATTGGTGAGTTATCTAGTAATATACAGGGTGTCGCAAAATGTTGGGACATGGCTTAACCACAGACCCCTTGGACTAAAATAAGGCGATTTAACCGAATTTAACTATACTTTACGAATTTACCTATATCCAAAATTGCTTAGTAAGGAAGTTATAGGGTTTTGAAGTTAATAAAATAGAGATTTTTTGATTTTGTGCCAGAATGGCTTAACTATTTTTCGTGAAATTTTTTACAGAATATCTCTGTTTGGTGACATATTTATGTGTAAATTTCTTTTTTTAGTTGTCCACCCTCTCTAATTTAAGGGGGTGGCCCACCCCCTTAAAGCCCTAATTGTTCCGCCCATGTAATTTTTCTAATTTTTGAATAGAAACTAGATTTATTGGTTTATTTATAATGATTTTTTACTCTTTGTAAATTCCTATAGAACCCGTATTTTTGGAGATAAATCTTATTTTTGGCATTATAACGATTTTTCAAATCCATATTTTCAACAAGTTATTATGAACACAACATTTTTCATGACTCATTTTTAACAGATTAAGTTATTTTCAACAAAAATCTATTTATTAATCATTAATGGGGAATATATTGAACCCTTATTATAAATTACAGAAATAAATTTTTAAAAGATAAATCTTTAAAATTTTGAATGTTGTTTTTTCTGTGTTATGTGCTAAGTGGTATTTGATAGATTATTGTTGAAAATAACATAATTTGTTAAAAAGGTGTGATTAAAAAATTATTTGCCAATAATGTGCTGAAAATCTGGATTTCTAAAATCGTATGAATACCAAAAAGAGAGATTTATCTCCAAAAATGTGGGTTTTATAGAAAATTACAAAGAGTAAAATATCATTATAAATAAACCAATAGATCTACTTTCATTTCAAAATTTAAATGAATTACATGGGTGGAACAATTAGGGCTTTAAGGGGGTTGGCCACCCCCCTTAAATCAAAGTGATGGACAATTTAAAGAAGAAAATTTACACATAAATATGTCACCCAACAGAGATATTCTGTACAAATTTTCACGAAATAAAGTTAAGCCATTCTGGCACAATATCAAAAAACTCTTCTTAATTCCTATAACTTATCAAAACCCTATAATTTCAATTTTGGATTTACGTAAATTGGTTAAATCGTCTTATTTTTGTCCCAGGAGTCTGTGGTGAAGCCAAGTCCCAACCTTTTTGCGACACCCTGTATTTTTCTATAAATAAACTCTATTTTTTTGTAGAAAAAGAATTCGATAAACTTACCAGAACGATACATTTTAGTCCATCAGAGCACGATGACTTCAAACGCAATTCTTACGTCGCTTTACCCGAAGAAGAGAAAATACTTAGAGGAAAAGCGTTTAAAGAAGAAGACAAATTGCTGCATAGGTCACCGTGCATACAAGAGTTAACTAACGGTGACCACGATTATCGGTTATTGTCCATAGGAGTAACTGATATTGAGGAGTAAGATTTTTTTATTGCGGTAGAATAATTAAACCAATTTTCGTTTTCAAGTCGAATCGATCGGATAACCTTCTTAGAAATCGCTTACACGGCGCCCGAAGAGCTTCTGGAGGAACTATTCGTCGGCGTGGGCATATTAGGCATTCCGAAGAAATTCTTCGATCCATTGTTAAACGAAGATTTTCAATCCACCAAGAAGAGAAGTTCTGTAATGAAGCCGATACCTACATTTGCAATCCCTCCTGGTAAACCCTACGAGTGAGTTAGTTTTCCTTCGAAATAACCAGTATAATCTGCGCAATTTTTTTACGCAGCCTTACCAAAATTCACGAGAGATTGCACATCGTTCCCTGTCGATACAGAGAATCAGCAACGGCTGTGAATGCCCGAAGAGATCAGTGCAAAGTCTGGCTGGATTACATCAACAAGGATGGGCAATTTCGACGTTACAGCAGTAAACAACAATCAGAATTTGAATACCACTAGTAAATAAAATAAAAATGTTTCCTACCAAATATAGCAAGCAACTTTGTTCTATTCGTCGCCTCAATTCCACCAATACAAAAGTACAATTTTATTTATAATCTTGAATTAGTATACAATTCACATAGCCCATTTAAGATTGCCATCGCATGGACAGACATCCGCCCTGGTTAAATGTCTGCCCTGTTGCACCAGCTCGGCGAATTTCGACACGTAGGGATCCATATTACACGAGCTCATCGCCACCACCTTCTCGTTTTTTAGGTAGATAAACAGGAATTTCATCTCTTCGTAATTACCCGCCGCGTCGACGATGTGATCGAAGGTACCGAAACCGCAATAACTAAAAAAAATAGCGGTTAAGATGATCCAACAAAGTTGGTGAGGCTTATGGAGATTGCTGAGGCTTAGTAATAAGCATAAGGTGCCTTTTACCGTATAGAGTATCCGGCCATTTTGGTCCAAAAGAACGGTATGGACCGCAGTTCTGTCTCTTTCCCGGCTATATTCAGGCCAGCTATGCGACCGTGGTATTCGGCTAGAGCGAAATGGCCCACGGAGACTTTTTCGTTGTTGTGAGACCACAAGGGGGCGCAAGCGACGTCACCGCCCGCGAATACGTTGGGCACGTTGGTTTGCAAACGCGAGTTCGTGATTATTGTACCGTCGCATTTCAAGTTTATTCCGGAATTTTCCAGGAAAGCCGAATTCGGCTCGACGCCCACGCCTATCACCACCAAGTCAGCTGGCAAGCTGGTTCCTCGAAGAGAAATTACAAACCAATTATTTCAAAAACAGTGTACACTGTGTCCCATTTTGGTCGCGACTGGGGGGTATCTCGGAACTTGATAGAACATTGCGGTTTTCACGAACCTTTAATACTTTTTTGTCAAACTTAAAATTCTGATGTATTCAGCCACTTCCGTATCTCGTTCGCCATTGAAGATATTTTAAATGTGTAAACATTATAATAGATAATTTTACGTAGAATTCAGTGACGTTCTTAGTTTTTTTTTGGAGGTTACAATTTCTGAAATATGACACCAACTTGCAATTTTTTTAATGGGTCGCCCTATATTTTTATTGCCTATTAAATTTGTAATTTTTTTCTCTTTTTAATGATATAGCACATTCTATATTTTGAATTTTCTTAAAACGATCAAAAAAGAGAAAATCTATTTTATTCGAAAAATGGTTAGGGGGCTATACGGAGAAACAAAAAAATCGTAGAAATGTTTTATTTAATATTCTCAACAACTATTTTTGTTCTATAAGTATTTTATTTTGGGTTTTCTGCATAGCCCCCTAACCATTTTTCGAATAAAATAGTTATTCTCTTTTTTGAGCGTTCTAATGAAATTCAAAATATAGAATGCGCCATATCATTAAAAAGAGAAAAAAATTACAAATTTAATGGCCAATAAAAATACAGGGTGTTCCATTAAAAAAATACAAGTTGGTGTCATATTTCAGAAATGGTAACCCCCATAAAAAACTAAGGACGTCACTGAATTATACGTAAAAATTATCTATTATAATCAGTTTACGCAATTAAAATATCTTCAATAGCAAACGAAATACGGGGGTGGCTGAATAAGAATTTTTATTATCGTCCTGTAACTCAAAAATGAAAAGAGATTTAAAAAATCTGTTTGTGCCATTGTAAGTTTGACAAAAAAGTAGTACAGGTTCGCGAAAACCGCAATGTCCTATCAATTCTAATAACCGAGTTACCCCCCAGTCGCGACCAAAATGGGACACAGTGTACATAATGTAAGTGCACTTAATAATGACTTACCATCAGATAAATTAACATTTTCTACTTGGTCGCAACCAATAAAATCCACAACGTTTACATTTGGCACGAATTCGATGCCTTTTTTCGTAAATAATTTCATCAGAACGCCGCCAATTTCGTTGCCAAATACGTACTTCAACGGCTTATCGTACCGCATTACAACTGTTATCTTTTTGACTTTATCGGCGCAGAAATCGGCTACCTCCATGCCGATGAAACCGCCGCCGACAACCACCATTTGCTTCTCTTTCGATAGAGCCGAGTACAACGTCCTGCAAACAACAACGGTATAATGTTTAAATTTGCAATAAAACAGCGCATACTAACTTAGAGTGGTCGTAATTTCTCAATAAAAAAATGTTTTTTAAATCTTCACCTTTTACGGCCATTCTCTTCGCCGAGTTGCCGGTGGCTATGAACAGTTTGGTGTAGGGTAGCGATTTGTTGTTGTTCAATTGTACCGTTTTGGTTTTGGTGTTCACCGAAACCGCTTCGACGCTTTTCATGATCTCTATGTCGTGCGCCCGGTAGAACGGGCCGGTTCTCAGTTGACCCTCGCAAATGGTGAAGTCCATTTGTTTGGTACACTTTGTCTGGAACATAAAAATTTTAATGATTCGAGCTAATTTTTGTGTGAAACTAACTCTGTCGTAGGGAAGGTATTTTTCTTGGCATATCATGGTGATGTGCCCATCGTACAATTCTTGTCTTAGGGTTTCTACGCACACTGCCGCCGCTGGGCCGCCTCCGATAACCACCACAGATTCGTTTGAGATTGCATTTCGTTTGACCATATTCTTTTTTCGTTTAGTGTATCTTAGGTCGGCTATCGACGCTTTGACTTTAATGTACTGGCCTTCTACAGTTACTTTGTGACAGGGCAAGGAATCGAGACCTAATATAAAACATTATCAATTTTGTGTGGTATTGTAGGTGAGTAATTAAAGACCTGGAAAATCTTCTATATCGCCGGTGGTTATATTGAAACAAGCCCCGTGCCAAGGGCATCTTATTCGGCCGTTACCTAAAGCACCGTTGACGAGGGGACCTCCATAATGGGTACATTTCGAACCTAACGCACTTATCACGTTGTTTTGCTTAACTAACAAGATCTCTCCCTCTCCTAATTTAAAGGTTTTCAGTTGATTGTCTAGTAAATCGGACGTTTCACAAACTACTTCTTCGATGTAATCTCCAGTAGAACCTTAAAAGCAATTTGTTTTAATTTAAAATTCGAAATTTCCCGCTCAAATTATGTTTAAAATACTGATTAATGTTAACAGTAGACTCTAAAATGTTGATGATATATAATTGATTTTGAGCAATTTCTGATGCAAAGAAAACTACAATTATAGAGACATGCAATTTTGAATGCTGATTATCTACTTACATGACATTTTTATTTTTAAAAGTCTTCTAAAAATTGACAGAAAGGATTTAATGTATTGATGAGTGATATTTTTTAACATATCAGTTGAAGCAAAATGCATTTACATTTTGCAGAAATTAAATCATAATTGATAACTTATATGTGTTTGAAAAAATATGTATATGTCACAAATAACACACAAGGTGTTAAAAAGTGTCACAAAAAATGTAGAATAGTGTTAATGAAATTGATGAATATGAATTTACCAGCGAATTTTAAGTTAATTAATTAATTGGGTGTAATTAGACTTTTGGGAAGTTACCATTGCGCCAAAAAATTTAATTCGTAAATAATTAGCGCAATATAATAGCTGTTTTCGCGGAGCTGCTTTTTTGACATCCTGGACGCATTCGGAGGGACTTCACAGGCGCACTTCAAATTTATTTATATTTTTTAAGTCTTTCAAATTTTAAGTGCACCTGTGAAGTCCCTCCGAACGCATTCAGGATGTGCTCCGCGAAAACAGCTAATAAATATGTACTTTGATAGTTAAAAAATTCAATTACAAACCTGTATTAATTTGGTTCATAAATTATTTTTAATACGGCTCTGATCTATTTCACAAGAAAATGGCACGCTGTCACACCTGGTGTAAAAATAAAATAAAAGTTTTTAAAGGATTCCAAAGGACTCTACAACGCCAATTGGGAAGCGCGAGATATGGTGGCGCGGCCCTGGCGGATTAAATTGAACTTGCCTATGTGAGGAAATTTTTTTTTTTTTTTAATCGTTGATGTGATTTTTGTTGTAACAAAGTGGCTTGTATTAAGCAGAAACGTAATCTGTCTTAGATTTTTACCCTACATAGAACTGCCATATTGACAACGATTACTAGCGCCACCTAAAGTCGCTCGCGCTTCGCAATGAAAAATCTTTTTGTTTTCAAAAAATTATCGTCTTTATACCGAATAGCTATATCAGCAAAGTCCATAATTGGTAAAAGAGAAGAGTCAAACGTCAGCTGTCAAGAATCGTTTTGTTTATTCATACAGCTGTCACTGATAATCCTGTGATTCTATCATATCAACATTTCTTTATGAGTCAGATTGAACATTCGTGCGGTTTTCGTGGAAGCATTCAATCGGTTTATCGTTTTCGAAACTGAATCTCATTGATATCGTTTTACTTTAAAAAAATTTAATATATCTACGATCGACAGTTACACATTGAACAGTTAACAATAACAACAACGCAGTATACCGAAGGGTGAAGATGAAGATTTATATCTTCTTACTAGCTACGTTTTTAGGTAAGAATTCGAATTATTTGTTTGCAACTGCTTCAGATTTTGTTCACATGTTCATTTGTATCAACATTTCCATGTCGTTACATTTTTTGCGTAGTTTTGTATTTATTTATAGAATTGTTTTCAGATATTCTCAATGACGACATTTACAAATCGTTTCATTTTATTTAAACTTAAACTAAAAATGTTAAATGTTTATTGTTCGATGGAAAGATTGTCCACGGAATAATAAAGATGTATCATAATTTCATTATCCAATAACCACAGTACAAAACAATGGTAGATTATTGAACTTTATTTAACAATCTTTTAAGTGTAGAATTTTGATCGCTAGCCTCAAAATGACCCCATAAGGTTGAGGTCGTTTTAAAATATCTACACATATTTCATATTTGTATATTATTTATACAGCTAAGCAATTTTTCGACTATCAATCAGATATTTCTTGTGGTACCCTTTTTGAGAATATTACATTGACCTAACAAATTATTTGATTATTTCAGTATTAGTAAGTGGAGTGTTTGTTCCTCCACGACCTGGACATAAGAAACAGCATCTTCTTGGCTCTGAATTATGTACGAGAGGACCTGGATACTGGTGTCAGAATTTAACGTAAGTATTGTACTATGTACTTTAATTGCAAAAATTATAATTATCTTAGAAGTATTTTGTGTAAATGGTGTTCCATTTTCATTTTTCTGAAGTCCTTGTGTTAACAATCAAACAATGTTTAATATAAGTGTGGTAAAAGGTTTGAAAGCAATTGCTTTTAACTATAGTATTCAATAATTGTTTTTAAATTTATATCTGTTATGTTGGCCTTATTATTAACCAAGATATTTGAAATAATGTTCGACTTACTGATAACATATGCGAAATAATTAGAAAAATTCTTAATGTAATAATATTATGGTATAACATTGAATTAATTAACAACATTTTATGAATAACCCTTGATTTTGAAAGGTAGATATTGCACAAAGTGTTTGATTAATTATTCTCTCGCTTTGTTATTATTTTTTAAATGTGAAGTGTTTTTTAATTGATATCATGTCCAGAATAAAATACTCAATTTATATTCAATAGCATTTATCTGAATGCTTATTTAAAATTTCTTTGTTGATAAACAGAATTACATATTCTACTATTCGCAATGAAAATATTTGTACCATTTATCTAATCAGACTCTTCATAAATTTAATAAACAGATTTGTTTATTCTTATACATATTTAATATAAATAATAATAAAATATTCATAAATAAAGAAATTATTAATAATGAAATTTCATCATTTAATTGTAGAGAAATATATGTATGCGTCAACATTGAATAAGTTTTAAAAACACAGATTATTTCATTAAATCACCATGCAGGTAATAAAATTGTTAAAAATAAATCAATATAAAGTTTTTAAATTATCATAGTCTATTCATAAATGAGGCAAAATTGGGCCAAATTCCAGCCTATACAGAAGCTACCTGCACAACTATTACTTGGATGTTTCACCATGTATTAGTTTTGCAATGATCACGACTGCGGATTACTTCACCTCATTTATGAATACACTAGACCATTTAAATTACCATTGGTTGATTGATATATTATTAATAATTACTGTTTTTTATTGCAGTTCTGCTGCAGATTGCCATGCAACCAAACACTGCATCCAAACCGTATGGTTGCACAAAAAATTAGAACCCGATGACAGCAGCGTGTGCCAGATCTGCTTGCAAATGGTGAAAGAGGCCAGAGATCAGTTGGAGAGCAACGAGACACAAGTAATCCCATCACTAACAGTACTTGTAAATTGATTAAATACATGCGATGTTACAGGAACTCATAAAAGAGGTATTCGAAACCGAATGCAGCTACTTCCGCATCAAACCCATCGTGAAAGAATGCGACAAAATCGCCGATAATTACATTCCCGATTTGATCGATACGTTGGCTTCTCAAATGAACCCGCAACTGGTCTGTTCCGTAGCAGGTTTGTGCAACAATGAAAAGATTCACAAAATGATCGAAGCTGCCGATGAAGTTCCCGAAGTGAAAGTCGCATCGAATACCTGCCAAGGTTGCCACACTGTCGTTAACATACTGGAAGATCGTTTTGCTAAGATGTCCAAAGACGATTTGTTGCGCAGATTTTTGCAGGTACTCTTTACTTGTAATTTTGATGATATCATTGTGCTAATGACTAACGTTATTTTCGTTATAGTTTTGCGGTAAACTGGGCAGCTTCTCCGACGGATGCAGCAACATAATCATCACATATTTCGAGGAAATCTACAGTCATCTTCAGACTCATTTGAACGCTAACGAAGTATGCTTGATGTCTGGCGAATGCAGCGCGCAGTTCCACGAACATCGAGCAAGGATCGAGATAACACCCAACTCGCACATCGGTTACGTCTCTGTCGGGTAAATATTTAAATATCGCTAATAGCCTGTTGAAAATGTATTGAGTATTGGATTTCATTTATAACGTATTGTTTAGTAACAAAAAGGACGACTTACCATGCGCCCTCTGCGAGCAGCTGGTCAACCATTTGAAGAACTTGCTGGTTGCCAATACGACAGAGGCCGAATTCAAGCAGGTATTGGAAGGATTGTGCAAACAAACTGGTCAATTCTCTGCAGAATGTACCGAACTGGTCGATCAGTATTACGAAGAGATTTATAACTTCTTGACTACCCATTTGAACTCCACTGAAGTGTGCGAGGAGATTGGCATTTGCAGTGTGACTGAACATCAGGTATGATTGTTGGATAACGAAATTAGTTTTTTTAATCAAAATACGTCTGTAAATAGTCACTAACTAATAATAAAGATTTATTAGGTGATAAATGGTATGAACTTTTTATTGTTCTATGAAGAAATTAAACGTATGTAGATGTATCTTATTGATTTTGTGTTCGTTTTCAGGATAGCTTCATTGCACCGTTGTTACCAGCGGGCGGTGACAGTGCTAAGAAAGCACTGGAAATCTCTAATAAGGAAGATAAGCCTTTGGTTCACATTAAATTGAGTACTGATGTATCGAATAGTCAAATAGTTCCTGCGATTAATGCCGAACAACAGTTACCGATTGATATGATGATGCCCTACACGCAATTGTTATACAATAAGGAGGTGTGCGAATTCTGCGAATATTTCCTGCACTATTTGCAAAACGCTATAACCGATCCTAAAACAGAGGTAAATATAAATTTTGATCAATTCTTTAGTTGAAAACAGCAGTCCTCTTAGAGTTGATGTGCTATATAGTTAATATGTTCAGTAATTTCTGAGTATACCAAGTAGTGAATTGAATTTTACAACGTTTTCGCCTCACAAGTCTATATTTAACCATTCCCCAACCTTTTTGCGACGCCCTGTAGAACAAAAGCGTATAATTTGTACATAAAATCAACACATTTATTTTACACACATAAACACTAACACCACAATAAAACGTATCATTTAGACGCCTCGATCGCCTTAGGAGGACGAGGCGGTTCGAAAGGCTCATCAGGATCCACTCCTCTATACGAATACCGCGTCCACGGTTTCAATTCCCAAGGCATTTGCTCTTCCACAGTTCTCAATTTCACCCCTAAGTCCTTCAACGTGGGCACATTCGCTTTAACATCGTCGCTGAGATGCTCCCTTTCGATCTTCTCCCAATGCAGGCTAGCCAACGGCCAATTCAACGTGAGCTTCTCGGTGAGCGTCACCCTCAGCTTAAACAACGGATCCCAACGCATATCGTACCGCGTATAATCCTCCGGGTCCATTCTAATTATCCGGAAGAAGTAATCCACCAGCTCGGAGAGCTTGTACCGTTTAGGCCCAACGGCTTGGTAAACCTTGCCCGCCGATGTGGGATCCATGATGGCGTTCATAACGGCAGTGGCTACGTTACCGACGTACACGGGTTGTTTCTCGGTTTTCTCACCTTTGTGCCACAACGGGATATAATAGGAGTTGCGTCTCCACACGTGCATGTAATACTTGACGAATCTATCTTCTTGTCCGTACACGTCGGAGGGTCTGAATATGGTGGCGTTTTCGAATTCACCTCTAACGGCATCCTCTCCTTCGGCTTTAGTGCTCAACCAACGCGAACCGCCCGGCAAAATACCGGCAGTTTTCGGATCGTGTTCAGCGTTCAATGCTGAGAAGTGAATAAACCGTTTCGCGCCGGCTTTCTTGGCCAGTCTCGCCAACGTGGCGGCTCCTGTGACGTTCACATCGTCGAATTTAAAGTTCCTCGTCTCCCAATCTCTCCCTACGAGATTCACCACGACGTTCGAATACTTGATGCACTTCTCGATGGAGACCTCGTCGCGCAAATCGAACGGGTGGAAGTACACTTGGCCCAATTCGCCGACTTGCTTCAATCGGAAGGGGTCGTAGTTGCCGCCGCGGTAGGGGATGATTATTTGCGAGCCGGATTTGCCCAGTTCGTTGCAGACGTATTTGCCGATGAAGCCGGTGGCGCCGAATACCGTGGCTACCACGCCGCTGAAGCTGTTGCGACCGCCGCGGCCTCTTTTCAAATCCGACAGATTTAGCATGGTTTTGACAATGTGTACGGTTTGAATTCATTAGGGTGGGTTTGCATATAAACGTCGATGTAAAGGTGCATTACATACAAGATTGTACTAAATACAGGGTGTCCCAAAACTCCCTGTACACAGAGCTACTGTAAGTTAGTGGGATCAAAATAAGTCTATTTGTCCAAAATTACCTACATCACATAGTTCTGCGTTTGTCTCTGAGGAAGCTTCAAAGTTGAAAGAACATTTTCATTTTTTTTTTAATAAATCGAAAACGCTTCTATCGATTTTTATAAAATTTGGTATGTAGTTCTTTTAATTGAAGAGCCATTGTTCAAATCAAAAATTAAACGTACTGAAATAATGGAAGGGTAAAATCTACCCTTATCCTACCATAAAAGACATCGTATTTTTTTTGAGGGCCGCCTCTGGTCCCTCAATTTTTTTGTATGGAGAGCTTTATTCATTTATAGCATTTTTTGTCTCTTGCGAAAAACATGTATCTCTCATGGTATTCGAGGAAAAAAAATTTTATGGACAGAGGGTCAGTGTTTTAAAATTTTCAAGAAAACTACCGCAACTTGAAAATTGTCGATTTTACAATGTTTTACAACGTTATTACAATAAAAAATTCATCAATAGGCATATAGGTATCGACTGAAAAATAACAATTCAAACAGATGGTTAGAGACTTATTGTAAAAAAATTTTCCTTCTCTTTAATTGTTAATTTCCAGTCGATACATATGCCCATTGATGATTTTTTTATTGTAATAACTTCAAAATCGACAATTTTCGAGTTGTGATTGTTATAAACGCCAAATAAGATTTCTTGAAAATTTTAAATGACTAACCCTCAGATCATAAAAAAAATTTTTACTCCAATACCAAGAGACAAAAAATGCTATAAATGAATACAGCTCTCCGTACAAAAAAATAGGGGGACCAGAGGCGGCCCTCAAAAAAAATACGATGATTTATGGTAGGATAAGGGTGGTTTTTAACCATCCATAATTTCAGTAGGTGAAAGTTTTGGTTCGAACAATGGCTCTTCATTTAAAATAGCCACATACCAAATTTTCTAAAAATCGATAGAAGCGTCTTTGAGTTAATAAAAAAAAAATGAAAATTTTCTTTCAACTTTGAGCGTCCTCAGAGGCAAATGAAGAACTTTGTGACATAGGTAATTTTGGCTCAATGGACTTATTTTGATCCCACCAGCATACAGTAGTTCTGTGTACAGGGAGTTTTGGGACACCATGTATTAACTAAATAAAGATAAAGACTAAGGCCGTATTCAGCGCCCCATTTTAAAGGTAGAGTAACGCTGACAATAGTGACATTTTTACATTGTTGTTATGGAGTAACTATGGACTTTGTTAGGACTTAGAGTTAGTTTAAAACCGTTTTTAACGTTAAAATGGGGCGCTGAATACCGGCCTAAATAAATATCAGGTATACAGAGTGGCAATTTTTGTCGGTACACTCTAAAGAAAGTGACTCTCAATCACAACGTAAGATAGTGAGGAATAAAAAATACTTTCAATACTACAACATAGAGCAGGCGTGGCTTCAGCTCGTCATAGTATCATATGCGCTCTTTGTTCGATGCATTGCAAAATAATTAACTGTTTCATCGACTCGATGTACCGCGACGACTCAGCGCCGCATAGTATAAGTAATAGTATAAAGGCTGTAAAGCCACTCAAAAATGCACTCTTTAATGCACGGCTACAGTGAATAGGTATAGGTAGGAATAGGTATAGGTAACTTAATAGGTTAAATCATCTTATTTTCCTCTCAGAAGTCTGTAGTTAAGCCATGTACCAAACTTTTTGCAACACCCTGTATACGAGAATCTGAAGATTATTATAAAATTTAACTTTACTACACATTGCGTATACTTGTGGACTTCACTTCCAGTTATTACTCACGTTGAAGATACCATTTAATTTTTAGGAAAAAATCGCTGACGTTATCGACAAAGCTTGCGACAAATTACCTACATCTGTAAACGAAACTTGCGTCGATTTCGTCAACAATTACGCACCGGCTTTGATAGCCATTTTAGCCCAGGAAGTCGACCCCTCCGTAGTTTGTCCTCTGATAAGAGCTTGTCCATCATCTGATAGCAGTAACGTGGACATATTCATGCAAGCCAAAAGCGACTCGAAATGTCCTTTGTGCCTCATAGCCGTTACAAAACTGGAGGATTTGATCAAGAACAACAACACTGAGGTGCGTATTACAACGTTTCCAGTTGGTGTAATTCTTGATTAACTGTTGTTTTGTTGTGCAGGAGCAGATACAAGATGCTCTCAAGAAAGTTTGCAGTACTTTACCGCAAACTCTCGACAACGAATGCGAGGATTTCGTGGCAACTTACACTAAGCAATTAGTGGAAATGTTAATTGATGACTTCAAGCCGGAGGAAGTGTGCGTTGCATTGAAGCTTTGCAGCGATTCAAGGCCTGCTAGTAAATTGCCTCCTTATGTTTTTAGGCATGTCGAAGGAAATATTGGTGAGTAATTTTGCTGTTAAAAAGAAGAAAGTTGTTACGTTTATTTTTGCAGAAACTAATGTAATACCTGATAACACAATAAACGGTCAGATAATAGGAAAAAGTGTGGACAACGCTGTGCAAGAAAAACCGCAATGCGTTTTGTGCGAATTTATTATGAAGGAAATTGAAGATGAGTTGAAAGATAAGAAAACTGCTGTAAGTTTGATTAAATTTGATGCTAATGAGCTACTAATTAATTATGTTTTATATAGGACGAAATTGAAAACGCTGTAAAGAACATTTGCAAAATAATGCCCTCATCGATTAGAAAGGAATGTGATGATTTTATTGAAAAAAACGGGAATATAATCATCCAATTGTTAATCGCCGCTTTGGAACCATCCGAGATTTGCACTATGATGAAACTGTGTGGAAACAATCTCGAGACGATTAGAGGTAACCACAAATATTCAATTTTAATGATACATGATTGTAAAATTTTATTGTAGTTGAAATTTCGGAATGTCCCATTTGCGAAATGGCGGCCGACAATATGATTAGGATATTGACGAATCCCAGAGTGGATCATAACGTTATGCATGTCGTTGAGAAGACTTGCCGGGGTTTGCTGCCGCAATACAGAGAAAAAGTAAGTTGAATTATGCAAGAAATTGTTTAAAATTATACTGTGTTTGTTGGAGGTAATTTTATGAATTTGAAATTGTTTCAGTGTGCGAATATTGTCGAAACTAATGGTGATGAAATGTTGA
This sequence comes from Phyllotreta cruciferae, assembly GCA_917563865.1. Classification (NCBI taxonomy): domain Eukaryota; kingdom Metazoa; phylum Arthropoda; class Insecta; order Coleoptera; family Chrysomelidae; genus Phyllotreta; species Phyllotreta cruciferae. Next base: position 11,130,481 of record OU830607.1, read on the forward strand.
CGATGGCGTTTGACCATTCTAATAAGAGAACGATCTGCAATAAATTGGGATACTGCAAATCCTTGATGGCCGATGTGGTTATTAATTAAGAATTTGCTAGAATTTTTGATAAATACTTAACAGGTAGAGTAATATAGACTACTTTTTTACTGCAATACTAATGTAATGGTTTTTAGATTTTTTAGTGACATAAATTACCAAAGTAGGATTCTTCATAGATTTAAATTAGTCTTAACAAAAATTTATATTATTTGCATTAATGATATTGTCGATATGCAGGTTACTGTGATGAAATTTGAATTAATAAACAAAATTTATTAATACACTTGTAGTACAACAATCTTACCCGATTTCACCAACCTGTCTTTAGGTATTCATTACCTATTGTAATTCCTAAGGTAGGAAGTACTTAAATCGAATACTTACCTAAATCGAATTTCACCAACATAAGAAATACCTAGTTTAAAATTTGATTTTTGCAGTTTTCTGCATTGTTAGAGTAGCACTGCCTAATATTGACGTGTAAACAATAAGTGAAGGTCATAATTGAAATAAGTAGAGAAAAGAAGAGAAACGAGGTAAATAAAAGTATTTAAATAAAAAAAAATTAAAAAAAATTATCACGTTCGTATATTAACGGTTGTATTTAAGTACGAATATTGTGTGTTTAATCATGGATAACTCTATAGTGCTTTTCTTAGTAGATCAAGATTTGTTGGAATTTTATGCTCTCTACGTGGGAATTTTACTATTGAAATGCTTCATAATGATCGTTTACATCGGCTTAAATGAAATGTGTTGCAAGGTAAGTTCTTAATTTCTTTGATAAATTATTTAGTTTCTTATTGTTTGACTCATTAGGCCCCACCGAAAAATCCTGAAAATGGAATAATATGCAATGAGCAGGTCATTAATAACGAAAAAGTAGAGAAAAATAGAAGGTAAATATCATAAATAGGAAAGTATTAATAATTCTAAATTATTGGTTTTTTAGAGCACGCTTAAATGATATACCATTTTTCATCTCCATTAGTTTCTTATACTTGTTAACCTATCCAGCCGCGGAGCCTACCAAATGGATAATTCGAGCCTACGTCCAATCCAGGATAATCTACACCCTATTCTACACAGTCTGCAAATCCAAATGTGGAACACTCTTCTACGTAATCGGGCTTCTCATAAACTTTTATCTGTGCCTCAGCGTCATTAACCATTTCTCCTTGAAGTTGTAGTTCCAGATAGTTATTGTATTAAAATATTTCCATTCTTCCAGTTGATATATACCAAATTTTATAACCTATGTTTAATAAATAAATACTTCAAAACTTTTTGCCATCTTTTTTAACTTGTACTGCTTTCACTGGTATAGAAATGTAAAAATAACACAGGTTTACAAAAAAAAAGTCCGGACCATGGTATTCCTAGGTATTTTGGAGTCCTGAATACGATCCCGGAGTCAGTTTTGCCCCATCAAGTCAGAAAACCTAGATTTAGAGGTTAAAATGGTGCTTTTTCATGGCAACATTTTATCCACTGGGCTGTCCCTGCGCTGGTCCTGGTCGAGATTAATGGCCTCCGTACAATCTTTGGAAGGTATTCGTGACCTAGACAGTTACCCCAACTTAACAAATCGCTCGAGAAATTGTCCCGGGGCCCGTTCCGAAAAAGCACCATTTAAACGACCTTGAAATCTGGGTTTTCTGACGTGATGGGGCAAAACTGACCCCGGGATCGGATTCAGGACGCCAAAATACCTTGGATTACCATGGTCCGGTTAAATAGTCCGAACACTTTTTTTTCTTTTTTTGTAGACCTGTGTAATTTTATCAACTTCCACTATATTCAAATATTAAAAAAAATAGTTATTTATTTTAATTCTCGAGCTGAAAAATGTCTTTTCATTATTTTAATATGAATATAATATCAATTTGACCCTCCTCAATTAAGTTATCAATATTTTCAACTTCCTCTGGAACATCTCTCTTATTCCTTAAATAACCACAACAAAAATTCTTTAAACTATCAATAAAATAATACTATAAAATCTAATCTAAAGTGAGATTTTCATCTAAAGCCTGCTAAATATGAAAAATATGGTTAAGTATTTACTAAATGCTTTAGGCAAGCCCACAGTGAGCTGTACTAACTTTAGTTATTTCCCATCACCTTTGAGTACCACTTAGAGCATGGTGAAACGTAAATTGTACTCAGGACTTCCTAAATCCGGTTTAAGCATCACCTAACTTTAAGGCCCGATTTCACAAAGAGCTTTTAAGGATCACCAAAATGTTAATCTTGGTTTGTCCGTTAAACGAAGTTTATAAACAAACTGCCCAATTTTGGTCGTTTAAAGTGCCTAAACGGAGTTCATATAGTGACTTAACGTCACTATATTGATTTGATGGCGATCGAGTTATCGAAAATTGAATATTGGACAATAAATGGCTCGCAGGCGACTTTACCATTTTATTTTTGGGGCTACGAGTGAACTTAGACAAATCTTTCACTATAATTGTAGCAACTGTTGTGCTGCACAGTATTGCTCGTCAAGCAGAAAAAGATGTTTCCATCGACGATCCAGATGTTCTCTTACCACAGGTCCATGGGATGGTTTATTGGAACAAGATCAACATCCTCGCTGGTTGACCATGAACGAAATAAAAATAAGATATAGATTGTAAATTGTAATTTTTATTAAATTATCTTATTTATGGCCACTTGCACCAACAAGTTAAGGAAATCTTAAGTTACATCTTTAACTTAAGTAACAGATATGGCTTGCACCGCTGTATAGAATGATGACTTAAATTTAAGGAGCCCTTTTTAACCCCTTAAGTTCTTCTTAACAAACTTAACCTAATTTTTATTATATTGCCTTTATTTTTGCCAATGTAATGGAATTATTTAATGAGGGTCTAGAGCTTCCTAGAGCTTGTAGAAAATGGTTTTCCTAGGAGAACATATGATAGGTAAATAAAAGTTGAATTATCAACGCGTTTGCTTCTCAGCAAAAGTATAATTTGGGGCTCTTCCTCCTACTTTAGCCTTTGCTTTTGAGAATTTTCTCATTTTTTCCTCCTTTTCCATTTTTATAATTTAGTAGTAGAATTACACCTTACACTCCATTGTTACACTTGCCCAATTATTATAGTTAATAGTTATAGTTAATGCTAATAAACTGCAACCCTATACCTATAAAAATCGAAATTAACCTATAAAAATCTTTTTCCTGCAAAATCACTAGAAACAAAATATGAAAAAAGAAAAAAAAGAAGTAAAATACACTGTTGCCAGAAACTCGTCGATCTTAGTTAAGTTTGTTTTAAAAATAATTGGTGCAAGACAAAACATTTTTAGGTATACTTAAAATTTTAGTTTGGTGCAAGTGGGCATTAGTTATATATTTTATTAGCTGTTTTCGCGGAGCAAATCCTGAATGTATTCGGAGGGAATGCGCATGCGCACATCAAATTTGAGTGTTCGCGGAGCGAAAAAAATATGTTCAGGATGTGTTCAGAATAAAAAATCCCGTGTTCGCGGAGGACATAGTTTAAGTTCCGAACATGTTCGTAACGCATTCGATACGTCCCGGGATATTAGAAGGGATATTTTATTCGGAATTTATTCTAACCTAAAAATGTTGTGTTTCTATGTTACTAACTTCACAAGTTCTTATTCTTTTTGTTCTATTTTTGTATTTAAATTTCTATTAGTTTTCACAATTCATCAGTGTTTCTTGTTTGAACAAGCAGTATTAATCAAATCAGACACTTTTTGTAAGAAAACTTAATTTTAAACTACTATTTAGATGGTGAACTTCAGTTCAAGCGGCGAAGATTTAGAAGAGATTTTGGGACTTTTAAATGTTCCGAAAAATGCAATTTTTTTTGAAGAAGCTTTGCCCAATTTACTAACCAACAATTTAGGCACCATTTCAGATTAAGTAGAGACTCAGCTGTGGCTCCTTGAGTCATATTTTTCGAATTAAAAAAAAGTAATAAAAATTTTAACTAAAACTCTTTAACAATGCCCTCAACAAATACTTTACTTCACAAACATATTCCAAGACAAAATCACGTAAGATAACGTTATCATATTCTTCGTTTTTTTTTTCTCGTAAATATCAAATAATCGTTCGCGGTGTCCTAAAATTCTGAACGTATCCTGAATTTTATTGCGCATATGTCAAGTTCAGGATTATACTCGGTATATGTTCGGGATGTATTCAGGATGTGTTCAGGACTGCTATTGTTATTTAGACTTTTTCTCTTCTCGAGCAATTTATTCGATATCAAAAGGATTTTCGAATCCTTCAACATAATTGTCTCGAATCAGCGCAATCACTTTCTCCAAGATGGGACCTTCTTGGACTACTCTCATCGGTCCATTTGTTCCTTTACTAGTTCCAATAACATTGTCTTCTCAGAATTTTTTGGTTAAACATGCTGCCATCTATAACCCCCTGTAAAAATTACCCAATCGTTCAGCAACCTACAACCAAAACCCCATGGTTGTCTATTTTCTACATGTGTTACCACCTTTACCGCAATGTCACCCTCAATCCACACCTTCATGACAGCCGTATGAACTCACTGTTATCAAAAATTGCTATCGAAGGATGGTAATAGCACGAGATGTCCAAAACCACCGCGAACGCCAGCGCACAGACGATCATTAAAGTCCATCCGCACATGCTGGAAGCCGACCAAATATCCAAAGTGACCACCGACAGGCGGCAAGGGACGGTGTTGTCCGTGGGGCCCAGGCAGGAGCAGCATTTCTACTCTTTGCTCCGGTTTACACCCTTCTCCGACATCAAGGAGAACAGCGTGCGTATACTGGACATCCCCAGGTTAAAGAGACTGCAATTTAACCCCATTAACGATTCGGAGGAGATGGAGAGCAGGGCGAAGATGTTTAGTTTGGCGGATGACGATGGGGCGGGGTACGTCTGCTGCTCTGTTATTAGAAGGGAATTGGTTAGGGATCGAACAGCTTTGGTGGGGGCGGGTACGCAGACCGATGTGGCTGTTAGTCCACATATTTTAGACGATAATAACGTAGCTTATGTGTATAGTGTCAATGGTAATAAATAATGGATCGAAGAGGAGTTAATCGGTAGCTATAAGGATTATTTAGAGGTACCTTTACGTTTTAATATCCATGTACATATTTCAGTAGTTGTAGAAAAATTTTTATATTTATGTAAGTTTCATTAAATAGTTATTTCTGAGTGGGATATTTGCTTATAAAATAACCAATTATGGATACTTTCCCGTTCCTAATTCCCAAATATTAGACTCCCCTAAGGGGGAATATACGAGTACAGTCAGAGGCGCGAAAAAGAGAAGGTTTTCATGATTTTTTTTAAACTAAATGACTATACTTATTTATTCGAAAACTTTTCTATAATGTTACGATGTGTTTGAAGAATATTTTGTAATTTTTTTAGCCAATAATAATAGCTATATAAGTTTTAGCGATGGTGTATACAGGGTGTCGCAAAAAGTTTGGGACATGGGTTAACCACAGACTCTTGGGACAAAAATAAGACGATTTAATTGAATTTACCTATATCCAAAATTGATTAGTAAAGAAGTTAATAATAAAAAAGAGATTTTTTTGATATTGTGCAAGAATATCTTACATATTTATGTGTAAATTTCTCTTTTTAAATTGTCCATCCCTCTCTGATTTAATGGGGGTGGCAAACCTCCTCAAAGCCCTAATTGTTCCGCCCATGTAATTCATCTAATTTTTGAAACGAAACTAGATTTATTGGTTTATTTATAATGATTTTTTAATCTTTGTAATTTTTTATGAAACCCATATTTTTGGAGATAAATCTCTCTTTTTGGCATTCATAATATTTTTGAAATCCAGATTTTCAGCCCATTATTGACCAAAAAATTTTTCACAAATTAAGTTTTTTTCAACAATAAACTATCAATTATTCATACCACTTAGCACATAACACAGAAATAAATAACATTCAAAATTAAAGATTTACCTTTTAAAAATTTGATTTCTGTAATTTTTAATAACGGTTCAATATGGCCTCTATCTATAATCTAATGATTAATAAATAGATTTTTGTTGAAAATAAGTTAATCTGTTAAAAAGGCGTTATGATAAATTTTTTGTTTATAATAATTTGCTGAAAATGTGGAGTTGAAAAATCGCATGGTTGCCAAAAATGAGATTTTTCTCCAAAAATATGAGTTTTATAGAAATTTACAAAGAGTAAAAGATCATTATAAATAAATCAATAAATCTAGTTTCGATTCGAAGGGGAGGGATTCCAGAGAGGGATGGATAATTTAAAAAAAGAAATTTACACATAAATAAGTATACTACCAAACAGAGATATTCTGTACAAATTTTCACGTAAATAAGTTAAGCTATTCTGGCACAATATCAAAAAATATCTTTTTAACTCTTAACTTCAAAACCCTATAACTTCTTTACTAAGCAGTACTTAGTTGAAGCAAAAAATCCCAAAAAGATTTCGTTATTATGACTTTGTTTTCCGGGTGAACGAAGGATTTTGAAAAAATTTTAATTTTGAGTTTTTTAAAGTACTTTGAAGTTAAGGTCGCGATTTTCGCTTAAAAAGTTGACCGTTATTAAAAACGAGTTGTAATTACAGAAAACAAACATGCTTCGTTCACCCGGAAGCTAAAAATGTATAAATTAAGTGTGCAAAAATTGAAAATGATCGCATTAGATTTTGAGATATCGTGTCCACCGACTTTGAAAATGTAGTTTTGAGAAATAAGCGTTAAAGTTTTCACTATGAATAAAACAGGTTGGACGGGCGGCGCATCTAGACTCTCTCACTCGCTCAGTTTTGCTCAGATCAACTTGAAATTTTAACACAACATTCCCCAAATGTTGTACTTTCATATAAAAAAAAAACGATTTTTTTTCAAATTTCTTGACTGTATATTCCCCCGAAGAGTAGGATTGGTCGTTTCCCCTGAAACAAAGATCCTATGCCGATCCCCTTGGAGTTAGGAAGGTTTTGGGCAGCATCAAGATGAATCGAAAGGTTAAAAAAATACTACCAATCTTATGAAACAAAAAATAATATAATTGTTTTTTGGGTTACACGATGTTGGAGTAACCGCGTTACATTAAATACAAGACGCATTTTGACACTAACGTATATACACATTCTGCGATTCGCCAATTGCATTGGAAATCGCAGACACACCACACCGGTAACATGTTTGGAATACATTTGTTCGGAGTACTCGTTGATAATATGCGGTACTCGCCGCTTATGCGGCCTCTCCTTCGCCCTCTTCCTTCTCGGCGGCGGTCAACAGGGTGATGAGAGCCTGGGTGTCGATTCTGTTGTTGTCGTCGATGTCCATGGCATCAAAGGCATCGTCGACTTCCTTGCCGGTGAACTTGTCTCCCCAAGTCATCAGAGCGTGGCGGAATCTACCAAAATTTACACGTAGAAATAGTGAAATCGTACAAAAAAAAATGGCTTACTTCTCGCCGTCGATGGTGCCGTTCTCGTCGAAGGTCTTGAAGGCAGCGACGACCACTTCGTCGTCGTCAGTGCCGCCGGAGTCGGCCATGCGGTTGCCGAACAAGGCCAACAATTGCGTGAAGTTGATGGGTCCACTGGCTTCGTTGACCATCTCGTCCAATTCCTTCTCGTTGGCGAGCTTGCCCACGGCGTCGCACGTCGCCCTCAAATCGCTCTTGCTGATGATGCCTTCAAACAAAAATTACAAACCTTAAGGCTATTTTATCGATTATGATGATACAGATTGTTATGATTTTTGTTACGCGTCGGCACTGTTTACTAATTTTTTTTCGCTTCATGTCAGCACTGACATTATTTCACTCTATCCTTCAAAGAGATAGGTCGCCTATTTCACTCGCACATTTCACCGATTTAATGCTATTCAATACAGATAGGCACTTAGATTTTTTCTTCGTAGAAATATGCCTAACAATTTTATGTTATTATTTTCGTAACTTATTATGCAATATACTGTCGGTTATTTCAATTTTTAATTTATATTACAATCTAGTAGAGTTAATAAGAAAAAATGAAGATAAAAAGTGGGCGCTCTAAATAATATGAGTACATTTCTGTACACTAATAGTTTGCGAAACACGCTGTAGAAATAAGAGCGAAAGCGATGTAGTTTCAAAAATTCGTAAAATTTGAAATCGGTTTCCCATTTCTTATGCTTATTTTTTAATTTAACAGAAAATTTTATATAGAAAAAAATTTACAAAAACTATGGTCTACAATCTGTTGGAATTACATTTTTAATATTTTATATTTCAGGTGGATTTTTATTTATATTTCCAAAAGTATGAGGTAAAGTGAAAATATAAATCCAACAATTTCTTTGCAAGTTCGCAATTGACTTCTCACAAAAATTTCAACAAAATTTGACTATAAATAACGGAGTTATTTGGGAAACCGTTTTTATATGTAACGAATATAGGGTGATAGAACAGCCTATAAGCATCAATAAGAAGTCGTTGAGATTAAGAAAAGTTCAAGAAAGGCTGGTAATGAAGCTAGTTTGAAAGCACCCAGTAGCTTGAATGGGTGGTAAAGTAGCAAAAGGTGGTTATATGGAGGTGTTTACCATCTTTGTCGTGGTCCATGAGTTGGAAGGCCTCCTTGAACTCGGCTACCTGAGCTTGGGAGAACATGGAAAATACATTGGAGCCGGATCTTTTGGCTTTCTTGGAAGAGCTTTTCGACGATGATCTGGTTTCGGCGGCGGGTGCAGCTGCTGGGGCGGCATCTCCTTCTTCCTTCTTCTTCTTCTTAACCTTCTTTTCCTTGTCCGCCTGAAAATATATTTTTTTTGGTTAATTAGAAATTATCTAGAGCTATTTTGCATATAGCACATGACCTATTTTATTTCAGGAATACCAGGTCGATTAAAATTAACCAGCCAAAATCCTTTAGAGCTTTTTTTATTTTTAACTTTCGAGCGTCAATAAGTATTTTATTTACAATTCATTATAAACATTTTGACTTTCGAGATGCCTGTAATATCGTTTTTCTCTTTTGGCCGAATTCCAAATTATTTATATCTCGAAGTTAAAAATAATCCATTTCCAGTTCGCAATTCGGACCGCTTATTTTCGTATATATCAGTCAATAAAATGTTACATAATCATCAAATATTTAGTAGGTAAGTATTTTATATAAATATGCAAGAGATGAAAAAATTAATCCCAATGCAGATATTAGAAATTTTTAATTTAATGAGTAATTATAATTATGTAGTTAATGATTAGGTAATAAATTTAGGTCGATTGTGCAGTAAGAGGTGCATATTTTTTCAATGGATCCAACTTATTTTTGCAAAGTACATCAGTAATTATGATCATTAAAAATAATATATTTTTACAAGACGCATTATTGAAATATTTTAAATACCTACTTATAATATTTTTGAATTAACAATTGAAAATTCTTTTGAAAAAAACTATTAAAGAATCATATCTTTTTGTCTTCGATATTTAAAATAATTCCCAAACCTTAGCAAAAAAAATTGCAAAAATTTTTTCAAAAATTTTTTTAGCTTCAGCCCCATCGAAATTACAATAAAAGAAACCCAAACAATATTTAAAAATCACCAAAACCCCAATTATTCTATTGAAAAAAAAACTCACCATTTTATCAGTCGAAGTTGAACTCTCCAAGTAACACCCGCGACTGAAATAGCTTCCAAAAGTAATCTTACTTATAACATCTGACGTCGGGACGTCGGGCGTCGGACGGCTCTCGTTCGGGCGTCGTTGCTTCGATTTTTTGAGCTTACCTTATTTAGCTCCCTCTCGGAATAGATTTCATTCGTTCCAGTCATTCCGAGCCGATTCATTCGCCCGTTGAAACACTAGAGCCACATTTCTCGTCCACCATCTTCCCGCATCACACCCGAAATCGTCCCAAATATAAGCTATCTAGCTCCAATTGAAGAAATACTATCAACCGATATAAACGTAGTAGATATCCAATAACAGTTTAACAGTTAGATTAGATTTTTCATCGTGCCTTATAGAAGAAATAATAAAGGTATTTAAAGAAGTTAATAACACAATTTATTTATTTCAACAAATAAAACGTCAATAAATGTACAAATATAATTAATTTACCAGTCGAAAGTAACCTATTAGAGTTTGATCTAAAAAACAAGCTGTTTCTTTTTTTACTCTTTTCATTGGGATCTTTGGTACCGCACAATTTATAAGCAATTTTAACTTTTCTCTTCTCGTCTATGAATCCTGGTATGTACAAACTTGGCGAATCCAGTCTACCTGTGGTCATTAATCTATTGAAATCCTGCTCCAATCTACTAGAAATCGGACCTTTAAAATGTAACAATAATTGAACACAAGCATCGTTGTGTAACGATTTAGTTTTCCTGCTATCCACTGTTAAAAACCAATCGGGTATTCCCATAACTTCACGGACTTCTTCGATGAATTGAGCTCTACAATGAATTATAATTTAATTACAATTTCTTGTCTGTGTTAAAGTGTTTGCTTACACTACAAAACGAGGTGGTTTTTCTATATTAGCGAATTTAATGATATCGTAATCAGGCTCAATGTTGGCGCAAGCGAACCTCAACGGGCTCTTCTCCGGCCCGAAAATAACGATGGACTTTCCCACGGCTGATACGTCTCCTTCCAGCGGGAAATTGGAGTCGGTGAAAACCTTCCTGCGTAGACCGATGTCTATTGTACCCAGCCTGGCTGATAGATCGCCCACGTGGCATCTGAGGGGGTTCTCCGGGCCGCATTCTTGTCTATAGAGGTCTTCCTGAAGGGGAATAGTATGGTGATGGGTGGAGTTCAATTGGTCCCCGCGGTCAAATTTACCCAAATATAATCCTTTTTCGACTCGAAAGCTATCAGTCAATTGGTCCCCAATACCGGATTAAGGGTTTCTAGGAAGGACCGATGGGAATATTTATAATTTCAAAATTCTCTGGCAAATTTCGATTATGTATTTTCATTTCGTAGTACAATTTAATGAGGATTTTATGATTAGGGGAAATTTTTTGACTCATGTCTTTTTTTTTCTATTTCAATATAGGGAAAATCCCATCCCTTCCAGTATACTTAGAACTAGAAAATTAGGTATACTTTTCATAATAACAAATTTCGATATTGTAAAATATCAAGGTACTTTACTCTTGAGCAAAATTCACATTTTTTGACATACCTCGTATAAGATTGATAAAATTTGATTTTTAATGGTTGCATCTTGGATTTTAGATCACGCAGAACTTTTTGTGAAGAATAACTATTTCGTAAAATTAATAATAAAGTTTCCCATATGTTGCCAACTATTTTTTGAAATCCGTTCGTATATTAAAACTAAAATAGTTCTTTTTTTGTACAGAATTTTTCTTTTAATATATATTGTATCAATTGTATATATTTTAAATTACTAAAGCTTAGATATTAAATATTTTTTAACACTAAAAGCTGCATTTTGTCCAAATTCTCTCAGCTATGTAAGTACACCAGAAGATGTTAGCCAAATGATAGTTATTCATGCAATGTGAAATCTTATCTAATCGGATTAGGAATATTTTGACCGCGGGGACCAATTAGCCCATCAAATTTTGAAACTGGGGACCAATCGACCTGTAGGATTATGGAAACCCGCTGACAAAAATGACTGTGGGGACCAATTGACCAACACCGATGGTGATCAGTTACGTTAATTATTGATTGAAAATGCTTACGTTGAGTGGGTCAGCTAATTGTGTGTAATATGGATTCCAAACATAACCACCTGCCACGCATCTGGCACTTGTACTTTTCACTATGGCGTCCACTCCCACTGGATTTACAAAAATTTGCCAAAGGTGATTTCTTGTCTAAAATAATTAGTGATCAATTTTACAATTGGCAACATGTCAGTATCCATACCATATTTCTATCATTTTTTCCTGGATACCGCAATTTCAGTTCGATTGTAGTGTCACTTGCGCTACCGTCTTTATGGATTAACTGTCTCTGGAAAATTACCGTTAGAATTAATAAAATATTGTAGGATGAATTATAAAATTGAACCTACCATTTTAGCATACCCGTAGACAAATCCCATAGGATTATGAAACGATGCTATAGCTCTTAGTTCTCGCGCTTCCGAAGCACTGTACCCTCTTTCTATGGTGGAGCAAGCCCAACGTTTTATATTCTATACAAATAAATTTATCAGCTTGTGGATGCATAATAACTTGAACAATATACTTCTCTATAAATAATGATGGACCTTCCGAGGATGCTCTTTGGACCAAACAAAGTCAGCAAAGTATCGTTGTAAAACCTTCTATCGACTGTGCGATTTTGCAAGTTTCCGAATTTCCCGCTCAAATCTCCGGCCTCGTATTGGTCAGGGGTGCCTTGGTAACCTCGTGGAGATGACGTGGAGTCCACGTTGAAGGGGTTCCACGTTTCGTACAAGGTGGTCGATTCGCAGGGGAATTCCAAATCTTCCTCGACTGGCGTCTGAAATAAAATCCCCCTGTGTGATAATTTTATTTGGAATAAATGTTAGTGACCCACCATGTGAATGTGGTAGCCCGTTAGGAAAGTAAGTCCTTCTAAATTGACTTCGATGTCGGTAATGTCGTATTCGGTTTGTTGCAGAAATTCGATTTTACCTTTAACCGAGAGGTCGAAACCGTTGGGGAACCAGTCCCTGGCCACTGCTTTTCTTCTGTACACTCCGCTGATGCTGAATTGTATGTAAAATTATTAAATTTGCTTCATTATTGTAAGTGATCATTGTACTTACATTGAACAAGCTAATCGTTCACCTCTAGCTTTAGGACCGTGGTCATCAAACAACACCAAAGATTTCCCCAGGATGTTATGAAACCCGCTGAGTGGTAACAAAGGATCTGTCCACATTTTCCTCGAAACTATATCACTGTCAACCAATCTCCCAGCAATATCCAACGTCCCTTGTCTAATCGAAAGATCGCCCATTCTGCATAACCCAACATCATCCAAACTGCACTTTTCCGTTCTATTATCATACTCCACCTTGAACAACAATCACCCATTAACCCCAAAATTCTACAACATCAAAACAACCACCTTGTAAGGATTGAACACATCTCCAGCGCTCAAACACCGCTCCTTCCAGCTATAAAAATCCTTCCCGGGCGCCTGCTGATGTATAGCCCATCGGTGACCAACTGAATTGTTCAAAGCTGCTCCATCTGCATGCACCAGGTACTCCACCAGCACGCTGGTGTCCGCCCAGGGCTCGTTCCTGGCTTGCCTCAGCAGCACCCTGCCCACCACCGGGTACCGAAACACCACTTGGGCGGTGAAGATTTGCTTGGCGTACTTGAAATTCGATTCATACAGCACCACATCGCCGCAGATCCACGGCTCTGCTATCAGCTCCGACGAGCGGTACTGGGTGTACCTTGAATACACCGGCAATGTAGCAATTAGAAGAGGTTTTAAAAGAGTATGTATTTACTTACTTGTAAATCACCAGAGATCTGTGAATGATGGAATGTCTTCCTTCTAGGGGTAGGTAAGTGTCCCAGTAAGGTCCGGTGAGTTCTTGTCCGCCTTTTACGGTGGAAGTGCGGTTGTTCCTTCCAAGGAGCTTACCGGATAAGTCCCCGATGGCATACTGGTCTTGAGTACCGAAACCTTCAAACGCAAATAGATTAGAATAAAACATGTATTGTAGTACATGTAGTGTTGTGTACTTACCATTGGGGGGAACGTTGTTGAGGTTGATGCTCTGGGGGTTGTACACGAAGTTGGTGGTCAAGCAGGAGTTTTCGATGTCGTTTCCAGCTGGAAACGGTTTGATGGGTAATTCGTGGATCTTGTAGGCTGACACAGTGGAGCTGTAGACGATTCTGGTTTCTACGTCTCCTCTGGCTGTTGTTAGATTGAATGTCACTGAAGTTGGTTCGAATTTAGTGCGTTGGGTCATTTGTATGTCTCCTTTGATGCCACCTGATTGGATGACGACTCTAAAAAAATTGCAAATTCTCGATTAAAATCCCTTTCTTTTTAGATCTAGATAAAGACATTAAAGAAGAACTGTTGAAAATTACCTCGCATTTACAGGATTGTAGTACTGGATTTTGGCGCAGGCTAAGAAGACATCTTGGTGTTTTGTTTCGAACAAGACCAAGTAGAGCTTTCTCTGTGAACCGGTCAAATCGTTAGACATCGATGCCAGTTCAACATCTCTAAACAAAGTTTTGTATCTGTTTTTGCGATGATCGGTAGATACTTTAACTTTCCCAATTCTTCCATCGATATCACCTACAGATTTCCCTTCACCCCTTCCATCAGGATCGAAAACTAATTGGAGAATATTGCAGTTATCCACGTGTCTGCCTTCGTCTGAATCGAATATATCAGTGGTATAAATCTTCCAGGAGTGTTCGCTGTATGGCAGATATCTGCTGACGTTTTCTTTGTTGTAAACGTGGTAGAGATCAGTCATGATCAACAGATCGCTATGATTATCTTTGGTCGAGAACCACCTGAAGTAAACGTCACCAGCGATGGGGCTGTTAAATCGGGCAACAGCGACTTTTTCGTTGGTTTTATCCATCATGACGATCGATGAGCAGATGGTTTGATCGGTGTCGCTGTTTTTGAATAACAAACTTTTACCGTAAATGCCTGAATCTCCATTTATACTTAAATCTTTCGTGATGTGCTGGCTCGTCTGATTGTCAGGGATAATTAAATATCCAAACACCTCTTGCATGTTGATTATGGTCTTGCCCAAATTTTGGCAACGGTCTTCCAATGTGGAATAATCCACTGGGAATTCGGTTATGTACCAAGACCATATCTGACTAGGATATTCTAATGTTGCTTGCAAATCTGTGGTTATTATAACTTCATCTTTCACTTTCGCGAAGGTTATTGCACCGTGGAGCCCTTTTGAAGAAATGTAGCTTCTCAATGTTAGCGAGGTAGATTGTTGAATAACTGAAATTGGGAGTTGAGTATTAGAAAATTATTTAAGAAAAAGTTTATAGAATTGAACAAATTGCTCTAAATGAGTGATATTATTAGCATGTTAAACACAATTTTAAACAATAAAAATCATAAATAATAACTCTTTTTGAGCAATGTATTTGATTTTAACTCATTATAATTGGCCAATTAATTTCTACCATTTAAAATAATGACGTCAGAGTCTTAAAAGCAATACCTGCTGTCGCCATATGAATATAGAATCGGTACTTACGTGCGAAAAGAAGTATTATCCAATAATTTGTCATCATTTTATGACGAAACCAACGTAAATATCACAAGAAAATGCATGAGAAACCTTCATTAGTGCGAATGCCGTTCTTTTCACCAAAAATTCCTCGAAAATTGCTATCGAAAACTGGATTATTTGTCCGAATTCCAGTTGCCCGAGAACGCGTTAATTTAGTTCCTCGACATGTAGGTAACTCAAGCAATGCGTTGTTATTAGAAAGCAAGGATTTCTCTGTTATTTTCTTCGGTAGCCATTTTCATGAGCGCCGCGATGTGAAGGCTAACGGGTATTAAAACAATTTATTTCATCGGAATTATTACTGAATAAATTTTTTATTACAACTTTTATTTAATGTAGAAATAAAACATTAAGTAAAATTATGTGTGTTGATCCATTTAGTAAATTTTTCTTTGTACAAATTGACAATTTTCTTCCATATGAAAATGAACAATAAATTACTGTACCATAAATTTCAACAGTAAAAGTACCAACTTTTAGAAAGTCAATAAAATTAGTAGTCAATTTCGAATACATTTATTACCCATTAGTACGCCCTTGTTCATTTTCAACGGTTCTTACCTGCCTCGTATAATGTTGTAAACGAATTCCCAGTTGGTTTTTACCTGTTAACCGAGCTGCCTCTCTGCAAATTGAAAAGAATATAACGGATACATGCGAGATTTCATTTTAAATTCACTTTGAATTTGCACTCGGTATTTAAGCATGAATAGCCAAGGAACAGAAGAAGGATTAAAATTTTTCAAATATTTTCTAGTATACAGAGTGTCTGGTAATGAATGGGCCATGCGCTAAGGGTAGGTTCTTTGGGTCAAAATATGACGATTTAACCAAATTTACCTTAGTCAAAGTTGCTTCGTTAGGAAGTTGTAGCACTATCAAAATCGATTTTTTATTTCGATTTTTTGTACATCCAGCGTAATTCAAGAGATATCTTTTTCAAATTTCACATATAGGGGTTTTAGAGGTGTCCAATTACAAATATGTTATCCGTTTTGCGCTTAATCCAGATGGCACCACTGCAACACATTTTTTTTTCTTTGACGGCCACAACTTTTTTGTACAAAAGAATTTGACCAAACGGGATAAATTTACAAAAACTACAACATTTTAACTTTAAAAAAGTTATACCTGTTTTGAGTCGCTAAAATGCACCGTTTCGAAGATAAATGAGTTTGAAATTTGCGCTGCATGCTTATGTAGGTAATGAATTAGGGGTTATTAGTTATGACATTTCGTAGCCAGAGTTTCGAGTCATTTCCAGAAATTTTAAGACAGTTTTCAGATATTTCCAAACACTTCCAGGCATTTACAGATATTATCCAGAATTTTTCAGGCATTTTCCATACATTTCCGGACAGTTTCCAGTCATTACAGACAGTTTACAGAAATCTTCCATTCATTTCCTGATATTTACAGTTATATCCAGACGCAAGATTCGTTGTTATTACCCTTGTTTTGTAAGCCTGCAGCACACATTTCAAACTCATTTATCTTTGAAGCGGTGCATTTTAGCGACTAAAAGCAGGTATACCTTTTTTAAAGCTAAAAGTGTTGTAGTTTTTGCAAATTGATCCCTTTTTATCAAATTCCTAGGTACAAAAAAGTTATGGCCTTTCGAAGGAAAAAAAGTGTGTTGCAGTGGTGCCCTCTGGATTAAGCTCAAAACAGATAACATATTCTTAATTGGACATCTCTAAAACCTCCATATGTGAAATTTGAAAAAGATATATCTTGAATTACGCTGGATGGACAAAAAAATCGAAATAAAAAATCGATTTTCATAGTGCTATAACTTCCTAAAGAAGCAATTTTGACTAAGGTAAATTTGATTAAATCGTCATATTTTGACCCAAAGAACCTCCTCTTAGCGCATGGCCCATTCATTACCGGACACCCTGTAGAATACAAATTTTAGCACATTATTATAGCCACCAGCACATTTTTTTGGTCTAGGGATTTGCTAAATTGCTGTTGGTAAAATAAAGACACCCAACGTCAAAACTGACAAAATTGTCGTTTCTTTCCAAATTCAAATTAACAATGGCCTAATCGATGCTGTCTCCCGCACCACCCATAACCCCGGCAATCAAATGCCCCCCAACCAACCTCACCTCTAGCCCCCTCAAAGCCTTCTCCAAGAGCCTCCTCGTCCTGCTACTGCTGCTATGCCTTTCTACAGCCCAGCGCGACGCCGCCTCTCCGTCGAAGCTGCGCTGCTACAGGAAGGGCGCCATCTCCATGGACGCCACCCAGTGCCTGGACATCGGCAAGGAGACGCTGCTGCGCAACGGCACCGCCGTCGACGCCATGATCGCCCTTCTGATGTGCAACGGCATGGTGAGCATGCAAAGCATGAGCCTCGGCGGCGGCTTCTTCATGCTCGTGTACAAGAAGAGCGAAAACAAGGTTTATTTCGTCAACGCTAGAGAAACAGCGCCAGCTAAAGCGAAAAATAGCTTGTACAAGAAGCTACCCAACGCTACTTCCGATGGCATACTCTCTGTAGCTGTACCAGGAGAACTGAAAGGTAATCTTATAGAGTTACATTCTACAGCAATTTTCTACATATACAGTGTGTCTACTTAAGTTGGAACCATATGAAAAACTTTTTTATTAGTGGTTTTATGAAAAAAAAGTATACTTGATAAAAAATACTGCATGGTCCAAAAGTTAAAATGCAACCATCAGATATCAATTTTTTAAAGCAGTATACGAGGTTTGTCAAAAAATTTGAATTTTGTGCAAGAGTAAAGTACCTTTATTTATGAAAATATCAAAAATTATTATAAAGAAACAATGTTTAGAATTAAGAATAACTTTCAAATATTCAATATTGTTTATTTATAAAAATATTATTTCTGTGAATATGTTGAAAATTTAAGTTTGTACTTTATTGCATAATAAATTTAGGATACACCGGCATTTTTTTAAAAGTGATTGTACCGGATTTCGCATTTCACTTTTCAACGTTTTCACAGAGAAAATGCCAAAAAAAAATTTTATAAATAAACAATATTGAATATTTGAAAGTTATTTTTAATTCTAAACATTTTTTCTTTATAATAATTTTTGATATTTTCAAAAATAAAGGTACTTTACTCTTGCACAAAATTCAAATTTTTTGACAAAACTCATATACTGCTTTAAAAAATTGATATCTGATGGTTGCATTTTAACTTTTGGACCATGTAGAACTTTTTATCAAGAATACTTTTTTTTCATAAGACCACTAATAAAAAAGTTTTCCATATGGTTCCAACTTAAGTAGACACACTGTATGTTGTTAGGGTATTATGCTGCTCACCAGAAATTCGGGAAGCTTCCTTGGGAAGAGCTTGTAGCTCCAACTATAGAGTTGTGTGAAAGGGGCTACATCATGACCAAGCACCAGTACAAATCGTTGAAATTGCGCGAGGACCTGGTGAAGGAAGATCCGAATTTCAAACGCTGGTTCTACGATGAAGACTGCCAGCTCAAATTGCCAGGTTCCAGGATCGTCCCTACCAAACTATGCGAAACGTTGAAAGCTGTAGCCAGGAATGGCCCAAACGATTTTTACACCGGGCAATTATCGAAGAGCCTGTTGAAGGATATTAAAGAAAGCGGCGGGATCATCACTGAACAAGATTTGAGCAATTATGAGTAAGCTTTTAAATAAGCTTAGTAAGCTCCATAAAATTTATTTATACTTTTAGAATAGAATGGAGCGAGCCTTTCAGAGTAAAACTAACCAACGGTGATATGTTATACACAGCCCCCCCGCCAGCTTCTGGACCGATTCTGGCTCTAATTATCAACGTTCTGGATAAATTCAACTTCACTCACGAGAACTTCAAAGGCGCCAACAACACAATAACGACCCTTCACCGGGTCATCGAAGTGTTCAAGTACGCTTACGCCAAACGAACCGAACTGGGCGATCCCAACTTCGTGGACATGCGCAAGCTGCTCGAAGATTTGTCTTCGGAAGAGTACGCGAAGTCGATCAGAAGGAGCATCAGAGACGGGGAGACGTACGATGAGCCGTTGCACTACGGCGGGCGATTCTTCGACGGCGACGGCGCCCACGGGACGTCCCATTTGAACGTGGTGGCTCCCAACGGAGACGTGGCGTCTGTCACCAGCTCGGTTAATATTTACTTCGGCGCAGGTGTGACCTCGAAGAGCACCGGGATCGTGCTCAACAGCCACATGGACGATTTCTCATATCCTTGGAAGGCGAATTATTTCGGTTTGCCGGGCTCGCCAAACAACCACATGCTGGCTGGTAAGAGGCCGCTGTCGTCGATGGCACCTGCTATAGTTTTGGATAAAGATTGTAACGTTAAGCTGGTGATTGGGGGTGCTGGTGGTAGTCAAATAACTAGTGCTGTAGCTTTGGCGATAATGCGGGTGTTGTGGTTCGATAATAATATTAAAGAGGCAATAGATGCGCCTAGGATTCACCACCAGTTGATGCCTATGAAGGTGTTTTATGAGCAGGGTATCGGTGAAGAGGTTGTTGATGGTCTTGAAGCTATCGGGCATTCGATGGAGAAAGGAACTAAATCTACCGTTTGTGGTCTACATTCAGACCAGTATTATATTTACGGGAATGTTGATTATAGGAAAGGTGGTGGTGTGCGTGGTTTCGATTAATTTTGCTGTAATTTTGATTAAATTTGTGAAAATAAAGAGAGTACAAAATTATTGGCTCATTGAGCTGAGTCCATCGCTGTAAACTTTTGATGCATTTCATATTAAATTCGAAAATTGAACGAAATAGAATCGAAGACGAGTTTTTCCTTCCGCAGCAGGGCAAAAACTTGTTAACGTTGATATTTCGTTGGGTACATTTCGAAGTCGAGAAAATGGTATCTCTGTATTCGTTGATTAAATTGGTCATTGTCGCCATGTCGGGTGAAATTCATAATCACGTTGAAGATCTGCCTTTCCCCAATAAAACCAACAACAATAATAATAATAATAATGCTGATGAAAGGAAGACCGATGACTCGGATGATTCTAATGACAGCTTGCAGGTAAGTGTCTTATTCCTCATAAATTAATTGAAAATTTTGATTGTGAAAATATTTTGAGGATTTTTTTTTGTTTCAGGGTTTGAGTTGTGAAATTTGCAGAGTTAAAGTCACCAGTGCGAAGATATTTCAAAGGCATTTAGAGGGAAGGAAGCACAAATTGCGAGTAGAAAGGCAAGGGAAGCAGTTCAAATGCGATTTGTGCGATATAATAGCGAACAGCGAAATTCAGCTGGAAATTCATCTGAGAAGTGAGTAGAAATTCGGAACAATAATTTAATGGTTTTCATAAAATTATTTTGATTTAGGTTCAAAGCACAAGGCTAGGCAGCACAGGAAGGAGAATCCCCGCTGGGCCATTTTTCATTTTCTTACGTCGAAAATATCTCTGCTTATATTTGTAACGTTTGTATGTTTACTTTTAAATTTATTTCTACTATTCAAAACTTTTTTCTAATATTTTACTTCTACCCAAAAAAATGTGATTGAAATGGGCTGAATTGTTTTGCTACAATTGTTTTATTTAAATGTCATAAAATAAATTGTTATTCTATTTTCATGGTGATAAATATTTAATAGTCAATTTATGGATTGTTCTTACTTAACTTGGCCGATTTCTCTAATATTGTTGAGATCGAATTTCATTCAAATTCATGTAAATTTGTAATATCTCATACAATGATATCAAGTTATTCATATCTTATTAAATTATTTTATAAATGGCATTAGTGGTAGTTATAAAATTTAATTTATAGATATGTGTAACAAAAATTCTTATATTGCAGCCATATATTATCTTATCTATTCAAATGTATTCAAACTAGTGTTTATTAATAAAATTATATCATTTCTCCTATTTGTTCTTCTTTGATTACAGCTTAATACAATGATTATTTTAATTTAAAATTCAAATATTTAAGAAAATAGAGTCTTCTATTTTTATGCATTTTGGTATCTACTAAATACAACATCCAGCCAACAACAATTTCTTGTATTTTGACCTACACATGTTTTCCTCATATTAATTTTTATTTTTACATCCTCTATCTCGTAAAATAACAAACAACGAATTAATATAAATATATAAAAATAAAATTTTTCTCCATTGTTATACCGCAAGACCCGCACTATAAATATGTATGTATGTTTATAGAGCGATAACGAACGGTAGGTACACGAGTATTTGTTTTTGTATATGCTTATTTTTGTTCTGTATATCCAGTTTATTACAATATTTTTAGCGCACAAAATAGCAAAATGTCGGCTAAAGAGATCGAGAGTGTGGAAAGTATTTTGAACAAATTACCCACGAAAGATCGCAATTTTTTAATGCAAGTGCTATACGGTAGATTACCACAGTAAGTACATTAAATTAGCATAAATTCCGCAGTTGCATTTCCTGTTATCATTCCATTTAATTGCGCGTTTAGTTGCATAAAATGTGTGTGCTAAGAAAACTCGCTAAAATGAATTCTAATTAGAAAACATGCTTCTAGTTACAGATTGGGCCCCGGCAAGGAAAATCTGAAAACCCTAACCGATTTAGAAATAGTCTCCTGCCAATTCAGCTGCAATGAAGAGCAGCTTCGCCCGCCCAGAAAGGTCACAGTGGGGCTTTTCCAAAACAAATTACCCGCAGATACATGGGCCCCCATTACAGAGATGCGCAAAGCCATGCAGACGATGGCCAAAGAAGTATTACAAGTCGCCCATGCTGGAGGCGTCAACGTGTTTTGTTTCCAGGAAGCTTGGAGTAAGTGCTACAGAATTCTAAATTAACTGTAAAAATATGCAATTTTCCAGATATGCCCTTCGCTTTTTGTACGAGGGAAAAGTTCCCCTGGTGTGAGTACGCTGAAGAAGCCGAGACTGGCCCCACCACAGAATTCTTGAAGACAGTAAGATGTGTATACATAAAAATATCACAGTACAATTATCTAATTTGTGGATATTTCAGCTGGCTGGCCAGTATAACATGGTCATAATTTCATCAATATTGGAAAGGGATGTCCAACATGGCGACGTTTTATGGAACACCGCCGTAATAATTGATAATCATGGCGAGTACTTAGGAAAGCATAGAAAAAATCACATTCCTCGCGTTGGAGATTTCAACGAATCCACGTATTATTTCGAAGGCAACACCGGTCACCCCGTATTTGAGGTTAATTTTCTATATTCAATCCAAGGGACATACTGTATATATCTATAAAACCTTCTATTTTAGACTGAATTTGGTAAGATAGCCGTGAACATCTGCTATGGTAGACACCACCCGTTAAATTGGCTGGGATTCGGGTTGAATGGAGCAGAAATAGTTTTCAACCCTTCAGCTACTGTAAGTTTGTTGTAATATATTCTAATTGTTTCCTTCAAAAATTTATATACTCTTCAGGTGGGAGCATTAAGCGAGCCTCTGTGGGGTATAGAGGCACGAAATGCGGCTATAGCGAATTCTTATTACACTTGCGCTATTAACCGAGTGGGGACTGAGGTGTTCAAAAACGAATTTACTTCGGGTGATGGGAGGCCTGCTCATAAATATTTCGGGCATTTTTATGGATCTAGTTACGTGGCTGCTCCGGATGGTACCAGAAGTCCGGTATGTTTGACGGGTGTTAGAAATCTATTTGTTGAAGAAAGATGTTTTGTTTGTTTTAGGGTTTGTCGAGGACTAGAAATGGTCTTTTGATAGCAGAATTAGATCTTAATATGTGCCGGCAAGTGAGGGATGTTTGGGGGTTTCATGTAAGAATTTTATTTTATAAAAAAATAATAACTTTCTAAATATTTCTTTTGTTTCAGATGACCAGAAGATTGGATATGTACGCTGAGTTGTTAGAAAAAAGTACAAAAATGGATTTCAAGCCACAGGTTGTTAAAAAAAATTGCTGAATTTTCTGTAAATTTTGAATAATTCCAATAAATATCGATTATATTTTGCAGTACCTACATTCTTTTTATTAACAACTTTACCAGAAGTAAAAAAAATACCAATCTAACGATTCACCAATAAGCAACGACAAATCTATAAAAAATACTTATTTATTTAGAAAACATCTCTTACAAACAAAAATAAACTATCTAAACTTAAAAACCTATTACCCGAACGTACTCATACTGTTCGTTTTCCAATTCCCCCTTCAAAAATCGTGCAAATCGATTCGCAACGTCTTGAACATCTTATCTGTTAGAAACTTCCATTTCTTCCCCAGAATCTGCGACACCTCCGTCTCCACCGTCTCATAAGACCTACTGCTGGTTTTCAACCACGAATAAAACTCATCTGACCATTCAGGATTCCTCTGCCAATCGCTTTTAATGATCACCGCATTCCCCCTCACCAGCAACCTCTGCAAATTCTTACCATAATAAGCTGTCAGCAGGACTGTTGCAGTTGAGATTTTTTCAGTAATCACCTGCAGATGAATGACGCCCAATTTAGCTTTGAAGGAGTGCAATAAATTGAAATACTTACTAGTGTTGATAAATAGGTGCATTGTCTTACGAGCATGACAATATTCTCGTCCATTCGATCCCGGAAGGACTTGGGCATGTGGAATTTCGGGACATTCTGGTGGCCGTAAATTCGCAAATCGTTCTTGTAGAAATCGATAGCTGTTACTATCGAATCAGTTCGCAACTTTAATAAAAAATTCGCTTTACAGGGTGTTATTTAATAAAATGCTAATACTTAAGGGAGTGATTCTTGGACCCATTTTAAGAAAAAAACTTCATATAAACCTATGTCCTAAACTTCTTAACTTTTGAGATACGGGGTATTAAAGTTTTAAGAAAAAAAATAATTCTTTACTGTCATTTTCATACCACTTTAAATATTTTTATGAAATTTGGTGTACGGCGTTTATGCATTAAAGAGCATTTTTTGACCCAAAAATCTTTTTTTTATTTCTATCAGTGGCGTCCCTACTGGACTCAGACTAGATATTTTTGAATAAAAAAGTGATACGCCACTACTATCTCTTAAAATCAAAATTATTTTTCGAATTCTCGTTCAATTTAGAACAAATTCGATTTCTTGACTTTTTTTCGTACAACTCACCGTTTCGCTAAAAAAAATTAAATTCATTCATTTGCATCTCCCTGGACGAATGACGACGAAAAACGATTTATCTAACTCTGAACAATAATTTATTTAAGCGGATAACTTTTAAACGTTGAAATTATGAAATTAAAGTGAAATAATGAAATAATTTAAATCAGGTGTTGGAAATGTCCGCCTCCTGCAAAGTGGTATGAAAATGACAGTAAAAATTTTTTTTTTTCTAAAAATTTTAATACCCCGTATCTCAAAAGTTAAGAAGTTTAGGACATAGGTTTATATGAAGTTTTTTTCTTAAAATGGGTCCAAGAATCACCCCCTTAAGTATTAGCATGTTATTAAATAACGCCCTGTATAATAAATTCCAGTGGATGAAAATTACGTACCCCAATGTGCGGGGAATCGTATAGGATGGTTCTGACTGGAGCGTTTGGTTGCCATATCAGCGGCTTCACTTTCAAGCTTTCCAGCTGAAGATGGACGTTCAAGCCTGGATTGCTTTTACGGCAGGTTTTCCAGACAGAAGGTGTTACAGGGCAAATGGCGAAATCGTTGGAAGTGTAGCGATTTTGAACTATGTGCAAGTGTTTTAGCTTTGTGTTGCCTATGAGCTCGACTAAATCGTCGCCTAGGTTTTGAGGACTTATGTGCAATTCCTAAAAAAATAATCTTGTATAATCAATTTTTAGTGTGATGTTTCGTACCTTTAAATTTAAAAATACCCCAACGTGTAGTAACTCGTATTGTACTTTAGTGGTGTTAATAAGATAAAGGTATTTTAAAGTCATGTATTGGGATTCGCAGACTTCGTCTAGTAAATATTGAGCTTCTTTGGGGTCCAGCATCAAGTCTATTAACTGCAAGTTTTCCAGTTTCTTCAAGTTACCCATCAGTCTTTTAATGGATTGCAGTAACTTGCCTAAGAATAAGAAAATTTTATCACAAAACTATCTCCTGTTTATGAAACTTACCACCGGTTCCAAATAATCTAATGCGTTCAGAATCCTCCCTAGTAGTCATGTTACAAGGAAAAGTGAATTTGAAAAATCTGATATTACTGGCTATTCCTAGTTCGACGTTTTCCTTGGTTTCCTTCTGCTCAATATACCAAGACACCATGTTCATGAACTCGTAGAGATTGTAGAAGTTGAGCATTGGTCTTATGGTTAAATGTTTGAAGTGTTTTCCGTACACTGAGAGGCAACTTTGGCATCGCACATGATCCAAAACGTACTACAAAAATTTATGAATTTACGTGAAATATTAAAAAATGTGTTTATTACCTGCCAGCCGCTGTAATAGTTGAATCTACTTCTAGTCAACGTGTTATCTTCCAAGATAAAACGGTTCCACACGTAGGGTAAATGGAAAGCTCTATACCAACTTCTGCAAACTAAACTGGCGTAATATCTTTCCCTGATTCCCAGATAGGCAAATATCTTTTCCAGGAGCAAATCCGGTAATTCGGGCCATTTTGAATATTCCTTATTGGTCTCATCGTCATCGCCTACATCAAAGTCTATGTACACAGCTTAAAATAGAAATGAAATCAAATTTAATGTACGTCCACTAGAAAATCCATGCCAAAACCAACAAGCAAAGTTAATGCGTAAAATTCACTCGTTTATCAAACACAAAACTGATACCTTTAGAGTCAGTGGTTTCTTTCTCTTTGTACCTTTCTGCCCATACTTCTGGTTTGAGATTGTGTCTTTTAGACTGAGACCACATTTCTTACGCTATGTTACAAACCTACAAGATTAATTTTCTATACGTATAATAACAAAATATACAGTGTGTTGTTCAATGCACGTTTCAAACCCGATAGAGTCCCAAAATAATTCGGGTTTAATTGGAGGTTTTGTTAGAGCGCCACAACTGTTGGGTTACCTTTAGAACCGGTATTTTTCGAGGAATAGAGCTCGGTGTACAATGTTTTAGAGAAGTCGTGGTGTCGGTCTGATTTCGATAGACGAGCTATAGTTGCAGATATTTGAAAATAACTGTTAATAGAATATTGGGAACATATATTTTAATAAATTTGGCGAGAGATTATTGCACTGGTGTAGTAAGAAGAATCGAAAAATATCAAGAGAATGATGAAGAAAATTTTAAATAAAAGAAAATTAATTTTGCAGGAAATAGAAAAAATAGAATGTTTGTGAACCAAAAATTTAATTTCAAACTAAATAATTGGACACATAAATACAATCCGGATAGAGTTAGTTATTTATTTGAAAAATTATTCGAAGTGCTGGATGTTAGACGCATACAAATAAAATTACCGGTACTTGCAATTAGAGCTTGGTCTATTTTGATTCGGTAAATACTTTAGAAATAGCTGACTCTATAATAGTTATTGACCAATTGCAAATGCAAATAAATTCCACAATAGCTTACCTTCGTCGTTAACGTCCGTTTTCCAGCAGCCCCTGTTCATTTTTAACTTACTTCCAGGGAGGCAAATTATTAACCATTATATTTATGCAACTAACCACCACAAGTTGTTTTCCAATACGATCTAAAAATATCCATATTTACGTGTATTTTTAGATTTAGGCGGTGTTAGCTCCTTACAATTGAGTCGCTAACGAAATAGTTGTATGTTTTTTGTATAAAAAAATATTAGAAGGCAAAGATTACTTAGTACATTAATAAGATAAAAATGTTACTTACCTAATTTCATTAAAAGTTTCTTTAGCGTTTGCGCATCTAATTTAATTTTGGCAAGAAATGCAGCAAAAAAATGCAAATGTGTTTACAGATCACTATTATTAGGGCTCTCAGATGTACTATTTACATTGTGGTACCCGAATAAATCAGGGTGAGACTTTATAAGGTCCAAATAAGGGAGATAAGTGTGTCCTTTGATAAGTTTTACGAGTGTTTCGTAACTTATGGATAATATATTCGATAAAAAATATCCACATTTCGGTCTGAGATAGTAAAAAAGCGTTGAATACATTTTTTTAATAAATAATAGCAGATTTGTAATAATTAATGGCTGTATATCCCACAGGAAGAGATCGTTTTTAATGTAATGAAGTAGAACGTGTACTCAATTAGTAAGAGGCTATGAAAATCGAAAAACGATGTAGATCAAGGCCGTTTTTTCGTGTTGAATACGCTGATAGCCCGGTTTGAAGCGCATTTGACTAACTACGTCATCGTTTGGAGATGCACAAAAATGAACCGCTGACATCTGTCGTCTGTCCTGTCACTGTTTTGAAAAGAATCAAAAGTTTTGTTGATGTTTTTTTATAGGTTAGCTGGTTTTAAAATTGAAAATAATTATGGAAGAAATGTTAATTGCTAATTTTATAAGGAGTGAAATGCAAAATTTGCTTTTAATTTTGAACTATCTGAGAGCAAACGATTATTATGATAATGAATTTCATACATCCTTGATTGTGTTACTTACTAATAATTTGGAGCATGTGAGGATGCCTGGATACATCGACTGGATTATTATCTATTTAGATACTGATTTCTTTTCCTTATTTCGAATGAATAAGCAGACATTCATCATTTTGTTGGAAAAGCTACAAGTAAATGAAAAATTATTTAAAGGTGGAGAACCACCCATTCTTCCAAAGGAACAACTTTTAATGACTCTATGGTGGTTAGGCAAAGGGGAGGTTTTATTGTCAATAGCTGATAGATTTAATGTGGCAGTTTCAACAGTTCACGCATGTACAGAATTTATGTTGAGTAAAATTTTAAATTTACAAGACATATATATTGTTTGGCCTAAAAGACATGAGAGTATCACTATTGTAACGAAATTTGAAGCTTTAACGGGATACCCAGGTAAGTTGAAATATAAGCTGTCTAATTAGCCAAATTATTACAAATTCTTAAATGTTTTTAGGGGTACTTGGAGCTATAGATGTTTGTAATATTCCATTTAAAGCGCCATCAGATCACCAGAATGAATATATTGATAGAAAAATGCAACATTCGATTAAACTTCAAGCTATTGCTACTTCTGATCGACTATTTACTAACATTATGGTTGGATTTCCAGGATCTGTGCATGATAGCCGGGTAAAGATTTAGAATTTAGTTTGTAGCAATTCAGTTGTTTGGTTTTTTAGGTATTCAGAAATTCACATTTTTACGAAGACGTAGAAAATAACAGAAATACTGCAGAGTACTTTTACGATGACTTACACATTGTTGGTGACTCAGCCTACCCTTTAAAAATGTGGTTAATGAGACCATATAGGTATTATAAAATTAATCAGTTTGAACATAAATACCTATATATTTGACTTATATCCTTGCAGAAATAACGGTCATCTAACAGTTATGCAGAGACGCCATAATCGCATTCATAGTCAAACAAGAGTTAAAGTGGAACAGGCTTTTGGAATTTTAAAATCTAGATGGAGAATACTCAAATACATAAATGTTAATAGCGTGATCAAAACAGTGAGAATAATAGCTGTCTGCTGCATTTTGCACAACTTTTGTTACCTAAATTTCGACGTTTGGGATGACTATGAAAATTGTATAGAAAATGATGACGCTGATGATGAACAGTTGCATGACATTAATTTAGACATACCAGCAGGTATCAAGAGAGACAGAATCGCCAGATTATTATAAATTTTCATAATAATAGATAAGAATAAAGAATAAAAGAATAAACTACAATGGTTGTAACTTTTATTAAGAAAAATATAAAATGAACAAAAATATATAACACAAAACTTTGGTTTATTCAGGTAACCTTTAAAGTAACTAATAAACGACCAGAACCATTAATCAGAATCCTCAGAGCTATCTGCATCTGCTATTCTCTTCCTTTTTGATTTCTCTTTTTTCTTCTTGATACTTGCTACTAGAGCCATCATTTCTTGATGCCTATTGTTGCTTTCAGCAACAAAAAACTGCATCATGGACTTAAACTCATCCCTTCTTTCAGTTTGGTTTTGCTTTTGAATTTGAACCAATTCATCCAAAGCTTTTTTTCTGGGTGTTAAAGGCTTTATCGACTCAAGATTACGAGAAAAACGGTTCGGTTTTATATTAGAAGTGGTAGGAGTACTTGTAATAGAAGTACCTGGATAATTTTCATCAGACGTAGGAGTGGTACAAGCCTCCAAGGTTGAACTTGATTCCTTTGATGTACCTGGTTTAGATGATCCTACAGTCGATTCAATTACAAGCAAAGGTTGTATGTTGTGTTTATCTCCTAAAATATTTTCTAATTCACTGAAATACGGAGGCGGATCAACTCGACCTTCACCTGTTTTTTTTCGTTTTTCAATAAATTTACAGTAACTGCTCTGCAAGTTGCAGAATTTCTGCCGACACTTTTCTCGTCCTAGAATTCCATCCCCAACAAAGTAACCCATTTCATTTAGTTTGTCTCTTATGCTTGACCATAGAGAATTTTTAGACGTTTTTTTATCTTTAAATTGATTATTTAACGTCTTCCTTAACGCCAGAAAAGCAAGGGTAGCCTGGTGGTCTATGCGGCTAGGATGCTTTGATTTCCAGAGTTTGCATTCCTTTTCTTCCTCCTGTTTCTCATTTTCCAATTGATTTTTGATTTCATTCTCAGTCTTTTGAATTTCAATTTCAGTCATCGCCTCGGTCTTTCCATTTTCGTCCTTTTTCAGCACATTCTTTACCATTTCCAGGTAAGAATTTGCAAAAGAGGCACCTGTAAAATAATCAAAATTTAGTAAAAAATATTAATAAATTATTTTCACTTACTACTTAGTATTTGTTCGGCAGTTTCTTGATCTACTTCAACGGTGATATCTTCACCAAGTTGAATCCTTGTCACCATTGTAGTCGTTAAAGTGGTTGTCGTTATTTATAGATAAAACTGGCCAAGCCAAGCTCTACCGAAACAATTTAAAACTGTTTAAAATGAATAATGACGAATAAATAGGTTATGTTATCCGTTTCAAATATTCAAATATGTCAATTGTCATCGATAACCGTGCTTCGAGATCGCTTCAAACGCGTGGATAACCGCTGTAAACGTTTTGATGCGTGACGTCATTACTTTCACGCGAAAATGTTACGCTTCAAACCTGAACGCAGCGTTTTAAAAACGTTCCAACACGAAAAAACGGCCCAAATGTCATGCAATTGTCATTATTGTCATATATGTCAACTCCCAATAGATTCATAATATTTTGTTTATGAAATGCGGAATTGCCAGTAAAAACGATGTACATCTATTCAATCTTGCGAAAATAATTACGAATTGTGACATTGAGCGTTAATATGTACAATGTTACAATTTCTAAAGAAAGCCAACAGAAACGGTAAACAACGAACATTGCGATAAGGTGAGCGGTAACGAAAGTTTGTTTACAATAATTATTTATAGGTCAACAAAAACGCAACGCCGTTTCTTCCATTGAGAGGCAAAAAATCGAAAATACCAAAGCCCACCTGGAAAACAAACCGGGAATTCCATCGCCTTTACCTCTATCATCTTTCGACGATGAGGGTCTGTTCGATATCGGTATGTATCATCTTTGACGTCACTGATTTCGTCTTCA
Organism: Phyllotreta cruciferae; assembly: GCA_917563865.1. NCBI lineage: Eukaryota > Metazoa > Arthropoda > Insecta > Coleoptera > Chrysomelidae > Phyllotreta > Phyllotreta cruciferae. Next base: position 11,161,396 of record OU830607.1, read on the forward strand.
AATTAATTACTTAATCCTCCTACGATTATTTCATCTCTATACTTATCTAAACACGTTTAATTCGCAGGTGAAAACGAGTCTTCGAAGGAGCATTCTCGCTTAACGAGAACCTTATCTGACATTACATCCGATAAAAACGCTTTAGGCTACCTGCTGCAATACATGGAATCCAAAAACGCTTCTTCTTATTTACTCTGCTGGCTGGATATCGAAGCCTTTAAGCTCTATCTGGAAGACATATCAGCCCAATCGAAGGCAGTGTTGCATTCACCAGTATCGCACAGCCACATCGACCACGATAGCTTATCCGTTAGTACAGATTGCGATTCGTACACGGCCGATTCGAACAGTTTATGCGACTACTTATCCGAAGGCAAAAGCCCGCAGGATAGCCCTTGTGATACAGAAAGAAGTGATAGTAGTGTTAGGTTAAGAAACGAGGAACCTTCTAACGACAAAAGGAACGTACAAATCACCATCGATAGAGCCTTAGATATATTCAAGAAGTACATAGCTCTAGAGTCTGGTTGTAACATAAAATGCACGGAAGATGTGAGGAAGGAGGTCATGGAGAACATTTGCAGCACCAGCAAAGTGTTGTCGACGAATTGCTTCGATGCCGTGCAGAGTTTCGTGTACAAACTCATCGAGGACGATTACTTCAACGCTTTCCTCGAATCGGATTATTTTTGTAAATACCAAATCGATTTGTTGACCTGCGGTAACGTAGTCCTCAGCGACATTTTGTACAACGAAACCGCCCTCTTCTACTTCATGGAGTTCCTCGAACAAGAAAACCAACGATGCCTGCTGGAATTCTGGATAGCAGCCTCGAACTTCCAACAGCAAATCCAAGACCAAAAGGAGTTCTTCGATCCAGTAGAAGCCCAAACGGACGCTGTTGTACTATACGACAAATACTTCTCGCTACAAGCCCTTTGTCCGCTAGGCTTCAGCGATAAAGTCCGGTTCGCCGTGGAGCAAAGCATATGCGGTGAAGAGGGCTTAACGCTCGACTGCTTCCATCTACCATTAAAAATAGTGGAGAGCGTGCTGGAGAAACAACATCTAAAACCATTCCTCGAATCCCAATTATTCTACAAATATTTATCGGATTTGATCAACGCGGTGCAATCGAACAGCTACGCTAACATCGAGAAGTACAAGCACGCGGCGTCGGATTGCAGCAGCGAGAAGAGCTTCAGCCAGGGGACCTTTCTGGCGTTCGAGGTGCCGCAGGAGAGGCGGCGCGAGAAGGGCAAGGAGATGACGATAGACACCAGGGAGCTGTATGATCCGGACGCCCTGTGGAAGAGGAAGAAGGCCCATAGGCTGTCGCTGGGGAGGGTCAACGAGCTGGGAAAGTACGAGACAGAGTTTGAACCGGAGCCCGATAGGAGGCAATTCAGGTTCAAGAATGTGCTGAGGAAGGTGATTAGCTTGGAGGAGGATGATAGGAAGAAGGAGGAGATGGCGTGGCAGGTGGCTGAGTTGATTGTTAAGGATATTACGAAGGTTACGTTAGGGAATGAGATGGGTGGAATTCTTGATAAATGATTAATTGTGTATAAAAAGGTGTATTTTTTTGGATTGTTTTTTTATTTTATGCAATCTATGGTATGTTCATAAATGAGGCGGAGTAATAAATCAATCAATTGGCCAAATTCCAGCTTACACAGGAGCTAACTATGTTCACTGATAATATTTTAATATTACATGGATAGTTCACCCTGTATTGGTTTTGCAAGGATCAAGACGGCGGATTACTCCGCCACATTTATGAATAGACTATAGTATGGAAACTGCACAAAAACAGGTTACAAGTTACAAGGATAGTTTGTTATTATACATATATGGATTTTTTGGTAGGTATCCCGAAAAATATTTTGAACTGGATAATATTTAAATTTGTCTTATTTGACTCTGTTCGGTATTTAATACACTTGTTATTGGTTTTTTAGTATAAAACATTTTATTTACGTTTATTATCTGCTATTGTGGTTGATAGTGGATAGATCCGTTTTTTGATTTTGTTCAATTCCATTTATTTTCTATCGCTAAACGAAAAGTGAATTTTATACAATCGAGAATAAACATTCTCAAGTAATTTTCGATCAAATAGGTATGTAATTTTTAAACTACTAAATTGTATTTGAATGATATTGATTTATTAGTATTTTTTGTAATTTTTGGTTTTACCCTATTCTCCTTATTTTATTTATTAATCAATTGATCAAGTATTTTATTGAATTTGTTCTATTATTTTAGTTATTTTCTATGCTCTCTTTTAGACACCAATTAACTTTTTAATTGCATTTTCTTTTCCTCAGGTTATAATATGATAGCTTCATAATAGCCAAAAACAGAATATAAGTTACCCTATACCCTGCTCTCTTTTTATTTGATATTCTGTGAAAATATCGCAACAATAATGAAATAAAATCGAAAAAATCACTTTTTGTTTGGAGATAACTTTAGCCAACGATGGAACCATTTTTGTTCCTATTCTATTTTATCATGTCATTGATTTCGAATAATTTTAGCCAATCCATTCGTTTCATCATTTTTATTGTATTAAAATAATTCTGTAGTATTCTTACGTTGAAATTATCCTGCTACATCTACGCCACCCTCAGATTTTCTATAATTTAAATGACATTTCCAATTATTATACTTTGCAATAATTGCCTAGTCATTAAAATCTATCTATTGTTATTGAAACATGTACATAATGGAAAACAATAATAGTAAAGAGGATATATGATGAGTAATTAAATATTCATAGATCATTTATATTTATATGTATAAATTATTTCAATAAAACACGAAGTAGATTATTGTTGATTAATTATAATCTGATATATCCCAAAACCTGCACCACCATAAAATTCAGTAAGCATTTTAATCGACACATTGGGTGCAAATATTGTATTTCATTTACACATCTCATTTACAAACGCCTACCGAATATACAGAATCACTTCAAGTCCAGGGTCACATTACCTGATGCCATTTAAACTGCAATCCTCCCGCATTAATCAACGCTTCACAGCTATTTTAATATCCACTACCGTGAAGCAATTATACAAATTCTCTAGTGCGAAATACCGAAGGATATTTTATTATTACGCTCATTCTATTAATATTAGTTAAGCTGTTAATAATCAATTTCACTGCACAGTACGAAAATGGAGTTGGTCGTTCTGCTAGCTTTACTGTTCTGGGGTGTTGCCGCAAGTGCTCCGGAGACCTGCGAGAAGATCACCGTGAACACCAATGAAGCCAAGGGCCAGTGTTGCTTGTACTTCAGGAGGGACCTCCAGCAGGAGGACGTGCGGCTGGTGATCGAACGCAGCAGGAGGCCGGCGCAGCCGATCTTCTTCCCCGGCGGGGAGTTGGTGCCCAAAAATCCGGACGAGGACGGCGACAGGAGGTTCTTGGATATGGACACGATGGGCCAGAGGACCGGGGGCGATGAGGAGATTGTGGGTGGGGTGCACCGGCGGTACAGGGGGCGACAGAGGGTCGAGAATACGAGCGTGAAGCCGACGAATGCTACCAGGAAGAACGGGACGGTCGAGATCGGTAGCAGGAATTTCATAGACGCTAAGGATACTTGTCCGGAGGGCTCTAGGATTGGCAACAACGGGAAATGCCAGGAAATATTCGAGTAAATTGTATGTTTAGTTTGACTTGTTTATGTAGATATTTTGACAATAAATTTGTGTTTTTTGTATTAATTATAAAGCTCGTTGGTATTGGAATAACCCTTTATTTAAAAACACCAAATAGATTTATTCACATACACAAAAAAAAAACATTGAAAATCTCGACTGCCACAAACAATATAGCCAATAAATAAGTATACCAATAAAATTAAATTACGAAAAACTTTTGTACAAATTAACGCTATTCGTTGGAGTGTTTTGCAACAGGGGGTAGATTTCCTCTCGCACAGTCTCGTCTAAAGAAGACTTTGAGGATCCGTTACTCCCGAATGTATCCACCCCCACGATTTGCCTCCACGGTAAAATCACCCTTTCTGTGCCACTACTCCATCTTCTATACACAATGCAGTTGAATACCGCTTGCAAGGGGTTTAATAATGCCTAGAACAAAACAAACACCTTTAACTAAAGGTGGGTAACCCGAACTCAGGGGGTTGCTTAATGAAATGTTAATAATAAATCACTTTGTCATACAGAGTGTGTCCACTTAAGTTCGCACTATATGGGGAACTTTTTTATTGTTAATATTTCGAAAAAAAGTAATTCTTCATTAAAAGTTCTGCATTATGTAAAAACTAAAATACAACCATCAGATATTAAAAATTTTCAGTCGTATACGAGGTTTGACAAAAAAGGTGATTTTTGCTCAAGAGTAAAGTACTTTATTTTTTTGACAATATCGAAAATTATTAAATTATTATAAAGAAAAACTGTTAAGAATTAAAAATAACTTTCGAATATTCAATATTGTTTATTTATAAAAATATTTTTTTCGACATTTTCTATGTGAAAATCTTGAAAATTCAAGTTTGCACTTTATTGCATAATTAAATTAGGATGCATCGGCATTTTTTAAAAGTAGTACCGGTTTTCACATTTCACTTTTCAACGTTTTCACAGAGAAAATGTCAAAAAAAATGTTTTTATAAATAAAAAATATTGAACATTTGAAACTTATTTTTAATTCTAAACATTTTTTCATTATAATAATTTTTGATATTTTCAAAAATAAAGGTACTTTAATGAGAGGGCAAAAATCACATTTTTTGACAAAGCTCGTGTACAACTTCTAAATTTTGATATCTGATAATTGCATTTTCGGTTTTGGACCATGCAGAACTTTTTATCAAGAATAACTTCTTTTCGTAATATTAACAATAAAAAAGTGTCCCATATGGTGCGAACTTAAAGTGGACACACTGTATATCATAACTTTTGTGGATAATGGTGAGTTTACACATGCATGGGATTTATCTATGATTTTCTATCTTTTCTATACAGGGTGGCCCAGAACTCGCGCCCCACCGGGAAAAGCCTTATGGAACCGACAATGGAGATGCCAAAACTGCAGCCGAAGACATGAAAAAGTTATTCCTTTGGTAAATAAAGAGGTTTAAAATCGACCAATCCCAGTAGCTTTTCACATATGCGAAAATGACGTGAATTAGCTATACAACAATTTGACATTATTGACAGATTCTATGTCCATTTCACATTGAAGGTTAACAAAATCTACCAAAATCAGCTGTGACTATTAATCAACGATTTACTTTAAAATCGAACAAAAAATCGATCATTCTATTTGAACCACTTTTGAATCAATTGCTAATTGAGCTGTAACAATTTGAAATTATTGTAAATCATTAATCGTCATTAAATAGTAAATCCTTGATTAAGAGTGGCAACTGATTTTGACAGCTTTTGTTAACCTTGAATGTGAAAACGACATAGAATCTTTCAATAATGTCAAATTGTTGTATAGCTAATTCACGTCATTTTCGCATATGTGAAAAGATACTGGGATTGGTCGATTTTAAACCTCTTTATTTACCAAAGGAATAACTTTTTCATGTCTTCGGCTGCAGTTTTGGCATATCCATTGTCGGTTCCATAAGGCCTTTCCCGGTGGGGCGCGAGTTCTGGTCCACCCTGTATAGATCATCTATGGTTTTGAATAAAACTTTAGATTTAGTTTACATTAGATACCCAATGCCATAAATGTTTTGAATACATTTAATACTGAGCTACATTGTTCAATGCTTTACAAGCCCTATTGATTACCCATAAATTATAATAACTGCCGATAAAAATTTCGCTTAAATAGAATAACCGACGGATGCATTTATCACTAATAAGCTCGCTCTTATTCAGCTAATCAACCTCATTATAATACAAAAATGCAGATAATAGTGCTTTTCGCATTGCTCTTCTTGGGACGAGTTCTAAGTGAATCAGAAACGTGCGAACAGATCAACATCGAGACAGAAAATTACACGGGTCAGTGCTGCTTCGATTTCAGCGAATATTTCAAAGATGACACCGTGGAGCTGACTATTGCCCGAAATTTTATAAATGCATCACCGAATTGTCCCGAAGGCTACAAGCTAGGCCATGATGGAAAATGCCATGAAATATTTGGATGAATTTGTGTGGGATTAATAATTATATGTAGACTTTCACTAGATTGTATCACTGGGTTAGGTGAGAATTTTTTTGTGTACGCGGTTCTACACCCTGTCCCACGTAAGACGGGCATTAGAATTATTTCGTGAATAATGCCCGCCCAGCCCGCCTTACTTGGGACAGGGTGTATATAGACCCATATGGGTTTAGGTTAGTATTTGTTTGTAGAGTTATGATGTTTTTGATTTGAATAAAGTATTATAGGTACAATGAAGGATAATTAATTTGTACTCACCATTACATACCAAATGGAAGTAATACTGGTATCGAAATGGAACCAAAGGGTCCATATTAAAATACCGTTGAGCAAATTGGGCAGCCAGCACACGTAGAATACTATATTAATCACAGAGAATTTTATTTTGATGGCTCTGATAATCTCCCTTTCCTTGTTGGTGTGCTGGCCAGAGGCGCTGGTGATCAATTCCTCCATGTCCTTTGTGGAAGCTTTGTAGAGGTAGGGGTTGGCTATCATCACCACTGCTATTGGGGCGTAAGTAGCCAGGTAGTTCGGTAGATATCGCAAGATGGTGACGCTGTATGGAGATGGTGTGAAGCAACTGAAATATAAAATGGATTTAATTTGGTTAAATGTTATATAATTAGTAGATGTTTTACTCGGCATCGGGAATGTAGAGCAGCAGCAGGCCAACAGTTGTGAGGATTGCAGGAGTTACCCAGGATACTAGGTGATATAACCAAGTTTTGCTGTCTTTTTGTTTTAATATGCGTCTCATATCCAAAGCGTAGCACAACGTCCATATCCATGTAGCAGTGTAAAAGTATTGAGTTAAAGCCTACAAACGTTTGTATACTACTCAGGTAGCTAAATGGTGTAAGTAACTTACTGATGATACTGCGCAAAATACCACACTTGAATCATCATTAACTGAGGGCATGATATTCTTGTAGCTTATCCATATTGTAGAGCGTATGAATACACCTAAAATAATTGAGTTATTCATAAAAATCACTATAATATTCGATAAATAATACCTAAAGATGCTAATAGATCAGCGAAAGCCAGCCAAACGATGATTTTTCTACCTCTTTTGGCCGACAACGAAAACCACTTGTGATTGTGCGTGAACTCTTCCCTAGGTAAAATCTGAAACCGATGAGGTATAAGTACAATTATTTTCCAATATCTTGTAAATAAATTAATAAACTCACCTGATAAATAGCTCCTAAAATGCCCAAAGTAGAAGACACGATGCAAACGATATTATATGCATCGGTATCAAACTCATTCATAATCTTGAAAGCTACATCTGTGTTATTGGAATGGGTACAACAGAAAGTTTGTATCGTGGGATCGGCCATTGCAACGAAACCTATACTAATAATCGAACTACACTAATACCTGGTTGAACTACTCTAATACCTGAAGGTGTGGGTTTCAGAAGGAAGCCGCAAAAGTTTTCGTTACCGCGGCAGAGAATCGCATTTCTCGCGTTTCTCGACGCCGTCGAGACTGGTACTGGCGTTTCTTTCTATTGAATCGGAACAGAAATTAAATTAACGTTGTTTACATTTTAATTTTGATAATTATTTTAGTACAAGTAACTCGTTATCTGGGCGGGCAGATTATAAAGGTACAGGGTCATTTCGGTAGCGATAGGAAAGGTTTCGCTATTTGTTTTGGGTGGGGATGTTTAAATATTTAGTAGTTATTTCCTGGCGTTAGAGGAATTTTTTTCTACAATAAGTACTGCATGTATTTTAAATATATATTTTTATTGATACAATTTATTGACCCATTTCTCTTAATGCTTTTCTTTCCATATACCTCTTGAGGGCTTCATCGAATTTTTCCCCAACTGTTCTTTTTTTCCAAATATCAGTTTTTAATTTTTTGAATTTAGGTTTAACATCTTCTACTTTTTCTACTTTTTCTACGACTTTCTCCTCATTCTCTCCGTTTTTAGCAGGCTCATCGTTTGTAACTGGCGATTCTTTTTTAATTTCCTTAATAACTGTTTCTTCCTTTTTATTATCAGCTTTATCTGTTTTATCTTTACTTCCTTCTTCTTCGCTATCTGACGAATCTATACTAAAATCAGAATCTGCATCTAGATTCGATGGTAAATGTTCCATTTTGATCTCAGGTTCATCTTCGCTGTTACTCGCATCTTCGGAATTCCTCTTCGTTCTGTACTTTCTTTCCTTTATCGACTTTTTCGGTTTATCTTCAATGTTATCTTGATCTTTCTCGTCCTCTTTATCTTCCTCGATTACTTCGGTTTTAATTGGAGTTTCTTCAAAATTCACCTTCTGATCATACAAATGCCTGTAGAACCCATCCAGATTGCCTTGTTTTCTTACATCACCAATACTCTCCAAGTATTGCTCCCGTTTTTCCTGTTCATCGAGCAGTCTCATCTCCTCCAATTTCTTCTTATAAGAAGGAGTTACGAATGATTCTTTATCTTTAAATGCATCCCCTATAAAAAACAAAAACATTTATATCCTATACTCTCTTTTATCCCCCATTATTTTAGTTATATCATTAAATTATATTACCTTCTTCTTCCCTTTCTTTTTGGACTTGTCTTTCAATCCTTCGTTCATGTTCTCTTTTCCTCTTATCAGCAGCAGCCAATAGTTTATTGACATATTTGGGTTTCTTGTCCAAATCCTTTCGAGCTAGCTTGGATTCGTTGCGTTTCTTCTCTATTTCTTCGTATACTTCATCGTATTGGTAAACAGTGGGATCATCAGCGATGGCTTTCTCTCGGTTTAGTAGGTCTTGTCTTTTGATGACGCTAATCCCAGTGGGTCGAGCCACCTGGTCTTCTTGATCGGAGTCTTCATCGAATATTGATGGTTTTGCGGTGGATACTTGACCGATTTGGTGGCCTGTGTTCTGTTTGGGGAAGCTTAAACCGTACCTAAAATACAGAACAAAGTTATTATTTTTATTAATTTGTTAGTAAATAGTTAACTTAAAGGTTTGTTGTATTCGGCCATTTTAAGTAATATTATATACTTAATTAGTAATTATTATTATGTTTTACTTACTGTTTGGCCATAATTTGTGTTTAATAAACCCAAATTACACAATATTTAATTAAATGTTTACCAAAACATCAAAATATTTTAATATTTTAGGTTAGTTTCTTGACATCTGTGTTTTTGACGTACGATATACGATTAAATTACAGGTACCTGTAAAAAAGTCGATAAATTTTTATCAAGTGTCAACTAATTCCGCTAGATAGCAAGATGTGTCACTTTTGCCACAGAACAATAACTTTAAAATTTTTTGGGTGTCGCAAAAAGGTTGGGACATGGCTTAACCACAGACTCCAGGGACAAAAATAAGACGATTTAACCGAAGTTTCTATATCCAAAATTGTTTATTAAAGAAGTTATAAGGTTCTGAAGTTATAATAAGAATAGAAAAGAGATATTGTGGCAGAATGGCTTAACTTTTTTTCGTGAAAATTTGTACAAAATATCTCTGTTTTTTGACATATTTATGTGTAAATTTCTTTTTTTAAATTATCCATCCCTCTTTGATTTAAGGGGGTGGCCAACCCCCTTAAAGCTCTAATTGTTCCGTCCATGTAATTCACTTAATTTTTGAATCTAGATTTATGAATTTTTGAATCTAGAACTAGATTTATTGGTTTATTTATAATGATTTTTTACTCTTTGTAATTTTCTATAAAACTCATATTTTTGGAGATAAATCTCTTTTTTTGGCTTTAAAACGATTTTTGAAAACCACATTTTCAGCACATTAGGTACCTATTGTCGAAAAAAAAATTTCATAACACCTTTTTAACAGCTTGGTATTTTCAACAATAATCTATTAATTAATCATACCATTTCACATATCACAGAAAAATATAAGATTAAAAATTTTAAACATTTGTCTTTTAAAAATTTGATTTCTGTAATTTATAATAACGGTTCAATATGGCCCTCTTTATTGATTAATATATAGATTTTTGTTGAAAATAACTTAATCTGTTCAAAAAGGTGTTGGTAAAATTTTTTTTGTTAATAATAACTTGCTGAAAATGTGGATTTGAAAAATCTTATGAATTCCAAAAAATTGATTTATCTTCGAAAATATGGGTTTTATAGAAATTTACAAATAGTAAAAAATCATTATAAATAAACCAATAAATCTAGTTTCGATTCAAAAATTAGATGAATTAAATGGGCGGAACAATTAGGGCTATAAGGGGGTTGGTCACCTCCCTAAATCAGAGAGGGATGGATAATTTAAAAAAAGAAATTTTCACGAAGAATGTATATCACAAAACAGAGATATTCTGTACAATTTTTCACGAAACAAAGTTAAGCCATCATTCTGGCACCAATATCAAAAAATCTCTTTTTAATTCTTAACTTCGAAACCCTATAACTTCTTTACTAAGCAATTTTGGATATAGGTAAGTTCGGTTAAATCGCCTTATTTTTGTCTCGGGAGTCTGTGATTAACCCATGTCCCAACACTTTTGCGACACCCTGTATATTTTGTATATTTTAAACGAAATTATGTCAGCGAATGGATAAATTATGATCAATTAAAACTAGATAGTGTTTCGTATGAAATGAGACAGGTACAAAAATTGACTGACAAGAATACTGTCAAAAATGATGGTAGTAAACCTCCAGGAATAGAGACCAAATTTGAAAAATATGATCAAAAGTCATAATAACTGTCAATAATTTTTAAATTTGCAATTTTAAAATTTTTCACCAATCTCAAACTTTCTTCAAGTATGCATTCAAAATCCACATCAAAATGCACTAGATTATATTTTAAAAAAACTGTACAATAATTAAAACTATTTTGGCTTAAGAAACCGCACACATTTCGAAACCCATTCATTCATTTGTCGACTTTCGATTTCACTCCACATCGAGCAAACCTCCCCTTTAATAAATAACCAACCGTGTGAAGTTTACACCTTACTTTACTAACCAACATTCAGCTCGTTATTTATTCACAATGCTCGTAATGGTAATTGTAATTTATCTTCGAATTTCGATGAGAGACACCACGTGTACAAAATAAACATGACGTCATATAGTCGAAAGTGTTCTAGGGCGGTTTTTCAATGCAGGGTTAATTACCCGTCGACCGCAAGTATTCGTTTCCATGAAACCGATCAATCATGAAGGGTAATTAACCCTGGGTAGTACAACTTGCAATTCGAAAGGAGTTTTTTCTTCAATTTTTGTAGGTTTCTTATAAACTCTTTAAGATTTATTTGGAGTTCAATTTTTGGTAACAACTTCAAAGTATTTTTTAATAAAAATTCTGCACATTTTCGCTTTGATTTAACAAATAACAAAATTCGTATCATTAAAGACGGCGAAATCGCCCCCTCCGCAAATCCTCTAATTACAATAAACTCCCCACATAATAAAGACCGGTCGTGATTCCACCGCTAATTCCCGATTTTCCAAAGGGAACATCACACTTCCGTGACTTCTGCCGCGTAATCAACTTAGCCTCGTTCCAACGGCGAAAAAAAATACATACGAAAACAGGCGAGGGTGGGTTTTTTTTCTCTCCACCGTCTCTCCTTTGGAGCCCGTTCGTTTTCCCGACCAATACCCTTCGAGGGCCGATGTTCCCGTGTCGTTTATTTTGACAAGTAATTGGCAATTTTATTATTAGATTTCGGGATCCGATAATAATGTTTGGTTTTTGATTGATACAACACGAAGGGGGTGTATGGAGGGTTTCACAACAACCAGAAAATAATGATAAATAATAGTGAATACTAACAAATAATTAGGGAAATAACAATAAACTATTTTTTAAGCAAATATATATACAGGGCCTTCCAACAAAAATTTGACCCCCCTGCACCGAGAGAACAGAAAATTTTTCAAAATTCGCTGAGATACCCGCCAATTTTTATTCTTGGGAAGAGCATTTTTGACGGTCAAGCCAACTTGATATGTTTATCCCCCTAACCCCCAGCCATCCTTACTTGAGAATTTCAAATGGAACATATCAAGTTGGCTTGACCGTGAAAAATTGACCGCGAAAAATTGAATTACGAAAAATATTGCGTTTCTATAGTTAAAGGGGGCTCAAATATTCCTTGGAAGACCCTGTATATTAATGAAAGTGAATACCATCTTCAAAGGGCTTTAGGTCCCAAACTGAACCCCCAGGGGCACATATTTATTAGAACTTTTCGGTGTATTTCTACATGTACTATCTACTCTAAAAGTTTGTAACACATATTCAATTAACACCCTGTATATACAAAGCAAAATTAGGAACAACCGTTAATTACATAGTAAATTAAATTTTGACTATTCCTCGTACACTAGCCGTTTTATGAACGTTCCGCATAACTTATTACCGTTAGCCAGTTTACCCGACTGGAATTTACTTTCTGCGATCAGTAATGCGAGTGCCAGATATTCCCGTTCGGATCATTTATCAGGTTTCGGTGGCCGAATGAAATACTTGTTTAATGTTTTAGAAAAGAATTCGGCGTAAGGGTGCGAGCGGGACACGTGGGACCTCCGCCATAAAGGCCTAGGGGTCGCGATTAGGGGTGCAAAAAAATCGGAACGACTGCGATTCGAAGGGGGATCTCGGGGCTTCACGATAAGATGTTGTTAGGAATAAATTGTCTTCGTTTTTCTCGCTTAAAGTTAAATGTGTAATTGTGAGTTAATCACTATTCGTAGGGAATTTATGTAGGTGATAGCAGGATGATGTGCTAGTGAAGTTGTGGGAATTCAACTTTAATGCTCGATAGTTCTGATTAGAGTTGGGGGGTTCGTTTTTATTGTAAAATACAGTAAAAGTTTGTTAACACGGAACTGTTTATATAAGAACTCTTGAGGACTACCAAAAAATTTCACTCTGGGATTCACTTGGGGACTAAAATTTTTGAACTTTTATTGGCATGAAAGAAGTGTTAAAACAAACTCGGAACTCTACTCAGAAGTAGTGAAAACTGAAGTTAGTTAGTCCAACTTCTACACACTCCCACTGTTTATGGGTAGATAAAATTATTATCTAGTTTTGCCCAATTATTTACCTACAATATTATAAAAATAAAGTCCCCACACCCCACCCATCATCCCCTAAGCTACAAAGACAAAAAAAAAATCACCCGCCACCTCCTGCACTTCGCCGATACACATCCAACACATTCGACTAGCAACAATATATAAATCAAATCGGCATTAAAGCGGTATCAGCGCCGTAGATCGGCCGTTAACACAGATGGTATCGGCCGGGGGTCGTTTCGTTTCGTACATAAGGGGGGCGACCGCGCCGCCCCAGCTCTGGCGGAGCTCGATATGCAGTTCAAAGTACACACGAGGAAATCCAGAGACTCCTCTGGGAGCGGAGATAAGCGCCCGGGCTACGTCTGGAGGCCGACGCATTGTGTCGCGGAGGGTTAGTCGGATTTGAATGGCGTGGAGGGTGAACGAGAGGGTGCCCGCTCTCTGTGTACATAGATAAATTCGGTCCCCGCGAATTTCCCTATATTATGGTAGATATAAATTAAAATAAAAGCGATCTTAGGTAGCGAACTGTGCTCACCTACAATCTATTACAAATAGGTAGAGACGTGTGATGTGTGATTACGATGCGCGCGGTAGTTTATATGCGCATTTTACTCCAAGGTCTTCAGCTATTGTAGTTTGAGATTTAGCTATTTGATTTGAGAGCTATTGTAGATTTCTTCTTCGCTCATGAGTTAGTGCTTACCTACAATTTATTACAAATAGCTAGATACGTGTGACGTGTGACTAAGATGCGCGGTAGTTTAAATGCGCATTTTATTGCAAGGTCTTCAGCTTTGTAGTTTGAGATTTAGCTATTTGATTTGAGATCTATTGTAGATTTCTTCTTCGCTCATGAGTTAGTGCTCATCACCTATAATCTATTACAAATAACTAGAGACGTGTGACGTGTGATTACGATGCGCGGTAGTTTAAATCCGCATTTTACACCAAGGCCTTCAGATATTGTAGTTTGAGATTTAGCTATTTGATTTGAGAGCTATTGTACATTTCTTCTACGCTCATGAGTTAGTGCTCACCTACAATCTATTACAAATAGCTAGAGATGTGTGACGAGTGACTACGATGCGCGGTAGTTTAAATGCGCATTTTTCTCAAGGTCTTCAGATATTGTAGTATGAGATTGAGATATTGTAGATTTCTTTTTCGCTCATGAATTAGTGCTCACCTACAATCTATTACAAATAGCTAGAGACGTGTGATGTGTGACTACGACGCGCGGTATATAGTTTAAATGCCCTTTTAATCAAGGTCTTCAGCTATTGTAGTTTGGTTGTAGGTAAGAAAAGTTTTTGTATAAATAATAACGAAATTAAAGAGAGATATTATAGACGAGCCGTAGGTAGTACAAAGCGCATCGGCTACTAAACAATGCAATGATAGTGATTAGGTAGCGGTTACGTAAAAACGGCCCGGAGGCGTGATTTTTCAACGAAAGGCATAATGATACGCCGGAATCGATCCGGGAATCTAATTTAGCTTAATTGCGACGCGTATGTACACGTAGCCGATGGAGGAGAGGAGAAAACCGGCGGGTCGAAGCCGCCTCGAAATCTACGGTAATTTCTGAATGACCGCAAAGTTGATCGAACGCTATCGGATGCCAACGGACCCCGACCGCAGAAACCGCTGATGAAGTTGCGATTCTTTCTTCCTGCGAAACGGCGAACGCGCCGTCGTGCCGTTGCTACTTATGGTCTTATCTTTGGAAGGTCAGAGGGCAGTGAATATGCGCTATTGGGATTTTTCTATAGGGAAAATTCTATGCAGGTTGTTAACGAATACGTGTTACAAACGTAGGTAGTATATATGTAAAAATAGACCGAAAAGTTCTGATAAATAATATGTGCTCTAGAGAGGTTTCTTTTGGGGCCTGGAGCCCTTTGAAGATGGTGTCCTCTATAAAGTATGCAACGCGATGCAACGATTTTAGAGACTCGTGGTGGTTACTTTCAACATTTTGACAGATAATGAATAAATCAGAAAATAACCCTCGCTCCCACCCAAATGAGACGCTTATGATTACTTTACAAAAATCATTTATGAAGCTTAAAAACCGTTATTCAATGTTTATTAATTGTGTCCAGTTTCAAGTTCAAAACTGATGATACTCTGGAGATATTCAAGAAATAAAATGAATCGATGACACACCATCTTCAAAGGGCTCTAGGCCCTAAACAAAACCTCCATGAGCACATATTTATTACAACTTTTCGCTCTATTTTTACATACAGTGCTTTCGAAAAGTAACGAATAAATTCATTATTTCCGAAATTGAGTTTTTCGAAAATTTCCTCTGACACGTCGATTTTGTTTTAAACAAAGGATGTTTTCAACATACAACCCATATTTGTGACATATTCGTTATTCGAGATATGACGTCATCGACAATTTTATTAAATTTAATGGGACACCCTGTATATTTTTACATTTTTAGATTATACTCGATGAACTGATTACAGAAAGGGGTCACACTGGTATCTTGATCTTACAATAAAGGCTCTACAGCTAATCAAAAATCACAAAATTTTGGTGGCTCTTAAAACTATTCCAGAACGCATTAGAACTGTCCTGAATCATATAGAACCATATTAGAACTGACTAGGATCATTTGAATCAATTCAGGATAATCTTGGAACATTTTAGAATTGTCCGGAATCATTTAGAACATTCCAGAACCATTTAGAACCGTTTTAGAGTTCACTAGAACCATTTTAAACAGTTCAGGATGCTCTTAGAACCATTTAGAACATTATTATCATTTAGAACAAAATTTAAAAATTCAGGACTATTTGGAACGGTCCAGCCACTTAAAAATCACAAATTTTTTATTTATGTACAAACATTTTTGAAATATTTTAACACCCTTTATACAATTTATATCATGCCATTAGATAGTACTTAAAAGTTAGGATAGGAAGTCGATTTCTCTATTTTAAACTGTTTGGCTTTCAGAGCCACCTAAATTCAAAATTTTGTGACTTTTGAGTGGCTGTATAGCCTTTATTATAAGACCAATATATCAAGTATGATTCCCCTTTTTGTAATCAGTTCATCGAGTTGAATCAAAAATGCAAAAATATACAGGGTGTCCCATTTAATAAAATTATCGATGACGTCATATCTCGAATAACGAATACGTCACAAGTATGGGTTGAACGTCAAAAAGTATCTTTGTTTAAAATAAAATCGACGTGTCAGTGGAAATTTTCAAAAAACTCACAATTTCAGAAATAATGAATTTATTCGTTACTTTTCGAAAGCACTGATATACTACCAACCCTAGAAGTTTGTAACACCCTGTATATTCCAGAAAAAATCATCCCTTAACAATCTGCACAAGGGTAAATTATTTTCGAACGAATAAAATAAAATCTTCATTTTTTTTATTGTTTTTACGTTTGGATCCCCGCCGTTTCAAAGTAGATGCGGCAAAGTGATATAAAATGGCGTGCCTTGCGCAAGACTTGAATAAAACATGATATCTCTTGACACCTGCCCGTCAAAGTTTTTCGTTTTCGTTAACAAGTCACGATTCCACCCTTACCAGCTCCGGCTGCATCGTGTCTGCCTAATGTCTAATGAATTCATGCGGCCCCAATTTGTTCCTGGGATTCTCCCTACTCCGCCGCGGATAATCATAATCATTATTAAATGAAATATTTAAAAGGGCGTTTAACTTAAACAGGGAAACGGATTTTTCCGGGCTCGGAGAAGGGGAAATTGAATTTCAACGCGCCCCAAGTTAATGATATGTCTTCATTTTTAGGTATCTTACTGGCCTTTATTAAGTTTACATTGGGGACATTTGAATAAATTTATAATGCTTTTCAAGAAGTTTATTTAAAGTAGTCACTTCTTTCAACCCCTTAATTACTTATTATACACCCGTAACATACCAATTTAATTCAAGACACAGGTATAAAACAAAATCCTTTTTTACTTTAATATCGAAATCAAAACATCCCTGTTTTAATTCGCCAGGCGATCAAAACAAATGTATATCGCGTCCCAGTGCACCTGTCATCAATTTATTTCATCCCTGATTTAACATCCGAACATACAAACATCCCCGAGGACTCTAACCGCCAAGCCATAAGTAACAGAATAGACGTTTAAAACGTTCAAATACGAATTACAAGTATGATGACTGGTTTTTTCTCCACTGCTCCGGCCACCATATGGGATGTTGTTGATATCGCTCGGCCGGAGTATGTTAGCTTTGGAAACTGCGGCCCCGGCCAAAGAAGTAGGGCTGAACCGAGGATGGATTAATGGGGTATAAAATTCACTTAAAAAATTGGTACAAAATTCACTCAAAATTGGTACAAAATTCGCACAAAATTACACAAAATTTAATCAAAAAATTCACTCGAAATTCACTCGAAATTCGCTCAAAACTCATTCAAAATTCACTCAAAATTCACTCAAAATTCACTCAAAATTCGCTGAAAATACCCTCAAAATTCACTTAAAATACCCTCAAAATTCACCCAATATATTCACTCAAAATATACACTCAAAATTCACTAAAAAATCTTCAGTCAAAAAATTTAATTAGTTTTAGAAGCTAATATTTATTTAAAATACTTACCAGATTTTTTTCTGCATTTTTATACTCACTTTCCATAAAATATACTTAACTTCCCATTGATTATTTTACTACGTAATAATTAGATTTATTTTATTTTAGATTTTGGTATAATAGGTTTAAATTAAAACAGAGATTATGGTGATCATTCCGTGCGTTATTCCTACTTCTTTGCCGATCGGGAAAGTAAATTCCGGGTGTGTTTCGCACAAAGGGCCGCCGCTGACCCTAAGGGTGCCATCGGGATCGAGGGGCACTCTTACATATATGATCGCTCAACGTCAGGCTACATGAACATTCGGTCAACTAGACCTTGGGGAATTTAGAAAAATGTATATCTACCCGCTTGATTTATTGGGGCCGCGTTCGCAGAAGGAAATAGACCGAAATGATGTTGCGAATCTACGAGGAGAGCCATCGAAATTTGCACCAATTAATTGCAACTTATGCCCCGATTTCACCAACCAATTCTTAAAATTAGATAATGCTTAAACCGAATTTAGGAAGTTCTAACTACAATTTGCGTTTCACCAGTATGCTCTAAGTAAACAGTTAAAGGTGATAGGAAATACCTAAAGTTAGGAGAGATCATTAAGGCTCGCCTAAAGTATTTTAGAAAATACTTAACAACCATGCTTTTCATCTTCAGTATAAGGCCTTAGATGAAAATCTCACTTGAGATAAGTAGATTTTATAGTAGTATTTGTTGTTGATTAGTTTAAAGATTTTTTTTCGGTTTAATTGAAAAATATGCGAGCTGTGCCAGATGAAGTTGAAAATATAGATAATTTAATTGAGGAGGGTCAAATTGATATTACTTGAAAAAAACCAAAGACAAAAAATCCATTGGATTTAGATCAGGGGTTAAATTTTTGCCAAACCTTTATTTACAGCTGAATTATTTAGAGAGCTAAAAAAGTACTTTTTGTTCACTAGATTCAACACATAAAATTTCTCTTTTTTAGTCATGATACCGAGGTAATTAAAAATTAATCTAAACAGCACGAATGTCTTTAGATGCTGTTTTCTCGGAAACGCTTGCTCCAATCGAGATCAAACATGTATTCCTTTTTTGAAGTAGTTTTCTATGTAGAATGCAAAAAATAATATAAAAAAGTCATTATCGAAAACACAAAAAAGTTGAGTATTAATCAAAATTTTCAAAAAGTTCCCAAATTCGCCACTGGTAAACAAATTTATTTTTGAAGGGGTCAAAAAGTCCGGTTTATTAATCAAATTTAACAGCTAAAATTTGGTCCTTTTTTCCGTTTCCATTTTTAAGAAAATTCAAAAAATTAAAAAAAAAGTTGACTTCAAGAGGCTGTTGCTCGGTTAGGGGTTTTGGGTTAAGGAATGTGTTTTGGGACACATTTTAAAGAACACCCTGTATATAGGTTAAAATTTAGGGTTACATTTACCTTGTTTCTCATCTTTTCTCTCTACATACTTTAGTTATGATTAAGTCAAAATAAAATTTTTATCTAGGTATTTCTTAGTAAGGGATTTCTGATGTTGGTGATATTCGATTTAGACAAGTAGTCGATTGAAATACCTACTACCTGCCTTAGGAATTACTTAGGTAAGAAATAGCATCAAATAAGGTTGGTGAAATCGAACAAAAGTCTACTCCATTATACCTATAAGATTTTTTTGTAAATATATGAGTAGATATAGAAATAAAAAAACAGATTTCATTGTGTGTATAATTGAATGCCAGCAAAACATATCGACGTACGTTACGTTACGTACGTGAAAAAAAAACCAATTAAAACCGCAGAAAACGCCGCAGCCTACGAGTTGTACAAAGAGGAATTAGAAGGAGTCTCGGCAGCCGAGAAAATGGTAGGCCGCCGGCGATATTTAAAAAAAATATAATTACAAAGTAGGCGGGAAAGGACACGACGCGATCTCAGTGTGCCAGGTCCATAAGACAAAACGCTATCATTATGTAGTGGCAGAGCTGCGAGGACTGCGGGCAGGACTGGAACTGACCCCGGCTACCGTGCTCTCTTCCACTCCGGGACCAAATCCCTCGAGGCGTTCATCAGAATCGCTAATTCGTCGCGAGAAGTATGAAAATTACTTTTGTGGCTCGTGGAAATTACCTACTAACAAATGAATTAGTTGAAAAATTCTAGTAAAAAAACAATAATTTAATTATGCTCCTATATACAATTCTTTCTAGCTCTTTACAAGAAAGGTGTATATTATATTATAGAGTAGATTTTTTCTAACCTTGTTATAATTGCTAATAGGTGATTGATATGTTATTTTTAATGTTAATTACAATTAATTAATCAACTGATGATGACTTATCTAGACGTGTAATTTCTTAATTAACTAATATTATATCAGTCGATTTGTAGCCTAAGGGTATATAATTGAATTAGATTGGTTTCAAAGTTTATTTATTACTCTATTACAATGTTTCTCTACATTTGCAACAAAATAATACAGGCATTTTACATTAATAGATATTTAAAAAAATAGCATAGATAATTTAAGTTATATATAGATATACAGGTAAGTGCAATATGTGGTCAATTCAATGAGTTAAATAAAGATTGTATTAAAGTAACATTGGGTTAGACTGACAAAGTTGCCATCACACAAAGTTGCATCTTTTTCTTCTGCATGAGACTAATGAAAGTTGTCTTTGTTGCACCCATAGAGCATATTTGCTTTGATAGTTTTGTTGTACTTTAAATTGAGTCCAATCCAAAGTGTGTCCAATTTTGTCCAAAATATTACCACTCCATCAAATGCTATATTAAATCTAAATACTTACAAACAGAGCAAATGCTCCAAACATTACCTTATCTTCATATTTCTTCTATTAACAAAACGCCCATCATCTCAACCAAATACCAAGGGCCCTAACTTAAGAGAATAAATCACTACATGACGTCATCCGCATAGACATATATACGTATACGCGCTTCCAGCTCAGAGATATACCAAACGTTCATAACGAATAGATAGAGTCGGAGTTAGAGCAATAGCGAGAGCTCCGCACGGCCCATCATCATCGAGGAGGTCTCGAGCGCGGAGACCCGTTCGCCTTCCCTCGGGAATATTCGGGCATGATCGAGCTCTCGACCCTTGTGCTATGCATTTAAATTGCTTCATTAACGCCCAACAGCCACCTGTGATCTGGTGCTTCTTCCAGTGACGGATATATCGGGGGTTTTCGGACGATAAAATATTGAACGGGGAGAGTATTACACGGACGGACCTTCGCGGTGAATTTTTGAGAGAGCGCCTCTATTATTTTGTGCCGTGTTAATTAAAACGAAGGGAACTAAAGTAATTCGTGTTTGGATTTTGGGCCTATCTGGATGAGGGTATTATATAAAAGGGTCAAGTAGTCAAGGCGAATTTTTAAAAATATGGGATGAATAATTGTGATGAACAAGTATATGCAGAGTTCTCTAATTTAGGTCTCACATTTGAAGATAAACGATGAAGAAAAATCGTGAAGAAATAGGGAAGAAGCCTCTAATGTGTTTGAGGAAAGTGAATATAGAATTGGAAATTAACAGATTCTACACGCCTCTGCTATCCTCTCTGGCGAATATCTAGCTCAAGCAAAAATTTTATGGCGAAAAGACACTCGAGAAAATTGCTCCGGAGCTTTTTACTACGGTGTAGTTTTCGAAGTTTACGTCTAGGTCAGTTACTAATCGCCTGCTGGTAATTTGGGTTAAGTGCGGAATAGATTGGATCGCCTTAGTGCGAGTATTTAGTTTCCTGGAATAAAAATTGTTCGAACGGGATCAACATTATCCACGTGGATGAAGCTAGCAGCAATTTTAGGCTGTAATGAGTATACACTATAGTTTGAATCATTGCTTTAAATAAACTATATTTGAGTTAATTCAATGTTTATCGTTGCTTTTACCGAATCGATTCACTGCTAAATAGTTAAACGTAATACAACATAATTTTGATGTTAACAATTTCCTGTATACTTCAAAACCATTATGCCATTTGTACAGTGTGGTAATGAATACGTGTTACAAACTCCTTGGTATTAGGTAGAACATTTAAAGTTCTAATAAACATCATATACTCTTGGAGGTTTCGTTTGGGACCTGGAGCTCTTATAAGGAAACTTTTCAATCTATTTTTAAATACAGGGTGTCGTAAAAAGGTTGGGACATGGCTTAACCAGAGACTCCTGGGACAAAAATAAGACGATTTAACCGAATTTACGTATGTCCAAAATTGCTTAGTAAAGAAGTTATAGGTCTATAGGATTTTGAAGTTAAGAATTAAAAAGAGATTTTTTGATATTGTGCCTGAATGGCTTAACTTTTTTTCGTGAAAATTTGTGCAGAATATCTCTGTTTGGTGATATATTTATGTGTAAATTTCATTTTTTAAATTGTCCATCCCTCTATGATTTAAGGGGGCTGACCAACCCCCTTAAAGCCCTAATTGTTCCGCCATTGTAACTTGACACGAAACTATAGATTTATTGATTTATTTATAATGATTTTTTACTATTTGTAATTTTCTATATAAAACCCATTATTTGGAGATAAATCCTCTTTTTGGCATTCATACGATTTTTGAAATCTATAGATTTTCAGCACATTATTGGCAAAAAAAATTTTCATCGCACCTATTAAACAAATCAAGTTTCATCAAGATCATTATTTTCAACAATAATCTATTAATTAATCATACCACTTCACATAACACAGAAAAAATAACACTCAAAATTTGAAGGATTTATCTTTTATAAATTTGAATTCTGTAATTTAAATATAACGGTTCAATATGGCCCCCATTAACGATTAATAAATAAATTAATTAATTAATAGATTTTTGTTGAAAATAACTTAATCTGTTAAAAAGGCGTTATGAAAAATTTTTTGTTTAGAATAACTTGCTGGAAATGTGGATTTGAAAAATCGTTTGGATGCAAAAAATGAGATTTATCTCCAAAAATATGGGTTCTATACATGGGAATTACATGGGCGGAACAATTAGGGCTTTAAGGGGGTTGGCCACCCTCCTTAAATCATTGAGGGATGGCCAATTTAAAAAAAGAAATTTACACATAAATATGTCACCAAACAGAGATATTCTGTAAAAAATTTCACGAAAAATAGTTAAGCCATTCTGGCACAAAATCAAAAAATCTCTTTTTAATTCTTAACTTCAAAACCCTATAACTTCTTTACTAAGCAATTTTTGATATAGGAAAATTCTAGGAAAAATTCTAGGAAAAAATATAGGAGTCTGTGGTTAAGTCATGTCCCAACCTTTTTGCGACACCCTGTATACTACATACCCCAGAAGTTTGTAACACACACTGAACCAAAAAGGTACGTAATATTAAAGAAAAAGTGCATCAATCCAATGATCACCAGTTATGGATTTACCACCGAAGAACGATTTCACTAAAACAATGAATGGTCGTTCATTAATCCAATGAATTGTAATTTCATTGAATCAATGTTGTGCTTTATCAATTTAAAGTAGGGTTTACATAATATTTATGTATTATCACTCTTTGAATCAATGAATATGATTCCTAGTTTTAAAGAAAGTTATTCATTGATGTAATGAATTAGCGGTATTTGGGCTAAGGTAATTTAATCTTTGAATTTATGGACTGTAATCTTTGAATTAAGGAACATTGTACATTAAATCAATGTTCCTGATTCTTGTATCACTGCAATACTTTCAGTGATTTGACGCAGGTGAAATTTAAATAAAATACAACTGAATCGAAAATTAACATATAATTTTAAAACACCTAGAACTTTATAAGATCATTTCACATAAAACGAAAAAACAGTTCCATCTTCTTTTTGAACTATCTTCATGGTGGGAACAAAATATCCGTGAAAAAGATCCCATAGCAAAGAGTCATCTTTTCCATCTACAAACAAATAACAACAAATTACATTAGGTTCATTATAAAATAAAAATATGTAGAACTCACTTTTTGACGTTTCTTCATGTATATGTCCTGAAGAATTTCCTTTACTTGTATGTCTTTCACATTCATTGAAGGAAACTTGTGCATTGGTATAGGTACTTCAAAGTTTTGATTCCATGCATTTATTGTTTAAATCTTCATATTTAAAAGCAACATCAAAATCGAAGAGCATCTATATAAAAAAGAAATTTAAGGAAAAATATGAATCGGTTTTAAATTTATGAAAATAAAGTTATTGAATTAAGGAAATAATTCATCGAGCAAATGATTTTTTTTAATGTTCAGCATTCATTAATATTAGGTACGAAAATTTTTTCAGTGCATATTCATTAACACCCTGTATATTTGATTATTTATATCTGCGTGGTACACTCGAGTATAGGAATTTTCAAGATATTGGCATAGATAGAAACTATACTTTAAATTTCCTTCTGTTGCACTACCATTAAATTAGTATTCATATGCAATTTTCTATAATATTCGACGTCATTTTTTACCGAATAGCGCACACGTAAATTCTAACGCGAAATTATTACAGGCGTATTTACGGCAAACTCGCGGCTTAATTTCGCTGAAACTGTTATTTTCATAAACACTTCGAGCTGCAAAAGGCCCTCTTGGCATTCATGTTCCGAATCATTTGCCCCTTTAAAGAAATTTCAAAATTACATGGCTTGTATTTAAATAATAGCTCCTGGTTTTTTACTGTTTTTCCTTACTCGGAACAGATTATATTTAATATTAACACGTTATAAAAATAGAATAGAGGTCTAATAATAATTAATTATTATTAACTCACTAATTAGCTATTCGAAATATCGTTTATAGGAACATCATAATCATTAAAAAAGTTTTTTGGGCTATAGGGAAGTGGTCAAACACAATAATAATACATCTCATGGCCCCACGTTTAAACAATGGGGGACAAATCTGCAGTCGTTATGGTCCTTTGAGAGCCGATAATGTAACCTGATAGTTCTTTTTTATTTATGAATCGTCCCGTTATCGTCGTCATTGTTACGAAACGAGTGAGATTTTGACACGTGTTGGGAATGTTAGGTTGTGACAGCCGAAGAGATAATAAATAAAGCGGTGGTGAGACTGGGGGAGCGGACGAAATCT
Organism: Phyllotreta cruciferae; assembly: GCA_917563865.1. Lineage (NCBI taxonomy): Eukaryota > Metazoa > Arthropoda > Insecta > Coleoptera > Chrysomelidae > Phyllotreta > Phyllotreta cruciferae. The sequence goes on from OU830607.1 coordinate 11,186,285, forward strand.
AATAAATATTTCACGGCTTCGAATTACCTATAACTACCTAATTTTTTTTTAGTGTATAGGGGAGAGTGGGGATAGTTGTTACAAATTCAATAAAAATGAGTATATGACAGATAAGCAACCGTAATTCTGGCTATTAATACTTGCCATGAAGCCCCAACTATGAACGAAATTTGAATTCGATAGTTGCACGCTGAAACTCCAAATTGTTGTTTACCTCCAAAATTGTTTTTTAACCTCATAATTGTAAGAGTGAAGTGTTGGTGTTTCGATTGAGGTCTTCACTAACCTTCGGTAGGTAATTTGATTTTCAAAAACGTGTTGTTTTAAAGTTTACATATATCACTCTTTCATTTGCGCTAATAGTTTTCCTCCAGAAGAGAAGCGAACTAGCAAAAACCAATACAGAACCTCAAAACGAATGTTGTGGCTAATAGTTGTTACAAAATTTAAGGGGCACATTGTTACAGTAACAAATAACCCCACTAAGAAGTAAATTCCATGAGAAACCCTTGCAATTGAACCTTCAACTGAACCTGATGCTCCTGAGCACATTAGGAAAAAGGGAATTCAACCCCTCCACCTTCCACGAAAGAATAAAAGCAAGATTGGAAAAAAAAACTTCAGGCAACGTTTAAGATCATTGTTTTTTTTTACATTTCGATTTTTTGGTTTGAATAAAAGTTTTTAAAACTCATTGAATTTCCATAATATTCATTGTAACAACGTTCCCCTGGGTAGGGCAAGTTGTTACATTTTGCACGCCCTCTTAAATGTTTATTTTAAATGTGTTTTAAATTTCTACATAAATTGTTGGATCTAAATTCAGGAATGTAGAGCAGAAACATTGAGCCGTATTATCTCAAAATTTGTCGTCGATTCAGTTGATAGTTTTTAAGAAAGAAAAGCAAATGTTAATTTTGTAACAACTAACCCTACCTTACTCATAAAAAATTGCACTCAAAAAATTGCACCACTCACTCACATAAATCAATCAATACCAGTAATTTATACCGATTTTATTAAAATTAATTATTTATCCTACACCTAATTTTTTATTCCATTTCTTCCTTTACAAAAACCGTTACTAAAAAACTGTAATCATTTATTATGCCACGGTTAAAATGCACGTTTTAACTGGTTTTCGCCACAAGAGGACAATCTATTTAACCCGATATATACCTAACGGTCAACACATGTATTTTTAATGACCGGGCGTATTTATTGGGGGCAGTTCAAATAATCTGAGGTATTTGTTGGGGCCGGTATTAACCTAAATCAAGTCCGTTTTCAACGGGAATTTGTCGGGGTTTAAACGCTGAAAAACGACATGGATTTCCCGGTGAATTGTCCACTGAGTGACAGGTGGCTCCCGGTCATTTATTAGTTATCAATCCGGTCTATTCAAATTATTGGAATAGATACAAAATGGGTAATAATAAAGAGAGCACAAGGGAAGAGTCTAGAAGAAACGTATTCTCGTGTTACATATAGGTAACATGAGAACCGCATATTTACGAAAAAATCTATTTCGCTTGACTAAAAAAACCGAAAAGAAATTACCAGTTCAATGAAAATATTTACTCAATAACAACAACCCCGAATAGGCGAATATTACACTCCAAAGCCACCTTTGTATTGCATTTCATTGACTATTTAACCACCCAAAATAGATAAACTGCACTTATACTTGATGGAATTAATCCATATTGTTAATTAATCCTACCCTACCCTATTCATAAAAACTTTGAAATTTTCTCTATTATTAACCTATAAAACCTAATAAAGATGCGAAATATTTTTTTTATTTTCGAGTATTCTATAATCATATGATTAAAAAAAGTGTATTATATGAGGGCAGTTGGTGTGCACCTTGGGGCAGCAAATCTGCAAAATGCTTCGGTTTTCGAATGAGAGTTGCTCATTTTAATCCGGTTGCGAAGGTGAGAAAACGCCTTTATAATCCCCTAAGCGAAATTTCGAACTGAAATTCGACCTTTGTGTGTGGCAAGAGCCCGGAAAATCCAGGTGGGAAGACGTAGCCCGGACGATTATCGAACTCTGTCTTAGTACACAAAAATTCGATGTTGATTTTGTAAAAAGCGTGAGTACTTTTTCCATTTACAGGATGACACAAGTTTGTATGGAAAATCCCTATATGTATATCAGTTACTATAGGTTATTAGGTATAAAAAAATCTTGCGGATATTTTTATGCTGAATATTGTAAAATTGGTTATATTAATACAGATTGTTCTGTTTTGGCGTGGTAGACCAATGTTATACTTTTTCAAATAGTATATAGGTAGATATATCAATATATCAAATATAATAGATCAATATATAATAGATCAATATATAATAGATAAAATATAATGGCTCTTATTCAGCGCCCCATTTTAACGTTAAATACATGTTTAGCGAGCGACTTTAACGCAAACAATGTCCTTAGTTACTCCATAACAACAGTAAAAGTGTTAAAGGCGCTAGCTAAACATGACTTTAACTTTAAAATGGGGCGCTGAATACGGGGGCCAACAGATATATCAAAAAATAATAAATATAATAAGTTTTTCCATATACCAATGAGCCACCCTGTATTATAGCTTCATTATTTTTAGTATTTGGTATGGTTATCAAGAGATTTTAATTTTTGGGGTTTGCCGCTTTATTCTCTCACCCTGTATATACCTTCCAATTCAACAAGCAAACTCCAAAGAATAATTTAGTGACAACACTTTGAAGTTTGAACAAAAAAAAAGAATCCCTAACAGAATGAAACCACAAGAAACCTCTCTAAAATCCACAACCGATAAAAATCACCGCCAACTCATCAATTAAAGCTCGTTAAACGCCCCTTATCAAGTGACAACACACCTTGTTGATCTTACGTCGCCGCCGCCACCCTTCTCCCCACACGGATTTGAATAAACTGTGTTCGAGTGCACGCACCGAATACCCCGGTGTAAGGTTTCGCGTAAAACGCGCCGTCCATCGGGAACCGCTCTTTAAATATTTACGGGGTTTCTCCAATTACTTAGCGGGCATTGTGTAATATTTTCGACAACGACGACGCCGATGTTTGACAATCTGGCACGTGCGTCGCGACGCGTCCGCCGGGACGCTCGGCGTCCGTTCGTTCTCGCTCGGATTGTTTGATTTCGTTTGATTGATGGAAATTCGAGCCCTTTTAGGTCCTGAATTTCGTTTAGACTCTATAAATTATGCTTGGAAACTTGCGAGAAAAATTCAAAGTGTCATCCAATGGGATGTGTTCATCTGGAACAATATACAGGGTGTTCCTTAATTTAAAATTTAAGGGGGTGATTCTAGGACTCATTTTAAGGAAAAAACTTCAAATGTATATAAAAAATTTATGGAATCACCCCTTTAAATATTAGCATGTCATTAAGGATCACCCTGTATTAATAGAGATTAATTGAGCTCTGCTGATGCGATAAATTATCATTTAAGCCGCAAATTCTCATCACACAATCAAATTTGATTCAATCTGAACCAAGTTTACATCTAAACAAAGTTGATAGGTATTTAAAACACCCTTCCTATTTTATCTAAAATATCTGGAAAAATTCGAAAGTGTCATGGGATTTTTTCTCCGTTCCTTCGGCCCTGCAAAATTACGAATTAACGATAAAAAAAACTTTTCGGAAACGAATTCCAACACAATAGTAGGCCAAACAAACGGGCGAACGTCACGTTATACCCCTGTGGTCTCGGCGACTCATTGTTGAGAAGTGTCAAACAAATCTTTACACTCAAATGATCTCTCATTCGGGCTTAAGGTCTCGGTCGGCCGTGCACGTCATTGCCTACCCAGATGACAACAGGGATTAAGGAGGACTAGCCTACTACGCGGCGGCGATATCTACCCACCACCTGTCCCAGAAATTCGGATTAAGGGCGTATCATGGTGTGCTGCGAAGCGGAGTTTTCACTGCCTAGAGATGTGGACTTCCGCAAAGTCCCTGATGATGGAGTGAATTGATTCAATGGGTGCTATTTCAGGAGAAGTTTGTGGAGTGAACTAATGCACAAAAAATGTTGTATTTATGATTGCAAGTTTTTACTCTTCTTTGATAGTGGAACGGTTGTGTAGAAGCCGTTCCCATCTCTAAGTTGTCGTCTGCGGGGTGCCGTGAAAACGGGATAAAAAGATGGAATTAGGTAACCGTGAAATGGATATTTCGTATGATGGGCGAGGGCGTCGGGAGTTTCGTTATCGGGGTCGGTTTCTGCGAAGCCTTAAGAAAAATAAGGAAGCTGATTTCAAATGGAAATTAGGCAAAACAGTCTTCTATTTCGGGTTGATTTTTGTTGAACATATATTTATATTAGGTCTACCTCGATTCCCGTTTTTAAAATTACAAACCACCCTCGGATTGGTGGATCCCCCGTATTTGTTCAAAATCGATTTGGGAATTCGGGACGAGCTTATTTGACACGGCTGTAATGAGATAGAGGCTCGAAAAATATTGAGCTAGAAACGTGATGAAGGCTTGTTTAAAATTGCTCTGAATTTATTACTAAACTTATAAATGTGAGTAGGTATAGCAATGAGATATTTTTCAATTATTTCAAACAGTAGGTAATCCAAAAAACAAAAAAAGTATGTCGTATAAAGCGTAATTTCCCGCCCCAAACCCAATTAAATCACAATGAAACGCCGCGATGGAATTCTTAGGGTACATTAGTCAAGTAAATGGGTATTTATAAAGAGGGGTAGGTACTCGCATATAGCGAGAGGGAGCCGATCTCCCGTCCCTCTACAAGTTGTTATCAGGTGCCTTACTCATGACCACTGTTTCCAATTATTTACACAATACGAGGCACCCCCGAGGGGTTATTGTCTGCCTCCCGATGCACAGTTTGCCGCCCTCGGGCGCTCTCCACCCCCCTTCTGCCGCCCACTCTTTTGACGGTCCCGTTCGATTGATAAAAAATACATGCCGGTTTCGAGAGCACAGCGTTTTTCCATTGTGCCCCGCGTGCATTTAGGGTCGATTCCGGGTTAATAAAAACCCCTTCGAATCGTTTCAAATGCTTGTTATTTACTGGTATACATAAAACTCTTAATTATTCTTCTTTAATAATAGTTATATTTTTTGTATCACTTTCTTTTCATCACGTTTATTTCTTAGTTTAGATTCCAAGAAACTATTTCCTCATCTTTTTTTTCATCTAATTCCTCATTTATTACTACTCCTATTTTTTCATATATTCCCCCTCACATCTATTCATGTGTTGCTTCATCTACTCCTTCTTATACTCCTTCATCTATTCCCTCATCTGTTCCCTCATCTGTTCCCTCATCTGTTCCTTCATCTAGTCCCTCATCTAGTCCCTCATGTATTCCTTCATCTATTCCCTCATCTATTCCTTCATCTACATTCTCTTTCACTCCTCTATCTATTCTCTCAACTACATTCTAATTTACTTCTTCATCTGTTCCCTCATTATTCCCTAATCACCATCATTTCCCACTTCTTGACATCGCCTCGAATCTATATACCACTGCTCGTTTTGCCCTTTAGCGAAGGCAATCCATTCGCAACAACCATCCATAACAATTATGAATGCTTGCCCAATTCGACCAAATTACCGTTTTTTTGGTCGTGTAGACGACCGAATATTTCACGGACGTGCACGTGTCGGCAAATCAGACGCACGCGATCCTGCATGTTGAATGGAATCAGGACATGTCGAAGTGTTGTAACGGGGATACGCACGGTTTGGAAAGGAAGTGACTCGTCGACGATGTGCTGGGTGCTGGCCCCGCGTATAAGGGGGAATTATCCATCCATACCATATTTACAAGTATATTGGATGCATTTATCGATTGGTTGAATTGTTGAGGAATTATGGTTTTTTAGATGGTATAATTATTGGATTTTTGGAGGGTATTGGAAGGATATCGTGATATCTCTACACTTGGGTCTAGTAATGTTTGGGCCAAACATAGGTTATAGATGCATTGTTAAACTGTGGTTCTGCGTTGGATCCAGTTTATTTACAAATTTGTGTTGTAAGTACCTCAGTCACTATTGATCTGTGGTTCACAGGGAAGTTTAAGCGAACGGTTCTCGAAGAGTGTTCAAAGGCGGTTCAAGAAGGTTTTGACTTTTATCATTGATTTGTTAACCCAACAAAGTGATGATGTCATTCATCATTGGTCACAAAGTGAGGAAATGGTGTAGAATGATATAGAGGAAAGGATGCTTAGTTAGAATAGCACTTTTAATTAAAATCGTAGATAATTATGGGTTAAGAGATAAAAAAGTTTAAACTGCGTTCAAAGACAGGGACACTTATCTTTTAGTCAAATAAAAACATTTAACCATCTTGACTTATTATAAGTAGGATAATTTTGCAGTTAGTCACGTGTCACGGATCTTTCAATATGACTGTTTCTAAGCCACCTCTAATTTGTTTCCTAATACACAGAATACGTTATACTGATGGTATTCGTCAATAGTCACTTATCTATATTTTTATAATGCAGTATACCAAATTAGCATCCTTTGCTACAACTTATTATTCAAAATGAAAGTATTATTAGAAGAATTAACCGATGTTGAAGATTTTTTACAAATTTTGAATGATTTTTTACATCCAAGAAGGCCACAAATCTTCAGAAATAGACCCAGTCATTTTGAAATATGGTCCGATATTGAATTTAAATGTAGATTTCGATTAGATGTTAATTATCAAGAACATCTCAAATGTAGATAGTTCCAGCGCAAATAATTCAAAATAAACGAAATATCAAAAGTGACATCAAAATAGAATCAACACAGCCAATGTTCAAATATAGATTATGCAATTTCGCATGTGACATTATTTTTTAGGTGAAAAAGGGAGTTCAGTGCAACCAACGTGACCTGAACGGCGTTCAACCAAACTAATTATGATCTTGCAATCTACAACAGAAACCATAATGAACTCGGTTCAAAGTTGACTCACAGTTTAGTTGTGCTAACGTTCACCTCTACAACCGGGCCTTGGAGTACATAAATGTTATTAAAGGATGCATTTAGGTATCGATTGGAGGAGTTGTCTAGGAATTAAGTTTTTTTATTAGATTTTTGGTTTAGGAAGGATATCTGGAGGATATCTATGAAGGAACTGACAAAATAGTATTTAGTATCTACAAAGCTGTTATTAAATATGTTTAGATTTACACATTTTAACACAACTCTTATCAAGACATTTAACGAAATACACCCACTATCCCTGCCTCCTATCGCACTTCCTGCGCGGCACCCACCCCCGAAAAACCCATTTCCTCCATCTTTTCTGTGCGTTTTTCGTCGGTAATCTCTTATCAGTGCGTTCGCATACGCGCTGCAGACGCCGGGAAAACTCTCTCTCTTCGGCCTCCTTCTGACATATTTATATGATAATTCCGGGATCTCGGCCGACCCCGGGTTCGTCGGGACGGCGACGGCGGCGTCACGCGTGACGAGAGCGTGTTCGAGATTATCCCAACAATGGATCGGCGCTCGTATCTCGATCGCAGAGGGCGCTGCGTCTTCTGCGGCGTGCGTGTGCCCGAGTGCTGGAGTTGATGGAGGAGCGGACGTGGAGGAGATACGGGGTCGGGATTAGCCGGAGATATGGGTTTCTATGGCGCTCTTCAAGTTGATTTTTTTGTGTTTTTTTTTGTATTATTGCAGTAGTCGACTCTCTGAGATAAGGATTTTATTGTATTGAAGATGGTGGCTTCAAAGGGCTCGATGCAACGCCATGCAACAGTTGCATTGAGGCTTGTGGTGGACACTTTCAATGTGTAATATAATTTCGTTGTAACAATTGAATTGATCTAATTAAATAAATGTGTGATTTCTGTGACCTTCTGGAGATATTCATGACACCATGCATCATCTTCAAAGAGCACTATGTCCCAAACGAAACCTCCAAGAGCACAAGTTTATTAGAATTATCTACCTACCCTCTAGGAGTTTGTAACAAGAGTATTCATTAACACCCTGTATATTGAAATGTAGCAAGCAATTGATCCTTAAGAATCTTCCTTCATATACACTCGATGATAAGAGAGTGATCGGGAGAGGCAAGGCTCTAATCCGGCGGGCGTGTGCGATCCTTGCAGTTAAGGACGAAACAGGAAATTTAGCTATATATAGTAAAGGGAAAGGGCACGTCAATCGCACAATCGCACGATCTAGCTATCTGTACATGACGTGCGTTTACACGCTAACGCCGCCGTCGCTTCTGATACGCGCCGTACCAGTTTCGTACGACGTATACTACACGCAGAATGAACTCGATTACGTTGTTTCTGATTTTGCGAAATTATTGCGACGGTGTACAATGTACATACGTCGATGATGAAATGGACAAGTGCTATTGAAGTTTGGCTGGATGCGTGCATTGGAGGAGTCAGGGAAACTGAGTAGTTGTTACATTGTAGTATAGGATTACTGAAATTATATTTGATTGCAATTGATTTCATTGTGGGGATGATTGTGTGTGGGTGAATAAAAATTCTGGTGACAAAATGTACATAAATAGTAATTTGATGCGGCTTTAGGAAATATGTGTTAAAATGAGTTCTAAAGTATGTAGGTATTAGGTATTTTTTTCAGGAGTGAGTTTTTGGAAAAGCTCAGGAATAAATTTGCTGCTCATTTTTAATCGATTCGACAGCATTTTATGAATGCAAAACCTGTAAAAATTCATCAGAAGAAAATCTTAAAAAACATGGAAAAAATCGCTTGAAATTTTCAGGAAGCTATCTAAAATTCTCTTTAAAAGTCTTTAAAAAAGCCATTAGAAATTGAGTATAAATTCATCATAAAATATTCTTAAAATTGTTGCCAAATTAACCAAAAAAAATAATAACCCTTTAACAGAGTACCTACATATATTTTGTGCAAAAGTTAGATGCACGTCACTACAAATTTACTATATAGTCACAAGTAGACAGTGTTGCCGAACTCTTATAAAGTTCACAAAATCTAAGAATTTTCTAAAACAATCTAGAAAGATTTCTTGAGATGAAGTACATTATTTTGAAGATAATAATTCTCGTAAACCTTCATTTAAAACTTCTTATTGAACGGTGTTGTTTAATAACTAGAATTATTAAAAAAAAGGATAAATAAAGCAACAACCACAAATAAAAATGACAAAAACAAATTGAAAATTAAAAGTACTCATCAGTTGACAACTATGCTACTTGACAGTGAATGCCTACCAAACTACTATAAAAAAATTAACTATTTTTTATACAAATGTTGAATTTTTATAAAACAGGGTGTCCCAGCGAAAGGTAGCCCATTTAATCAACTTGTAACTTTGTGAAACATAACATTGGTGAAACGTATAAAACATGTTAACCATACAAACCCATACAAAAATCCTGATAAAGCATCCTTTAAAATGGAAATTTTAAGACTTGTTACAAATTTTATTTTAATTAAGGCGATTTGCATTATGTTGTTCAAAGTTAAATAACTTCTTTGTTCTGTAAAATAACATGTAGAAATTATACGTTTTTAAAAAGTAGAAGAGTGCATGTATCTTTCAGATGGCGTCAATATATACTTTCATTTGAAAAAATTGTTAATGTGAATTGAAAAGAGGGGATTTTGATAATACACCCTGTACAGCTAATACAAAATTTCTACGTCACCAAATCAAAACTTATATCAAAATAAAACATATCTGAGAAAATCGCATGGTTTTATGATTAGGCGTTTAAAAGTTACAAGCCGATTAAATGGGCTACCTTTCGCTGGGACACCCTGTATACCTACATATATTTTTCTTGTACGATTTAATACTGCTTTTTATCATTTTCTATCACCCTTTGTTAATATTAAATAAAATTCTGTAAGTATTAAACTTAATCTGTTTTCTGCGTTTATTTTAAACAGTTGGCCACAATGCTTGTCAAATATGACGACATTACTGACGCGCATACACCTTTGTTTTGCACATACTAATATACATCTCAAATTTTAGGTATAAAAAATACAAATTCACCAAAACATGACGAGGATACAAAAGGAAGCAAAATCGCCAACCTAATTACAATTCGTCTTCCGCCTATCGACACCTGCCCCACAGCCGGACATCTTTGATCCCTGGCGCGGCGCGCCGCGTCTTTAAGGACTCTCCGCGGCACCGGGGGCGGGATGGGGCGCGACGCGAGCGGGGCGCACCGCGCTCCCGCCAGGGGGCCGCGCGTAGGGAGCGAGCGGGAGCGACGGCGGCGGCGGCGGCGGCGGCTCTCGGGGCCGGTATTGTTGATAGCTATCCCCCGTTGCCGGGGCAACGCAGATTACCGCGGCCGTACGCCCGATGTCTATTTTGTACAGTCCGAGCCAACAGCGGAATTCAATCATTGTACAGTCGAAGGGGAAAGCGCCAGCCGGCTGATATTCGGCGAGATGGTTATGAAGTGTTGTGGTTTATTTAGGTTTTTTTTTATTAGTATTTTCTTTTGTGGGATCGGTAATGTTTTCACGCGCACTGGGTCAATTAATGGACTGTACATATACATATTTTCTTGAATTTGAAGCCTACTGCGTGGGATTTTATATATATTACAGCATATACCTATGTGTATTTTTTTAAATCCAAGTAAATTTGTTTCTTTAGAAATTTTATTAGTGATGATTAAAGAGCGGAATATATGCAAAAAAAATGCTAATATATGCGCATATACAGGGTGTATCATAAGTTGATACTTTTTTAAATGTGTATGAATCTCTTAATTCTAAGCAACTTTTTCAAATAAACCTTTTGAATATTTTGAATAACAAAGAAGATAGAAAAATTTTAAATTTCGAATATTTTCCAATACGTACCTGCGTACCTAGGAAAAAAAGACAAAATTTTTTTAAATTTTTTGATTTTGTTTTTCAGAATATTCAATAAGTTTATTTGAAAAAGTTACTTAGAATTAAGAGATTCATACACAGTTGAAAAAGAATTACCTATCACCTATGATACACCCTGTATATACAACGATTTATTTAAAAATGTAAAAAAAATATCAAAAATATGGAATAATTTTCAATAAAATATCAAAAATATACATTTATTTTCAAGAAAAAATTTCAAAAATTTGCATTGTTTTTCAAAAATTTTTTAAAATTATGCAAAATGACCTGCTATGGAAAATGTTTTATTTTTTATATTGCAGATATTGTAAATTCTTTTAATAAATTAAATTTTAAGTAAATTTTATCCTTTCAAATTGTATGCAAAAATTAAAATTTATCAAATTGAATGTTTAAAAAAGTAGTACCTGCTAAAATATGCATTTTTTTTCAAAATATGCAAAAACTTGACAAACCGTTAGATATATGCAAATGTTGCATATATAGTATATGCATTTTGCATACAATCCGCTCTTTAGTGATGATGCTGTATGGCAGAAGACATGATTTGCGATTATTTTTTTTTTTTTGAACATTTGGTTGTACCAACAATTTTTTTCTTGCAATGTAGGTACTCCAAATCCAACTGAATTTACACTCTGAAGTTATAACTAATAAACGTAACAACAAACAATAAAAAAAACCATCAAACATCAACATCAAAAAAAAAACATTAATAACACAAACTGATGAATATTGACTGATTACTACCAGCAACAGAGATCGTGTAAGTTCCCCCCGAAGAACCACCGAACGCATTAATAAACGCAACGTTCGTACGTTAACGCAACCAAAACATTTGATTAACTCCCAGTGGTGAGCAGGACTCGCATTCGAAATATCTCGATAAAAAATCTAGTACCCACGGTACCGCTTAATGAACCGCCGGGCTTCGGGTGGCCGATAAGATCGAAAACCGTGGGCTAAACCCGATCTCGTATTTTATGAGTACCACTTAATATTCACGCTTCAGTAGAAACGATTGGCCAGCGCCGAGAGGTTGGTATTAGATGGTTCCTCCTTTTCGTGGCTGCCGCGAAACGGCCGGTTCTTCATCGGCGATGAATGATGATCGCATCGCATTCGTGCGTGTGAAATTAAAAACTGAAAGTTAGATGCTGATGGTCTTCTTCTTCTTCTTCTTCTTTTTTGGTTTTATTGACTTATGAGATTGTGGAAGATCCATCAACGTGAAGGGATTGGTATCTGGACTTGTCTATTATGTACTAGAGATATACGTATTTCTTATGTAGACAGGTACTTGGTAAAAAGGATGTAGTCCTGATAATAGTTTTTACTATAATTCTCCAAATTCAATTAAGAAAATTCAAGAAAATTGAAGCCTAAGCCAAATATTTACATCTATACGAGTATCATTATTATGAACTTAGGCCCTGTTGTAAATGTACTTATAGTTCAAGTGTGGTTCTTCGTTGAACCGAGTTTAATTGCAAATTTTTGTTGGAAGTGTCAGCCACTATTGATCAGGTTCAGAGTGTGGTGCAGGGAGAAGTTTACACAAACTGTCCTTCAAGAGCGTTCAAAGGCGGATCAAGAAAGTTTCAACATTTTACGTTGAGTTGTTAACCCAAAAAAGTGAGGTTGAATTTCTGATATATAATTCGTTATTCAAAATGAACGTATTATTAGAAGAATTAACCGATGATGAAGATTTTTTACAAATTTTGAATATTTTTTTACATCCTAGAAGACCACAAACCTTCAGAAATGGACCCAATCGTTTTGAAATATCGCCGGATATTGAATTTGAATGTATAGATTTCGATTAGATAAATTATCAAGAACTTCGAATGTAGATAGTTCCGTTCTAATAATACTAATAATTCAAAATAAACGAAATATCAAAAGTGACATCAAAATTGAATCAACACTACCAATAACGTTCAAATATAAATTATAAATTTTGGTATTAAATTTCAGATGATAAAAGGTAGTTCATTGCAACCAATGTGATCTGAACGGCGTTCAACCAAACTAATGTTGATCTTTCATTGTACAACTAGGTTCAAAGTTGACTCGCAGTTTTGTTGAACTAACGTTCACCTGCGCTATCTATAGCAGGGCCTTAATCTTCTCTAGATTCTGGTTGAAAAAAATTAAAAAGAAAGATGATGAATAAAAATATAGGTAATATCTTGGATTTTTTTAAATAAATGAACTTGTGGTGGACACTCTTTCAAAAGGAGGAATATACTCGTATTTTGTTGCAAAATATTTTCCTCATAACTTCCTGACAATATTATAACAAATAATCTGCAATATAAACAAGCTGATTACTCCATTATCCTTCTTGTTTTGCATACCTAATGCACGTATAGAGGTATGCTCATAGCGAAATCAGCAAATGGTATCCCATATCTAATGTTATATACGTTTTGTTTGGCAATTCGCTTTGGCCAGGCAGTACTTGTAAATATATGGTACCTCTCGGTACGCGCATATATGGCGGCCGAGAAGGGCCGACCGGCAAAAAATAAAACAAAATAAGTTGCCAATGCTGATTTATGGCCGGTCTCTCGTATCGAGAACGTATAAGTGCTTTAATAATTTATGTGGTCTCGTTTTTATGTTTTCGCATGGCAAATTAAAAGGGTTGTATTACACGGACGGGTCAGCGTTTATTAACGCCCGACGTCTGGGGTATTAAATTTAATAAGTTTCGGTGCTGGGTAGGGATTTTCGAAATAGTCAAAGTCAATAATAAAATTGATCCATTGATCGTTCTTTGGATTGATCTCAATGCTATCATATATACAGGGTGTTCCTTAATG